>CM074110.1:12670869-13970555 GCA_037178635.1 Bombus dahlbomii
CTTCCAACGTATGATGTTATATAGTACTACCTTGTAATGTATAACGTTATGAACTATTACCTAATAACGTATAACGTTATATAGTATTACCTTATAACGTATAACGTCATAGAGTAATAGCTTCTAACGTATAACGTTATATAGTATTACCTTATAACGTATAACGTCATAGAGTAATAGCTTCTAACGTTTAACGTTATATAGTAATAGCTTCCAACGTATAAAGTTACATAGTAATAGCTTCTAACGTATAACGTTATATAGTATTACCTTATAACGTATAACGTCATATAGTAATAGCTTCTGACGTATAACATTATATAGTACTACCTTATAAGGTATAGCGTCACATAGTAATGGCTTTTAACGTACAACGTTATATAGTATTACCTTACAACTTATAACGTTATCTAGTATTACCTTATAACGTACATCGTCATATAGTAATAGCTTCTATCGTATAACGTTATATAGTATTACCGTATAACGTATAACGTCATAGAGTAATAGATTCTAACGTATAACGTTATATAGTATTACCTTATAAGGTATAACGTCATATAGTCATTGCTTCTAACGTATAACGTAATATAGTATTACCTTATGACGTATAACGTCATATAGTATTAGCTTCTAACGTATAGCGTTATATAGTATTACCTTATAACGTATAACGTCATAGAGAAGTAGCTTCTAACGTGTAACGTTGTATAGTATTACCTTATAACGTATAACGTCATAGAGTAATAGCTTCTAACGTATAACGTCATATAGTAATAGCTTCCAACGTATAAAGTTACATAGTAATATCTTCTAACGTATAACGTTATATAGTATTACCTTATAACGTATAACGTCATAGAGTAATAGATTCTAACGTATAACGTTATATAGTATTACCTTATAAGGTATAACGTCATATAGTCATTGCTTCTAACGTATAACGTAATATAGTATTACCTTATGACGTATAACGTCATATAGTAATAGCTGCCGACGTACAACGTTACATAGTAATACCTACTATGGTATAACGTTACACAGTAATACCTCCTATGGTATAACGTTGTATAATATTAACTTATAACGTACAGCGTTATATATTATTACCTTATAACGAATAATGTTATGTAGTATTACCTTATAACGTATAACGTTATGTACTATTATCTTATAACGTATAACGTTATATATTAATAGCTTCTCACGTATAATGTTATATAGTATTACCTTATAACGTATAACGTTATATAGTATTACTAAATAACGTACAAAGTTATATAGTATTACCTTATAACGTATAACGTTATCTACTACTACCTTATAACGTACAACGTTGTATAGTATTACCTTTTAACGTATAACGTTATATTGTATTACCTTATAACGTATAACGTTATATTTGATTACCTTATAACGAATAAAGTTATGTAGCAATACCTTATAATGTACAACGCCATGTAGTAATACCTTCCTACGTATAACGTTAAATAGTATTACCTTATAATGTATAACGTTATATAGTAATACCTTCTAACGTATAACGTTATAAGCTATTACCTAATAACGTACAACGTTATATAGTATTACCTTATAACGTATAACGTTATCTAGTATTACCTTATAACGTACAACGTCATATAGTCATAGCTTCTAACGTATGACGTTATATAGTACTACCTTATGAGGTATAACATCACATAGTAATTGCTTCTAACGTATAACGTTATAAGCTATTACCTAATAACCTATAACGTTTTATGGTAATAGCTTCCAACGTATGATGTTATATAGTACTACCTTGTAATGTATAACGTTATGAACTATTACCTAATAACGTATAACGTTATATAGTATTACCTTATAACGTATAACGTCATAGAGTAATAGCTTCTAACGTATAACGTTATATAGTATTACCTTATAACGTATAACGTCATAGAGTAATAGCTTCTAACGTTTAACGTTATATAGTAATAGCTTCCAACGTATAAAGTTACATAGTAATAGCTTCTAACGTATAACGTTATATAGTATTACCTTATAAGGTATAACGTCATATAGTAATAGCTTCTAACGTATAGCGTTATGTACCATTACCATACAACGTTTAACGTCATATAGTAGTAGCTTCCAACGTATAACGTTACATAGTAATACCTCCTATGGCATAACGTTACATAGTAATACCTCCTATGGTATAACGTTGTATAATATTAACTTACAACGTACAACGTTATATAGTATTACCTTATAACGTATAACGTTATCTAGTATTACCTTATAACGTACAACGTTATATAGGATTACCTTATAACGTATAACGTTATCTAGTATTACCTTATAACGTATAACGTCATATAGTAATAGCTTCTGACGTATAACATTATATAGTACTACCTTATAACGTATAACGTCACATAGTAATGGCTTCTAACGTACAACGTTATATAGTAATAGCTTCCAACGTATAAAGTTACATAGTAATAGCTTCTAACGTATAACGTTATCTAGTATTACCTTATAACGTACAACGTCATATAGTAATAGCTTCTAACGTATAACGATAAATAGTATTACCGTATAACGTATAACGTCATAGAGTAATAGCTTCTAACGTATAACGTTGTATAGTATTACCTTACAACGTATAACGTCATATAATAATAGCTTCCTACGTATAACGTTACATAGTAATACCTCCTATGGTATAACGTTGTATAATATTAACTTATGACGTACAACGTTATATATTATTACCTTATAACGAATAATGTTATGTAGTATTACCTTATAACGTATAACGTTATGTACTATTACCTTATAACGTATAACGTCATATAGTAATAGCTTCTCACGTATAATGTTATATAGTATTACCGTATAACGTATAACGTTATATATTATTACTAAATAACGTACAAAGTTATATAGTATTACCTTATAACGTATAACGTTATCTACTATTACCTTATAACGTACAACGTTGTATAGTATTACCTTTTAACGTATAACGTTATATAGTATTACCTTATAACGTATAACGTTATATTTGATTACCTTATAACGAATAAAGTTATGTAGCACTACCTTATAAGGTATAACGCCATGTAGTAATACCTTCCTACGTATAACGTTAAATAGTATTACCTTATAAGGTATAACGTTATATAGTAATACCGTCTAACGTATAACGTTATAAGCTATTACCTAATAACGTACAACGTTATATAGTATTACCTTATAAGGTATAACGTCATATAGTAATAGCTTCTAACGTATAACATTATGTACCATTACCTTACAACGTTTAACGTCATATAGTAGTAGCTTCCAACGTATAACGTTACATAGTAATACCTCCTATGGCATAACGTTACATAGTAATAACTCCTATGGTATAACGTTGTATAATATTAACTTACAACGTACAACGTTATATATTATTACCTTATAACGTATAACGTCATATAGTAATAGCTTCTGACGTATAACATTATATAGTATTACCGTATAACGTATAACGTCATAGAGTAATAGATTCTAACGTATAACGTATAACGTCATAGAGTAATAGATTCTAACGTATAACGTTATATAGTATTACCTTATAAGGTATAACGTCATAGAGTAATAGATTCTAACGTATAACGTTATGTAGTATTACCTTATAAGGTATAACGTCATATAGTCATAGCTTCTAACGTATAACGTTATATAGTATTACCTTATGACGTATAACGTCATATAGTATTAGCTACTAACGTATAACGTCATATAGTAATAGCTTCTAACGTATAACGTTATATAGTATTACCGTATAACGTATAACGTCATAGAGTAATAGATTCTAACGTATAACGTTATATAGTATTACCTTATAAGGTATAACGTCATATAGTCATAGCTTTTAACGTATAACGTTATATAGTATTACCTTATAACGTATAACGTCATATAGTAATAGCTTCTAACCTATAACGTTAAATAGTATTACCTTATAGTGTATAACGTCATAGAGTAATACCTTCTAACGTATAACGTTATATAGTATTACCTTATAACGTATAACGTCATGGAGTAATAGCTTCTAAAGTTTAACGTTATATAGTAATAGCTTCCAACGTATAAAGTTACATAGTAACAGCTTCCTACGTATAACGTTAAATAGTATTACCTTATAAGGTATAACGTTATATAGTGATACCCTCTAACGTATAACGTTATAAGCTATTACCTAATAACGTACAACGTTATATAGTATTACCTTATAACGTATAACGTCATATAGTAATAGCTTCTGACGTATAACATTATATAGTACTACCTTATAAGGTATAACGTCACATAGTAATGGCTTCTATCGTACAACGTTATATAGTATTACCTTATAACGTAGAACGTCATATAGTAATAGCTTCTAACGTATAACGTTAAATAGTATTACCTTATAACGTATAACGTCATAGAGTAATAGCTTCTAACTTATAACGTTATATAGTATTACCTTATAACGTATAACGTCATAGAGTAATAGCTTCTAACGTATAACGTTATATAGTATTACCTTATAACGTATAACGTCATAGAGTAATAGCTTCTAACGTTTAACGTTATATAGTAATAGCTTCCAACGTATAAAGTTACATAGTAATAGCTTCGAACGTATAACGTTATATAGTATTACCTTATAAGGTATAACGTCATATAGTAATAGTTTCTAACGTAAAACGTTATGTACCATTACATTACAACGTTTAACGTCATATAGTAGTAGCTTCCAACGTATAACCTTACATAGTAATACCTCCTATGGCATAACGTTACATAGTAATACCTCCTATGGTATAACGTTGTATAATATTAACTTACAACGTACAACGTTATATATTATTACCTTATAACGTATAACGTCATATAGTAATAGCTTCTGACGTATAACATTATATAGTATTACCGTATAACGTATAACGTCATAGAGTAATAGATTCTAACGTATAACGTTATATAGTATTACCTTATAAGGTATAACGTCATAGAGTAATAGATTCTAACGTATAACGTTATGTAGTATTACCTTATAAGGTATAACGTCATATAGTCATAGCTTCTAACGTATAACGTTATATAGTATTACCTTATGACGTATAGCGTCATATAGTATTAGCTACTAACGTATAACGTCATATAGTAATAGCTTCTAACGTATAACGTTATATAGTATTACCGTATAACGTATAACGTCATAGAGTAATAGATTCTAACGTATAACGTTATATAGTATTACCTTATAAGGTATAACGTCATATAGTCATAGCTTCTAACGTATAACGTTATATAGTATTACCTTATGACGTATAACGTCATATCGTATTAGCTTCTAACGTATAACGTTATATAGTATTACCTTATAAGGTATAACGTCATATAGTAATAGCTTCTAACGTATAATGTCATATAGTAATAGCTTGCAACGTATAAAGTTACATAGTAATAGCTTCTAACGTATAACGTTATATAGTATTACCTTATAAGGTATAACGTCATATTGTAATAGCTTCTAACGTATAACGTTATATAGTAATACATCCTATGGTATATCGTTGTATGATATTAACTTACAACGTACAACGATATATATTAGTACCTTGTGTCGTATAAAGTTATATAGTATTAGCTTCTAACGTGCAACGTCATATAGTATTACCTTATAACGTATAACGTCATATAGTAATAGCTTCCAACGTATAACGTTACATAGTAATACCTCCTATGGCATAACGTTTCATAGTAATACCTCCTGTGGTATAACGTTGTATAATATTAACTTATAACGTACAACGTTATATATTATTACCTTATAACATATAATGTTATGTAGTATTACCTTATAACGTATAACGTTATGTACTATTACCTTATAACGTATAACGTCATATAGTAATGTCTTCTAACGTACAACGTTATATAGTATTACCTTATAAGGTATAACGTCATATAGTCATAGCTTTTAACGTATAACGTTATATAGTATTACCTTATAACGTATAACGTCATATAGTAATAGCTTCTAACCTATAACGTTAAATAGTATTACCTTATAGTGTATAACGTCATAGAGTAATACCTTCTAACGTATAACGTTATATAGTATTACCTTATAACGTATAACGTCATGGAGTAATAGCTTCTAAAGTTTAACGTTATATAGTAATAGCTTCCAACGTATAAAGTTACATAGTAACAGCTTCCTACGTATAACGTTAAATAGTATTACCTTATAAGGTATAACGTTATATAGTGATACCCTCTAACGTATAACGTTATAAGCTATTACCTAATAACGTACAACGTTATATAGTATTACCTTATAACGTATAACGTCATATAGTAATAGCTTCTGACGTATAACATTATATAGTACTACCTTATAAGGTATAACGTCACATAGTAATGGCTTCTATCGTACAACGTTATATAGTATTACCTTATAACGTAGAACGTCATATAGTAATAGCTTCTAACGTATAACGTTAAATAGTATTACCTTATAACGTATAACGTCATAGAGTAATAGCTTCTAACTTATAACGTTATATAGTATTACCTTATAACGTATAACGTCATAGAGTAATAGCTTCTAACGTATAACGTTATATAGTATTACCTTATAACGTATAACGTCATAGAGTAATAGCTTCTAACGTTTAACGTTATATAGTAATAGCTTCCAACGTATAAAGTTACATAGTAATAGCTTCGAACGTATAACGTTATATAGTATTACCTTATAAGGTATAACGTCATATAGTAATAGTTTCTAACGTAAAACGTTATGTACCATTACATTACAACGTTTAACGTCATATAGTAGTAGCTTCCAACGTATAACCTTACATAGTAATACCTCCTATGGCATAACGTTACATAGTAATACCTCCTATGGTATAACGTTGTATAATATTAACTTACAACGTACAACGTTATATATTATTACCTTATAACGTATAACGTCATATAGTAATAGCTTCTCACGTATAATGTTATATAGTATTACCTTATAACGTATAACGTTATATAGTATTACTAAATAACGTACAAAGTTATATAGTATTACCTTATAACGTATAACGTTATCTACTATTACCTTATAACGTACAACGTTGTATAGTATTACCTTTTAACGTATAACGTTATATAGTATTACCTTATAACGTATAACGTTATATTTGATTACCTTATAACGAATAAAGTTATGTAGCACTACCTTATAAGGTATAACGCCATGTAGTAATACCTTCCTACGTATAATGTTAAATAGTATTACCTTATAAGGTATAACGTTATATAGTAATACCTTCTAACGTATAACGTTATAAGCTATTACCTTATAACGTACAACGTTATATAGGATTACATTATAACGTATAACGTTATCTAGTATTACCTTATAACGTATAACGTCATATAGTAATAGCTTCTGACGTATAACATTATATAGTACTACCTTATAACGTATAACGTCACATAGTAATGGCTTCTAACGTACAACGTCATAGAGTAATAGCTTCTAACGTATAACGTTATATAGTATTACCTTATAACGTATAACGTCATAGAGTAATAGCTTCTCACGTATAATGTTATATAGTATTACCTTATAACGTATAACGTTATATAGTATTACTAAATAACGTACAAAGTTATATAGTATTACCTTATAGCGTATAACGTTATGTACTATTACCTTATAACGTATAACGTCATATAGTAATAGCTTCTGACGTATAATGTTATATTGTATTACCTTATAACGTATAAGGTTATATTTGATTACCTTATAACGAATAAAGTTATGTAGTACTACCTTGTAAGGTACAACGCCATGTAGTAATAGCTTCCTACGTATAACGTTATAAGCTATTACCTAATAACGTACAACGTTATATAGTATTACCTTATAACGTATAACGTCATATAGTAATAGCTTCTGACGTATAACATTATATAGTACTACCTTATAAGGTATAACGTCACATAGTAACGGCTTCTAACGTACAACGTTATATAGTATTACCTTATAACGTATAACGTTATCTAGTATTACCTTATAACGTACAACGTCATATAGTAATAGCTTCTATCGTATAACGTCATAGAGTAATAGCTTCTAACGTATAACGTTATATAGTATTACCTTATAACGTATAACGTCATAGAGTAATAGCTTCTAACGTATAACGTTATATAGTACTACCTTATAACGTATAACGTCATAGAGTAATAGCTTCTAACGTTTAACGTTATATAGTAATAGCTTCCAACGTATAAAGTTACATAGTAATAGCTTCTAACGTATAACATTATGTACCATTACCTTACAACGTTTAACGTCATATAGTAGTAGCTTCCAACGTATAACGTTACATAGTAATACCTCCTATGGCATAACGTTACATAGTAATACCTCCTATGGTATAACGTTGTATAATATTAACTTACAACGTACAAAGTTATATATTATTACCTTATAACGTATAACGTCATATAGTAATAGCTTCTGACGTATAACATTATATAGAATTACCGTATATCGTATAACGTCATAGAGTAATAGATTCTAACGTATAACGTTATATAGTATTACCTTATAAGGTATAACGTCATAGCGTAATAGATTCTAACGTATAACGTTATGTAGTATTACCTTATAAGGTATAACGTCATATAGTCATAGCTTCTAACGTATAACGTTATATAGTATTACCTTATGACGTATAACGTCATATAGTATTAGCTACTAACGTATAACGTCATATAGTAATAGCTTCTAACGTATAACGTTATATAGTATTACCGTATAACGTATAACGTCATAGAGTAATAGATTCTAACGTATAACGTTATATAGTATTACCTTATAAGGTATAAAGTCATATAGTCATAGCTTCTAACGTATAACGTTATATAGTATTACCTTATGACGTATAACGTCATATAGTATTAGCTTCTAACGTATAACGTTATATAGTATTACCTTATAGGGTATAACGTCATATAGTAATAGCTTCTAACGTATAATGTCATATAGTAATAGCTTGCAACGTATAAAGTTACATAGTAATAGCTTCTAACGTATAACGTTATATAGTATTACCTTATAAGGTATAACGTCATATTGTAATAGCTTCTAACGTATAACGTTATATAGTAATACATCCTATGGTATATCGTTGTATGATATTAACTTACAACGTACAACGATATATATTAGTACCTTGTGTCGTATAAAGTTATATAGTATTAGCTTCTAACGTGCAACGTCATATAGTATTACCTTATAACGTATAACGTCATATAGTAATAGCTTCCAACGTATAACGTTACATAGTAATACCTCCTATGGCATAACGTTTCATAGTAATACCTCCTGTGGTATAACGTTGTATAATATTAACTTATAACGTACAACGTTATATATTATTACCTTATAACATATAATGTTATGTAGTATTACCTTATAACGTATAACGCTATGTACTATTACCTTATAACGTATAACGTCATATAGTAATGTCTTCTAACGTACAACGTTATATAGTATTACCTTATAAGGTATAACGTCATATAGTCATAGCTTTTAACGTATAACGTTATATAGTATTACCTTATAACGTATAACGTCATATAGTAATAGCTTCTAACCTATAACGTTAAATAGTATTACCTTATAGTGTATAACGTCATAGAGTAATACCTTCTAACGTATAACGTTATATAGTATTACCTTATAACGTATAACGTCATGGAGTAATAGCTTCTAAAGTTTAACGTTATATAGTAATAGCTTCCAACGTATAAAGTTACATAGTAATAGCTTCCTACGTATAACGTTAAATAGTATTACCTTATAAGGTATAACGTTATATAGTAATACCCTCTAACGTATAACGTTATAAGCTATTACCTAATAACGTACAACGTTATATAGTAGTACCTTATAACGTAGAACGTCATATAGTAATAGCTTCTAACGTATAACGTTAAATAGTATTACCTTATAACGTATAACGTCATAGAGTAATAGCTTCTAACGTATAACGTTATATAGTATTACCTTATAACGTATAACGTCATAGAGTAATAGCTTCTAACGTATAACGTTATATAGTATTACCTTATAACGTATAACGTCATAGAGTAATAGCTTCTAACGTTTAACGTTATATAGTAATAGCTTCCAACGTATAAAGTTACATAGTAATAGCTTCGAACGTATAACGTTATATAGTATTACCTTATAAGGTATAACGTCATATAGTAATAGTTTCTAACGTAAAACGTTATGTACCATTACATTACAACGTTTAACGTCATATAGTAGTAGCTTCCAACGTATAACCTTACATAGTAATACCTCCTATGGCATAATGTGACATAGTAATATCTCCTGTGGTATAACGTTGTATAGTATTAACTTACAACGTACAACGTTATATATTATTACCTTATATAGTATAATGTTATGTAGTATTACCTTATAACGTATAACGTTATGTACTATTACCTTATAACGTACAACGTTGTATAGTATTACCTTTTAACGTATAACGTTATATAGTATTACCTTATAACGTATAACGTTATCTAGTATTACCTTATAAGGTATAACGCCATGTAGTAATAGCTTCGTACGTATAACGTTAAATAGTATTACCTTATAAGGTATAACGTTATATAGTAATACCTTCTAACGTATAACGTTATAAGCTATTACCTAATAACGTACAACGTTATACAGTATTACCTTATAACGTATAACGTCATATAGTAATAGCTTCTGACGTATAACATTATATAGTACTACCTTATAAGGTATAATGTCACATAGTAATGACTTCTAACGTAGAACGTTATATAGTATTACCGTATAACGTATAACGTCATAGAGTAATAGCTTCTAACGTATAACGTTATATAGTATTACCTTATAACGTATAACGTCATAAAGTAATAGCTTCTAACGTATAATGTTATCTAGTATTACCTTATAAGGTATAACGCCATGTAGTAATAGCTTCCAACGTATAAAGTTACATAGTAATAGCTTCTAACGTATAACGTTATATAGTATTACGTTATAAGGTATAATGTCATATAGTAATAGCTTCTAACGTATAACGTTATGTACCATTACCTTACAACGTATAACGTCATATAGTGATAGCTTCCAACGTATAACGTTACATAGTAATACCTCCTATGGTATAACGTTACATAGTAGTACCTCCTATGGTATAACGTTGTATAATATTAACATATAACGTACAACGTTATATATTATTACCTTATAACGTATAATGTTATGTAGTATTACCTTATAACGTATAACGTTATGTACTATTACCTTATAACGTATAACGTCATATAGTAATAGCTTCCAACGTATAAAGTTACATAGTAATAGCTTCTAACGTATAACGTTATATAGTATTACGTTATAAGGTATAACGTCATATAGTAATAGCTTCTAACGTATAACGTTATGTACCATTACCTTACAACGTATAACGTCATATAGTGATAGCTTCCAACGTATAACGTTACATAGTAATACCTCCTATGGTATAACGTTACATAGTAGTACCTCCTATGGTATAACGTTGTATAATATTAACTTATAACGTACAACGTTATATATTATTACCTTATATAGTATAATGTTATGTAGTATTACCTTATAACGCATAAAGTTATGTAGTATTAGCTTATAAGGTATAACGCCATATAGTACTAGCTTCCTATCTATAACGTTATATAGTAATACCTCCTATGGTATAACGTTGTATAATATTAACTTACAACGTACAACGATATATATTATTACCTTGTATCGTATAACGTTATATTATTATTATTATAGTTATTATTAACGTTATTATTAACGTTATTATAGTATTACCTTATAAGGTATAATGTCATATAGCAATAGCTTCTTACGCATAACGTTACAAAGTATTACGTTATAAAGTATAACGTCATATGGTAATTGCTTCTAACGTATAACGTTATATAGTATTACCTCATAAGGTATTACGTCATATAGTAATAGCTTCTAATGTATAACGTTATGTAGTATTACCTTATAACGAATAACGTCATATAGTAATAGCTTCTAACGTATAACGTTATAAGCTATTACCTAATAACTTATAACGCTATATAGTATTACCTTATAACGTATGATGTTATATAGTATTACTTAATAACGTACAACGTTATATAGTATTACCTTATAACGTATAACGTCATATAGTAATATCTAATAACGTATAACGTTATACAGAATTACCTTACAACGTGTAACGTTATATAGTATTCCCTAATAACGTACAACATTATAAAATATTAACTTATAACGTATAACGTCGTATAGTAATATCTACTAACGTATAACGTTGTGTACTATTACCTTACATCGTATAACATCATATAGTACTAGCTTCCTACCAATAACGTTATATAGTAATACCTCCTATGGCATAACGTTACATAGTAATACCTCCTGTGGTATAACGTTGTATAATAATAACTTATAACGTACAACGTTATATATTATTACCTTATAACGTATAATGTTATGTAGTATTACCTTATAACGTATAACGTTATGTACTATTACCTTATAACGTATAACGTCATATAGTAATAGCTTCTGACGTATAACATTATATAGTACTACCTTAAAACGTATAACGTCACATAGTAATGGCTTCTAACGTACAACGTTATATAGTATTACCTTATAAGGTATAACGTCATATAGTAATAGCTTCTAACGTATAACGTCATATAGTAATAGCTTCTGACGTATAACATTATATAGTACTACCTTAAAACGTATAACGTCACATAGTAATGGCTTCTAACGTACAACGTTATATAGTATTACCTTATAAGGTATAACGTCATATAGTAATCGCTTCCAACGTATAATGTTACATAGTACTACCTCCTATGGCATAATGTTACATAGTAATACCTCCTGTGGTATAACGTTGTATAGTATTAACTTACAACGTACAACGTTATATATTATTACCTTATAACGTATAATGTTATGTAGTATTACCTTATAACGTATAACGTTATGTACTATTACCTTATAAGGTATAACGCCATGTAGTAATAGCTTCGTACGTATAACGTTAAATAGTATTACCTTATAAGGTATAACGTTATATAGTAATACCTTCTAACGTATAACGTTATAAGCTATTACCTAATAACGTACAACGTTATACAGTATTACCTTATAACGTATAACGTCATATAGTAATAGCTTCTGACGTATAACATTATATAGTACTACCTTATAAGGTATAACGTCACATAGTAATGGCTTCTAACGTACAACGTTATATAGTATTACCGTATAACGTATAACGTCATAGAGTAATAGCTTCTAACGTATAACGTTATATAGTATTAACTTATGACGTATAACGTCATATAGTATTAGCTTCTAACGTATAACGTTATATAGTATTACCTTATAACGTATAACGTCATATAGTAATAGCTTCCAACATATAAAGTTACATAGTAATAGCTTCTAACGTATAACGTTATATAGTATTACCTTATAAGGTATAACGTCATATAGTAATAGCTTCTAACGTATAACGTTATGTACCATTAGCTTACAACGTATATCGTCATATAGTAATAGCTTCCAACGTATAACGTTACATAGTAATACCTCCTATGGTATAACGTTACATAGTAGTACCTCCTATGGTATAACGTTGTATAATATTAACTTATAACGTACAACGTTATATATTATTACCTTATATAGTATAATGTTATGTAGTATTACCTTATAACGCATAAAGTTATGTAGTATTAGCTTATAAGGTATAACGCCATATAGTACTAGCTTCCTACCTATAACGTTATATAGTAATACCTCCTATGGTATAACGTTGTATAATATTAACTTACAACGTACAACGATATATATTATTACCTTGTATCGTATAACGTAATATTATTATTATTATAGTTATTATTAACGTTATTATTAACGTTATTATAGTATTACCTTATAAGGTATAATGTCATATAGCAATAGCTTCTTACGCATAACGTTACAAAGTATTACGTTATAAAGTATAACGTCATATGGTAATAGCTTCTAACGTATAACGTTATGTAGTATTACCTTATAAGGTATTACGTCATATTGTAATAGCTTCTAACGTATAACGTTATAAGCTATTACGTAATAACTTAGAACGCTATGTAGTATTACCTTATAACGTATGATGTTATATAGTATTACTTAATAACGTACAACGTTATATAGTATTACCTTATAACGTATAACGTCGTATAGTAATAGCTAATAACGTATAACGTTATACAGAATTACCTTACAACGTGTAACGTTATATAGTATTACCTAATAACGTACAACCGTATAAAATATTAACTTATAACGTATAACGTAGTATAGTAATATCTACTAACGTATAACGTTGTGTACTATTACCTTACAACGTATAACATCATATAGTACTAGCTTCCTACCTATAACGTTATATAGTAATACCTCCTATGGCATAACGTTACATAGTAATACCTCCTGTGGTATAACGTTGTATAATAATAACTTATAACGTACAACGTTATATATTATTACCTTATAACGTATAATGTTATGTAGTATTACCTTATAAAGTATAACGTTATGTACTATTACCTTATAACGTATAACGTCATATAGTAATAGCTTCTGACGTATAACATTATATAGTACTACCGTAAAACGTATGACGTCACATAGTAATGGCTTCTAACGTACAACGTTATATAGTATTACCTTATAAGGTATAACGTCATATAGTAATAGCTTCTAATGTATAACGTTATGTACCATTACCTTACAACGTTTAACGTTTTATAGTAATAGCTTCCAACGTATAACGTTACATAGTAATACCTCCTATGGCATAATGTGACATAGTAATATCTCCTGTGGTATAACGTTGTATAGTATTAACTTACAACGTACAACGTTATATATTATTACCTTATATAGTATAATGTTATGTAGTATTACCTTATAACGTATAACGTTATGTACTATTACCTTATAACGTACAACGTTGTATAGTATTACCTTTTAACGTATAACGTTATATAGTATTACCTTATAACGTATGATGTTATATAGTATTACTTAATAACGTACAACGTTATATAGTATTACCTTATAACGTATAACGTCATATAGTAATATCTAATAACGTATAACGTTATACAGAATCACCTTACAACGTGTAACGTTATATAGTATTCCCTAATAACGTACAACATTATAAAATATTAACTTATAACGTATAACGTCGTATAGTAATATCTACTAACGTATAACGTTGTGTACTATTACCTTACAACGTATAACATCATATAGTACTAGCTTCCTACCTATAACGTTATATAGTAATACCTCCTATGGCATAACGTTACATAGTAATACCTCCTGTGGTATAACGTTGTATAATAATAACTTATAACGTACAACGTTATATATTATTACCTTATAACGTATAATGTTATGTAGTATTACCTTATAACGTATAACGTTATGTACTATTACCTTATAACGTATAACGTCATATAGTAATAGCTTCTGACGTATAACATTATATAGTACTACCTTAAAACGTATAACGTCACATAGTAATGGCTTCTAACGTACAACGTTATATAGTATTACCTTATAAGGTATAACGTCATATAGTAATAGCTTCTAACGTATAACGTTATGTACCATTACCTTACAACGTTTAACGTCATATAGTAATCGCTTCCAACGTATAACGTTACATAGTAGTACCTCCTATGGCATAATGTTACATAGTAATACTTCCTGTGGTATACCGTTGTATAGTATTAACTTACAACGTACAACGTTATATATTATTACCTTATAACGTATAATGTTATGTAGTATTACCTTATAACGTATAACGTTATGTACTATTACCTTATAACGTACAACGTTGTATAGTATTACCTTTTAACGTATAACGTTATATAGTATTACCTTATAACGTATAACGTTATCTAGTATTACCTTATAAGGTATAACGCCATGTAGTAATAGCTTCGTACGTATAACGTTAAATAGTATTACCTTATAAGGTATAACGTTATATAGTAATACCTTCTAACGTATAACGTTATAAGCTATTACCTAATAACGTACAACGTTATACAGTATTACCTTATAACGTATAACGTCATATAGTATTACCTTATAACGTATAACGTCATAGAGTAATAGCTTCCAACGTATAACGTTACATAGTAATACCTCCTATGGTATAACGTTACATAGTAGTACCTCCTATGGTATAACGTTGTATAATATTAACATATAACGTACAACGTTATATATTATTACCTTATAACGTATAATGTTATGTAGTATTACCTTATAACGTATAACGTTATGTACTATTACCTTATAACGTATAACGTCATATAGTAATAGCTTCCAACGTATAAAGTTACATAGTAATAGCTTCTAACGTATAACGTTATATAGTATTACGTTATAAGGTATAACGTCATATAGTAATAGCTTCTAACGTATAACGTTATGTACCATTACCTTACAACGTATAACGTCATATAGTAATAGCTTCCAACGTATAACGTTACATAGTAATACCTCCTATGGCATAACGTTACATAGTAGTACCTCCTATGGTATAACGTTGTATAATATTAACTTATAACGTACAACGTTATATATTATTACCTTATAACGTATAATGTTATGTAGTATTACCTTATAACGTATAACGTTATGTACTATTACCTTATAACGTACAACGTTGTATAGTATTACCTTTTAACGTATAACGTTATATAGTATTACCTTATAACGTATAACGTTATCTAGTATTACCTTATACGGTATAACGCCATGTAGTAATAGCTTCGTACGTATAACGTTAAATAGTATTACCTTATAAGGTATAACGTTATATAGTAATACCTTCTAACGTATAACGTTATAAGCTATTACCTAATAACGTACAACGTTATACAGTATTACCTTATAACGTATAACGTCATATAGTAATAGCTTCTGACGTATAACATTATATAGTACTACCTTATAAGGTATAATGTCACATAGTAATGACTTCTAACGTAGAACGTTATATAGTATTACCGTATAACGTATAACGTCATAGAGTAATATCTAATAACGTATAACGTTATACAGAATTACCTCACAACGTGTAACGTCATAAAGTAATAGCCTCTAACGTATAACGTCATATAGAAATAGCTTCCAACGTATAAAGTTTCATAGAAATAGCTTCTAACGTATAACGTTATATAGTATTACCTTATATGGTATAACGTCATATAGTAATAGCTTCTAACGTATAACGTTATGTACCATTACCTTACAACGTATAACGTCATATAGTAATAGCTTCCAACGTATAAGGTTACATAGTAATACCTCCTATGGTATAACGTTACATAGTAGTACCTCCTATGGTATAACGTTGTATAATATTAACTTATAACGTACAACGTTATATATTATTACCTTATAACGTATAATGTTATGTAGTATTACCTTATAACGTATAAAGTTATGTAGTATTAGCTTATAAGGTATAACGCCATATAGTACTAGCTTCCTACCTATAACGTTATATAGTAATACCTCCTATGGTATAACGTTGTATAATATTAACTTACAACGTACAACGATATATATTATTACCTTGTATCGTATAACGTTATATTATTATTATTATAGTTATTATTAACGTTATTATTAACGTTATTATAGTATTACCTTATAAGGTATAATGTCATATAGCAATAGCTTCTTACGCATAACGTTACAAAGTATTACGTTATAAAGTATAACGTCATATGGTAATAGCTTCTAACGTATAACGTTATGTAGTATTACCTTATAAGGTATTACGTCATATTGTAATAGCTTCTAACGTATAACGTTATAAGCTATTACGTAATAACTTAAAACGCTATGTAGTATTACCTTATAACGTATGATGTTATATAGTATTACTTAATAACGTACAACGTTATATAGTATTACCTTATAACGTATAACGTCGTATAGTAATAGCTAATAACGTATAACGTTATACAGAATTACCTTACAACGTGTAACGTTATATAGTATTACCTAATAACGTACAACCGTATAAAATATTAACTTATAACGTATAACGTAGTATAGTAATATCTACTAACGTATAACGTTGTGTACTATTACCTTACAACGTATAACATCATATAGTACTAGCTTCCTACCTATAACGTTATATAGTAATACCTCCTATGGCATAACGTTACATAGTAATACCTCCTGTGGTATAACGTTGTATAATAATAACATATAACGTACAACGTTATATATTATTACCTTATAACGTATAATGTTATGTAGTATTACCTTATAAAGTATAACGTTATGTACTATTACCTTATAACGTATAACGTCATATAGTAATAGCTTCTGACGTATAACATTATATAGTACTACCTTAAAACGTATGACGTCACATAATAATGGCTTCTAACGTACAACGTTATATAGTATTACCTTATAAGGTATAACGTCATATAGTAATAGCTTCTAATGTATAACGTTATGTACCATTACCTTACAACGTTTAACGTCATATAGTAATAGCTTCCAACGTATAACGTTACATAGTAATACCTCCTATGGCATAATGTGACATAGTAATATCTCCTGTGGTATAACGTTGTATAGTATTAACTTACAACGTACAACGTTATATATTATTACCTTATATAGTATAATGTTATGTAGTATTACCTTACAACGTATAACGTTATGTACTATTACCTTATAACGTACAACGTTGTATAGTATTACCTTTTAACGTATAACGTTATATAGTATTACCTTATAACGTATAACGTTATCTAGTATTACCTTATAAGGTATAACGCCATGTAGTAATAGCTTCGTACGTATAACGTTAAATAGTATTACCTTATAAGGTATAACGTTATATAGTAATACCTTCTAACGTATAACGTTATAAGCTATTACCTAATAACGTACAACGTTATACAGTATTACCTTATAACGTATAACCTCATATAGTAATAGCTTCTGACGTATAACGTTATATAGTATTACCTTATAACGTATAACGTCATAAAGTAATAGCTTCTAACGTATAACGTTATCTAGTATTACCTTATAAGGTATAACGCCATGTAGTAATAGCTTCGTACGTATAACGTTAAATAGTATTACCTTATAAAGTATAACGTCATATAGTAATAGCTTCTAACGTATAACGTTATGTACCATTACCTTACAACGTATAACGTCATATAGTAATAGCTTCCAACGTATAACGTTACATAGTAATACCTTCTATGGTATAACGTTACATAGTAGTACCTCCTATGGTATAACGTTGTATAATATTAACTTATAACGTACAACGTTATATATTATTACCTTATAACTTATAATGTTATGTAGTATTACCTTATAACGTATAACGTTATGTACTATTACCTTATAACGTATAACGTCATATAGTAATAGCTTCCAACGTATAAAGTTACATAGTAATAGCTTCTAACGAATAACGTTATATAGTATTACGTTATAAGGAATAACGTCATATAGTAATAGCTTCTAACGTATAACGTTATGTACCATTACCTTACAACGTATAACGTCATATAGTAATAGCTTCCAACGTATAACGTCACATAGTAATACCTCCTATGGTATAACGTTACATAGTAGTACCTCCTATGGTATAACGTTGTATAATATTAACTTATAACGTACAACGTTATATATTATTACCTTATATAGTATAATATTATGTAGTATTACCTTATAACGCATAAAGTTATGTAGTATTAGCTTATAAGGTATAACGCCATATAGTACTAGCTTCCTACCTATAACGTTATATAGTAAAACCTCCTATGGTATAACGTTGTATAATATTAACTTACAACGTACAACGATATATATTATTACCTTGTATCGTATAACGTTATATTATTATTATTATAGTTATTATTAACGTTATTATTAACGTTATTATAGTATTACCTTATAAGGTATAATGTCATATAGCAATAGCTTCTTACGCATAACGTTACAAAGTATTACGTTATAAAGTATAACGTCATATGGTAATAGCTTCTAACGTATAACGTTATATAGTATTACCTTATAAGGTATTACGTCATATTGTAATAGCTTCTAACGTATAACGTTATATAGTATTACCTCATAAGGTATTACGTCATATAGTAATAGCTTCTAATGTATAACGTTATGTAGTATTACCTTATAACGAATAACGTCATATAGTAATAGCTTCTAACGTATAACGTTATAAGCTCTTACCTAATAACTTATAACGCTATATAGTATTACCTTATAACGTATGATGTTATATAGTATTACTTAATAACGTACAACGTTATATAGTATTACCTTATAACGTATAACGTCATATAGTAATATCTAATAACGTATAACGTTATACAGAATTACCTTACAACGTGTAACGTTATATAGTATTCCCTAATAACGTACAACATTATAAAATATTAACTTATAACGTATAACGTCGTATAGTGATATCTACTAACGTATAACGTTGTGTACTATTACCTTACAACGTATAACATCATATAGTACTAGCTTCCTACCAATAACGTTATATAGTAATACCTCCTATGGCATAACGTTACATAGTAATACCTCCTGTGGTATAACGTTGTATAATAATAACTTATAACGTACAACGTTATATATTATTACCTTATAACGTATAATGTTATGTAGTATTACCTTATAATGTATAACGTTATGTACTATTACCTTATAACGTATAACGTCATATAGTAATAGCTTCTGACGTATAACATTATATAGTACTACCTTAAAACGTATAACGTCACATAGTAATGGCTTCTAACGTACAACGTTATATAGTATTACCTTATAAGGTATAACGTCATATAGTAATAGCTTCTAACGTATAACGTCATATAGTAATAGCTTCTGACGTATAACATTATATAGTACTACCTTAAAACGTATAACGTCACATAGTAATGGCTTCTAACGTACAACGTTATATAGTATTACCTTATAAGGTATAACGTCATATAGTAATCGCTTCCAACGTATAATGTTACATAGTACTACCTCCTATGGCATAATGTTACATAGTAATACCTCCTGTGGTATAACGTTGTATAGTATTAACTTACAACGTACAACGTTATATATTATTACCTTATAACGTATAATGTTATGTAGTATTACCTTACAACGTATAACGTTATGTACTATTACCTTATAAGGTATAACGCCATGTAGTAATAGCTTCGTACGTATAACGTTAAATAGTATTACCTTATAAGGTATAACGTTATATAGTAATACCTTCTAACGTATAACGTTATAAGCTATTACCTAATAACGTACAACGTTATACAGTATTACCTTACAACGTATAACGCCATATAGTACTAGCTTCCTACCTATAACGTTATATAGTAATACCTCCTATGGTATAACGTTGTATAATATTAACTTACAACGTACAACGATATATATTATTACCTTGTATCGTATAACGTTATATAATTATTATTATAGTTATTATTAACGTTATTATTAACGTTATTATAGTATTACCTTATAAGGTATAATGTCATATAGCAATAGCTTCTTACGCATAACGTTACAAAGTATTACGTTATAAAGTATAACGTCATATGGTAATAGCTTCTAACGTATAACGTTATGTAGTATTACCTTATAAGGTATTACGTCATATTGTAATAGCTTCTAACGTATAACGCTATAAGCTATTACGTAATAACTTAAAACGCTATGTAGTATTACCTTATAACGTATAACGTCGTATAGTAATAGCTAATAACGTATAACGTTATACAGAATTACCTTACAACGTGTAACGTTATATAGTATTACCTAATAACGTACAACCGTATAAAATATTAACTTATAACGTATAACGTAGTATAGTAATATCTACTAACGTATAACGTTGTGTACTATTACCTTACAACGTATAACATCATATAGTACTAGCTTCCTACCTATAACGTTATATAGTAATACCTCCTATGGCATAACGTTACATAGTAATACCTCCTGTGGTATAACGTTGTATAATAATAACATATAACGTACAACGTTATATATTATTACCTTATAACGTATAATGTTATGTAGTATTACCTTATAAAGTATAACGTTATGTACTATTACCTTATAACGTATAACGTCATATAGTAATAGCTTCTGACGTATAACATTATATAGTACTACCTTAAAACGTATGACGTCACATAATAATGGCTTCTAACGTACAACGTTATATAGTATTACCTTATAAGGTATAACGTCATATAGTAATAGCTTCTAATGTATAACGTTATGTACCATTACCTTACAACGTTTAACGTCATATAGTAATAGCTTCCAACGTATAACGTTACATAGTAATACCTCCTATGGCATAATGTGACATAGTAATATCTCCTGTGGTATAACGTTGTATAGTATTAACTTACAACGTACAACGTTATATATTATTACCTTATATAGTATAATGTTATGTAGTATTACCTTATAACGTATAACGTTATGTACTATTACCTTATAACGTACAACGTTGTATAGTATTACCTTTTAACGTATAACGTTATATAGTATTACCTTATAACGTATAACGTTATCTAGTATTACCTTATAAGGTATAACGCCATGTAGTAATAGCTTCGTACGTATAACGTTAAATAGTATTACCTTATAAGGTATAACGTTATATAGTAATACCTTCTAACGTATAACGTTATAAGCTATTACCTAATAACGTACAACGTTATACAGTATTACCTTATAACGTATAACCTCATATAGTAATAGCTTCTGACGTATAACATTATATAGTACTACCTTATAAGGTATAATGTCACATAGTAATGACTTCTAACGTAGAACGTTATATAGTATTACCGTATAACGTATAACGTCATAGAGTAATAGCTTCTAACGTATAACGTTATATAGTATTACCTTATAACGTATAACGTCATAAAGTAATAGCTTCTAACGTATAACGTTATCTAGTATTACCTTATAAGGTATAACGCCATGTAGTAATAGCTTCGTACGTATTACGTTAAATAGTATTACCTTATAAAGTATAACGTCATATAGTAATAGCTTCTAACGTATAACGTTATGTACCATTACCTTACAACGTATAACGTCATATAGTAATAGCTTCCAACGTATAACGTTACATAGTAATACCTCCTATGGTATAACGTTACATAGTAGTACCTCCTATGGTATAACGTTGTATAATATTAACTTATAACGTACAACGTTATATATTATTACCTTATAACTTATAATGTTATGTAGTATTACCTTATAACGTATAACGTTATGTACTATTACCTTATAACGTATAACGTCATATAGTAATAGCTTCCAACGTATAAAGTTACATAGTAATAGCTTCTAACGAATAACGTTATATAGTATTACGTTATAAGGAATAACGTCATATAGTAATAGCTTCTAACGTATAACGTTATGTACCATTACCTTACAACGTATAACGTCATATAGTAATAGCTTCCAACGTATAACGTCACATAGTAATACCTCCTATGGTATAACGTTACATAGTAGTACCTCCTATGGTATAACGTTGTATAATATTAACTTATAACGTACAACGTTATATATTATTACCTTATATAGTATAATGTTATGTAGTATTACCTTATAACGCATAAAGTTATGTAGTATTAGCTTATAAGGTATAACGCCATATAGTACTAGCTTCCTACCTATAACGTTATATAGTAATACCTCCTATGGTATAACGTCGTATAATATTAACTTACAACGTACAACGATATATATTATTACCTTGTATCATATAACGTTATATTATTATTATTATAGTTATTATTAACGTTATTATTAACGTTATTATAGTATTACCTTATAAGGTATAATGTCATATAGCAATAGCTTCTTACGCATAACGTTACAAAGTATTACGTTATAAAGTATAACGTCATATGGTAATAGCTTCTAACGTATAACGTTATATAGTATTACCTTATAAGGTATTACGTCATATTGTAATAGCTTCTAACGTATAACGTTATATAGTATTACCTCATAAGGTATTACGTCATATAGTAATAGCTTCTAATGTATAACGTTATGTAGTATTACCTTATAACGAATAACGTCATATAGTAATAGCTTCTAACGTATAACGTTATAAGCTATTACCTAATAACTTATAACGCTATATAGTATTACCTTATAACGTATGATGTTATATAGTATTACTTAATAACGTACAACGTTATATAGTATTACCTTATAACGTATGACGTCATATAGTAATATCTAATAACGTATAACGTTATACAGAATTACCTTACAACGTGTAACGTTATATAGTATTCCCTAATAACGTACAACATTATAAAATATTAACTTATAACGTATAACGTCGTATAGTAATATCTACTAACGTATAACGTTGTGTACTATTACCTTACAACGTATAACATCATATAGTACTAGCTTCCTACCAATAACGTTATATAGTAATACCTCCTATGGCATAACGTTACATAGTAATACCTCCTGTGGTATAACGTTGTATAATAATAACTTATAACGTACAACGTTATATATTATTACCTTATAACGTATAATGTTATGTAGTATTACCTTATAACGTATAACGTTATGTACTATTACCTTATAACGTATAACGTCATATAGTAATAGCTTCTGACGTATAACATTATATAGTACTACCTTAAAACGTATAACGTCACATAGTAATGGCTTCTAACGTACAACGTTATATAGTATTACCTTATAAGGTATAACGTCATATAGTAATCGCTTCCAACGTATAATGTTACATAGTATTACCTCCTATGGCATAATGTTACATAGTAATACCTCCTGTGGTATAACGTTGTATAGTATTAACTTACAACGTACAACGTTACATATTATTACCTTATAACGTATAATGTTATGTAGTATTACCTTATAACGTATAACGTTATGTACTATTACCTTATAAGGTATAACGCCATGTAGTAATAGCTTCGTACGTATAACGTTAAATAGTATTACCTTATAAGGTATAACGTTATATAGTAATACCTTCTAACGTATAACGTTATAAGCTATTACCTAATAACGTACAACGTTATACAGTATTACCTTATAACGTATAACGTCATATAGTAATAGCTTCTGACGTATAATATTATATAGTACTACCTTATAAGGTATAACGTCACATAGTAATGGCTTCTAACGTACAACGTTATATAGTATTACCGTATAACGTATAATGTTATGTAGTATTACCTTATAACGTATAACGTTATGTACTATTACCTTATAAGGTATAACGCCATGTAGTAATAGCTTCGTACGTATAACGTTAAATAGTATTACCTTATAAGGTATAACGTTATATAGTAATACCTTCTAACGTATAACGATATAAGCTATTACCTAATAACGTACAACGTTATACAGTATTACCTTATAACGTATAACGTCATATAGTAATAGCTTCTGACGTATAACATTATATAGTACTACCTTATAAGGTATAACGTCACATAGTAATGGCTTCTAACGTACAACGTTATATAGTATTACCGTATAACGTATAACGTCATAGAGTAATAGCTTCTAACGTATAACGTTATATAGTATTAACTTATGACGTATAACGTCATATAGTATTAGCTTCTAACGTATAACGTTATATAGTATTACCTTATAACGTATAACGTCATATAGTAATAGCTTCCAACGTATAAAGTTACATAGTAATAGCTTCTAACGTACAACGTTATATAGTATTACCTTATAAGGTATAACGTCATATAGTAATAGCTTCTAACGTATAAAGTTATGTACCATTAGCTTACAACGTATAACGTCATATAGTAATAGCTTCCAACGTATAACGTTACATAGTAATACCTCCTATGGTATAACGTTACATAGTAGTACCTCCTATGGTATAACGTTGTATAATATTAACTTATAACGTACAACGTTATATATTATTACCTTATAAAGTATAATGTTATGTAGTATTACCTTATAACGTATAACGTTATGTACTATTACCTTATAACGTATAACGTCATATAGTAATAGCTTCCAACGTATAAAGTTACATAGTAATAGCTTCTAACGTATAACGTTATATAGTATTACGTTATAAGGTATAACGTCATATAGTAATAGCTTCTAACGTATAACGTTATGTACCATTACCTTACAACGTATAACGTCATATAGTAATAGCTTCCAACGTATAACGTTACATAGTAATACCTCCTATGGTATAACGTTACATAGTAGTACCTCCTATGGTATAACGTTGTATAATATTAACTTATAACGTACAACGTTATATATTATTACCTTATATAGTATAATGTTATGTAGTATTACCTTATAACGTATGATGTTATATAGTATTACTTAATAACGTACAACGATATATAGTATTACCTTATAACGTATAACGTCATATAGTAATATCTAATAACGTATAACGTTATACAGAATTACCTTACAACGTGTGACGTTATATAGTATTCCCTAATAACGTACAACATTATAAAATATTAACTTATAACGTATAACGTCGTATAGTAATATCTACTAACGTATAACGTTGTGTACTATTACCTTACAACGTATAACATCATATAGTACGAGCTTTCTACCAATAACGTTATATAGTAATACCTCCTATGGCATAACGTTACATAGTAATACCTCCTGTCGTATAACGTTGTATAATAATAACTTATAACGTACAACGTTATATATTATTACCTTATAACGTATAATGTTATGTAGTATTACCTTATAACGTATAACGTTATGTACTATTACCTTATAACGTATAACGTCATATAGTAATAGCTTCTGACGAATAACATTATATAGTACTACCTTAAAACGTATAACGTCACATAGTAATGGCTTCTAACGTACAACGTTATATAGTATTACCTTATAAGGTATAACGTCATATAGTAATAGCTTCTAACGTATAACGTTATGTACCATTACCTTACAACGTTTAACGTCATATAGTAATCGCTTCCAACGTATAACGTTACATAGTACTACCTCCTATGGCATAATGTTACATAGTAATACCTCCTGTGGTATAACGTTGTATAGTATTAACTTACAACGTACAACGTTATATATTATTACCTTATAGCATATAATGTTATGTAGTATTACCTTATAACTTATAACGTTATGTACTATTACCTTATAAGGTATAACGCCATGTAGTAATAGCTTCGTACGTATAACGTTAAATAGTATTACCTTATAAGGTATAACGTTATATAGTAATACCTTCTAACGTATAACGTTATAAGCTATTACCTAATAACGTACAACGTTATACAGTATTACCTTATAACGTATAACGTCATATAGTAATAGCTTCTGACGTATAACATTATATAGTACTACCTTATAAGGTATAACGTCACATAGTAATGGCTTCTAACGTACAACGTTATATAGTATTACCGTATAACGTATAACGTCATAGAGTAATAGCTTCTAACGTATAACGTTATATAGTATTAACTTATGACGTATAACGTCATATAGTATTAGCTTCTAACGTATAACGTTATATAGTATTACCTTATAACGTATAACGTCATATAGTAATAGCTTCCAACATATAAAGTTACATAGTAATAGCTTCTAACGTATAACGTTATATAGTATTACCTTATAAGGTATAACGTCATATAGTAATAGCTTCTAACGTATAACGTTATGTACCATTAGCTTACAACGTATAACGTCATATAGTAATAGCTTCCAACGTATAACGTTACATAGTAATACCTCCTATGGTATAACGTTACATAGTAGTACCTCCTATGGTATAACGTTGTATAATATTAACTTATAACGTACAACGTTATATATTATTACCTTATATAGTATAATGTTATGTAGTATTACCTTATAACGAATAAAGTTATGTAGTATTAGCTTATAAGGTATAACGCCATATAGTACTAGCTTCCTACCTATAACGTTATATAGTAATACCTCCTATGGTATAACGTTGTATAATATTAACTTACAACGTACAACGATATATATTATTACCTTGTATCGTATAACGTTATATTATTATTATTATAGTTATTATTAACGTTATTATTAACGTTATTATAGTATTACCTTATAAGGTATAATGTCATATAGCAATAGCATCTTACGCATAACGTTACAAAGTATAACGTTATAAAGTATAACGTCATATGGTAATAGCTTCTAACGTATAACGTTATGTAGTATTACCTTATAAGGTATTACGTCATATTGTAATAGCTTCTAACGTATAACGTTATAAGCTATTACGTAATAACTTAAAACGCTATGTAGTATTACCTTATAACGTATGATGTTACATAGTATTACTTAATAACGTACAACGTTATATAGTATTACCTTATAACGTATAACGTCGTATAGTAATAGCTAATAACGTATAACGTTATACAGAATTACCTTACAACGTGTAACGTTATATAGTATTACCTAATAACGTACAACCGTATAAAATATTAACTTATAACGTATAACGTAGTATAGTAATATCTACTAACGTATAACGTTGTGTACTATTACCTTACAACGTATAACATCATATAGTACTAGCTTCCTACCTATAACGTTATATAGTAATACCTCCTATGGCATAACGTTACATAGTAATACCTCCTGTGGTATAACGTTGTATAATAATAACTTATAACGTACAACGTTATATATTATTACCTTATAACGTATAATGTTATGTAGTATTACCTTATAAAGTATAACGTTATGTACTATTACCTTATAACGTATAACGTCATATAGTAATAGCTTCTGGCGTATAACATTATATAGTACTACCTTAAAACGTATGACGTCACATAGTAATGGCTTCTAACGTACAACGTTATATAGTATTACCTTATAAGGTATAACGTCATATAGTAATAGCTTCTAACGTATAACGTTATGTACCATTACCTTACAACGTATAACGTCATATAGTAATAGCTTCCAACGTATAACGTTACATAGTAATACCTCCTATGGTATAACGTTACATAGTAGTACCTCCTATGGTATAACGTTGTATAATATTAACTTATAACGTACAACGTTATATATTATTACCTTATAACGTATAATGTTATGTAGTATTACCTTATAACGTATAACGTTATGTACTATTACCTTATAACGTATAACGTCATATAGTAATAGCTTCCAACGTATAAAGTTACATAGTAATAGCTTCTAACGTATAACGTTATATAGTATTACGTTATAAGGTATAACGTCATATAGTAATAGCTTCTAACGTATAACGTTATGTACCATTACCTTACAACGTATAACGTCATATAGTAATAGCTTCCAACGTATAACGTTACATAGTAATACCTCCTATGGTATAACGTTACATAGTAGTACCTCCTATGGTATAACGTTGTATAATATTAACTTATAACGTACAACGTTATATATTATTACCTTATATAGTATAATGTTATGTAGTATTACCTTATAACGCATAAAGTTATGGAGTATTAGCTTATAAGGTATAACGCCATATAGTACTAGCTTCCTACCTATAACGTTATATAGTAATACCTCCTATGGTATAACGTTGTATAATATTAACTTACAACGTACAACGATATATATTATTATCTTGCATCGTATAACGTTATATTATTATTATTGTAGTTATTATTAACGTTATTATTAACGTTATTATAGTATTACCTTATAAGGTATAATGTCATATAGCAATAGCTTCTTACGCATAACGTTACAAAGTATTACGTTATAAAGTATAACGTCATATGGTAATAGCTTCTAACGTATAACGTTATATAGTATTACCTTATAAGGTATTACGTCATATTGTAATAGCTTCTAAGGTATAACGTTATATAGTATTACCTCATAAGGTATTACGTCATATAGTAATAGCTTCTAATGTATAACGTTATGTAGTATTACCTTATAACGAATAACGTCATATAGTAATAGCTTCTAACGTATAACGTTATAAGCTATTACCTAATAACTTATAACGCTATATAGTATTACCTTATAACGTATGATGTTATATAGTATTACTTAATAACGTACAACGTTATATAGTATTACCTTATAACGTATAACGTCATATAGTAATATCTAATAACGTATAACGTTATACAGAATTACCTTACAACGTGTAACGTTATATAGTATTCCCTAATAACGTACAACATTATAAAATATTAACTTATAACGTATAACGTCGTATAGTAATATCTACTAACGTATAACGTTGTGTACTATTACCTTACAACGTATAACATCATATAGTACTAGCTTCCTACCAATAACGTTATATAGTAATACCTCCTATGGCATAACGTTACATAGTAATACCTCCTGTGGTATAACGTTGTATAATAATAACTTATAACGTACAACATTATATAATATTACCTTGTAACGTATAATGTTATGTAGTATTACCTTATAACGTATAACGTTATGTACTATTACCTTATAACGTATAACGTCATATAGTAATAGCTTCTGACGTATAACATTATATAGTACTACCTTAAAACGTATAACGTCACATAGTAATGGCTTCTAACGTACAACGTTATATAGTATTACCTTATAAGGTATAACGTCATATAGTAATAGCTTCTAACGTATAACGTTATGTACCATTACCTTACAACGTTTAACGTCATATAGTAATCGCTTCCAACGTATAACGTTACATAGTACTACCTCCTATGGCATAATGTTACATAGTAATACCTCCTGTGGTATAACGTTGTATAGTATTAACTTACAACGTACAACGTTATATATTATTACCATATAACGTATAATGTTATGTAGTATTACCTTATAACGTATAACGTTATGTACTATTACCTTATAAGGTATAACGCCATGTAGTAATAGCTTCGTACGTATAACGTTAAATAGTATTACCTTATAAGGTATAACGTTATATAGTAATACCTTCTAACGTATAACGTTATAAGCTATTACCTAATAACGTACAACGTTATACAGTATTACCTTATAACGTATAACGTCATATAGTAATAGCTTCTGACGTATAACATTATATAGTACTACCTTATAAGGTATAATGTCACATAGTAATGACTTCTAACGTAGAACGTTATATAGTATTACCGTATAACGTATAACGTCATAGAGTAATAGCTTCTAACGTATAACGTTATATAGTATTACCTTATAACGTATAACGTCATAAAGTAATAGCTTCTAACGTATAACGTCATATAGTAATAGCTTCCAACGTATAAAGTTTCATAGAAATAGCTTCTAACGTATAACGTTATATAGTATTACCTTATAAGGTATAACGTCATATAGTAATAGCTTCTAACGTATAACGTTATGTACCATTACCTTACAACGTATAACGTCATATAGTAATAGCTTCCAACGTATAACGTTACATAGTAATACCTCCTATGGTATAACGTTACATAGTAGTACCTCCTATGGTATAACGTTGTATAATATTAACTTATAACGTACAACGTTATATATTATTACCTTATAACGTATAATGTTATGTAGTATTACCTTATAACGTATAACGTTATGTACTATTACCTTATAACGTATAACGTCATATAGTAATAGCTTCCAACGTATAAAGTTAGATAGTAATAGCTTCTAACGTATAACGTTATATAGTATTACGTTATAAGGAATAACGTCATATAGTAATAGCTTCAAACGTATAACGTTATGTACCATTACCTTACAACGTATAACGTCATATAGTAATAGCTTCCAACGTATAACGTCACATAGTAATACCTCCTATGGTATAACGTTACATAGTAGTACCTCCTATGGTATAACGTTGTATAATATTAACTTATAACGTACAACGTTATATATTATTACCTTATATAGTATAATGTTATGTAGTATTACCTTATAACGCATAAAGTTATGTAGTATTAGCTTATAAGGTATAACGCCATATAGTACTAGCTTCCTACCTATAACGTAATATAGTAATACCTCCTATGGTATAACGTTGTATAATATTAACTTACAACGTACAACGATATATATTATTACCTTGTATCGTATAACGTTATATTATTATTATTATAGTTATTATTAACGTTATTATTAACGTTATTATAGTATTACCTTATAAGGTATAATGTCATATAGCAATAGCTTCTTACGCATAACGTTACAAAGTATTACGTTATAAAGTATAACGTCATATGTTAATAGCTTCTAACGTATAACGTTATATAGTATTACCTTATAAGGTATTACGTCATATTGTAATAGCTTCTAACGTATAACGTTATATAGTATTACCTCATAAGGTATTACGTCATATAGTAATAGCTTCTAATGTATAACGTTATGTAGTATTACCTTATAACGAATAACGTCATATAGTAATAGCTTCTAACGTAGAACGTTATAAGCTATTACCTAATAACTTATAACGCTATATAGTATTACCTTATAACGTATGATGTTATATAGTATTACTTAATAACGTACAACGTTATGTACTATTACCTTATAACGTATAACGTCATATAGTAATAGCTTCTGACGTATAACATTATATAGTACTACCTTAAAACGTATAACGTCACATAGTAATGGCTTCTAACGTACAACGTTATATAGTATTACCTTATAAGGTATAACGTCATATAGTAATAGCTTCTAACGTATAACGTTATGTACCATTAGCTTACAACGTATAACGTCATATAGTAATAGCTTCCAACGTATAACGTTACATAGTAATACCTCCTATGGTATAACGTTACATAGTAGTACCTCCTCTGGTATAACGTTGTATAATATTAACTTATAACGTACAACGTTATATATTATTACCTTATATAGTATAATGTTATGTAGTATTACCTTATAACGAATAAAGTTATGTAGTATTAGCTTATAAGGTATAACGCCATATAGTACTAGCTTCCTACCTATAACGTTATATAGTAATACCTCCTATGGTATAACGTTGTATAATATTAACTTACAACGTACAACGATATATATTATTACCTTGTATCGTATAACGTTATATTATTATTATTATAGTTATTATTAACGTTATTATTAACGTTATTATAGTATTACCTTATAAGGTATAATGTCATATAGCAATAGCATCTTACGCATAACGTTACAAAGTATAACGTTATAAAGTATAACGTCATATGGTAATAGCTTCTAACGTATAACGTTATGTAGTATTACCTTATAAGGTATTACGTCATATTGTAATAGCTTCTAACGTATAACGTTATAAGCTATTACGTAATAACTTAAAACGCTATGTAGTATTACCTTATAACGTATGATGTTACATAGTATTACTTAATAACGTACAACGTTATATAGTATTACCTTATAACGTATAACGTCGTATAGTAATAGCTAATAACGTATAACGTTATACAGAATTACCTTACAACGTGTAACGTTATATAGTATTACCTAATAACGTACAACCGTATAAAATATTAACTTATAACGTATAACGTAGTATAGTAATATCTACTAACGTATAACGTTGTGTACTATTACCTTACAACGTATAACATCATATAGTACTAGCTTCCTACCTATAACGTTATATAGTAATACCTCCTATGGCATAACGTTACATAGTAATACCTCCTGTGGTATAACGTTGTATAATAATAACTTATAACGTACAACGTTTTATATTATTACCTTATAACGTATAATGTTATGTAGTATTACCTTATAAAGTATAACGTTATGTACTATTACCTTATAACGTATAACGTCATATAGTAATAGCTTCTGGCGTATAACATTATATAGTACTACCTTAAAACGTATGACGTCACATAGTAATGGCTTCTAACGTACAACGTTATATAGTATTACCTTATAAGGTATAACGTCATATAGTAAAAGCTTCTAACGTATAACGTTATGTACCATTACCTTACAACGTATAACGTCATATAGTAATAGCTTCCAACGTATAACGTTACATAGTAATACCTCCTATGGTATAACGTTACATAGTAGTACCTCCTATGGTATAACGTTGTATAATATTAACTTATAACGTACAACGTTATATATTATTACCTTATAACGTATAATGTTATGTAGTATTACCTTATAACGTATAACGTTATGTACTATTACCTTATAACGTATAACGTCATATAGTAATAGCTTCCAACGTATAAAGTTACATAGTAATAGCTTCTAACGTATAACGTTATATAGTATTACGTTATAAGGTATAACGTCATATAGTAATAGCTTCTAACGTATAACGTTATGTACCATTACCTTACAACGTATAACGTCATATAGTAATAGCTTCCAACGTATAACGTTACATAGTAATACCTCCTATGGTATAACGTTACATAGTAGTACCTCCTATGGTATAACGTTGTATAATATTAACTTATAACGTACAACGTTATATATTATTACCTTATATAGTATAATGTTATGTAGTATTACCTTATAACGCATAAAGTTATGGAGTATTAGCTTATAAGGTATAACGCCATATAGTACTAGCTTCCTACCAATAACGTTATATAGTAATACCTCCTATGGTATAACGTTGTATAATATTAACTTACAACGTACAACGATATATATTATTATCTTGCATCGTATAACGTTATATTATTATTATTGTAGTTATTATTAACGTTATTATTAACGTTATTATAGTATTACCTTATAAGGTATAATGTCATATAGCAATAGCTTCTTACGCATAACGTTACAAAGTATTACGTTATAAAGTATAACGTCATATGGTAATAGCTTCTAACGTATAACGTTATATAGTATTACCTTATAAGGTATTACGTCATATTGTAATAGCTTCTAAGGTATAACGTTATATAGTATTACCTCATAAGGTATTACGTCATATAGTAATAGCTTCTAATGTATAACGTTATGTAGTATTACCTTATAACGAATAACGTCATATAGTAATAGCTTCTAACGTATAACGTTATAAGCTATTACCTAATAACTTATAACGCTATATAGTATTACCTTATAACGTATGATGTTATATAGTATTACTTAATAACGTACAACGTTATATAGTATTACCTTATAACGTATAACGTCATATAGTAATATCTAATAACGTATAACGTTATACAGAATTACCTTACAACGTGTAACGTTATATAGTATTCCCTAATAACGTACAACATTATAAAATATTAACTTATAACGTATAACGTCGTATAGTAATATCTACTAACGTATAACGTTGTGTACTATTACCTTACAACGTATAACATCATATAGTACTAGCTTCCTACCAATAACGTTATATAGTAATACCTCCTATGGCATAACGTTACATAGTAATACCTCCTGTGGTATAACGTTGTATAATAATAACTTATAACGTACAACATTATATAATATTACCTTGTAACGTATAATGTTATGTAGTATTACCTTATAACGTATAACGTTATGTACTATTACCTTATAACGTATAACGTCATATAGTAATAGCTTCTGACGTATAACATTATATAGTACTACCTTAAAACGTATAACGTCACATAGTAATGGCTTCTAACGTACAACGTTATATAGTATTACCTTATAAGGTATAACGTCATATAGTAATAGCTTCTAACGTATAACGTTATGTACCATTACCTTACAACGTTTAACGTCATATAGTAATCGCTTCCAACGTATAACGTTACATAGTACTACCTCCTATGGCATAATGTTACATAGTAATACCTCCTGTGGTATAACGTTGTATAGTATTAACTTACAACGTACAACGTTATATATTATTACCATATAACGTATAATGTTATGTAGTATTACCTTATAACGTATAACGTTATGTACTATTACCTTATAAGGTATAACGCCATGTAGTAATAGCTTCGTACGTATAACGTTAAATAGTATTACCTTATAAGGTATAACGTTATATAGTAATACCTTCTAACGTATAACGTTATAAGCTATTACCTAATAACGTACAACGTTATACAGTATTACCTTATAACGTATAACGTCATATAGTAATAGCTTCTGACGTATAACATTATATAGTACTACCTTATAAGGTATAATGTCACATAGTAATGACTTCTAACGTAGAACGTTATATAGTATTACCGTATAACGTATAACGTCATAGAGTAATAGCTTCTAACGTATAACGTTATATAGTATTACCTTATAACGTATAACGTCATAAAGTAATAGCTTCTAACGTATAACGTCATATAGTAATAGCTTCCAACGTATAAAGTTTCATAGAAATAGCTTCTAACGTATAACGTTATATAGTATTACCTTATAAGGTATAACGTCATATAGTAATAGCTTCTAACGTATAACGTTATGTACCATTACCTTACAACGTATAACGTCATATAGTAATAGCTTCCAACGTATAACGTTACATAGTAATACCTCCTATGGTATAACGTTACATAGTAGTACCTCCTATGGTATAACGTTGTATAATATTAACTTATAACGTACAACGTTATATATTATTACCTTATAACGTATAATGTTATGTAGTATTACCTTATAACGTATAACGTTATGTACTATTACCTTATAACGTATAACGTCATATAGTAATAGCTTCCAACGTATAAAGTTAGATAGTAATAGCTTCTAACGTATAACGTTATATAGTATTACGTTATAAGGAATAACGTCATATAGTAATAGCTTCAAACGTATAACGTTATGTACCATTACCTTACAACGTATAACGTCATATAGTAATAGCTTCCAACGTATAACGTCACATAGTAATACCTCCTATGGTATAACGTTACATAGTAGTACCTCCTATGGTATAACGTTGTATAATATTAACTTATAACGTACAACGTTATATATTATTACCTTATATAGTATAATGTTATGTAGTATTACCTTATAACGCATAAAGTTATGTAGTATTAGCTTATAAGGTATAACGCCATATAGTACTAGCTTCCTACCTATAACGTAATATAGTAATACCTCCTATGGTATAACGTTGTATAATATTAACTTACAACGTACAACGATATATATTATTACCTTGTATCGTATAACGTTATATTATTATTATTATAGTTATTATTAACGTTATTATTAACGTTATTATAGTATTACCTTATAAGGTATAATGTCATATAGCAATAGCTTCTTACGCATAACGTTACAAAGTATTACGTTAGAAAGTATAACGTCATATGTTAATAGCTTCTAACGTATAACGTTATATAGTATTACCTTATAAGGTATTACGTCATATTGTAATAGCTTCTAACGTATAACGTTATGTAGTATTACCTCATAAGGTATTACGTCATATAGTAATAGCTTCTAATGTATAACGTTATGTAGTATTACCTTATAACGAATAACGTCATATAGTAATAGCTTCTAACGTAGAACGTTATAAGCTATTACCTAATAACTTATAACGCTATATAGTATTACCTTATAACGTATGATGTTATATAGTATTACTTAATAACGTACAACGTTATGTACTATTACCTTATAACGTATAACGTCATATAGTAATAGCTTCTGACGTATAACATTATATAGTACTACCTTAAAACGTATAACGTCACATAGTAATGGCTTCTAACGTACAACGTTATATAGTATTACCTTATAAGGTATAACGTCATATAGTAATAGCTTCTAACGTATAACGTTATGTACCATTACCTTACAACGTTTAACGTCATATAGTAATCGCTTCCAACGTATAACGTTACATAGTACTACCTCCTATGGCATAATGTTACATAGTAATACCTCCTGTGGTATAACGTTGTATAGTATTAACTTACAACGTACAACGTTATATATTATTACCTTATAACGTATAATGTTATGTAGTATTACCTTATAACGTATAACGTTATGTACTATTACCTTATACGGTATAACGCCATGTAGTAATAGCTTCGTACGTATAACGTTAAATAGTATTACCTTATAAGGTATAACGTTATATAGTAATACCTTCTAACGTATAACGTTATAAGCTATTACCTAATAACGTACAACGTTATACAGTATTAGCTTATAACGTATAACGTCATATAGTAATAGCTTCTGACGTATAACATTATATAGTACTACCTTATAAGGTATAACGTCACATAGTAATGGCTTCTAACGTACAACGTTATATAGTATTACCGTATAACGTATAACGTCATAGAGTAATAGCTTCTAACGTATAACGTTATATAGTATTAACTTATGACGTATAACGTCATATAGTATTAGCTTCTAACGTATAACGTTATATAGTATTACCTTATAACGTATAACGTCATAGAGTAATAGCTTCTAACGTATAACGTTATATAGTATTACCTTATAACGTATAACGTCATAGAGTAATAGCTTCTAACGTATAACGTCATATAGTAATAGCTTCCAACGTATAAAGTTACATAGTAATAGCTTCTAACGTATAACGTTATATAGTATTACCTTATAAGGTATAACGTCATATAGTAATAGCTTCTAACGTATAACGTTATGTACCATTACCTTACAACGTATAACGTCATATAGTAATAGCTTCCAACGTATAACGTTACATAGTAATACCTCCTATGGTATAACGTTACATAGTAGTACCTCCTATGGTATAACGTTGTATAATATTAACTTATAACGTACAACGTTATATATTATTACCTTATAACGTATAATGTTATGTAGTATTACCTTATAACGTATAACGTTATGTACTATTACCTTATAACGTATAACGTCATATAGTAATAGCTTCCAACGTATAAAGTTACATAGTAATAGCTTCTAACGTATAACGTTATATAGTATTACGTTATAAGGTATAACGTCATATAGTAATAGTTTCTAACGTATAACGATATGTACCATTACCTTACAACGTATAACGTCATATAGTAATAGCTTCCAACGTATAACGTTACATAGTAATACCTCCTATGGTATAACGTTACATAGTAGTACCTCCTATGGTATAACGTTGTATAATATTAACTTATAACGTACAACGTTATATATTATTACCTTATATAGTATAATGTTATGTAGTATTACCTTATAACGCATAAAGTTATGTAGTATTAGCTTATAAGGTATAACGCCATATAGTACTAGCTTCCTACCTATAACGTTATATAGTAATACCTCCTATGGTATAACGTCGTATATTATTAACTTACAACGTACAACGATATATATTATTACCTTGTATCATATAACGTTATATTATTATTATTATAGTTATTATTAACGTTATTATTAACGTTATTATAGTATTACCTTATAAGGTATAATGTCATATAGCAATAGCTTCTTACGCATAACGTTACAAAGTATTACGTTATAAAGTATAACGTCATATGGTAATAGCTTCTAACGTATAACGTTATATAGTATTACCTTATAAGGTATTACGTCATATTGTAATAGCTTCTAACGTATAACGTTATATAGTATTACCTCATAAGGTATTACGTCATATAGTAATAGCTTCTAATGTATAACGTTATGTAGTACTACCTTATAACGAATAACGTCATATAGTAATAGCTTCTAACGTATAACGTTATAAGCTATTACCTAATAACTTATAACGCTATATAGTATTACCTTCTAACGTATGATGTTATATAGTATTACTTAATAACGTACAACGTTATATAGTATTACCTTATAACGTATAACGTCATATAGTAATATCTAATAACGTATAACGTTATACAGAATTACCTTACAACGTGTAACGTTATATAGTATTCCCTAATAACGTACAACATTATAAAATATTAACTTATAACGTATAACGTCGTATAGTAATATCTACTAACGTATAACGTTGTGTACTATTACCTTACAACGTATAACATCATATAGTACTAGCTTCCTACCTATAACGTTATATAGTAATACCTCCTATGGCATAACGTTACATAGTAATACCTCCTGTGGTATAACGTTGTATAATAATAACTTATAACGTACAACGTTATATATTATTACCTTATAACGTATAATGTTATGTAGTATTACCTTATAACGTATAACGTTATGTACTATTACCTTATAACGTATAACGTCATATAGTAATAGCTTCTGACTTATAACATTATATAGTACTACCTTAAAACGTATAACGTCACATAGTAATGGCTTCTAACGTACAACGTTATATAGTATTACCTTATAAGGTATAACGTCATATAGTAATAGCTTCTAACGTATAACGTTATGTACCATTACCTTACAACGTTTAACGTCATATAGTAATCGCTTCCAACGTATAACGTTACATAGTAGTACCTCCTATGGCATAATGTTACATAGTAATACCTCCTGTGGTATAACGTTGTATAGTATTAACTTACAACGTACAACGTTATATATTATTACCTTATAACGTATAATGTTATGTAGTATTACCTTATAACGTATAACGTTATGTACTATTACCTTATAACGTACAACGTTGTATAGTATTACCTTTTAACGTATAATGTTATATAGTATTACCTTATAACGTATAACGTTATCTAGTATTACCTTATAAGGTATAACGCCATGTAGTAATAGCTTCGTACGTATAACGTAAAATAGTATTACCTTATAACGTATAACGTCATAGAGTAATAGCTTCTAACGTATAACGTTATATAGTATTAACTTATGACGTATAACGTCATATAGTATTAACTTCTAACGTATAACGTTATATAGTATTACCTTATAACGTATAACGTCATAGAGTAATAGCTTCTAACGTATAACGTTATATAGTATTACCTTATAACGTATAACGTCATAGAGTAATAGCTTCTAACGTATAACGTCATATAGTAATAGCTTCCAACGTATAAAGTTACAAAGTAATAGCTTCTAACGTATAACGTTATATAGTAATACCTTCTAACGTATAACGTTATAAGCTATTACCTAATAACGTACAACGTTATACAGTATTACCTTATAACGTATAACGTCATATAGTAATAGCTTCAGACGTATAACATTATATAGTACTACCTTATAAGGTATAACGTCACATAGTAATGGCTTCTAACGTACAACGTTATATAGTATTACCGTATAACGTATAACGTCATAGAGTAATAGCTTCTAACGTATAACGTTATATAGTATTAACTTATGACGTATAACGTCATATAGTATTAACTTCTAACGTATAACGTTATATAGTATTACCTTATAACGTATAACGTCATAGAGTAATAGCTTCTAACGTATAACGTTATATAGTATTACCTTATAACGTATAACGTCATAGAGTAATAGCTTCTAACGTATAACGTCATATAGTAATAGCTTCCAACGTATAAAGTTACATAGTAATAGCTTCTAACGTATAACGTTATATAGTATTACCTTATAAGGTATAACGTCATATAGTAATAGCTTCTAACGTATAACGTTATGTACCATTACCTTACAACGTATAACGTCATATAGTAATAGCTTCCAACGTATAACGTTACATAGTAATACCTCCTATGGTATAACGTTACATAGTAGTACCTCCTATGGTATAACGTTGTATAATATTAACTTATAACGTACAACGTTATATATTATTACCTTATAACGTATAATGTTATGTAGTATTACCTTATAACGTATAACGTTATGTACTATTACCTTATAACGTATAACGTCATATAGTAATAGCTTCCAACGTATAACGTTAAATAGTATTACCTTATAAGGTATAACGTTATATAGTAATACCTTCTAACGTATAACGTTATAAGCTATTACCTAATAACGTACAACGTTATACAGTATTACCTTATAACGTATAACGTCATATAGTAATAGCTTCTGACGTATAACATTATATAGTACTACCTTATAAGGTATAACGTCACATAGTAATGGCTTCTAACGTACAACGTTATATAGTATTACCGTATAACGTATAACGTCATAGAGTAATAGCTTCTAACGTATAACGTTATATAGTATTAACTTATGACGTATAACGTCATATAGTATTAGCTTCTAACGTATAACGTTATATAGTATTACCTTATAACGTATAACGTCATAGAGTAATAGCTTCTAACGTATAACGTTATATAGTATTACCTTATAACGTATAACGTCATAGAGTAATAGCTTCTAACGTATAACGTCATATAGTAATAGCTTCCAACGTATAACGTTATATAGTATTACCTTATAACGTATAACGTCATAGAGTAATAGCTTCTAACGTATAACGTTATGTACCATTACCTTACAACGTATAACGTCATATAGTAATAGCTTCCAACGTATAACGTTACATAGTAATACCTCCTATGGTATAACGTTACATAGTAGTACCTCCTATGGTATAACGTTGTATAATATTAACTTATAACGTACAACGTTATATATTATTACCCTATAACGTATAATGTTATGTAGTATTACCTTATAACGTATAACGTTATGTACTATTACCTTATAACGTATAACGTCATATAGTAATAGCTTCCAACGTATAAAATTACATAGTAATAGCTTCTAACGTATAACGTTATATAGTATTACGTTATAAGGTATAACGTCATATAGTAATAGTTTCTAACGTATAACGATATGTACCATTACCTTACAACGTATAACGTCATATAGTAATAGCTTCCAACGTATAACGTTACATAGTAATACCTCCTATGGTATAACGTTACATAGTAGTACCTCCTATGGTATAACGTTGTATAATATTAACTTATAACGTACAACGTTATATATTATTACCTTATATAGTATAATGTTATGTAGTATTACCTTATAACGCATAAAGTTATGTAGTATTAGCTTATAAGGTATAACGCCATATAGTACTAGCTTCCTACCTATAACGTTATATAGTAATACCTCCTATGGTATAACGTCGTATATTATTAACTTACAACGTACAACGATATATATTATTACCTTGTATCATATAACGTTATATTATTATTATTATAGTTATTATTAACGTTATTATTAACGTTATTATAGTATTACCTTATAAGGTATAATGTCATATAGCAATAGCTTCTTACGCATAACGTTACAAAGTATTACGTTATAAAGTATAACGTCATATGGTAATAGCTTCTAACGTATAACGTTATATAGTATTACCTTATAAGGTATTAGGTCATATTGTAATAGCTTCTAACGTATAACGTTATATAGTATTACCTCATAAGGTATTACGTCATATAGTAATAGCTTCTAATGTATAACGTTATGTAGTACTACCTTATAACGAATAACGTCATATAGTAATAGCTTCTAACGTATAACGTTATAAGCTATTACCTAATAACTTATAACGCTATATAGTATTACCTTCTAACGTATGATGTTATATAGTATTACTTAATAACGTACAACGTTATATAGTATTACCTTATAACGTATAACGTCATATAGTAATATCTAATAACGTATAACGTTATACAGAATTACCTTACAACGTGTAACGTTATATAGTATTCCCTAATAACGTACAACATTATAAAATATTAACTTATAACGTATAACGTCGTATAGTAATATCTACTAACGTATAACGTTGTGTACTATTACCTTACAACGTATAACATCATATAGTACTAGCTTCCTACCTATAACGTTATATAGTAATACCTCCTATGGCATAACGTTACATAGTAATACCTCCTGTGGTATAACGTTGTATAATAATAACTTATAACGTACAACGTTATATATTATTACCTTATAACGTATAATGTTATGTAGTATTACCTTATAACGTATAACGTTATGTACTATTACCTTATAACGTATAACGTCATATAGTAATAGCTTCTGACTTATAACATTATATAGTACTACCTTAAAACGTATAACGTCACATAGTAATGGCTTCTAACGTACAACGTTATATAGTATTACCTTATAAGGTATAACGTCATATAGTAATAGCTTCTAACGTATAACGTTATGTACCATTACCTTACAACGTTTAACGTCATATAGTAATCGCTTCCAACGTATAACGTTACATAGTAGTACCTCCTATGGCATAATGTTACATAGTAATACCTCCTGTGGTATAACGTTGTATAGTATTAACTTACAACGTACAACGTTATATATTATTACCTTATAACGTATAATGTTATGTAGTATTACCTTATAACGTATAACGTTATGTACTATTACCTTATAACGTACAACGTTGTATAGTATTACCTTTTAACGTATAATGTTATACAGTATTACCTTATAACGTATAACGTTATCTAGTATTACCTTATAAGGTATAACGCCATGTAGTAATAGCTTCGTAGGTATAACGTAAAATAGTATTACCTTATAACGTATAACGTCATAGAGTAATAGCTTCTAACGTATAACGTTATATAGTATTAACTTATGACGTATAACGTCATATAGTATTAACTTCTAACGTATAACGTTATATAGTATTACCTTATAACGTATAACGTCATAGAGTAATAGCTTCTAACGTATAACGTTATATAGTATTACCTTATAACGTATAACGTCATAGAGTAATAGCTTCTAACGTATAGCGTCATATAGTAATAGCTTCCAACGTATAAAGTTACATAGTAATAGCTTCTAACGTATAACGTTATATAGTAATACCTTCTAACGTATAACGTTATAAGCTATTACCTAATAACGTACAACGTTATACAGTATTACCTTATAACGTATAACGTCATATAGTAATAGCTTCAGACGTATAACATTATATAGTACTACCTTATAAGGTATAACGTCACATAGTAATGGCTTCTAACGTACAACGTTATATAGTATTACCGTATAACGTATAACGTCATAGAGTAATAGCTTCTAACGTATAACGTTATATAGTATTAACTTATGACGTATAACGTCATATAGTATTAACTTCTAACGTATAACGTTATATAGTATTACCTTATAACGTATAACGTCATAGAGTAATAGCTTCTAACGTATAACGTTATATAGTATTACCTTATAACGTATAACGTCATAGAGTAATAGCTTCTAACGTATAACGTCATATAGTAATAGCTTCCAACGTATAAAGTTACATAGTAATAGCTTCTAACGTATAACGTTATATAGTATTACCTTATAAGGTATAACGTCATATAGTAATAGCTTCTAACGTATAACGTTATGTACCATTACCTTACAACGTATAACGTCATATAGTAATAGCTTCCAACGTATAACGTTACATAGTAATACCTCCTATGGTATAACGTTACATAGTAGTACCTCCTATGGTATAACGTTGTATAATATTAACTTATAACGTACAACGTTATATATTATTACCTTATAACGTATAATGTTATGTAGTATTACCTTATAACGTATAACGTTATGTACTATTACCTTATAACGTATAACGTCATATAGTAATAGCTTCCAACGTATAAAGTTACATAGTAATAGCTTCTAACGTATAACGTTATATGGTAATAGGTTCTCACGTATGACGATATATAGTACTACCTTGTAATTTATAACGTTACGAACTATTACCTAATAACGTATAACGTTATATAGTATTACCTTATATGGTATAACGTCATATAGTAATAGCTTCTAACGTATAACGTTATAAGCTATTACCTAATAACGTATAACGTTATACAGTGTTACCTTATAACGCATAACGTCATATAGTAATAGCATCTAACGTCTAATGTTATATATTATTACCTGATAACGTATAAGGTTACATAGTATTACCGTATAACGTATAACGTCATATAATAATAGCTTCTAACGTGTAACGCTATATAGTAGTACCTTATAACGTATAACGTTATGTAGTACTACCTTATAAGGTAGAACGCTATATAGAATTACCTTATAACGTATAACGTCATATAGTAATAGCTTCTAACGTGTAACGCTATATAGTATTACCTTATAACGTATAACGTTATGTAGTACTACCTTTTAAGGTATAACGCTATATAGTATTACCTTATAACGTATAACTTCATATAGTAATAGCTTCCTACGTATAACGTTATATAGTATTACCTTATAAGGTATAACGTCATATAGTAATAGCTTCTAACGTATGACGTTATATAGTACTACATTGTAATGTATAACGTTATGAACTATTACCTAATAACGTTTAACGTTATATAGTATTGCCTTATAACGTATAACGCTATATAGTATTACCTTATTACGTATAACGTCATATAGTAATAGCTTCTAACGTGTAACGCTATATAGTATTACCTTATAACGTATAACGTTATGTAGTACTACCTTATAAGGTATAACGCTATATAGTATTACCTTATAACATATAACGTTATGTAGTACTACCTTATAAGGTAGAACGCTATATAGTATTACCTTATAACATATAACGTCATATAGTAATAGCTTCTAACGTGTAACGCTATATAGTATAACCTTATAACGTATAACGTTATGTAGTAATACCTTATAAGGTATAACGCTATATAGTATTACCTTATAACGTATAACGTCATATAGTAATAGCTTCCTACGTATAACGTTATATAGTATTACCTTATAAGGTATAACGTCATATAGTAATAGCTTCTAACGTATAACGTTATAAGTTACTACCTAATAACGTATAACGTTATATAGTATTACCTTATAACGTATTACGTTATATGGTACCTTATAACGTATAACGTTATATGGTACCTTATAACGTATAACGTTATATGGTAATCGATTCTAACGCATGACGTTACATAGTATTACCTTGTAATGTATAAAGTTATGAACTATTACCTAATAACGTATACCGTTATATATTATTACCTTATAACGTATAACGTCATATAGTAACAGCTTCCTACGTATAACGTTATATAGTATTACCTTATAAGGTATAACGCCTTATAGTAATTGCTTCCTACGTATAACGTTATATAGTATTACCTTATAAGGTATAACGCCTTATAGTAATGGCTTCCTACGTATAACGTTATATAGTATTACCTAATAAGGTATAACGTCATATAGTAATAGCATCTAGCGTATAACGTTATAAGCTATTAGCTAATAACGTGTAACGCTATATGATAATAGCTTCTAACGTATGACGTTATATAGTACTACCTTGTAATGTATAACGTTATGAACTATAACCTAATAACGTATAACGTTATATGGTATTGCCTTCTGACGTATAAAATCATATAGTAATAGCTTCTAACGTATAACGCTATATAGTATTACCATATAACGATTAAAGTTATGTAGTACTACCTTATAAGGTATAAGGCCATATAGTAATAGCTTCCTACGTATAACGTTAAATAGTATTACCTTGTAAGGTATAATGTCATATAGTAGTAGCTCCTAACGTATAACGTTATAAGCTATTACCTAATAACGTACAACGTTATATAGTATTACCTTATAACGTATAACGTTATATTTGATTACCTTATAACGTATAGAGTTACGTAGTAATACCTTATAAGGTATAACGCCATATAGTAATAGCTTCCTACGTATAACGTCATGTACTATTACCTTATAACGTACAACGTTATATAGCATTACCTTATAACGTATAACGTCATATGGTAATAGCTTCCTACGTATAACGTTATATATTTTTACCTGATAAGGTATAACGTCATATAGAAATAGCTTCGAACGTATAACGTTATAAGCTATTACCTAATAACGTATAACGCTATATAGTATTACCTTATAACGTATAACGTTATATTTGATTACGTTACAACGTATAACGTCATATAGTACTAGCTTCCTACGTATAATGTTATATAGCATTACCTGATAATGTATAACGACATATGGTAATAGCTTCTAACGTATGACGTTATATAGTACTACATTGTAATGTATAACGTTATGAACTATTACTTAATAACGTATAACGTTATATAGTATTACCTTATAACGTATAACATCATATAGCACTAGCTTCCTACGTATAACGTTATATAGTATTACCTTATAAGTTATAACGTCATATAGTAATAGCGTCTAACGTACATCGTTATATAGTACTATCTTCCAACGTATAACGTCATATAATATTACCCTATAACGTATAACGCCATATAGTAATAGCTTCTAACGTATAACGTTATATAGTATTACCTGATAAGGTATAACGTCATATGGTAATAGCTTCCTACGTATAACGTTATACAGTATTACCTGATAAGTTATAACGTCCTGTAGTAATAGCTTCTATCGTATAACGTTATGAACTATTACTTAATAACGTATAACGTTATGAACTATTACTTAATAACGTCTAACGTTATATAGTACTACCTTCTAAGGTATAACGTCATATAGTAATAGTTTCTAACGTATAACGTTATAAGCTATTACCTAATAACGTATAACGTTATACAGTGTTACCTCATAACGCATAACCTCATATAGTAACAGCATCTAACGTCTAACGTTATATATTATTACCTGATAACGTATAAGGTTACATAGTATTACCGTATAACGTATAACGTCATATAGTAATAGCTTCTAACGTGTAACGCTATATAGTATTACCTTATAACGTATAACGTTATGTAGTACTACCTTATAAGGTATAACGCTATATGGTATTACCTTATAACGTATAACGTCATATAGTAATAGCTTCTAACGTGTAAGGCTATATAGTATTACCTCATAACGTATAACGTTATGTAGTAATACCTTATAAGGTATAACGCTATATAGTATTGCCTTATAACGTATAAAGTCATATAGTAATAGCTTCCTACGTAAAACGTTATGAACTATTACCATATAACGTATAAAGTTATGTAGTACTACCTTATAAGGTATAACGCCATATAGTAATAGCTTGCTACGTATAACATTAAATAGTATTACCTTGTAAGGTATAGCGTCATATAGTAGTAGCTCCTAACGTATAACGTTATATAGTATTACCTGATAACGTATAACGTCATATAGTAATAGCTTCCTACGTATAACGTTATATAGTACTACCTTATAAGGTATAACGTCACATAGTGGTACCTTCTAACGTATAACGTTATAAGCTATTACCTAATAACGTATTTCGCTATATAGTATTACCTTATAACATATAACGTCATATGGTAATAGCTTCTAACGTATGACGTTATATAGTACTACCTGGTAATGTATAACGTTAAGAACTATTACCTTATAACGTACAACGTTATATAGTGTTACCTTATAAAGTATAACGTTATATGGTATAACCTTATAATGTATAAAGTTATATAGTAATAGCTTCTAACGTATAACGCAATATAGTATTACCTTATAACGTTAACGTTATATAGTATTACCTTATAAGGTATAACGTCATATAGTAATAGCTTCTAACGTATAACGTTATATAGTATTACCTGATAACGTATAACGTCATATAGTAATAGCTTCCTACGTATAACGTTATATAGTACTACCTTATAAGGTATAACGTCACATAGTGGTACCTTCTAACGTATAACGTTTTAAGCTATTACCTAATAACGTATATCGCTATATAGTATTACCTTATAACATCTAACATCATATAGTAATAGCTTCTAACATATAACGTTTTATATTGTTACCTGATAACTTATAAGGTTACATAGTATTACCGTATAACGTATAAGGCCATATAGTAATAGCTTCCTACGTATAACGCTATATAGTACTACCTTATAGTGTATAACGTTATATTTCATTACCTTATAACTTATAAAGTTATGTAGTATTACATTATAAGGTATAACGCCATATAGTAATAGCTTCCAACGTATAACGCTATATAGTATTACCTTATAACGTATAACGTTATATGGTAATAGGTTCTCACGTATGACGATATATAGTACTACCTTGTAATTTATAACGTTACGAACTATTACCTAATAACGTATAACGTTATATAGTATTACCTTATATGGTATAACGTCATATAGTAATAGCTTCTAACGTATAACGTTATAAGCTATTACCTAATAACGTATAACGTTATACAGTGTTACCTTATAACGCATAACGTCATATAGTAATAGCATCTAACGTCTAATGTTATATATTATTACCTGATAACGTATAAGGTTACATAGTATTACCGTATAACGTATAACGTCATATAATAATAGCTTCTAACGTGTAACGCTATATAGTAGTACCTTATAACGTATAACGTTATGTAGTACTACCTTATAAGGTAGAACGCTATATAGAATTACCTTATAACGTATAACGTCATATAGTAATAGCTTCTAACGTGTAACGCTATATAGTATTACCTTATAACGTATAACGTTATGTAGTACTACCTTTTAAGGTATAACGCTATATAGTACTACCTTATAACGTATAACTTCATATAGTAATAGCTTCCTACGTATAACGTTATATAGTATTACCTTATAAGGTATAACGTCATATAGTAATAGCTTCTAACGTATGACGTTATATAGTACTACATTGTAATGTATAACGTTATGAACTATTACCTAATAACGTTTAACGTTATATAGTATTGCCTTATAACGTATAACGCTATATAGTATTACCTTATTACGTATAACGTCATATAGTAATAGCTTCTAACGTATGACGTTATATAGTACTACATTGTAATGTATAACGTTATAAGCTATTACCTAATAACGTATAACGTTATACAGTGTTACCTTATAACGCATAACGTCATATAGTAATAGCATCTAACGTCTAATGTTATATATTATTACCTGATAACGTATAAGGTTACATAGTATTACCGTATAACGTATAACGTCATATAATAATAGCTTCTAACGTGTAACGCTATATAGTAGTACCTTATAACGTATAACGTTATGTAGTACTACCTTATAAGGTATAAAGCTATATAGTATTACCTTATAACGTGTAACGTCATATAGTAAGAGCTTCCTACGTATAACGTTATATAGTAATACCCTATAAAGTATAACGTTATATGGTATAACCTTATAATGTATAAAGTTATATAGTAATAGCATCTAACGTATAACGCTATATAGTATTACCTTATAACGTATAACGTTATAAGCTATTACCTAATAACGTACAACGTTATATAGTATTACCTTATAACGTATAACGTTATCTAGAATTAACATATAACGTACAACGTTATATAGGATTACCTTATGACGTATAACGTTATATTTGATTACCTTATAACGAATAAAGTTATGCAGCACTACCTTATAAGGTATAACGCCATGTAGTAATACCGTCCTGCGTATAACGTTAAATAGTATTACCTTATAAGGTATAACGTTATATAGTACTACCTTCTAACGTATAACGTCATATAATATTACCCTATAACGTATAACGTCATAAGGTAATAGCTTCTAACGTATGACGTTATATAGTACTACATTGTAATGTATAACTTTATGAACTATTACCTAATAATGTATAACGTTATATAGTATTACCTTATAACGTATAACGTCATAAGGTAATAGCTTCTAACGTATGACGTTATATAGTACTACATTTTAATGTATAACTTTAAGAACTATTACCTAATAACGTATAACGTTATATAGTATTACCTTATAACGTATAATGTTATGTAGTATTACTTAATAACGTACAACGTTATATAGTATTTCCTTATAACGTATAACGTCATGTGGTAATAGTATCTGACGCATAACGTTATATAGTATTACCTTTTAACGTATAACGCTATATAGTATTACCTTATTACGTATAACGTCGTATAGTAATAGCTTCTATCGTGTAACGCTATATAGTATTACCTTATAACGTATAACGTTATGTAGTACTACCTTATAAGGTATAACGCTATATAGTATTACCTTATAACGTATAAAGTCATATAGTAATAGCTTCTAACGTGTAACGCTATATAGTATTACCTTATAACGTATAACGTTATGTAGTACTACCTTATAAGGTAGAACGCTATATAGAATTACCTTATAACGTATAACGTCATATAGTAATAGCTTCTAACGTGTAACGCTATATAGTATTACCTTATAACGTATAACGTTATGTAGTACTACCTTATAAGGTATAACGCTATATAGAATTACCTTATAACGTATAACGTCATATAGTAATAGCTTCCTACGTATAACGTTATATAGTTTTACCTGATAAGGTATAACGTCATATAGTAATAGCTTCTAACGTACATCGTTATATAGTACTACCTTATAACGTATAACGTCATGTAATATTACCTTATAACGTATAACGTCATATAGTAATAGCTTCTAACGTATATAGTTATATAGTATTACCTTATAAGGTATAACGTCATATGGTAATAGCTTCCTACGTATAAGGTTATGTAGTATTACCTGATAAGGTATAACATCATATAGTAATAGCTTCTATCGTATAACGTTGTAAGCTATTACCTAATAACTTATAACGCTATATAGTATTACCTTATAACGTATAATGTTATGTAGGATTACTTAATAACGTACAACGTTATATAGTATTTCCTTATAACGTATAACGTCATGTAGTAATAGTATCTGACGCATAACGTTATATAGTATTACCTTTTAACGTATAACGTTATATAGAATTACCTTACAACGCGTAACGTCATATAGTAATAGTTTCTGACGTATAACATTATATAGTACTACCTTATAACGTATAACGTCACATAGTAATGGCTTCTAACGTACAACGTTATATAGTATTACCTTATAAGGTATAACGTTATATAGTAATACCTTCTAACGTATAACGTTATAAGCTATTACCTAATAACGTACAACGTTATATAGTATTACCTTATAACGTATAACGTTATCTAGTATTAACATATAACGTACAACGTTATATAGGATTATCTTATAACGTATAACGTTATGTAGTACTACCTTATAAGGTACAACGCTATATAGCATTACCTTATAACATATAACGTCATATGGTAATAGCTTCTAACGTATGACGTTATACAGTACCACCTTATGAGGTATAACATCACATAGTAGTTGCTTCTAACGTATAACGTTATAAGCTATTGCCTAATAACGTATAACGCTATATAGTATTACCTTTCAACGTATAACGTTATATAGTATTACCTTATAAGGTATAACGTCATATAGTAATAGCTTCCAACATATAACGCTATATAGTATTACCATGTAACGTATAACGTTATGTACTATTACCTTATAACGTACAACGTTATATAGTATTATCATTCAACGCATAACGTTTTATAGTATTACCTTATAAGGTATAACGTCATATTGTAATAGCTGCTAATGTATAACGCTATATAGTACTACCTTCTAAAGTATAACGTCATATCATATTACCCTATAACGTATAACGTCATATAGTAATAGCTTCTAACGTATAACGCTATATAGTATTACCTGATAAGGTATAACGTCATATGGTAATAGCTTCTATCGTATGACGTTATATAGTACTACATAGTGATGTGTAACGTTATGAACTATTACTTAATAACGTATAACGTTATGAACTATTACTTAATAACGTATAACGTTATATAGTATTACCTTATAACTAATATCGTCATATAGTAGTAGCTTCCTACGTATAACGTTATATGCTATTACCTTATAAGGTATAACGTCATATAGTAATAGCTTCCAACGTACAACGTTATATAGTACTACCTTATAACGTATAACATCGTATAGTAGTAGCTTCCTACGTATAACGTTATATAGTATTACTTTATAAGGTATAACGTGATATAGTAATATCTTCTAACGTGTAACGTTATATAGTACTACCTTATAACGTATAACGTCATGTAATATTACCTTATAACGTATAACGTCATATAGTAATAGCTTCTAACGTATATCGTTATATAGTATTACCTTATAAGATATAACGTCGTATAGTAATAGCTTTTAACGTGTAACGTTATATAGTACTACCTTATAACGTATAACATCATATAATATTACCTTATAACGTATAACGTCATATAGTAATAGCTTCTAACGTATAACGTTATATAGTATTACCTTATAAGGTATAACGTCATATAGTAATATCCTCCAAAGTATAAAGTTATATAGTATTACCTTATAACGTATAACGTCATATAGTACTAGCTTCCTACGTATAACGTTATATAGTATTACCTTATAAGTTATATCGTCATATGGTAATAGCTTCTAACGTATGACGTTATACAGTACTACCTTATGAGGTATAACATCACATAGCAATTGCTTCTAACGTATAACGTTATAAGCTATTACCTAATAACGTATAACGCCATATAGTATTACCTTTCAACGTATAACGTTATATAGTATTACCTTATAAGGTATAACGTCATATACTAATAGCTTCCAACATATAACGCTATATAGTATTACCATGTAACGTATAACGTTATGTACTATTACCTTATAACGTACAACGTTATATAGTATTACCATTCAACGCATAACGTTATATAGTATTACCTTCTAAGGTATAACGTCATATTGTAATAGCTGCTAACGTATAACGCTATATAGTACTACCTTATAAAGTATAACGTCATATCATATTACCCTATAACGTATAACGTCATATAGTAATAGCTTCTAACGTATAACGTTATATAGTATTACCTTATAACTTATATCGTCATATAGTAATAGCTTCCTACGTATAACGTTATATACTATTACCTTACAAGGTATAACGTCATGTAGTAATAGCTTCTAACGTATAACGTTATATAGTATTACCTTATAACGTATAACGTCATATAGTAATAGCTTCTAACGTATGACGTTATATAGTATTACTTGATATGGTATAACGTCACATGGTAATATCTTCTAACGTATGACGTTGTATAGTACTACATAGTGATGTATAACGTTATCAACTATTACTTAATAACGTATAACGTTATGAACTATTACTTAATAACGTATAACGTTATATAGTATTACCTTATAATTAATATCGTCATATAGTAATAGCTTCCTACGTATAACGTTATATACTGTTACTTTATAAGGTATAACGTCATATAGTAATAGCTTCCAACGTATAACGTTATATAGTATTACCTTATAACTTATATCGTCATATAGTAATAGCTTCCTACGTATAACGTTATATGCTATTGCCATATAAGGTATAACGTCATATAGTAATAGCTTCCAACGTACAACGTTATATAGTGCTACCTTATAACGTATAACGTCATATAGTAGTAGCTACCTACGTATAACGTTATATACTATTACCTTATAAGGTATAACGTCATATAGTAATAGCTTCTAACGTATAACGTTATATAGTATTACCTTATAACGTATAACGTCATAGAGTAATAGCTTCTCACGTATAATGTTATATAGTATTACCTTATAACGTACAACGTTATATAGTATTACCTTATAACGTACAACGTTATATAGTATTACCTTATAACGTACAACGTTATATAGTATTACTAAATAACGTACAATGTTATATAGTATTACCTTGTAACGTATAACGTTATCTACCATTACCTTATAACGTACAACGTTGTATAGTATTACCTTTTAACGTATAACGTTATGTACTATTACCTTATAACGTACAACGTTATATAGTATTACCATTCAACGCATAACGTTATATAGTATTACCTTCTAAGGTATAACGTCATATTGTAATAGCTGCTAACGTATAACGCTATATAGTACTACCTTATAAAGTATAACGTCATATCATATGACCCTATAACGTATAACGTCATATAGTAATAGCTTCTAACGTATAACGTTATATAGTATTAGCTTATAAGGTATAACGTCATATAGTAATAGCTTCTAACGTATAACGTTATATAGTATTACCTGATATGGTATAACGTCATATGGTAATATCTTCTAACGTATGACGTTATATAGTACTACATAGTGATGTATAACGTTATCAACTATTACTTAATAACGTATAACGTTATGAACTATTACTTAATAACGTATAACGTTATATAGTATTACCTTATAATTAATATCGTCATATAGTAATAGCTTCCTACGTATAACGTTATATGCTATTGCCATATAAGGTATAACGTCATATAGTAATAGCTTCCAACGTACAACGTTATATAGTACTACCTTATAACGTATAACGTCATATAGTAGTAGCTACCTACGTATAACGTTATATAGTATTACCTTATAAGGTATAACGTCATATAGTAATAGCTTCTAACGTATAACGTTATATAGTATTACCTTATAACGTATAACGTTATAGAGTAATAGCTTCTCACGTATAATGTTATATAGTATTACCTTATAACGTACAACGTTATATAGTATTACCTTATAACGTACAACGTTATATAGTATTACTAAATAACGTACAATGTTATATAGTATTACCTTGTAACGTATAACGTTATCTACCATTACCTTATAACGTACAACGTTGTATAGTATTACCTTTTAACGTATAACGTTATATAGTATTACCTTATAACGTATAACGTTATATTTGATTACCTTATAACGAATAAAGTTATGCAGCACTACCTTATAAGGTATAACGCCATGTAGTAATACCGTCCTGCGTATAACGTTAAATAGTATTACCTTATAAGGTATAACGTTATATAGTAATACCTTCTAACGTATAACGTTATAAGCTATTACCTAATAACGTACAACGTTATATAGTATTACCTTATAACGTATAACGTTATCTAGTATTAACATATAACGTACAACGTTATATAGGATTACCTTATAACGTATAACGTTATCTAGTATTACCTTATAGCGTATAACGTCATATAGTAATAGCTTCTGACGTATAACATTATATAGTACTACCTTGCAAGGTACAACGTCATATAGTAATACCTTCTAACGTATAACGTTATCTAGTATTAACATATAACGTACAACGTTATATGGGATTACCTTATAACGTATAACGTTATCTAGTATTACCTTATATCGTACAACGTCATATAGTAATAGCTTCTAACGTATAACGATATATAGTACTACCTTGCAAGGTACAACGTCACATAGTAATGGCTTCTAACGTACAACGTTATATAGTATTACCTTATAACGCATAACGTCATAGTGTAATAGCATCTAACGTATAACGTTATATAGTATTACCTTATAACGTATAACGTCATAGAGTAATAGCTTCTAACGCTTAACGTCATATAGTAATAGCTTCCAACGTATAAAGTTACATAGTAATAGCTTCTAACGTATAACGTTATATAGTATTACCTTATAAGGTATGACGCCATATAGTAATAGCTTCCTACGTATAACGTTAAATAGTATTACCTTGCAAGGTACAACGTCATATAGTAATACCTTCTAACGTATAACGTTATCTAGTATTAACATATAACGTACAACGTTATATGGGATAACCTTATAACGTATAACGGTATCTAGTATTACCTTTTAGCGTATAACGTCATATAGTAATAGCTTCTGACGTATAACATTATATAGTACTACCTTATAACGTATAACGTCACATAGTAATGGCTTCTAACGTACAACGTTATATAGTATTACCTTATAACGTATAACGTTATCTAGTATTACCTTATATCGTACAACGTCATATAGTAATAGCTTCTAACGTATAACGATATATAGAATTACCGTATACCGTATAACGTCATATAGTAATAGCTTCTCACGTATAATGTTTTATAGTATTACCTTATAACGTATAACGTCATAGAGTAATTGCTTCTAACGTATGACGTTATATAGTACTACATTTTAATGTATAACTTTATGAACTATTACCTAATAACGTATAACGTTATATAGTATTGCCTTATAACGTATAACGTCATAGAGTAATTGCTTCTAACGTATAACGCTATATAGTATTACCTTATTACGTATAACGTCGTATAGTAATAGCTTCTATCGTGTAACGCTATATAGTATTACCTTGTAACGTATAACGTTATGTAGTACTACCTTATAAGGTATAACGCTATATAGTATTACCTTGTAACGTATAACGTTATGTAGTACTACCTTATAAGGTATAACGCTATATAATATTACCTTATAAGGTATAACGTCATATAGTAATAGCTTCTAACGTATAACGTTATATAGTATTACCTTATAACGTATAACGTCATATAGTAATAGCTTCCAACATATAACGCTATATAGTATTACCATGTAACGTATAACGTTATGTACTATTACCTTATAACGTACAACGTTATATAGTATTATCATTCAACGCATAACGTTTTATAGTATTACCTTATAAGGTATAACGTCATATTGTAATAGCTGCTAATGTATAACGCTATATAGTACTACCTTCTAAAGTATAACGTCATATCATATTACCCTATAACGTATAACGTCATATAGTAATAGCTTCTAACGTATAACGCTATATAGTATTACCTGATAAGGTATAACGTCATATGGTAATAGCTTCTATCGTATGACGTTATATAGTACTACATAGTGATGTGTAACGTTATGAACTATTACTTAATAACGTATAACGTTATGAACTATTACTTAATAACGTATAACGTTATATAGTATTACCTTATAACTAATATCGTCATATAGTAGTAGCTTCCTACGTATAACGTTATATGCTATTACCTTATAAGGTATAACGTCATATAGTAATAGCTTCCAACGTACAACGTTATATAGTACTACCTTATAACGTATAACATCGTATAGTAGTAGCTTCCTACGTATAACGTTATATAGTATTACTTTATAAGGTATAACGTGATATAGTAATATCTTCTAACGTGTAACGTTATATAGTACTACCTTATAACGTATAACGTCATGTAATATTACCTTATAACGTATAACGTCATATAGTAATAGCTTCTAACGTATATCGTTATATAGTATTACCTTATAAGATATAACGTCGTATAGTAATAGCTTTTAACGTGTAACGTTATATAGTACTACCTTATAACGTATAACATCATATAATATTACCTTATAACGTATAACGTCATATAGTAATAGCTTCTAACGTATAACGTTATATAGTATTACCTTATAAGGTATAACGTCATATAGTAATATCCTCCAAAGTATAAAGTTATATAGTATTACCTTATAACGTATAACGTCATATAGTACTAGCTTCCTACGTATAACGTTATATAGTATTACCTTATAAGTTATATCGTCATATGGTAATAGCTTCTAACGTATGACGTTATACAGTACTACCTTATGAGGTATAACATCACATAGCAATTGCTTCTAACGTATAACGTTATAAGCTATTACCTAATAACGTATAACGCCATATAGTATTACCTTTCAACGTATAACGTTATATAGTATTACCTTATAAGGTATAACGTCATATACTAATAGCTTCCAACATATAACGCTATATAGTATTACCATGTAACGTATAACGTTATGTACTATTACCTTATAACGTACAACGTTATATAGTATTACCATTCAACGCATAACGTTATATAGTATTACCTTCTAAGGTATAACGTCATATTGTAATAGCTGCTAACGTATAACGCTATATAGTACTACCTTATAAAGTATAACGTCATATCATATTACCCTATAACGTATAACGTCATATAGTAATAGCTTCTAACGTATAACGTTATATAGTATTACCTTATAACTTATATCGTCATATAGTAATAGCTTCCTACGTATAACGTTATATACTATTACCTTACAAGGTATAACGTCATGTAGTAATAGCTTCTAACGTATAACGTTATATAGTATTACCTTATAACGTATAACGTCATATAGTAATAGCTTCTAACGTATGACGTTATATAGTATTACTTGATATGGTATAACGTCACATGGTAATATCTTCTAACGTATGACGTTGTATAGTACTACATAGTGATGTATAACGTTATCAACTATTACTTAATAACGTATAACGTTATGAACTATTACTTAATAACGTATAACGTTATATAGTATTACCTTATAATTAATATCGTCATATAGTAATAGCTTCCTACGTATAACGTTATATACTGTTACTTTATAAGGTATAACGTCATATAGTAATAGCTTCCAACGTATAACGTTATATAGTATTACCTTATAACTTATATCGTCATATAGTAATAGCTTCCTACGTATAACGTTATATGCTATTGCCATATAAGGTATAACGTCATATAGTAATAGCTTCCAACGTACAACGTTATATAGTGCTACCTTATAACGTATAACGTCATATAGTAGTAGCTACCTACGTATAACGTTATATACTATTACCTTATAAGGTATAACGTCATATAGTAATAGCTTCTAACGTATAACGTTATATAGTATTACCTTATAACGTATAACGTCATAGAGTAATAGCTTCTCACGTATAATGTTATATAGTATTACCTTATAACGTACAACGTTATATAGTATTACCTTATAACGTACAACGTTATATAGTATTACCTTATAACGTACAACGTTATATAGTATTACTAAATAACGTACAATGTTATATAGTATTACCTTGTAACGTATAACGTTATCTACCATTACCTTATAACGTACAACGTTGTATAGTATTACCTTTTAACGTATAACGTTATGTACTATTACCTTATAACGTACAACGTTATATAGTATTACCATTCAACGCATAACGTTATATAGTATTACCTTCTAAGGTATAACGTCATATTGTAATAGCTGCTAACGTATAACGCTATATAGTACTACCTTATAAAGTATAACGTCATATCATATGACCCTATAACGTATAACGTCATATAGTAATAGCTTCTAACGTATAACGTTATATAGTATTAGCTTATAAGGTATAACGTCATATAGTAATAGCTTCTAACGTATAACGTTATATAGTATTACCTGATATGGTATAACGTCATATGGTAATATCTTCTAACGTATGACGTTATATAGTACTACATAGTGATGTATAACGTTATCAACTATTACTTAATAACGTATAACGTTATGAACTATTACTTAATAACGTATAACGTTATATAGTATTACCTTATAATTAATATCGTCATATAGTAATAGCTTCCTACGTATAACGTTATATGCTATTGCCATATAAGGTATAACGTCATATAGTAATAGCTTCCAACGTACAACGTTATATAGTACTACCTTATAACGTATAACGTCATATAGTAGTAGCTACCTACGTATAACGTTATATAGTACTACCTTATAAGGTATAACGTCATATAGTAATAGCTTCTAACGTATAACGTTATATAGTATTACCTTATAACGTATAACGTTATAGAGTAATAGCTTCTCACGTATAATGTTATATAGTATTACCTTATAACGTACAACGTTATATAGTATTACCTTATAACGTACAACGTTATATAGTATTACTAAATAACGTACAATGTTATATAGTATTACCTTGTAACGTATAACGTTATCTACCATTACCTTATAACGTACAACGTTGTATAGTATTACCTTTTAACGTATAACGTTATATAGTATTACCTTATAACGTATAACGTTATATTTGATTACCTTATAACGAATAAAGTTATGCAGCACTACCTTATAAGGTATAACGCCATGTAGTAATACCGTCCTGCGTATAACGTTAAATAGTATTACCTTATAAGGTATAACGTTATATAGTAATACCTTCTAACGTATAACGTTATAAGCTATTACCTAATAACGTACAACGTTATATAGTATTACCTTATAACGTATAACGTTATCTAGTATTAACATATAACGTACAACGTTATATAGGATTACCTTATAACGTATAACGTTATCTAGTATTACCTTATAGCGTATAACGTCATATAGTAATAGCTTCTGACGTATAACATTATATAGTACTACCTTGCAAGGTACAACGTCATATAGTAATACCTTCTAACGTATAACGTTATCTAGTATTAACATATAACGTACAACGTTATATGGGATTACCTTATAACGTATAACGTTATCTAGTATTACCTTATATCGTACAACGTCATATAGTAATAGCTTCTAACGTATAACGATATATAGTACTACCTTGCAAGGTACAACGTCACATAGTAATGGCTTCTAACGTACAACGTTATATAGTATTACCTTATAACGCATAACGTCATAGTGTAATAGCATCTAACGTATAACGTTATATAGTATTACCTTATAACGTATAACGTCATAGAGTAATAGCTTCTAACGCTTAACGTCATATAGTAATAGCTTCCAACGTATAAAGTTACATAGTAATAGCTTCTAACGTATAACGTTATATAGTATTACCTTATAAGGTATGACGCCATATAGTAATAGCTTCCTACGTATAACGTTAAATAGTATTACCTTGCAAGGTACAACGTCATATAGTAATACCTTCTAACGTATAACGTTATCTAGTATTAACATATAACGTACAACGTTATATGGGATAACCTTATAACGTATAACGGTATCTAGTATTACCTTTTAGCGTATAACGTCATATAGTAATAGCTTCTGACGTATAACATTATATAGTACTACCTTATAACGTATAACGTCACATAGTAATGGCTTCTAACGTACAACGTTATATAGTATTACCTTATAACGTATAACGTTATCTAGTATTACCTTATATCGTACAACGTCATATAGTAATAGCTTCTAACGTATAACGATATATAGAATTACCGTATACCGTATAACGTCATATAGTAATAGCTTCTCACGTATAATGTTTTATAGTATTACCTTATAACGTATAACGTCATAGAGTAATTGCTTCTAACGTATGACGTTATATAGTACTACATTTTAATGTATAACTTTATGAACTATTACCTAATAACGTATAACGTTATATAGTATTGCCTTATAACGTATAACGTCATAGAGTAATTGCTTCTAACGTATAACGCTATATAGTATTACCTTATTACGTATAACGTCGTATAGTAATAGCTTCTATCGTGTAACGCTATATAGTATTACCTTGTAACGTATAACGTTATGTAGTACTACCTTATAAGGTATAACGCTATATAATATTACCTTATAAGGTATAACGTCATATAGTAATAGCTTCTAACGTATAACGTTATATAGTATTACCTTATAACGTATAACGTCATAGAGTAATAGCTTCTCACGTATAATGTTATATAGTATTACCTTATAACGTACAACGTTATATAGTATTACCTTATAACGTACAACGTTATATAGTATTACTAAATAACGTACAATGTTATATAGTATTACCTTGTAACGTATAACGTTATCTACCATTACCTTATAACGTACAACGTTGTATAGTATTACCTTTTAACGTATAACGTTATATAGTATTACCTTATAACGTATAACGTTATATTTGATTACCTTATAACGAATAAAGTTATGCAGCACTACCTTATAAGGTATAACGCCATGTAGTAATACCGTCCTGCGTATAACGTTAAATAGTATTACCTTATAAGGTATAACGTTATATAGTACTACCTTCTAACGTATAACGTCATATAATATTACCCTATAACGTATAACGTCATAAGGTAATAGCTTCTAACGTATGACGTTATATAGTACTACATTGTAATGTATAACTTTATGAACTATTACCTAATAACGTATAACGTTATATAGTATTGCCTTATAACGTATAACGTCATAGAGTAATTGCTTCTAACGTATAATGTTATATAGCATTACCTGATAAGGTATAACGTCATATGGTAATAGCTTCTAACGTATGACGTTACTTAGTACTACATTGTAATGTATAACGTTATGAACTATTACCTAATAACGTATAACGTTATATAGTATTACCTTATAACGTATAACGTCATAAGGTAATAGCTTCCTACGTATAACGTTATTTAGTATTACCTTATAAGGTATACCGTCATATAGTACTAGCTTCTAACGTGTATCGTTATATAGTACAACCTTATAACGTATAACGTTATATAGTATTACCTTATAACGTATAACGTCATAAGGTAATAGCTTCTAACGTATGACGTTATATAGTACTACATTTTAATGTATAACTTTATGAACTATTACCTAATAACGTATAACGTTATATAGTATTGCCTTATAACGTATAACGTCATAGAGTAATTGCTTCTAACGTATAACGCTATATAGTATTACCTTATTACGTATAACGTCGTATAGTAATAGCTTCTATCGTGTAACGCTATATAGTATTACGTTATAACGTATAACGTTATGTAGTACTACCTTATAAGGTATAACGCTATATAGTATTACCTTATAACGTATAAAGTCATATAGTAATAGCATCTAACGTGTAACGCTATATAGTATTACCTTATAACGTATAACGTTATGTAGTACTACCTTATAAGGTAGAACGCTATATAGTATTACCTTATAACGTATAACGTCATATAGTAATAGCTTCTAACGTGTAACGCTATATAGTATTACCTTATAACGTATAACGTTATGTAGTACTACCTTATAAGGTATAACGCTATATAGTATTACCTTATAACGTATAACGTCATATAGTAATAGCTTCCTACGTATAACGTTATATAGTTTTACCTGATAAGGTATAACGTCATATAGTAATAGCTTCTAACGTACATCGTTATATAGTACTACCTTATAACGTATAACGTCATGTAATATTACCTTATAACGTATAACGTCATATAGTAATAGCTTCTAACGTATATAGTTATATAGTATTACCTTATAAGGTATAACGTCATATGGTAATAGCTTCCTACGTATAAGGTTATGTAGTATTACCTGATAAGGTATAACATCATATAGTAATAGCTTCTATCGTATAACGTTGTAAGCTATTACCTAATAACTTATAACGCTATATAGTATTACCTTATAACGTATAATGTTATGTAGTATTACTTAATAACGTACAACGTTATATAGTATTTCCTTATAACGTATAACGTCATGTAGTAATAGTATCTGACGCATAACGTTATATAGTATTACCTTTTAACGTGTAACGTTATATAGAATTACCTTATAACGTATAACGTCATATGGTAATAGCTTCCTACGTATAACGTTATACAGTATTACCTGATAAGTTATAACGTCCTGTAGTAATAGCTTCTATCGTATAACGTTATGAACTATTACTTAATAACGTATAACGTTATGAACTATTACTTAATAACGTCTAACGTTATATAGTACTACCTTCTAAGGTATAACGTCATATAGTAATAGTTTCTAACGTATAACGTTATAAGCTATTACCTAATAACGTATAACGTTATACAGTGTTACCTCATAACGCATAACGTCATATAGTAATAGCATCTAACGTCTAACGTTATATATTATTACCTGATAACGTATAAGGTTACATAGTATTACCGTATAACGTATAACGTCATATAGTAATAGCTTCTAACGTGTAACGCTATATAGTATTACCTTATAACGTATAACGTTATGTAGTACTACCTTATAAGGTATAACGCTATATGGTATTACCTTATAACGTATAACGTCATATAGTAATAGCTTCTAACGTGTAAGGCTATATAGTATTACCTCATAACGTATAACGTTATGTAGTAATACCTTATAAGGTATAACGCTATATAGTATTGCCTTATAACGTATAAAGTCATATAGTAATAGCTTCCTACGTAAAACGTTATGAACTATTACCATATAACGTATAAAGTTATGTAGTACTACCTTATAAGGTATAACGCCATATAGTAATAGCTTGCTACGTATAACATTAAATAGTATTACCTTGTAAGGTATAGCGTCATATAGTAGTAGCTCCTAACGTATAACGTTATATAGTATTACCTGATAACGTATAACGTCATATAGTAATAGCTTCCTACGTATAACGTTATATAGTACTACCTTATAAGGTATAACGTCACATAGTGGTACCTTCTAACGTATAACGTTATAAGCTATTACCTAATAACGTATTTCGCTATATAGTATTACCTTATAACATATAACGTCATATGGTAATAGCTTCTAACGTATGACGTTATATAGTACTACCTGGTAATGTATAACGTTAAGAACTATTACCTTATAACGTACAACGTTATATAGTGTTACCTTATAAAGTATAACGTTATATGGTATAACCTTATAATGTATAAAGTTATATAGTAATAGCTTCTAGCGTATAACGCAATATAGTATTACCTTATAACGTTAACGTTATATAGTATTACCTTATAAGGTATAACGTCATATAGTAATAGCTTCTAACGTATAACGTTATATAGTATTACCTGATAACGTATAACGTCATATAGTAATAGCTTCCTACGTATAACGTTATATAGTACTACCTTATAGTGTATAACGTTATATTTCATTACCTTATAACTTATAAAGTTATGTAGTATTACATTATAAGGTATAACGCCATATAGTAATAGCTTCCAACGTATAACGCTATATAGTATTACCTTATAACGTATAACGTTATATGGTAATAGGTTCTCACGTATGACGATATATAGTACTACCTTGTAATTTATAACGTTACGAACTATTACCTAATAACGTATAACGTTATATAGTATTACCTTATATGGTATAACGTCATATAGTAATAGCTTCTAACGTATAACGTTATAAGCTATTACCTAATAACGTACAACGTTATATAGTATTACCTTATAACGTATAACGTTATCTAGTATTAACATATAACGTACAACGTTATATAGGATTACCTTATAACGTATAACGTTATCTAGTATTACCTTATAGCGTATAACGTCATATAGTAATAGCTTCTGACGTATAACATTATATAGTACTACCTTGCACGGTACAACGTCATATAGTAATACCTTCTAACGTATAACGTTATCTAGTATTAACATATAATGTACAACGTTATATGGGATTACCTTATAACGTATAACGTTATCTAGTATTACCTTATATCGTACAACGTCATATAGTAATAGCTTCTAACGTATAACGATATATAGTACTACCTTGCAAGGTACAACGTCACATAGTAATGGCTTCTAACGTACAACGTTATATAGTATTACCTTATAACGCATAACGTCATAGTGTAATAGCATCTAACGTATAACGTTATATAGTATTACCTTATAACGTATAACGTCATAGAGTAATAGCTTCTAACGCTTAACGTCATATAGTAATAGCTTCCAACGTATAAAGTTACATAGTAATAGCTTCTAACGTATAACGTTATATAGTATTACCTTATAAGGTATGACGCCATATAGTAATAGCTTCTTACGTATAACGTTAAATAGTATTACCTTGCAAGGTACAACGTCATATAGTAATACCTTCTAACGTATAACGTTATCTAGTATTAACATATAACGTACAACGTTATATGGGATTACCTTATAACGTATAACGGTATCTAGTATTACCTTTTAGCGTATAACGTCATATAGTAATAGCTTCTGACGTATAACATTATATAGTACTACCTTATAACGTATAACGTCGCATAGTAATGGCTTCTAACGTACAACGTTATATAGTATTACCTTATAACGTATAACGTTATCTAGTATTACCTTATATCGTACAACGTCATATAGTAATAGCTTCTAACGTATAACGATATATAGAATTACCGTATACCGTATAACGTCATATAGTAATAGCTTCTCACGTATAATGTTTTATACTATTACCTTATAACGTATAACGTTATATAGTATTACTAAATAACGTACAAAATTATATAGTATTACCTTATAACGTATAACGTTATCTACTATTACCTTATAACGTACTACGTTGTATAGTATTACCTTTTAACGTATAACGTTATATAGTATTACCTTATAACGTATAACGTTATATTTGATTACCTTATAACGAATAAAGTTATGTAGCACTACCTTATAAGGTATAACGCCATGTAGTAATACCTTCCTACGTATAACGTTAAATAGTATTACCTTATAAGGTATAACGTTATATAGTAATACCTTCTAACGTATAACGTTATAAGCAATTACCTAATAAAGTACGACGTTATATAGTATTACCTTATAAGGTATAACGTCATATAGTAATAGCTTCTAACGTATAACGTTATGTACCATTACCTTACAACGTTTAACGTCATATAGTGATAGCTTCCAACGTATAACGTTACATAGTAATACCTCCTATGGCATAACGTTACATAGTAATACCTCCTATGGTATAACGTTGTATAATATTAACTTACAACGTACAACGTTATATATTATTACCTTATAACATATAATGTTATGTAGTATTACCTTATAACGTATAACGTTATATTTGATTACCTTATAACGAATAAAGTTATGTAGTACTACCTTATAAGGTATAACGCCATGCAGTAATAGCTTCCTACGTATAACGTTATGTACTATTACCTTATAACGTATAACGTCATATAGTAATAGCTTCTGACGCATAACGTGATATAGTGTTACCTTATAACGTATAACGTTATATGGTAATCGATTCTAACGCATGACGTTACATAGTATTACCTTGTAATGTATAAAGTTATGAACTATTACCTAATAACGTATACCGTTATATATTATTACCTTATAACGTATAACGTCATATAGTAACAGCTTCCTACGTATAACGTTATATAGTATTACCTTATAAGGTATAACGCCTTATAGTAATTGCTTCCTACGTATAACGTTATATAGTATTACCTTATAAGGTATAACGCCTTATAGTAATGGCTTCCTACGTATAACGTTATATAGTATTACCTAATAAGGTATAACGTCATATAGTAATAGCTTCTAGCGTATAACGTTATAAGCTATTAGCTAATAACGTGTAACGTTATATGATAATAGCTTCTAACGTATGACGTTATATAGTACTACCTTGTAATGTATAACGTTATGAACTATAACCTAATAACATATAACGTTATATGGTATTGCCTTCTGACGTATAAAATCATATAGTAATAGCTTCTAACGTATAACGCTATATAGTATTACCATATAACGATTAAAGTTATGTAGTACTACCTTATAAGGTATAAGGCCATATAGTAATAGCTTCCTACGTATAACGTTAAATAGTATTACCTTGTAAGGTATAATGTTATATAGTAGTAGCTCCTAACGTATAACGTTATAAGCTATTACCTAATAACGTACAACGTTATATAGTATTACCTTATAACGTATAACGTTATATTTGATTACCTTATAACGTATAGAGTTACGTAGTAATACCTTATAAGGTATAACGCCATATAGTAATAGCTTCCTACGTATAACGTCATGTACTATTACCTTATAACGTACAACGTTATATAGCATTACCTTATAACGTATAACGTCATATGGTAATAGCTTCCTACGTATAACGTTATATATTTTTACCTGATAAGGTATAACGTCATATAGAAATAGCTTCGAACGTATAACGTTATAAGCTATTACCTAATAACGTATAACGCTGTATAGTATTACCTTATAACGTATAACGTTATATTTGATTACGTTACAACGTATAACGTCATATAGTACTAGCTTCCTACGTATAATGTTATATAGCATTACCTGATAATGTATAACGACATATGGTAATAGCTTCTAACGTATGACGTTATATAGTACTACATTGTAATGTATAACGTTATGAACTATTACTTAATAACGTATAACGTTATATAGTATTACCTTATAACGTATAACATCATATAGCACTAGCTTCCTACGTATAACGTTATATAGTATTACCTTATAAGTTATAACGTCATATAGTAATAGCGTCTAACGTACATCGTTATATAGTACTATCTTCCAACGTATAACGTCATATAATATTACCCTATAACGTATAACGCCATATAGTAATAGCTTCTAACGTATAACGTTATATAGTATTACCTGATAAGGTATAACGTCATATGGTAATAGCTTCTATCGTATGACGTTATATAGTACTACATAGTGATGTATAACGTTATGAACTATTACTTAATAACGTATAACGTTATGAACTATTACTTAATAACGTCTAACGTTATATAGTACTACCTTCTAAGGTATAACGTCATATAGTAATAGTTTCTAACGTATAACGTTATAAGCTATTACCTAATAACGTATAACGCTATACAGTGTTACCTCATTACGCATAACGTCATATAGTAATAGCATCTAACGTCTAACGTTATATATTATTACCTGATAACGTATAAGGTTACATAGTATTACCGTATAACGTATAACGTCATATAGTAATAGCTTCTAACGTGTAACGCTATATAGTATTACCTTATAACGTATAACGTTATGTAGTACTACCTTATAAGGTATAACGCTATATGGTATTACCTTATAACGTATAACGTCATATAGTAATAGCTTCTAACGTGTAAGGCTATATAGTATTACCTCATAACGTATAACGTTATGTAGTAATACCTTATAAGGTATAACGCTATATAGTATTGCCTTATAACGTATAAAGTCATATAGTAATAGCTTCCTACGTAAAACGTTATGAACTATTACCATATAACGTATAAAGTTATGTAGTACTACCTTATAAGGTATAACGCCATATAGTAATAGCTTGCTACGTATAACATTAAATAGTATTACCTTGTAAGGTATAGCGTCATATAGTAGTAGCTCCTAACGTATAACGTTATATAGTATTACCTGATAACGTATAACGTCATATAGTAATAGCTTCCTACGTATAACGTTATATAGTACTACCTTATAAGGTATAACGTCACATAGTGGTACCTTCTAACGTATAACGTTATAAGCTATTACCTAATAACGTATTTCGCTATATAGTATTACCTTATAACATATAACGTCATATGGTAATAGCTTCTAACGTATGACGTTATATAGTACTACCTGGTAATGTATAACGTTAAGAACTATTACCTTATAACGTACAACGTTATATAGTGTTACCTTATAAAGTATAACGTTTTATGGTATAACCTTATAATGTATAAAGTTATATAGTAATAGCTTCTAACGTATAACGCAATATAGTATTACCTTATAACGTTAACGTTATATAGTATTACCTTATAAGGTATAACGTCATATAGTAATAGCTTCTAACGTATAACGTTATATAGTATTACCTGATAACGTATAACGTCATATAGTAATAGCTTCCTACGTATAACGTTATATAGTACTACCTTATAGTGTATAACGTTATATTTCATTACCTTATAACTTATAAAGTTATGTAGTATTACATTATAAGGTATAACGCCATATAGTAATAGCTTCCAACGTATAACGCTATATAGTATTACCTTATAACATATAACGTTATATGGTAATAGGTTCTCACGTATGACGATATATAGTACTACCTTGTAATTTATAACGTTACGAACTATTACCTAATAACGTATAACGTTATATAGTATTACCTTATATGGTATAACGTCATATAGTAATAGCTTCTAACGTATAACGTTATAAGCTATTACCTAATAACGTATAACGTTATACAGTGTTACCTTATAACGCATAACGTCATATAGTAATAGCATCTAACGTCTAATGTTATATATTATTACCTGATAACGTATAAGGTTACATAGTATTACCGTATAACGTATAACGTCATATAATAATAGCTTCTAACGTGTAACGCTATATAGTAGTACCTTATAACGTATAACGTTATGTAGTACTACCTTATAAGGTATAAAGCTATATAGTATTACCTTATAACGTGTAACGTCATATAGTAAGAGCTTCCTACGTATAACGTTATATAGTATTACCCTATACAGTATAACGTTATATGGTATAACCTTATAATGTATAAAGTTATATAGTAATAGCATCTAACGTATAACGCTATATAGTATTACCTTATAACGTATAACGTTATAAGCTATTACCTAATAACGTACAACGTTATATAGTATTACCTTATAACGTATAACGTTATCTAGAATTAACATATAACGTACAACGTTATATAGGATTACCTTATGACGTATAACGTTATATTTGATTACCTTATAACGAATAAAGTTATGCAGCACTACCTTATAAGGTATAACGCCATGTAGTAATACCGTCCTGCGTATAACGTTAAATAGTATTACCTTATAAGGTATAACGTTATATAGTACTACCTTCTAACGTATAACGTCATATAATATTACCCTATAACGTATAACGTCATAAGGTAATAGCTTCTAACGTATGACGTTATATAGTACTACATTGTAATGTATAACTTTATGAACTATTACCTAATAATGTATAACGTTATATAGTATTACCTTATAACGTATAACGTCATAAGGTAATAGCTTCTAACGTATGACGTTATATAGTACTACATTTTAATGTATAACTTTAAGAACTATTACCTAATAACGTATAACGTTATATAGTATTACCTTATAACGTATAACGTCATAGAGTAATTGATTCTAACGTATAACGCTATATAGTATTACCTTATTACGTATAACGTCGTATAGTAATAGCTTCTATCGTGTAACGCTATATAGTATTACCTTATAACGTATAACGTTATGTAGTACTACCTTATAAGGTATAACGCTATATAGTATTACCTTATAACGTATAAAGTCATATAGTAATAGCTTCTAACGTGTAACGCTATATAGTATTACCTTATAACGTATAACGTTATGTAGTACTACCTTATAAGGTAGAACGCTATATAGAATTACCTTATAACGTATAACGTCATATAGTAATAGCTTCTAACGTGTAACGCTATATAGTATTACCTTATAACGTATAACGTTATGTAGTACTACCTTATAAGGTATAACGCTATATAGTATTACCTTATAACGTATAACGTCATATAGTAATAGCTTCCTACGTATAACGTTATATAGTTTTACCTGATAAGGTATAACGTCATATAGTAATAGCTTCTAACGTACATCGTTATATAGTACTACCTTATAACGTATAACGTCATGTAATATTACCTTATAACGTATAACGTCATATAGTAATAGCTTCTAACGTATATAGTTATATAGTATTACCTTATAAGGTATAACGTCATATGGTAATAGCTTCCTACGTATAAGGTTATGTAGTATTACCTGATAAGGTATAACATCATATAGTAATAGCTTCTATCGTATAACGTTGTAAGCTATTACCTAATAACTTATAACGCTATATAGTATTACCTTATAACGTATAATGTTATGTAGTATTACTTAATAACGTACAACGTTATATAGTATTTCCTTATAACGTATAACGTCATGTAGTAATAGTATCTGACGCATAACGTTATATAGTATTACCTTTTAACGTATAACGTTATATAGAATTACCTTACAACGCGTAACGTCATATAGTAATAGCTACCATCGTATAACGTAATATAGTACTGCCTTATAAGGTATATCGTCACATAGGAATAGCTTATAACGTATAACGTTATAAGCTATTACCTAATAACGTACAACGTTATATAGTATTACCTTATAACGTATAACGTTATCTAGTATTAACATATAACGTACAACGTTATATAGGATTACCTTATAACGTATAACGTTATCTAGTATTACCTTATAGCGTATAACGTCATATAGTAATAGTTTCTGACGTATAACATTATATAGTACTACCTTATAACGTATAACGTCACATAGTAATGGCTTCTAACGTACAACGTTATATAGTATTACCTTATAAGTTATAACGTTATATAGTAATACCTTCTAACGAATAACGTTATAAGCTATTGCCTAATAACGTATAACGCTATATAGTATTACCTTTCAACGTATAACGTTATATAGTATTACCTTATAAGGTATAACGTCATATAGTAATAGCTTCCAACATATAACGCTATATAGTATTACCATGTAACGTATAACGTTATGTACTATTACCTTATAACGTACAACGTTATATAGTATTACCATTCAACGCATAACGTTTTATAGTATTACCTTATAAGGTATAACGTCATATTGTAATAGCTGCTAATGTATAACGCTATATAGTACTACCTTCTAAAGTATAACGTCATATCATATTACCCTATAACGTATAACGTCATATAGTAATAGCTTCTAACGTATAACGCTATATAGTATTACCTGATAAGGTATAACGTCATATGGTAATAGCTTCTATCGTATGACGTTATATAGTACTACATAGTGATGTATAACGTTATGAACTATTACTTAATAACGTATAACGTTATGAACTATTACTTAATAACGTATAACGTTATATAGTATTACCTTATAACTAATATCGTCATATAGTAGTAGCTTCCTACGTATAACGTTATATGCTATTACCTTATAAGGTATAACGTCATATAGTAATAGCTTCCAACGTACAACGTTATATAGTACTACCTTATAACGTATAACATCGTATAGTAGTAGCTTCCTACGTATAACGTTATATAGTATTACTTTATAAGGTATAACGTGATATAGTAATATCTTCTAACGTGTAACGTTATATAGTACTACCTTATAACGTATAACGTCATGTAATATTACCTTATAACGTATAACGTCATATAGTAATAGCTTCTAACGTATATCGTTATATAGTATTACCTTATAAGATATAACGTCGTATAGTAATAGCTTTTAACGTGTAACGTTATATAGTACTACCTTATAACGTATAACGTCATATAATATTACCTTATAACGTATAACGTCATATAGTAATAGCTTCTAACGTATAACGTTATATAGTATTACCTTATAAGGTATAACGTCATATAGTAATATCCTCCAAAGTATAAAGTTATATAGTATTACCTTATAACGTATAACGTCATATAGTACTAGCTTCCTACGTATAACGTTATATAGTATTACCTTATAAGTTATAACGTCATATGGTAATAGCTTCTAACGTATGACGTTATACAGTACCACCTTATGAGGTATAACATCACATAGCAATTGCTCCTAACGTATAACGTTATAAGCTATGACCTAATAACGTATAACGCCATATAGTATTACCTTTCAACGTATAACGTTATATAGTATTACCTTATAAGGTATAACGTCATATACTAATAGCTTCCAACATATAACGCTATATAGTATTACCATGTAACGTATAACGTTATGTACTATTACCTTATAACGTACAACGTTATATAGTATTACCATTCAACGCATAACGTTATATAGTATTACCTTCTAAGGTATAACGTCATATTGTAATAGCTGCTAACGTATAACGCTATATAGTACTACCTTATAAAGTATAACGTCATATCATATTACCCTATAACGTATAACGTCATATAGTAATAGCTTCTAACGTATAACGTTATATAGTATTACCTTATAACTTATATCGTCATATAGTAATAGCTTCCTACGTATAACGTTATATACTATTACCTTACAAGGTATAACGTCATGTAGTAATAGCTTCTAACGTATAACGTTATATAGTATTACCTTATAACGTATAACGTCATATAGTAATAGCTTCTAACGTATGACGTTATATAGTATTACTTGATATGGTATAACGTCACATGGTAATATCTTCTAACGTATGACGTTATATAGTACTACATAGTGATGTATAACGTTATCAACTATTACTTAATAACGTATAACGTTATGAACTATTACTTAATAACGTATAACGTTATATAGTATTACCTTATAATTAATATCGTCATATAGTAATAGCTTCCTACGTATAACGTTATATACTGTTACTTTATAAGGTATAACGTCATATAGTAATAGCTTCCAACGTATAACGTTATATAGTATTACCTTATAACTTATATCGTCATATAGTAATAGCTTCCTACGTATAACGTTATATGCTATTGCCATATAAGGTATAACGTCATATAGTAATAGCTTCCAACGTACAACGTTATATAGTGCTACCTTATAACGTATAACGTCATATAGTAGTAGCTACCTACGTATAACGTTATATAGTATTACCTTATAAGGTATAACGTCATATAGTAATAGCTTCTAACGTATAACGTTATATAGTATTACCTTATAACGTATAACGTTATATGGTAATAGGTTCTCACGTATGACGATATATAGTACTACCTTGTAATTTATAACGTTACGAACTATTACCTAATAACGTATAACGTTATATAGTATTACCTTATATGGTATAACGTCATATAGTAATAGCTTCCTACGTATAACGTTATATAGTACTACCTTATAGTGTATAACGTTATATTTCATTACCTTATAACTTATAAAGTTATGTAGTATTACATTATAAGGTATAACGCCATATAGTAATAGCTTCCAACGTATAACGCTATATAGTATTACCTTATAACGTATAACGTTATATGGTAATAGGTTCTCACGTATGACGATATATAGTACTACCTTGTAATTTATAACGTTACGAACTATTACCTAATAACGTATAACGTTATATAGTATTACCTTATATGGTATAACGTCATATAGTAATAGCTTCTAACGTATAACGTTATAAGCTATTACCTAATAACGTACAACGTTATATAGTATTACCTTATAACGTATAACGTTATCTAGTATTAACATATAACGTACAACGTTATATAGGATTACCTTATAACGTATAACGTTATCTAGTATTACCTTATAGCGTATAACGTCATATAGTAATAGCTTCTGACGTATAACATTATATAGTACTACCTTGCACGGTACAACGTCATATAGTAATACCTTCTAACGTATAACGTTATCTAGTATTAACATATAATGTACAACGTTATATGGGATTACCTTATAACGTATAACGTTATCTAGTATTACCTTATATCGTACAACGTCATATAGTAATAGCTTCTAACGTATAACGATATATAGTACTACCTTGCAAGGTACAACGTCACATAGTAATGGCTTCTAACGTACAACGTTATATAGTATTACCTTATAACGCATAACGTCATAGTGTAATAGCATCTAACGTATAACGTTATATAGTATTACCTTATAACGTATAACGTCATAGAGTAATAGCTTCTAACGCTTAACGTCATATAGTAATAGCTTCCAACGTATAAAGTTACATAGTAATAGCTTCTAACGTATAACGTTATATAGTATTACCTTATAAGGTATGACGCCATATAGTAATAGCTTCTTACGTATAACGTTAAATAGTATTACCTTGCAAGGTACAACGTCATATAGTAATACCTTCTAACGTATAACGTTATCTAGTATTAACATATAACGTACAACGTTATATGGGATTACCTTATAACGTATAACGGTATCTAGTATTACCTTTTAGCGTATAACGTCATATAGTAATAGCTTCTGACGTATAACATTATATAGTACTACCTTATAACGTATAACGTCACATAGTAATGGCTTCTAACGTACAACGTTATATAGTATTACCTTATAACGTATAACGTTATCTAGTATTACCTTATATCGTACAACGTCATATAGTAATAGCTTCTAACGTATAACGATATATAGAATTACCGTATACCGTATAACGTCATATAGTAATAGCTTCTCACGTATAATGTTTTATAGTATTACCTTATAACGTATAACGTTATATAGTATTACTAAATAACGTACAAAATTATATAGTATTACCTTATAACGTATAACGTTATCTACTATTACCTTATAACGTACTACGTTGTATAGTATTACCTTTTAACGTATAACGTTATATAGTATTACCTTATAACGTATAACGTTATATTTGATTACCTTATAACGAATAAAGTTATGTAGCACTACCTTATAAGGTATAACGCCATGTAGTAATACCTTCCTACGTATAACGTTAAATAGTATTACCTTATAAGGTATAACGTTATATAGTAATACCTTCTAACGTATAACGTTATAAGCAATTACCTAATAAAGTACGACGTTATATAGTATTACCTTATAAGGTATAACGTCATATAGTAATAGCTTCTAACGTATAACGTTATGTACCATTACCTTACAACGTTTAACGTCATATAGTGATAGCTTCCAACGTATAACGTTACATAGTAATACCTCCTATGGCATAACGTTACATAGTAATACCTCCTATGGTATAACGTTGTATAATATTAACTTACAACGTACAACGTTATATATTATTACCTTATAACATATAATGTTATGTAGTATTACCTTATAACGTATAACGTTATATTTGATTACCTTATAACGAATAAAGTTATGTAGTACTACCTTATAAGGTATAACGCCATGCAGTAATAGCTTCCTACGTATAACGTTATGTACTATTACCTTATAACGTATAACGTCATATAGTAATAGCTTCTGACGCATAACGTGATATAGTGTTACCTTATAACGTATAACGTTATATGGTAATCGATTCTAACGCATGACGTTACATAGTATTACCTTGTAATGTATAAAGTTATGAACTATTACCTAATAACGTATACCGTTATATATTATTACCTTATAACGTATAACGTCATATAGTAACAGCTTCCTACGTATAACGTTATATAGTATTACCTTATAAGGTATAACGCCTTATAGTAATTGCTTCCTACGTATAACGTTATATAGTATTACCTTATAAGGTATAACGCCTTATAGTAATGGCTTCCTACGTATAACGTTATATAGTATTACCTAATAAGGTATAACGTCATATAGTAATAGCTTCTAGCGTATAACGTTATAAGCTATTAGCTAATAACGTGTAACGTTATATGATAATAGCTTCTAACGTATGACGTTATATAGTACTACCTTGTAATGTATAACGTTATGAACTATAACCTAATAACGTATAACGTTATATGGTATTGCCTTCCGACGTATAAAATCATATAGTAATAGCTTCTAACGTATAACGCTATATAGTATTACCATATAACGATTAAAGTTATGTAGTACTACCTTATAAGGTATAAGGCCATATAGTAATAGCTTCCTACGTATAACGTTAAATAGTATTACCTTGTAAGGTATAATGTTATATAGTAGTAGCTCCTAACGTATAACGTTATAAGCTATTACCTAATAACGTACAACGTTATATAGTATTACCTTATAACGCATAACGTCATAGTGTAATAGCATCTAACGTATAACGTTATATAGTATTACCTTATAACGTATAACGTCATAGAGTAATAGCTTCTAACGCTTAACGTCATATAGTAATAGCTTCCAACGTATAAAGTTACATAGTAATAGCTTCTAACGTATAACGTTATATAGTATTACCTTATAAGGTATGACGCCATATAGTAATAGCTTCTTACGTATAACGTTAAATAGTATTACCTTGCAAGGTACAACGTCATATAGTAATACCTTCTAACGTATAACGTTATCTAGTATTAACATATAACGTACAACGTTATATGGGATTACCTTATAACGTATAACGGTATCTAGTATTACCTTTTAGCGTATAACGTCATATAGTAATAGCTTCTGACGTATAACATTATATAGTACTACCTTATAACGTATAACGTCACATAGTAATGGCTTCTAACGTACAACGTTATATAGTATTACCTTATAACGTATAACGTTATCTAGTATTACCTTATATCGTACAACGTCATATAGTAATAGCTTCTAACGTATAACGATATATAGAATTACCGTATACCGTATAACGTCATATAGTAATAGCTTCTCACGTATAATGTTTTATAGTATTACCTTATAACGTATAACGTTATATAGTATTACTAAATAACGTACAAAATTATATAGTATTACCTTATAACGTATAACGTTATCTACTATTACCTTATAACGTACTACGTTGTATAGTATTACCTTTTAACGTATAACGTTATATAGTATTACCTTATAACGTATAACGTTATATTTGATTACCTTATAACGAATAAAGTTATGTAGCACTACCTTATAAGGTATAACGCCATGTAGTAATACCTTCCTACGTATAACGTTAAATAGTATTACCTTATAAGGTATAACGTTATATAGTAATACCTTCTAACGTATAACGTTATAAGCAATTACCTAATAAAGTACGACGTTATATAGTATTACCTTATAAGGTATAACGTCATATAGTAATAGCTTCTAACGTATAACGTTATGTACCATTACCTTACAACGTTTAACGTCATATAGTGATAGCTTCCAACGTATAACGTTACATAGTAATACCTCCTATGGCATAACGTTACATAGTAATACCTCCTATGGTATAACGTTGTATAATATTAACTTACAACGTACAACGTTATATATTATTACCTTATAACATATAATGTTATGTAGTATTACCTTATAACGTATAACGTTATATTTGATTACCTTATAACGAATAAAGTTATGTAGTACTACCTTATAAGGTATAACGCCATGCAGTAATAGCTTCCTACGTATAACGTTATGTACTATTACCTTATAACGTATAACGTCATATAGTAATAGCTTCTGACGCATAACGTGATATAGTGTTACCTTATAACGTATAACGTTATATGGTAATCGATTCTAACGCATGACGTTACATAGTATTACCTTGTAATGTATAAAGTTATGAACTATTACCTAATAACGTATACCGTTATATATTATTACCTTATAACGTATAACGTCATATAGTAACAGCTTCCTACGTATAACGTTATATAGTATTACCTTATAAGGTATAACGCCTTATAGTAATTGCTTCCTACGTATAACGTTATATAGTATTACCTTATAAGGTATAACGCCTTATAGTAATGGCTTCCTACGTATAACGTTATATAGTATTACCTAATAAGGTATAACGTCATATAGTAATAGCTTCTAGCGTATAACGTTATAAGCTATTAGCTAATAACGTGTAACGTTATATGATAATAGCTTCTAACGTATGACGTTATATAGTACTACCTTGTAATGTATAACGTTATGAACTATAACCTAATAACGTATAACGTTATATGGTATTGCCTTCCGACGTATAAAATCATATAGTAATAGCTTCTAACGTATAACGCTATATAGTATTACCATATAACGATTAAAGTTATGTAGTACTACCTTATAAGGTATAAGGCCATATAGTAATAGCTTCCTACGTATAACGTTAAATAGTATTACCTTGTAAGGTATAATGTTATATAGTAGTAGCTCCTAACGTATAACGTTATAAGCTATTACCTAATAACGTACAACGTTATATAGTATTACCTTATAACGTATAACGTTATATTTGATTACCTTATAACGTATAGAGTTACGTAGTAATACCTTATAAGGTATAACGCCATATAGTAATAGCTTCCTACGTATAACGTCATGTACTATTACCTTATAACGTACAACGTTATATAGCATTACCTTATAACGTATAACGTCATATGGTAATAGCTTCCTACGTATAACGTTATATATTTTTACCTGATAAGGTATAACGTCATATAGAAATAGCTTCGAACGTATAACGTTATAAGCTATTACCTAATAACGTATAACGCTGTATAGTATTACCTTATAACGTATAACGTTATATTTGATTACGTTACAACGTATAACGTCATATAGTACTAGCTTCCTACGTATAATGTTATATAGCATTACCTGATAATGTATAACGACATATGGTAATAGCTTCTAACGTATGACGTTATATAGTACTACATTGTAATGTATAACGTTATGAACTATTACTTAATAACGTATAACGTTATATAGTATTACCTTATAACGTATAACATCATATAGCACTAGCTTCCTACGTATAACGTTATATAGTATTACCTTATAAGTTATAACGTCATATAGTAATAGCGTCTAACGTACATCGTTATATAGTACTATCTTCCAACGTATAACGTCATATAATATTACCCTATAACGTATAACGCCATATAGTAATAGCTTCTAACGTATAACGTTATATAGTATTACCTGATAAGGTATAACGTCATATGGTAATAGCTTCTATCGTATGACGTTATATAGTACTACATAGTGATGTATAACGTTATGAACTATTACTTAATAACGTATAACGTTATGAACTATTACTTAATAACGTCTAACGTTATATAGTACTACCTTCTAAGGTATAACGTCATATAGTAATAGTTTCTAACGTATAACGTTATAAGCTATTACCTAATAACGTATAACGTTATAGAGTGTTACCTCATAACGCATAACGTCATATAGTAATAGCATCTAACGTCTAACGTTATATATTATTACCTGATAACGTATAAGGTTACATAGTATTACCGTATAACGTATAACGTCATATAGTAATAGCTTCTAACGTGTAACGCTATATAGTATTACCTTATAACGTATAACGTTATGTAGTACTACCTTATAAGGTATAACGCTATATGGTATTACCTTATAACGTATAACGTCATATAGTAATAGCTTCTAACGTGTAAGGCTATATAGTATTACCTCATAACGTATAACGTTATGTAGTAATACCTTATAAGGTATAACGCTATATAGTATTGCCTTATAACGTATAAAGTCATATAGTAATAGCTTCCTACGTAAAACGTTATGAACTATTACCATATAACGTATAAAGTTATGTAGTACTACCTTATAAGGTATAACGCCATATAGTAATAGCTTGCTACGTATAACATTAAATAGTATTACCTTGTAAGGTATAGCGTCATATAGTAGTAGCTCCTAACGTATAACGTTATATAGTATTACCTGATAACGTATAACGTCATATAGTAATAGCTTCCTACGTATAACGTTATATAGTACTACCTTATAAGGTATAACGTCACATAGTGGTACCTTCTAACGTATAACGTTATAAGCTATTACCTAATAACGTATTTCGCTATATAGTATTACCTTATAACATATAACGTCATATGGTAATAGCTTCTAACGTATGACGTTATATAGTACTACCTGGTAATGTATAACGTTAAGAACTATTACCTTATAACGTACAACGTTATATAGTGTTACCTTATAAAGTATAACGTTTTATGGTATAACCTTATAATGTATAAAGTTATATAGTAATAGCTTCTAACGTATAACGCAATATAGTATTACCTTATAACGTTAACGTTATATAGTATTACCTTATAAGGTATAACGTCATATAGTAATAGCTTCTAACGTATAACGTTATATAGTATTACCTGATAACGTATAACGTCATATCGTAATAGCTTCCTACGTATAACGTTATATAGTACTACCTTATAGTGTATAACGTTATATTTCATTACCTTATAACTTATAAAGTTATGTAGTATTACATTATAAGGTATAACGCCATATAGTAATAGCTTCCAACGTATAACGCTATATAGTATTACCTTATAACATATAACGTTATATGGTAATAGGTTCTCACGTATGACGATATATAGTACTACCTTGTAATTTATAACGTTACGAACTATTACCTAATAACGTATAACGTTATATAGTATTACCTTATATGGTATAACGTCATATAGTAATAGCTTCTAACGTATAACGTTATAAGCTATTACCTAATAACGTATAACGTTATACAGTGTTACCTTATAACGCATAACGTCATATAGTAATAGCATCTAACGTCTAATGTTATATATTATTACCTGATAACGTATAAGGTTACATAGTATTACCGTATAACGTATAACGTCATATAATAATAGCTTCTAACGTGTAACGCTATATAGTAGTACCTTATAACGTATAACGTTATGTAGTACTACCTTATAAGGTATAAAGCTATATAGTATTACCTTATAACGTGTAACGTCATATAGTAAGAGCTTCCTACGTATAACGTTATATAGTATTACCCTATACAGTATAACGTTATATGGTATAACCTTATAATGTATAAAGTTATATAGTAATAGCATCTAACGTATAACGCTATATAGTATTACCTTATAACGTATAACGTTATAAGCTATTACCTAATAACGTACAACGTTATATAGTATTACCTTATAACGTATAACGTTATCTAGAATTAACATATAACGTACAACGTTATATAGGATTACCTTATGACGTATAACGTTATATTTGATTACCTTATAACGAATAAAGTTATGCAGCACTACCTTATAAGGTATAACGCCATGTAGTAATACCGTCCTGCGTATAACGTTAAATAGTATTACCTTATAAGGTATAACGTTATATAGTACTACCTTCTAACGTATAACGTCATATAATATTACCCTATAACGTATAACGTCATAAGGTAATAGCTTCTAACGTATGACGTTATATAGTACTACATTGTAATGTATAACTTTATGAACTATTACCTAATAATGTATAACGTTATATAGTATTACCTTATAACGTATAACGTCATAAGGTAATAGCTTCTAACGTATGACGTTATATAGTACTACATTTTAATGTATAACTTTAAGAACTATTACCTAATAACGTATAACGTTATATAGTATTACCTTATAACGTATAACGTCATAGAGTAATTGATTCTAACGTATAACGCTATATAGTATTACCTTATTACGTATAACGTCGTATAGTAATAGCTTCTATCGTGTAACGCTATATAGTATTACCTTATAACGTATAACGTTATGTAGTACTACCTTATAAGGTATAACGCTATATAGTATTACCTTATAACGTATAAAGTCATATAGTAATAGCTTCTAACGTGTAACGCTATATAGTATTACCTTATAACGTATAACGTTATGTAGTACTACCTTATAAGGTAGAACGCTATATAGAATTACCTTATAACGTATAACGTCATATAGTAATAGCTTCTAACGTGTAACGCTATATAGTATTACCTTATAACGTATAACGTTATGTAGTACTACCTTATAAGGTATAACGCTATATAGTATTACCTTATAACGTATAACGTCATATAGTAATAGCTTCCTACGTATAACGTTATATAGTTTTACCTGATAAGGTATAACGTCATATAGTAATAGCTTCTAACGTACATCGTTATATAGTACTACCTTATAACGTATAACGTCATGTAATATTACCTTATAACGTATAACGTCATATAGTAATAGCTTCTAACGTATATAGTTATATAGTATTACCTTATAAGGTATAACGTCATATGGTAATAGCTTCCTACGTATAAGGTTATGTAGTATTACCTGATAAGGTATAACATCATATAGTAATAGCTTCTATCGTATAACGTTGTATGCTATTACCTAATAACTTATAACGCTATATAGTATTACCTTATAACGTATAATGTTATGTAGTATTACTTAATAACGTACAACGTTATATAGTATTTCCTTATAACGTATAACGTCATGTAGTAATAGTATCTGACGCATAACGTTATATAGTATTACCTTTTAACGTATAACGTTATATAGAATTACCTTACAACGCGTAACGTCATATAGTAATAGCTACCATCGTATAACGTAATATAGTACTGCCTTATAAGGTATATCGTCACATAGGAATAGCTTATAACGTATAACGTTATAAGCTATTACCTAATAACGTACAACGTTATATAGTATTACCTTATAACGTATAACGTTATCTAGTATTAACATATAACGTACAACGTTATATAGGATTACCTTATAACGTATAACGTTATCTAGTATTACCTTATAGCGTATAACGTCATATAGTAATAGTTTCTGACGTATAACATTATATAGTACTACCTTATAACGTATAACGTCACATAGTAATGGCTTCTAACGTACAACGTTATATAGTATTACCTTATAAGTTATAACGTTATATAGTAATACCTTCTAACGTATAACGTTATAAGCTATTGCCTAATAACGTATAACGCTATATAGTATTACCTTTCAACGTATAACGTTATATAGTATTACCTTATAAGGTATAACGTCATATAGTAATAGCTTCCAACATATAACGCTATATAGTATTACCATGTAACGTATAACGTTATGTACTATTACCTTATAACGTACAACGTTATATAGTATTACCATTCAACGCATAACGTTTTATAGTATTACCTTATAAGGTATAACGTCATATTGTAATAGCTGCTAATGTATAACGCTATATAGTACTACCTTCTAAAGTATAACGTCATATCATATTACCCTATAACGTATAACGTCATATAGTAATTGCTTCTAACGTATAACGCTATATAGTATTACCTGATAAGGTATAACGTCATATGGTAATAGCTTCTATCGTATGACGTTATATAGTACTACATAGTGATGTATAACGATATGAACTATTACTTAATAACGTATAACGTTATGAACTATTACTTAATAACGTATAACGTTATATAGTATTACCTTATAACTAATATCGTCATATAGTAGTAGCTTCCTACGTATAACGTTATATGCTATTACCTTATAAGGTATAACGTCATATAGTAATAGCTTCCAACGTACAACGTTATATAGTACTACCTTATAACGTATAACATCGTATAGTAGTAGCTTCCTACGTATAACGTTATATAGTATTACTTTATAAGGTATAACGTGATATAGTAATATCTTCTAACGTGTAACGTTATATAGTACTACCTTATAACGTATAACGTCATGTAATATTACCTTATAACGTATAACGTCATATAGTAATAGCTTCTAACGTATATCGTTATATAGTATTACCTTATAAGATATAACGTCGTATAGTAATAGCTTTTAACGTGTAACGTTATATAGTACTACCTTATAACGTATAACGTCATATAATATTACCTTATAACGTATAACGTCATATAGTAATAGCTTCTAACGTATAACGTTATATAGTATTACCTTATAAGGTATAACGTCATATAGTAATATCCTCCAAAGTATAAAGTTATATAGTATTACCTTATAACGTATAACGTCATATAGTACTAGCTTCCTACGTATAACGTTATATAGTATTACCTTATAAGTTATAACGTCATATGGTAATAGCTTCTAACGTATGACGTTATACAGTACTACCTTATGAGGTATAACATCACATAGCAATTGCTCCTAACGTATAACGTTATAAGCTATGACCTAATAACGTATAACGCCATATAGTATTACCTTTCAACGTATAACGTTATATAGTATTACCTTATAAGGTATAACGTCATATACTAATAGCTTCCAACATATAACGCTATATAGTATTACCATGTAACGTATAACGTTATGTACTATTACCTTATAACGTACAACGTTATATAGTATTACCATTCAACGCATAACGTTATATAGTATTACCTTCTAAGGTATAACGTCATATTGTAATAGCTGCTAACGTATAACGCTATATAGTACTACCTTATAAAGTATAACGTCATATCATATTACCCTATAACGTATAACGTCATATAGTAATAGCTTCTAACGTATAACGTTATATAGTATTACCTTATAACTTATATCGTCATATAGTAATAGCTTCCTACGTATAACGTTATATACTATTACCTTACAAGGTATAACGTCATGTAGTAATAGCTTCTAACGTATAACGTTATATAGTATTACCTTATAACGTATAACGTCATATAGTAATAGCTTCTAACGTATGACGTTATATAGTATTACTTGATATGGTATAACGTCACATGGTAATATCTTCTAACGTATGACGTTATATAGTACTACATAGTGATGTATAACGTTATCAACTATTACTTAATAACGTATAACGTTATGAACTATTACTTAATAACGTATAACGTTATATAGTATTACCTTATAATTAATATCGTCATATAGTAATAGCTTCCTACGTATAACGTTATATACTGTTACTTTATAAGGTATAACGTCATATAGTAATAGCTTCCAACGTATAACGTTATATAGTATTACCTTATAACTTATATCGTCATATAGTAATAGCTTCCTACGTATAACGTTATATGCTATTGCCATATAAGGTATAACGTCATATAGTAATAGCTTCCAACGTACAACGTTATATAGTGCTACCTTATAACGTATAACGTCATATAGTAGTAGCTACCTACGTATAACGTTATATAGTATTACCTTATAAGGTATAACGTCATATAGTAATAGCTTCTAACGTATAACGTTATATAGTATTACCTTATAACGTATAACGTCATAGAGTAATAGCTTCTCACGTATAATGTTATATAGTATTACCTTATAACGTACAACGTTATATAGTATTACCTTATAACGTACAACGTTATATAGTATTACCTTATAACGTACAACGTTATATAGTATTACTAAATAACGTACAATGTTATATAGTATTACCTTGTAACGTATAACGTTATCTACCATTACCTTATAACGTACAACGTTGTATAGTATTACCTTTTAACGTATAACGTTATGTACTATTACCTTATAACGTACAACGTTATATAGTATTACCATTCAACGCATAACGTTATATAGTATTACCTTCTAAGGTATAACGTCATATTGTAATAGCTGCTAACGTATAACGCTATATAGTACTACCTTATAAAGTATAACGTCATATCATATGACCCTATAACGTATAACGTCATATAGTAATAGCTTCTAACGTATAACGTTATATAGTATTAGCTTATAAGGTATAACGTCATATAGTAATAGCTTCTAACGTATAACGTTATATAGTATTACCTGATATGGTATAACGTCATATGGTAATATCTTCTAACGTATGACGTTATATAGTACTACATAGTGATGTATAACGTTATCAACTATTACTTAATAACGTATAACGTTATGAACTATTACTTAATAACGTATAACGTTATATAGTATTACCTTATAATTAATATCGTCATATAGTAATAGCTTCCTACGTATAACGTTATATACTATTACCTTACAAGGTATAACGTCATGTAGTAATAGCTTCTAACGTATAACGTTATATAGTATTACCTTATAACGTATAACGTCATATAGTAATAGCTTCTAACGTATGACGTTATATAGTATTACTTGATATGGTATAACGTCATATGGTAATATCTTCTAACGTATGACGTTATATAGTACTACATAGTGATGTATAACGTTATCAACTATTACTTAATAACGTATAACGTTATGAACTATTACTTAATAACGTATAACGTTATATAGTATTACCTTATAATTAATATCGTCATATAGTAATAGCTTCCTACGTATAACGTTATATGCTATTGCCATATAAGGTATAACGTCATATAGTAATAGCTTCCAACGTACAACGTTATATAGTACTACCTTATAACGTATAACGTCATATAGTAGTAGCTACCTACGTATAACGTTATATAGTATTACCTTATAAGGTATAACGTCATATAGTAATAGCTTCTAACGTATAACGTTATATAGTATTACCTTATAACGTATAACGTCATAGAGTAATAGCTTCTCACGTATAATGTTATATAGTATTACCTTATAACGTACAACGTTATATAGTATTACCTTATAACGTACAACGTTATATAGTATTACTAAATAACGTACAATGTTATATAGTATTACCTTGTAACGTATAACGTTATCTACCATTACCTTATAACGTACAACGTTGTATAGTATTACCTTTTAACGTATAACGTTATATAGTATTACCTTATAACGTATAACGTTATATTTGATTACCTTATAACGAATAAAGTTATGCAGCACTACCTTATAAGGTATAACGCCATGTAGTAATACCGTCCTGCGTATAACGTTAAATAGTATTACCTTATAAGGTATAACGTTATATAGTAATACCTTCTAACGTATAACGTTATAAGCTATTACCTAATAACGTACAACGTTATATAGTATTACCTTATAACGTATAACGTTATCTAGTATTAACATATAACGTACAACGTTATATAGGATTACCTTATAACGTATAACGTTATCTAGTATTACCTTATAGCGTATAACGTCATATAGTAATAGCTTCTGACGTATAACATTATATAGTACTACCTTGCAAGGTACAACGTCATATAGTAATACCTTCTAACGTATAACGTTATCTAGTATTAACATATAACGTACAACGTTATATGGGATTACCTTATAACGTATAACGTTATCTAGTATTACCTTATATCGTACAACGTCATATAGTAATAGCTTCTAACGTATAACGATATATAGTACTACCTTGCAAGGTACAACGTCACATAGTAATGGCTTCTAACGTACAACGTTATATAGTATTACCTTATAACGCATAACGTCATAGTGTAATAGCATCTAACGTATAACGTTATATAGTATTACCTTATAACGTATAACGTCATAGAGTAATAGCTTCTAACGCTTAACGTCATATAGTAATAGCTTCCAACGTATAAAGTTACATAGTAATAGCTTCTAACGTATAACGTTATATAGTATTACCTTATAAGGTATGACGCCATATAGTAATAGCTTCTTACGTATAACGTTAAATAGTATTACCTTGCAAGGTACAACGTCATATAGTAATACCTTCTAACGTATAACGTTATCTAGTATTAACATATAACGTACAACGTTATATGGGATTACCTTATAACGTATAACGGTATCTAGTATTACCTTTTAGCGTATAACGTCATATAGTAATAGCTTCTGACGTATAACATTATATAGTACTACCTTATAACGTATAACGTCACATAGTAATGGCTTCTAACGTACAACGTTATATAGTATTACCTTATAACGTATAACGTTATCTAGTATTACCTTATATCGTACAACGTCATATAGTAATAGCTTCTAACGTATAACGATATATAGAATTACCGTATACCGTATAACGTCATATAGTAATAGCTTCTCACGTATAATGTTTTATAGTATTACCTTATAACGTATAACGTTATATAGTATTACTAAATAACGTACAAAATTATATAGTATTACCTTATAACGTATAACGTTATCTACTATTACCTTATAACGTACTACGTTGTATAGTATTACCTTTTAACGTATAACGTTATATAGTATTACCTTATAACGTATAACGTTATATTTGATTACCTTATAACGAATAAAGTTATGTAGCACTACCTTATAAGGTATAACGCCATGTAGTAATACCTTCCTACGTATAACGTTAAATAGTATTACCTTATAAGGTATAACGTTATATAGTAATACCTTCTAACGTATAACGTTATAAGCAATTACCTAATAAAGTACGACGTTATATAGTATTACCTTATAAGGTATAACGTCATATAGTAATAGCTTCTAACGTATAACGTTATGTACCATTACCTTACAACGTTTAACGTCATATAGTGATAGCTTCCAACGTATAACGTTACATAGTAATACCTCCTATGGCATAACGTTACATAGTAATACCTCCTATGGTATAACGTTGTATAATATTAACTTACAACGTACAACGTTATATATTATTACCTTATAACATATAATGTTATGTAGTATTACCTTATAACGTATAACGTTATATTTGATTACCTTATAACGAATAAAGTTATGTAGTACTACCTTATAAGGTATAACGCCATGCAGTAATAGCTTCCTACGTATAACGTTATGTACTATTACCTTATAACGTATAACGTCATATAGTAATAGCTTCTGACGCATAACGTGATATAGTATTACCTTATAACGTATAACGTCATATGGTAATAGCTTCTAACGTATAACGTTATATAGTATTACCTTATGACGTATAACGTTATATAGTATTACCTTATAACGCATAACGTTATATTTGATTACCTTATAACATGTGAAGTTATGTAGTACTACCTTATAAGGTATAACGCCATGTAGTAATAGCTTCCTACGTATAACGTTAAATAGTATTACCTTATCAGGTATAATGTTATATAGTAATACCTTCTAACGTATAACGTTATATAGTAATACCTTCTAACGTATAACGTTACATAGTATTACCGTTTTACGTATAACGTCATACAGTAATAGCTTCTAACGTATAACGTTATATAGTATTACCTTATAACGTATAACGTCATAGGGTAATAGCTTCTAACGTATAACGTCATATAGTAATAGCTTCCAACGTATAAAGTTACATAGTAATAGCTTTTAACGTATAACGCTATATAGTATTACCTTATAACGTATAACGTCATAGAGTAATAGCTTCTGACGTATAACGTTATATAGTATTACCTTATAACGTATAACGTCATATAGTAATAGCTTCGAACGTATAACGTTATATAGTATTACCTTATAACGTATAACGTCATATAGTAATAGCTTCTAACGTATGACGTTATATAGTATTACTTGATATGGTATAACGTCATATGGTAATATCTTCTAACGTATGACGTTATATAGTACTACATAGTGATGTATAACGTTATCAACTATTACTTAATAACGTATAACGTTATGAACTATTACTTAATAACGTATAACGTTATATAGTATTACCTTATAATTAATATCGTCATATAGTAATAGCTTCCTACGTATAACGTTATATGCTATTGCCATATAAGGTATAACGTCATATAGTAATAGCTTCCAACGTACAACGTTATATAGTACTACCTTATAACGTATAACGTCATATAGTAGTAGCTACCTACGTATAACGTTATATAGTATTACCTTATAAGGTATAACGTCATATAGTAATAGCTTCTAACGTATAACGTTATATAGTATTACCTTATAACGTATAACGTCATAGAGTAATAGCTTCTCACGTATAATGTTATATAGTATTACCTTATAACGTACAACGTTATATAGTATTACCTTATAACGTACAACGTTATATAGTATTACTAAATAACGTACAATGTTATATAGTATTACCTTGTAACGTATAACGTTATCTACCATTACCTTATAACGTACAACGTTGTATAGTATTACCTTTTAACGTATAACGTTATATAGTATTACCTTATAACGTATAACGTTATATTTGATTACCTTATAACGAATAAAGTTATGCAGCACTACCTTATAAGGTATAACGCCATGTAGTAATACCGTCCTGCGTATAACGTTAAATAGTATTACCTTATAAGGTATAACGTTATATAGTAATACCTTCTAACGTATAACGTTATAAGCTATTACCTAATAACGTACAACGTTATATAGTATTACCTTATAACGTATAACGTTATCTAGTATTAACATATAACGTACAACGTTATATAGGATTACCTTATAACGTATAACGTTATCTAGTATTACCTTATAGCGTATAACGTCATATAGTAATAGCTTCTGACGTATAACATTATATAGTACTACCTTGCAAGGTACAACGTCATATAGTAATACCTTCTAACGTATAACGTTATCTAGTATTAACATATAACGTACAACGTTATATGGGATTACCTTATAACGTATAACGTTATCTAGTATTACCTTATATCGTACAACGTCATATAGTAATAGCTTCTAACGTATAACGATATATAGTACTACCTTGCAAGGTACAACGTCACATAGTAATGGCTTCTAACGTACAACGTTATATAGTATTACCTTATAACGCATAACGTCATAGTGTAATAGCATCTAACGTATAACGTTATATAGTATTACCTTATAACGTATAACGTCATAGAGTAATAGCTTCTAACGCTTAACGTCATATAGTAATAGCTTCCAACGTATAAAGTTACATAGTAATAGCTTCTAACGTATAACGTTATATAGTATTACCTTATAAGGTATGACGCCATATAGTAATAGCTTCTTACGTATAACGTTAAATAGTATTACCTTGCAAGGTACAACGTCATATAGTAATACCTTCTAACGTATAACGTTATCTAGTATTAACATATAACGTACAACGTTATATGGGATTACCTTATAACGTATAACGGTATCTAGTATTACCTTTTAGCGTATAACGTCATATAGTAATAGCTTCTGACGTATAACATTATATAGTACTACCTTATAACGTATAACGTCACATAGTAATGGCTTCTAACGTACAACGTTATATAGTATTACCTTATAACGTATAACGTTATCTAGTATTACCTTATATCGTACAACGTCATATAGTAATAGCTTCTAACGTATAACGATATATAGAATTACCGTATACCGTATAACGTCATATAGTAATAGCTTCTCACGTATAATGTTTTATAGTATTACCTTATAACGTATAACGTTATATAGTATTACTAAATAACGTACAAAATTATATAGTATTACCTTATAACGTATAACGTTATCTACTATTACCTTATAACGTACTACGTTGTATAGTATTACCTTTTAACGTATAACGTTATATAGTATTACCTTATAACGTATAACGTTATATTTGATTACCTTATAACGAATAAAGTTATGTAGCACTACCTTATAAGGTATAACGCCATGTAGTAATACCTTCCTACGTATAACGTTAAATAGTATTACCTTATAAGGTATAACGTTATATAGTAATACCTTCTAACGTATAACGTTATAAGCAATTACCTAATAAAGTACGACGTTATATAGTATTACCTTATAAGGTATAACGTCATATAGTAATAGCTTCTAACGTATAACGTTATGTACCATTACCTTACAACGTTTAACGTCATATAGTGATAGCTTCCAACGTATAACGTTACATAGTAATACCTCCTATGGCATAACGTTACATAGTAATACCTCCTATGGTATAACGTTGTATAATATTAACTTACAACGTACAACGTTATATATTATTACCTTATAACATATAATGTTATGTAGTATTACCTTATAACGTATAACGTTATATTTGATTACCTTATAACGAATAAAGTTATGTAGTACTACCTTATAAGGTATAACGCCATGCAGTAATAGCTTCCTACGTATAACGTTATGTACTATTACCTTATAACGTATAACGTCATATAGTAATAGCTTCTGACGCATAACGTGATATAGTATTACCTTATAACGTATAACGTCATATGGTAATAGCTTCTAACGTATAACGTTATATAGTATTACCTTATGACGTATAACGTTATATAGTATTACCTTATAACGCATAACGTTATATTTGATTACCTTATAACATGTGAAGTTATGTAGTACTACCTTATAAGGTATAACGCCATGTAGTAATAGCTTCCTACGTATAACGTTAAATAGTATTACCTTATCAGGTATAATGTTATATAGTAATACCTTCTAACGTATAACGTTATATAGTAATACCTTCTAACGTATAACGTTATATAGTATTACCGTTTTACGTATAACGTCATACAGTAATAGCTTCTAACGTATAACGTTATATAGTATTACCTTATAACGTATAACGTCATAGGGTAATAGCTTCTAACGTATAACGTCATATAGTAATAGCTTCCAACGTATAAAGTTACATAGTAATAGCTTTTAACGTATAACGCTATATAGTATTACCTTATAACGTATAACGTCATAGAGTAATAGCTTCTGACGTATAACGTTATATAGTATTACCTTATAACGTATAACGTCATAGAGTAATAGCTTCTAACGTATAACGTCATATAGTAATAGCTTCCAACGTATAAAGTTACATAGTAATAGCTTCTAACGTATAGCGTTATATAGTATTACCTTATAAGGTATAACGTCATATAGTTATAGCTTCTAACGTATAACTTTATGTACCATTACCTTACAACGTATAACGTCATATAGTAATAGCTTCCAACGTATAACGTTACATAGTAATACCTTCTATGGTATAACGTTACATAGTAGTACCTGCTATGGTATAACGTTGTATAATATTAACTTATAACGTACAACTTTAGATATTATTACCTTATAACGTATAATGTTATGCAGTATTACCTTATAACGTAAAACGATATGTACTATTACCTTATAACGTATAACGTCATATAGAAATAGCTTCCAACGTATAAAGTTACATAGTAATAGCTTCTAACGTATAACGTTATATAGTATTTCCTTATAAGGTATAACGTCACATAGTAATAGCTTCTAACGTATAACGTTATGTACCATTACCTTACAACGTATAACGTCACATAGCAATAGCTTCCAACGTATAACGTTACATAGTAATACCTCCTATGGTATACCGTTGTATAATATTAACTAACAACGTACAAAGATATATATGATTACCTTGTATCGTATAACGTTATGTAGTATTACCTTATAAGGTATAATGTCATATAGCAATAGCTTCTTACGCATAACGTTACAAAGTATTACGTTATAAAGTATAACGTCATATGGTAATAGCTTCTATCGTATAACGTTATATAGTATTACCTTATAAGGTATTACGTCATATAGTAATAGCTTGTAATATATAACGTTATGTAGTATTACCTTATAACGAATAACGTTATATAGTAATAGCTTCTAACGTATAACGTTATGAGCTATTACCTAATAACTTATAACGCTATATAGTTTTACCTTATAACGTATAACGTCGTATAGTAATAGCTAATAACGTATAACGTTATATAGTATTACCGTATTACGTATAACGTCATAGAGTAATAGCTTCTAACGTATAACGTTATATAGTATTACCTTATAACGTATAACGTTATCTAGTATTACCTTATAACGTACAACGTCATATAGTAATAGCTTCTAACGTATAACGTTATATAGTATTACCGTATAACGTATAACGTCATAGAGTAATAGATTCTAACGTATAACGTTATATAGTATTACCTTATAAGGTATAACGTCATATAGTCATAGCTTCTAACGTATAACGTTATATAGTATTACCTTATGACGTATAACGTTATATAGTATTACCTTATAACGCATAACGTTATATTTGATTACCTTATAACATGTGAAGTTATGTAGTACTACCTTATAAGGTATAACGCCATGTAGTAATAGCTTCCTACGTATAACGTTAAATAGTATTACCTTATCAGGTATAATGTTATATAGTAATACCTTCTAACGTATAACGTTATATAGTAATACCTTCTAACGTATAACGTTATATAGTATTACCGTTTTACGTATAACGTCATACAGTAATAGCTTCTAACGTATAACGTTATATAGTATTACCTTATAACGTATAACGTCATAGGGTAATAGCTTCTAACGTATAACGTCATATAGTAATAGCTTCCAACGTATAAAGTTACATAGTAATAGCTTTTAACGTATAACGCTATATAGTATTACCTTATAACGTATAACGTCATAGAGTAATAGCTTCTGACGTATAACGTTATATAGTATTACCTTATAACGTATAACGTCATAGAGTAATAGCTTCTAACGTATAACGTCATATAGTAATAGCTTCCAACGTATAAAGTTACATAGTAATAGCTTCTAACGTATAGCGTTATATAGTATTACCTTATAAGGTATAACGTCATATAGTTATAGCTTCTAACGTATAACTTTATGTACCATTACCTTACAACGTATAACGTCATATAGTAATAGCTTCCAACGTATAACGTTACATAGTAATACCTTCTATGGTATAACGTTACATAGTAGTACCTGCTATGGTATAACGTTGTATAATATTAACTTATAACGTACAACTTTAGATATTATTACCTTATAACGTATAATGTTATGCAGTATTACCTTATAACGTAAAACGATATGTACTATTACCTTATAACGTATAACGTCATATAGAAATAGCTTCCAACGTATAAAGTTACATAGTAATATCTTCTAACGTATAACGTTATATAGTATTACCTTATAAGGTATAACGTCATATAGTCATAGCTTCTAACGTATAACGTTATATAGTATTACCTTATGACGTATAACGTCATATAGTATTAGCTTCTAACGTATAGCGTTATATAGTATTACCTTATAACGATTAACGTCATAGAGTAATAGCTTCTAACGTGTAACGTTGTATAGTATTACCTTATAACGTATAACGTCATAGAGTAATAGCTTCTAACGTATAACGTCATATAGTAATAGCTTCCAACGTATAAAGTTACATAGTAATATCTTCTAACGTATAACGTTGTATAGTATTACCTTATAAGGTATAACGTCATATAGTAATAGCTTCTAACGTATAACGTTATGTACCATTACCTTACAACGTATAACGTCATATAGTAATAACTTCCTACGTACAACGTTACATAGTAATACCTACTATGGTATAACGTTACATAGTAATACCTCCTATGGTATAACGTTATATAATATTAACTTATAACGTACAGCGTTATATATTAGTACCTTATAACGAATAATGTTATGTAGTATTACCTTATAACGTATAACGTTATGTACTATTACCTTATAACGTATAACGTCCTTTAGTAATAGCTTCTCACGTATAATGTTATATAGTATTACCTTATAAAGTATAACGTTATATAGTATTACTAAATAACGTACAAAGTTATATAGTATTACCTTATAAGGTATAACGTCACATAGTAATGGCTTCTAACGTACAACGTTATATAGTATTACATTATAACGTATAACGTTATCTAGAATTACCTTATAACGTACAACGTCATATAGTAATAGCTTCCAACGTATAAAGTTACATAGTAATAGCTTCTAACGTATAACGTTATATAGTATTACCTTATAAGGTATAACGTCATATAGTAATAGCTTCTAACGTATAACGTTATGTACCATTACCTTACAACGTATAACGTCATATAGTCTTACCTTATAAGGTATAACGTCATATAGTAATAGCTTCTAACGTATAACGTTATATAGTATTACCTTATAACGTACAACGTTATATAGTATTACCTTATAACGTATAGCGTTATCTAGTATTACCTTATAACGTACAACGTCATATAGTAATAGCTTCTAACGTATAACGTTATATAGTATTACCAGATAAGGTATAACGTCATATAGTAATAGCTTCTAACGTATAACGCTATATAGTATTACCTTATAACGTAAAACTTCATATAGTAATAGCTTCTGACGTATAACGTTATATAGTATTACCTTATTAGGTATAACGTCATATAGTAGTAGCTTCTAACGTATAACGTTATATAGTATTACCTTATAACGAATAAAGTTATGCAGCACTACCTTATAAGGTATAACGCCATGTAGTAATACCGTCCTGCGTATAACGTTAAATAGTATTACCTTAAAAGGTATAACGTTATATAGTACTACCTTCTAACGTATAACGTCATATAATATTACCCTATAACGTATAACGTCATAAGGTAATAGCTTCTAACGTATGACGTTATATAGTACTACATTGTAATGTATAACTTTATGAACTATTACCTAATAACGTATAACGTTATATAGTATTGCCTTATAACGTATAACGTCATAGAGTAATTGCTTCTAACGTATAATGTTATATAGCATTACCTGATAAGGTATAACGTCATAAGGTAATAGCTTCTAACGTATGACGTTACTTAGTACTACATTGTAATGTATAACGTTATGAACTATTACCTAATAACGTATAACGTTATATAGTATTACCTTATAACGTATAACGTCATAAGGTAATAGCTTCCTACGTATAACGTTATTTAGTATTACCTTATAAGGTATACCGTCATATAGTACTAGCTTCTAACGTGTATCGTTATATAGTACAACCTTATAACGTATAACGTTATATAGTATTACCTTATAACGTATAACGTCATAAGGTAATAGCTTCTAACGTATGACGTTACTTAGTACTAAATTGTAATGTATAACGTTATGAACTATTACCTAATAACGTATAACGTTATATAGTATTGCCTTATAACGTATAACGTCATAGAGTAATTGCTTCTAACGTATAACGCTATATAGTATTACCTTATTACGTATAACGTCGTATAGTAATAGCTTCTATCGTGTAACGCTATATAGTATTACCTTATAACGTATAACGTTATGTAGTACTACCTTATAAGGTATAACGCTATATAGTATTACCTTATAACGTATAAAGTCATATAGTAATAGCTTCTAACGTGTAACGCTATATAGTATTACCTTATAACGTATAACGTTATGTAGTACTACCTTATAAGGTAGAACGCTATATAGTATTACCTTATAACGTATAACGTCATATAGTAATAGCTTCTAACGTGTAACGCTATATAGTATTACCTTATAACGTATAACGTTATGTAGTACTACCTTATAAGGTATAACGCTATATAGTATTACCTTATAACGTATAACGTCATATAGTAATAGCTTCCTACGTATAACGTTATATAGTTTTACCTGATAAGGTATAACGTCATATAGTAATAGCTTCTAACGTACATCGTTATATAGTACTACCTTATAACGTATAACGTCATGTGATATTACCTTATAACGTATAACGTCATATAGTAATAGCTTCTAACGTATATAGTTATATAGTATTACCTTATAAGGTATAACGTCATATGGTAATAGCTTCCTACGTATAAGGTTATGTAGTATTACCTGATAAGGTGTAACATCATATAGTAATAGCTTCTATCGTATAACGTTGTAAGCTATTAGCTAATAACTTATAACGCTATATAGTATTACCTTATAACGTATAATGTTATGTAGTATTACTTAATAACGTACAACGTTATATAGTATTTCCTTATAACGTATAACGTCATGTAGTAATAGTATCTGACGCATAACGTTATATAGTATTACCTTTTAACGTATAACGTTATATAGAATTACCTTATAACGTATAACGTCATATGGTAATAGCTTCCTACGTATAACGTTATACAGTATTACCTGATAAGTTATAACGTCCTGTAGTAATACCTTCTATCGTATAACGTTACAAGCTATTACCTAATAACTTATAACGCTATATAGTATTACCTTATAACGTATAATGTTATATAGTATTACTTAATAACGTACAACGTTATATAGTATTACCTTATAACGTATAACGTCATATGGTATTAGCTTCCTACGTATAACGTTATATAGTATTACCTGATAAGTTATAACGTCCTATAGTAATAGCTTCTATCATATAACGTTACAAGCTATTACCTAATAACGTATAACTCTATATAGTATTACCTTATAACGTATAACGTTATATTTGATTACCTTACAACGCATAACGTCATATAGTAATAGCTACCATCGTATAACGTAATATAGTACTGCCTTATAAGGTATATCGTCACATAGGAATAGCTTATAACGTATAACGTTATAAGCTATTACCTAATAACGTACAACGTTATATAGTATTACCTTATAACGTATAACGTTATCTAGTATTAACATATAACGTACAACGTTATATAGGATTACCTTATAACGTATAACGTTATCTAGTATTACCTTATAGCGCATAACGTCATATAGTAATAGTTTCTGACGTATAACATTATATAGTACTACCTTATAACGTATAACGTCACATAGTAATGGCTTCTAACGTACAACGTTATATAGTATTACCTTATAAGGTATAACGTTATATAGTAATACCTTCTAACGTATTACGTTATAAGCTATTACCTAATAACGTACAACGTTATATAGTATTACCTTATAACGTATAACGTTATCTAGTATTAACATATAACGTACAACGTTATATAGGATTATCTTATAACGTATAACGTTATGTAGTACTACCTTATAAGGTACAACGCTATATAGCATTACCTTATAACATATAACGTCATATGGTAATAGCTTCTAACGTATGACGTTATACAGTACCACCTTATGAGGTATAACATCACATAGTAATTGCTTCTAACGTATAACGTTATAAGCTATTGCCTAATAACGTATAACGCTATATAGTATTACCTTTCAACGTATAACGTTATATAGTATTCCCTTATAAGGTATAACGTCATATAGTAATAGCTTCCAACATATAACGCTATATAGTATTACCATGTAACGTATAACGTTATGTACTATTACCTTATAACGTACAACGTTATATAGTATTACCATTCAACTCATAACGTTTTATAGTATTACCTTATAAGGTATAACGTCATATTGTAATAGCTGCTAATGTATAACGCTATATAGTACTACCTTATATAGTATAACGTCATATCATATTACCCTATAACGTATAACGTCATATAGTAATAGCTTCTAAAGTATAACGCTATATAGTATTACCTGATAAGGTATAACGTCATATGGTAATAGCTTCTATCGTATGACGTTATATAGTACTACATAGTGATGTATAACGTTATGAACTATTACTTAATAACGTATAACGTTATGAACTATTACTTAATAACGTATAACGTTATATAGTATTACCTTATAACTAATATCGTCATATAGTAGTAGCTTCCTACGTATAACGTTATATGCTATTACCTTATAAGGTATAACGTCATATAGTAATAGCTTCCAACGTACAACGTTATATAGTACTACCTTATAACGTATAACATCGTATAGTAGTAGCTTCCTACGTATAACGTTATATAGTATTACTTGATAAGGTATAACGTGATATAGTAATAGCTTCTAACGTGTAACGTTATATAGTACTACCTTATAACGTATAACGTCATGTAATATTACCTTATATCTTATAACGTCATATAGTAATAGCTTCTAACGTATATCGTTATATAGTATTACCTTATAAGATATAACGTCATATAGTAATAGCTTTTAACGTGTAACGTTATATAGTACTACCTTATAACGTATAACGTCGTTTAATATTACCTTATAACGTATAACGTCATATAGTAATAGCTTCTAACGTATAACGTTATATAGTATTACCTTATAAGGTATAACGTCATATAGTAATATCCTCCAAAGTATAAAGTTATATAGTATTACCTTATAACGTATAACGTCATATAGTACTAGCTTCCTACGTATAACGTTATATAGTATTACCTTTTAGCGTATAACGTTATGTACTATTACCTTATAACGTACAACGTGATATAGTATTACCATTCAACGCATAACGTTATATAGTATTACCTTCTAAGGTATAACGTCATATTGTAATAGCTGCTAACGTATAACGCTATATAGTACTACCTTATAAAGTATAACGTCATATCATATTACCCTATAACGTATAACGTCATATAGTAATAGCTTCTAACGTATAACGTTATATAGTATTACCTTATAAGGTATAACGTCATATAGTAATAGCTTCAAACGTATAACGTTATATAGTATTACCTGATATGGTATAACGTCATATGGTAATATCTTCTAACGTATGACGTTATATAGTACTACATAGTGATGTATAACGTTATCAACTATTACTTAATAACGTATAACGTTATGAACTATTACTTAATAACGTATAACGTTATATAGTATTACCTTATAATTAATATCGTCATATAGTAATAGCTTCCTACGTATAACGTTATATACTGTTACTTTATAAGGTATAACGTCATATAGTAATAGCTTCCAACGTATAACGTTATATAGTATTACCTTATAACTTATATCGTCATATAGTAATAGCTTCCTACGTATAACGTTATATGCTATTGCCATATAAGGTATAACGTCATATAGTAATAGCTTCCAACGTACAACGTTATATAGTACTACCTTATAACGTATAACGTCATATAGTAGTAGCTACCTACGTATAACGTTATATAGTATTACCGTATAAGGTATAACGTCATATAGTAATAGCTTCTAACGTATAACGTTATATAGTATTACCTTATAACGTATAACGTCATAGAGTAATAGCTTCTCACGTATAATGTTATATAGTATTACCTTATAACGTACAACGTTATATAGTATTACCTTATAACGTACAACGTTATATAGTATTACTAAATAACGTACAATGTTATATAGTATTACCTTGTAACGTATAACGTTATCTACCATTACCTTATAACGTACAACGTTGTATAGTATTACCTTTTAACGTATAACGTTATATAGTATTACCTTATAACGTATAACGTTATATTTGATTACCTTATAACGAATAAAGTTATGCAGCACTACCTTATAAGGTATAACGCCATGTAGTAATACCGTCCTGCGTATAACGTTAAATAGTATTACCTTATAAGGTATAACGTTATATAGTAATACCTTCTAACGTATAACGTTATAAGCTATTACCTAATAACGTACAACGTTATATAGTATTACCTTATAACGTATAACGTTATCTAGTATTAACATATAACGTACAACGTTATATAGGATTACCTTATAACGTATAACGTTATCTAGTATTACCTTATAGCGTATAACGTCATATAGTAATAGCTTCTGACGTATAACATTATATCGTACTACCTCGCAAGGTACAACGTCATATAGTAATACCTTCTAACGTATAACGTTATCTAGTATTAACATATAACGTACAACGTTATATGGGATTACCTTATAACGTATAACGTTATCTAGTATTACCTTATATCGTACAACGTCATATAGTAATAGCTTCTAACGTATAACGATATATAGTACTACCTTGCAAGGTACAACGTCACATAGTAATGGCTTCTAACGTACAACGTTATATAGTATTACCTTATAACGCATAACGTCATAGTGTAATAGCATCTAACGTATAACGTTATATAGTATTACCTTATAACGTATAACGTCATAGAGTAATAGCTTCTAACGCTTAACGTCATATAGTAATAGCTTCCAACGTATAAAGTTACATAGTAATAGCTTCTAACGTATAACGTTATATAGTATTACCTTATAAGGTATGACGCCATATAGTAATAGCTTCCTACGTATAACGTTAAATAGTATTACCTTGCATGGTACAACGTCATATAGTAATACCTTCTAACGTATAACGTTATCTAGTATTAACATATAACGTACAACGTTATATGGGATTACCTTATAATGTATAACGTTATCTAGTATTACCTTTTAGCGTATAACGTCATATAGTAATAGCTTCTGACGTATAACATTATATACTACTACCTTATAACGTATAACGTCACATAGTAATGGCTTCTAACGTACAACGTTATATAGTATTACCTTATAACGTATAACGTTATCTAGTATTACCTTATATCGTACAACGTCATATAGTAATAGCTCCTAACGTATAACGATATATAGAATTACCGTATACCGTATAACGTCATATAGTAATAGCTTCTCACGTATAATGATTTATAGTATTACCTTATAACGTATAACGTTATATAGTATTACCTTATAACGTATAACGTTATATTTGATTACCTTATAACGAATAAAGTTATGTAGCACTACCTTATAAGGTATAACGCCATGTAGTAATACCTTCCTACGTATAACGTTAAATAGTATTACCTTATAAGGTATAACGTTATATAGTAATACCTTCTAACGTATAACGTTATAAGCAATTACCTAATAAAGTACGACGTTATATAGTATTACCATATAACGTATAACGTCATAGAGTAATAGCTTCTAACGTATAACGTTATATAGTATTACCTTATAACGTATAACGTCATAGAGTAATAGCTTCTAACGCTTAACGTCATATAGTAATAGCTTCCAACGTATAAAGTTACATAGTAATAGCTTCTAACGTATAACGTTATATAGTATTACCTTATAAGGTATAACGTCATATAGTAATAGCTTCTAACGTATAACGTTATGTACCATTACCTTACAACGTTTAACGTCATATAGTAATAGCTTCCAACGTATAACGTTACATAGTAATACCTCCTATGGCATAACGTTACATAGTAATACCTCCTATGGTATAACGTTGTATAATATTAACTTACAACGTACAACGTTATATATTATTACCTTATAACATATAATGTTATGTAGTATTACCTTATAACGTATAACGTTATATTTGATTACCTTATAACGAATAAAGTTATGTAGTACTACCTTATAAGGTATAACGCCATGCAGTAATAGCTTCCTACGTATAACGTTATGTACTATTACCTTATAACGTATAACGTCATATGGTAATAGCTTCTAACGTATAACGTTATATAGTATTACCTTATGACGTATAACGTTATATAGTATTACTCAATAACGTACAAAGTTATATAGTATTACCTTCTAACGTATAACGTTATATAGTATTACCTTATAACGTATAACGTCATAGAGTAATAGCTTCTCACGTATAATGTTATATAGTATTACCTTATCAGGTATAACGTTATATAGTAATACCTTCTAACGTATAACGTTATGTAGTAATACCTTCTAACGTATAACGTTATATAGTATTACCGTTTTACGTATAACGTCATACAGTAATAGCTTCTAACGTATAACGTTATATAGTATTACCTTATAATGTATAACGTCATAGGGTAATAGCTTCTAACGTATAACGTCATATAGTAATAGCTTCCAACGTATAAAGTTACATAGTAATAGCTTCTAACGTATAACGCTATATAGTATTACCTTATAACGTATAACGTCATAGAGTAATAGCTTCTGACGTATAACGTTATATAGTATTACCTTATAACGTATAACGTCATAGAGTAATAGCTTCTAACGTATAACGTCATATAGTAATAGCTTCCAACGTATAAAGTTACATAGTAATAGCTTCTAACGTATAGCGTTATATAGTATTACCTTATAAGGTATAACGTCATATAGTTATAGCTTCTAACGTATAACTTTATGTACCATTACCTTACAACGTATAACGTCATATAGTAATAGCTTCCAACGTATAACGTTACATAGTAATACCTTCTATGGTATAACGTTACATAGTAGTACCTGCTATGGTATAACGTTGTATAATATTAACTTATAACGTACAACTTTAGATATTATTACCTTATAACGTATAATGTTATGCAGTATTACCTTATAACGTAAAACGATATGTACTATTACCTTATAACGTATAACGTCATATAGTAATAGCTTCCAACGTATAAAGTTACATAGTAATAGCTTCTAACGTATAACGTTATATAGTATTTCCTTATAAGGTATAACGTCATATAGTAATAGCTTCTAACGTATAACGTTATGTACCATTACCTTACAACGTATAACGTCACATAGCAATAGCTTCCAACGTATAACGTTACATAGTAATACCTCCTATGGTATACCGTTGTATAATATTAACTAACAACGTACAAAGATATATATGATTACCTTGTATCGTATAACGTTATGTAGTATTACCTTATAAGGTATAATGTCATATAGCAATAGCTTCTTACGCATAACGTTACAAAGTATTACGTTATAAAGTATAACGTCATATGGTAATAGCTTCTAACGTATAACGTTATATAGTATTACCTTATAAGGTATTACGTCCTATAGTAATAGCTTCTAATGTATAACGTTATGTAGTATTACCTTATAACGAATAACGTTATATAGTAATAGCTTCTAACGTATAACGTTATAAGCTATTACCTAATAACTTATAACGCTATATAGTATTACCTTATAACGTATAACGTCGTATAGTAATAGCTAATAACGTATAACGTTATATAGTATTACCGTATTACGTATAACGTCATAGAGTAATAGCTTCTAACGTATAACGTTATATAGTATTACCTTATAACGTATAACGTTATCTAGTATTACCTTATAACGTACAACGTCATATAGTTATAGCTTCTAACGTATAACGTTATATAGTATTACCGTATAACGTATAACGTCATAGAGTAATAGATTCTAACGTATAACGTTATATAGTATTACCTTATAAGGTATAACGTCATATAGTCATAGCTTCTAACGTATAACGTTATATAGTATTACCTTAAGACGTATAACGTCATATAGTATTAGCTTCTAATGTATAGCGTTATATAGTATTACCTTATAACGTATAACGTCATAGAGTAATAGCTTCTAACGTGTAACGTTGTATAGTATTACCTTATAACGTATAACGTCATAGAGTAATAGCTTCTAACGTATAACGTCATATAGTAATAGCTTCCAACGTATAAAGTTACATAGTAATATCTTCTAACGTATAACGTTATATAGTATTACCTTATAAGGTATAACGTCATATAGTAATAGCTTCTAACGTATAACGTTATGTACCATTACCTTACAACGTATAACGTCATATAGTAATAACTTCCTACGTACAACGTTACATAGTAATACCTACTATGGTATAACGTTACATAGTAATACCTCCTATGGTATAACGTTATATAATATTAACTTATAACGTACAGCGTTATATATTATTACCTTATAACGAATAATGTTATGTAGTATTACCTTATAACGTATAACGTTATGTACTATTACCTTATAATGTATAACGTCATTTAGTAATAGCTTCTCACGTATAATGTTATATAGTATTACCTTATAAAGTATAACGTTATATAGTAATACTAAATAACGTACAAAGTTATATAGTATTACCTTATAAGGTATAACGTCATATAGTAATAGCTTCTAACGTATAACGTTATGTACCATTACCTTACAACGTATAACGTCATAGAGTAATAGCTTCTAACGTATAACGTTATATAGTATTACCATTTAACGTATAACGTTATATAGTATTACCTTTTAACGTATAACGTTATATAGTATTACCTTATAACGTACAACGTCATATAGTAATAGCTTCTAACGTATAACGTTATATAGTATTACCAGATAAGGTATAACGTCATAGAGTAATAGCTTCTAACGTATAACGCTATATAGTATTACCTTATAACGTAAAACTTCATATAGTAATAGCTTCTGACGTATAACGTTATATAGTATTACCTTATTAGGTATAACGTCATATAGTAGTAGCTTCTAACGTATAACGCTATATAGTATTACCTTATAACGTATAACGTTATATGTGATTACCTTATAACGTATAAAGTTATGTAGTATTACCTTATAAGGTATAACACCATATAGTAATGGCTTCTGACGTATAACGTTATATAGTACTACCTTATAAGGTATAACGTCACATAGTAATGGCTTCTAACGTACAACGTTATATAGTATTACATTATAACGTATAACGTTATCTAGAATTACCTTATAACGTACAACGTCATATAGTAGTAGCTTCCAACGTATAAAGTTACATAGTAATAGCTTCTAACGTATAACGTTATATAGTATTACCTTATAAGGTATAACGTCATATAGTAATAGCTTCTAACGTATAACGTTATGTACCATTACCTTACAACGTATAACGTCATATAGTCTTACCTTATAAGGTATAACGTCATATAGTAATAGCTTCTAACGTATAACGTTATATAGTATTACCTTATAACGTACAACGTTATATAGTATTACCTTTCAACGTATAGCGTTATCTAGTATTACCTTATAACGTACAACGTCATATAGTAATAGCTTCTAACGTATAACGTTATATAGTATTACCAGATAAGGTATAACGTCATATAGTAATAGCTTCTAACGTATAACGCTATATAGTATTACCTTATAACGTAAAACTTCATATAGTAATAGCTTCTGACGTATAACGTTATATAGTATTACCTTATTAGGTATAACGTCATATAGTAGTAGCTTCTAACGTATAACGTTATATAGTATTACCTTATAAGGTAAAACGTAATATAGTTATAGCTTCTAACGTATAACGTTATGTATTATTACCTTACAACGTATAACGTCATATAGTAATAGCTTCTAACGTATAACGTTATATAGTATTACCTTTTAACGTATAACGTTATATAGTATTACCTTTTAACGTATAACGTTATATAGTATTACCTTATAAGGTATAACGTAATATAGTTATAGCTTCTAACGTATAACGTTATGTACTATTACCTTACAACGTATAACGTCATATAGTAATAGCTTCCTACTTATAACGTTACATAGTAATACCTCCTACGGTATAACGTCACATAGTAGTACCTGCTATGGTATAACGTTGTATAATATTAACTTATAACGTACAACTTTAGATATTATTACCTTATAACGTATAATGTTATGCAGTATTACCTTATAACGTAAAACGATATGTACTATTACCTTATAACGTATAACGTCATATAGTAATAGCTTCCAACGTATAAAGTTACATAGTAATAGCTTCTAACGTATAACGTTATATAGTATTTCCTTATAAGGTATAACGTCATATAGTAATAGCATCTAACGTATAACGTTATGTACCATTACCTTACAACGTATAACGTCACATAGCAATAGCTTCCAACGTATAACGTTACATAGTAATACCTCCTATGGTATACCGTTGTATAATATTAACTAACAACGTACAAAGATATATATGATTACCTTGTATCGTATAATGTTATGTAGCATTACCTTATAAGGTATAATGTCATATAGCAATAGCTTCTTACGCATAACGTTACAAAGTATTACGTTATAAAGTATAACGTCATATGGTAATAGCTTCTAACGTATAACGTTATATAGTATTACCTTATAAGGTATTACGTCATATAGTAATAGCTTCTAATGTATAACGTTATGTAGTATTACCTTATAACGAATAACGTTATATAGTAATAGCTTCTAACGTATAACGTTATAAGCTATTACCTAATAACTTATAACGCTATATAGTATTACCTTATAACGTATAACGTCGTATAGTAATAGCTAATAACGTATAACGTTATATAGTATTACCGTATTACGTATAACGTCATAGAGTAATTGCTTCTAACGTATAACGTTATATAGTATTACCTTATAACGTATAACGTTATCTAGTATTACCTTATAACGTACAACGTCATATAGTTATAGCTTCTAACGTATAACGTTATATAGTATTACCGTATAACGTATAACGTCATAGAGTAATAGATTCTAACGTATAACGTTATATAGTATTACCTTATAAGGTATAACGTCATATAGTCATAGCTTCTAACGTATAACGTTATATAGTATTACCTTATGACGTATAACGTCATATAGTATTAGCTTCTAACGTATAGCGTTATATAGTATTACCTTATAACGTATAACGTCATAGAGTAATAGCTTCTAACGTGTAACGTTGTATAGTATTACCTTATAACGTATAACGTCATAGAGTAATAGCTTCTAACGTATAACGTCATATAGTAATAGCTTCCAACGTATAAAGTTACATAGTAATATCTTCTAACGTATAACGTTATATAGTATTTCCTGATAAGGTATAACGTCATGTAGTAATATTTCCTAACGTATAACGCTATATAGTATTTCGTTATAACTCATAACGTCATATAGTAATAGCTTCTGACGTACAACGTTATATAGTATTACCTTATAATGTATAACGTTATATAATATTACCTTATAACCTATAACGTTATATAGTATTACCTTATAACGCATAACGTCATACAGTAATAGCTTCTGACGTATAACGTTATATAGTATTACCTTATAATGTGTTACGTTATATAGTAGTAGATTCTAAAGTATAACGATATATTGTATTACCATATAACGTATAATGTTATATTTGATTACCTAATAACGTATAAAGTTATGTAGTACTACCTTATAAGGTATGACGCCATATAGTAATAGCTTCCTACGTATAACGTTAAATAGTATAACCTTGTAAGTTATAACGTCATATAGTAATACCTTCTAACGTATAACGTTATAAGCTATTACCTAATAACGTACAACGTTATATGGTATTACCTTATAACGTATAACGTTATATAGTATTACATTATAACGTATAACGTTATATAGTATTACCTTATAACGTATAACGTTATCTACTATTACCTTATAACGTACAACATTATATAGTATTACCTTATAATGTATAACGACATATAGTAGTAGCTTCTAACGTATAACGCTATATAGTATTACCTTATAACGTACAACGTTATATGTGATTACCTTATAACGTATAAAGTTATGTAGTATTACCTTATAAGGTATAACACCATATAGTAATGGCTTCTGACGTATAACGTTATATAGTACTGCCTTATAAGGTATAACGTCACATAGTAATGGCTTCTAACGTACAACGTTATATAGTATTACATTATAACGTATAACGTTATCTAGAATTACCTTATAACGTACAACGTCATATAGTAATAGCTTCCAACGTATAAAGTTACATAGTAATAGCTTCTAACGTATAACGTTATATAGTATTACCTTATAAGGTATAACGTCATATAGTAATAGCTTCTAACGTATAACGTTATGTACCATTACCTTACAACGTATAACGTCATATAGTCTTACCTTATAAGGTATAACGTCATATAGTAATAGCTTCTAACGTATAACGTTATAAGCTATTACCTAATAAGGTATAACGTTATACCGTGTTACCTTATAACGTATAACGTCATATAGTAGTAGCTTCTGACGTATAATGTTATATAGTTTTACCTTATAACTTATAACGTTATATAGTACTACTAAATAACGTACAAAGTTATATAGTATTTCCTTATAACGTATAACGTTATCTACTATTACCTTATAACGTACAACGTTATATAGTATTACCTTTTAACGTATAACGTTATATAGTATTACCTTATAACGTATAACGTTATATTTGATTACCTTATAACGAATAAAGTTATGTAGTACTACCTTATAAGGTATAACGCCATGCAGTAATAGCTTCCTACGTATAACGTTAAATAGTATTACCTTATAAGGTATAACGTTATATAGTAATACCTTTTAACGTATAACGTTATAAGCTATTACCTAATAACGTACAACGTTATATAGTATTACCTTATAACGTATAACGTTATCTAGTATTACTTTATAACGTACAACGTTATATAGTATTACCTTATAACGTATAGCGTTATCTAGTATTACCTTATAACGTACAACGTCATATAGTAATAGCTTCTAACGTATAACGTTATATAGTATTACCTTATAAGGTATAACGTCATATAGTCATAGCTTCTAACGTATAACGTTATGTACCATTACCTTACAACGTATAACGTCATATAGTAATAGCTTCCTACGTACAACGTTACATAGTAATACCTACTATGGTATAACGTTACATAGTAATACCTCCTATGGTATAACGTTATGTAATATTAACTTATAACGTACAGCGTTATATATTATTACCTTATAACGAATAATGTTATGTAGTATTACCTTACAACGTATAACGTTATGTACTATTACCTTATAACGTATAACGTCATATAGTAACAGCTTCTCACGTATAATGTTATATAGTAATCCCTTATAAAGTATAACGTTATATAGTATTACTAAATAACGTACAAAGTTATATAGTATTACCTTATAACGTATAACGTTATCTACTACTACCTTATAACGTACAACGTTGTATAGTATTACCTTTTAACGTATAACGTTATATTGTAGTACCTTATAACGTATATCGTTATATTTGATTACCTTATAACGAATAAAGTTATGTAGCACTACCTTATAAGGTTCAACGCCATGTAGTAATACCTTCCTACGTATAACGTTAAATAGTATTACCTTAGAAGGTATAACGTTATATAGTAATACCTTCTAACGTATAACGTTATAAGCTATTACCTAATAACGTACAACGTTATATAGTATTACCTTATAACGTATAACGTTATCTAGTATTACCTTATAACGTACAACGTCATATAGTCATAGCTTCTAACGTATGACGTTATATAGTACTACATTATGAGGTATAACATCACATAGTAATTTCTTCTAACGTATAACGTTATAAGCTATTACCTAATAACGTATAACGCTATATAGTATTACCTTATAACGTATAAAGTTATATAGTATTACCTTATAAGGTATAACGCGATATAGTAATAGCTTCCTACGAATAACGTTATATAGTATTACCTTATAAGGTATAACGTCATATAGTAATAGCTTCTAACGTATAACGTTATAGAGAATTACCTTATACCGTGTAACGTTATAGAGTATTACCTAATAACGTACAAAGTAATAAAATATTAACTTATAACGTATAACGTGGTATAGTAATAGCTTCTAACGTATAACTTTATCTACCATCACCTTACAACATATAACGTCATATAGTACTAGCTTCCTACGTATAACGTTATATAGTATTACCTTATAAGGTATAACGTCATACAGTAAAATCTTCCAACGTATAAAGTTATAAGCTATTACCTAATAACCTATAACGTTATATGGTAATATCTTCCAACGTATGACGTTATATAGTACTACCTTGTAATGTATAACGTTATGAACTATTACCTAATAACGTATAACATTATATAGTATTACCTTATAACGTATAACGTTATATAGTATTTCCTGATAAGGTATAACGTCATATAGTAATATTTCCTAACGTATAACGCTATATAGTATTTCGTTATAACTTATAACGTCATATAGTAATAGCTTCTGACGTACAACGTTATATAGTATTACCTTATAATGTATAACGTTATATATTATTACCTTATAACCTATAACGTTATATAGTATTACCTTATAACGCATAAAGTCATACAGTAATAGCTTCTGACGTATAACGTTATATAGTATTACCTTATAATGTGTTACGTTATATAGTAGTAGATTCTAAAGTATAACGATATATTGTATTACCATATAACGTATAATGTTATATTTGATTACCTAATAACGTATAAAGTTATGTAGTACTACCTTATAAGGTATGACGCCATATAGTAATAGCTTCCTACGTATAACGTTAAATAGTATAACCTTGTAAGTTATAACGTCATATAGTAATACCTTCTAACGTATAATGTTATAAGCTATTACCTAATAACGTACAACGTTATATGGTATTACCTTATAACGTATAACGTTATATAGTATTACCTTATAACGTATAACGTTATCTACTATTACCTTATAACGTACAACATTATATAGTATTACCTTATAATGTATAACACCATATAGTAATGGCTTCTGACGTATAACGTTATATAGTACTACCTTATAAGGTATAACGTCACATAGTAATGGCTTCTAACGTACAACGTTATATAGTATTACATTATAACGTATAACGTTATCTAGAATTACCTTATAACGTACAACGTCATATAGTAATAGCTTCCAACGTATAAAGTTACATAGTAATAGCTTCTAACGTATAACGTTATATAGTATTACCTTATAAGGTATAACGTCATATAGTAATAGCTTCTAACGTATAACGTTATAAGCTATTACCTAATAAGGTATTACGTTATACCGTGTTACCTTATAACGTATAACGTCATATAGTAGTAGCTTCTGACGTATAATGTTATATAGTTTTACCTTATAACTTATAACGTTATATAGTATTACTAAATAACGTACAAAGTTATATAGTATTTCCTTATACCGTATAACGTTATCTACTATTACCTTATAACGTACAACGTTATATAGTATTACCTTTTAACGTATAACGTTATATAGTATTACCTTATAACGTATAACGTTATATTTGATTACCTTATAACGAATAAAGTTATGTAGTACTACCTTATAAGGTATAACGCCATGCAGTAATAGCTTCCTACGTATAACGTTAAATAGTATTACCTTATAAGGTATAACGTTATATAGTAATACCTTTTAACGTATAACGTTATAAGCTATTACCTAATAACGTACAACGTTATATAGTATTACCTTATAACGTATAGCGTTATCTAGTATTACCTTATAACGTACAACGTCAAATAGTAATAGCTTCTAACGTATAACGTTATATAGTATTACCAGATAAGGTATAACGTCATATAGTAATAGCTTCTAACGTATAACGCTATATAGTATTACCTTATAACGTAAAACTTCATATAGTAATAGCTTCTGACGTATAACGTTATATAGTATTACCTTATTAGGTATAACGTCATATAGTAGTAGCTTCTAACGTATAACGTTATATAGTATTACCTTATAAGGTAAAACGTAATATAGTTATAGCGTCTAACGTATAACGTTATGTACTATTACCTTACAACGTATAACGTCATATAGTAATAGCTTCCTACTTATAACGTTACATAGTAATACCTCCTACGGTATAACGTTACATAGTAGTACCTCCTATGGTATAACGTTGTATAATATTAACTTATAACGTACAACGTTATATATTATTACCTTATAACGTATAACGTTATATTTGATTACCTTATAACGAATAAAGTTATGTAGTACTAGCTTATAAGGTATAACGCCATATACTAATAGCTTCCTACGTATAACGTTAAATAGTATTACCTTATAAGGTATAACGTTATATAGTAATAGCTTCTAACGTATAACGTTATGTACCATTACCTTACAACGTATAACGTCATAGAGTAATAGATTCTAACGTATAACGTTATATAGTATTACCTTATAAGGTATAACGTCATATAGTCATAGCTTCTAACGTATAACGTTATGTAGTATTACGTTATGACGTATAACGTCATATAGTCATAGCTTCTAACGTATAACGTTATATAGTATTACGTTATGACGTATAACGTCATATAGTATTAGCTTCTAACGTATAGCGTTATATAGTATTACCATATAACGTATAACGTCATAGAGTAATAGCTTCTAACGTGTAACGTTGTATAGTATTACCTTATAACGTATAACGTCATAGAGTAATAGCTTCTAACGTATAACGTCCTATAGTAATAGCTTCCAACGTATAAAGTTACATAGTAATATCTTCTAACGTATAACGTTATATAGTATTACCTTATAAGGTATAACGTTATATAGTAATAGCTTCTAACGTATAACGCTATATAGTATTAACTTATAAGGTATAACGTCATTGAGTAATAGCTTGAAACGTATAACGTCATATAGTAATAGCTTCCAACGTATAAAGTTACATAGTAATAGCTTCTAACGTATAACGTTATATAGTAAAACCTTATAAGGTATAACGTCATATAGTAATTGCTTCTAACGTATAACGTTATGTACCATTACCTTACAACGTATAACGTCATAGAGTAATAGATTCTAACGTATAACGTTATATAGTATTACCTTATAAGGTATAACGTCATATAGTCATAGCTTCTAACGTATAACGTTATATAGTATTACGTTATGACGTATAACGTCATATAGTATTAGCTTCTAACGTATAGCGTTATATAGTATTACCATATAACGTATAACGTCATAGAGTAATAGCTTCTAACGTGTAACGTTGTATAGTATTACCTTATAACGTATAACGTCATAGAGTAATAGCTTCTAACGTATAACGTCCTATAGTAATAGCTTCCAACGTATAAAGTTACATAGTAATATCTTCTAACGTATAACGTTATATAGTATTACCTTATAAGGTATAACGTCATATAGTAATAGCTTCTAACGTATAACGTTATGTACCATTACCTTACAACGTATAACGTCATATAGTAATAGCTTCCTACGTACAACGTTACATAGTAATACCTACTATGGTATAACGTTACATAGTAATACCTCCTATGGTATAACGTTATATAATATTAACTTATAACGTACAGCGTTATATATTTTTACCTTATAACGAATAATGTTATGTAGTATTACCTTATAACGTATAACGTTATGTACTATTACCTTATAACGTATAACGTCATTTAGTAATAGCTTCTCACGTATAATGTTATATAGTATTACCTTATAAAGTATAACGTTATATAGTATTACTAAATAACGTACAAAGTTATATAGTATTACCTTATAAGGTATAACGTCATATAGTAATAGCATCTAACGTATAACGTTATGTACCATTACCTTACAACGTATAACGTCATAGAGTAATAGCTTCTAACGTATAACGTTATATAGTATTACCTTTTAACGTATAACGTTATATAGTATTACCTTTTAACGTATAACGTTATATAGTATTACCTTATAACGTATAACGTTATATTTGATTACCTTATAACATGTAAATTTATGTAGTACTACCTTATAAGGTATAACGCCATGTAGTAATAGCTCCCTCCGTATAACGTTAAATAGTATTACCTTATCCGGTATAACGTTATATAGTAATAGCTTCTAACGTATAACGTTATGTACTATTACCTTACAACGTATAACGTCCTATAGTAATAGCTTCCTACTTATAACGTTACATAGTAATACCTCCTACGGTATAACGTTACATAGTAGTACCTCCTATGGTATAACGTTGTATAATATTAACTTATAACGTACAACGTTATATATTATTACCTTATAACGTATAACGTTATATTTGATTACCTTATAACGAATAAAGTTATGTAGTACTAGCTTATATGGTATAACGCCATATAGTAATAGCTTCCTACGTATAACGTTATGTACCAGTACCTTACAACGTATAACGTCATAGAGTAATAGATTCTAACGTATAACGTTATATAGTATTACCTTATAAGGTATAACGTCATATAGTCATAGCTTCTAACGTATAACGTTATGTAGTATTACGTTATGACGTATAACGTCATATAGTCATAGCTTCTAACGTATAACGTTATATAGTATTACGTTATGACGTATAACGTCATATAGTATTAGCTTCTAACGTATAGCGTTATATAGTATTACCATATAACGTATAACGTCATAGAGTAATAGCTTCTAACGTGTAACGTTGTATAGTATTACCTTATAGCGTATAACGTCATAGAGTAATAGCTTCTAACGTATAACGTCCTATAGTAATAGCTTCCAACGTATAAAGTTACATAGTAATATCTTCTAACGTATAACGTTATATAGTATTACCTTATAAGGTATAACGTCATATAGTAATAGCTTCTAACGTATAACGTTATGTACCATTACCTTACAACGTATAACGTCATATAGTAATAACTTCCTACGTACAACGTTACATAGTAATACCTACTATGGTATAACGTTACATTGTAATACCTCCTATGGTATAACGTTATATAATATTAACTTATAACGTACAGCGTTATATATTATTACCTTATAACGAATAATGTTATGTAGTATTACCTTATAACGTATAACGTTATGTACTATTACCTTATAACGTATAACGTCATTTAGTAATAGCTTCTCACGTATAATGTTATATAGTATTACCTTATAAAGTATAACGTTATATAGTGTTACTAAATAACGTACAAAGTTATATAGTATTACCTTATAAGGTATAACGTCATATAGTAATAGCTTCTAACGTATAACGTTATATAGTATTACCTTTTAACGTATAACGTTATATAGTATTACCTTTTAACGTATAACGTTATATAGTATTACCTTATAACGTATAACGTTGTATTTGATTACCTTATAACATGTAAATTTATGTAGTACTACCTTATAAGGTATAACGCCATGTAGTAATAGCTCCCTCCGTATAACGTTAAATAGTATTACCTTATAAGGTATAACGTCATATAGTAATAGCTTCTAACGTATAACGTTATGTACCATTACCTTACAACGTATAACGTCATAGAGTAATAGATTCTAACGTATAACGTTATGTAGTATTACGTTATGACGTATAACGTCATATAGTCATAGCTTCTAACGTATAACGTTATATAGTATTACGTTATGACGTATAACGTCATATAGTATTAGCTTCTAACGTATAACGTTATGTACTATTACCATATAACGTATAACGTCATAGAGTAATAGCTTCTAACGTGTAACGTTGTATAGTATTACCTTATAACGTATAACGTCATAGAGTAAGAGCTTCTAACGTATAACGTCCTATAGTAATAGCTTCCAACGTATAAAGTTACATAGTAATATCTTCTAACGTATAACGTTATATAGTATTACCTTATAAGGTATAACGTTATATAGTAATAGCTTCTAACGTATAACGCTATATAGTATTAACTTATAAGGTATAACGTCATTGAGTAATAGCTTGAAACGTATAACGTCATATAGTAATAGCTTCCAACGTATAAAGTTACATAGTAATAGCTTCTAACGTATAACGTTATATAGTATTACCTTATAAGGTATAACGTCATATAGTAATAGCTTCTAACGTATAACGTTATGTACCATTACCTTACAACGTATAATGTCATAGAGTAATAGATTCTAACGTATAACGTTATATAGTATTACCTTATAAGGTATAACGTCATATAGTCATAGCTTCTAACGTATAACGTTATATAGTATTACGTTATGACGTATAACGTCATATAGTATTAGCTTCTAACGTATAGCGTTATATAGTATTACCATATAACGTATAACGTCATAGAGTAATAGCTTCTAACGTGTAACGTTGTATAGTATTACCTTATAACGTATAACGTCATAGAGTAATAGCTTCTAACGTATAACGTCCTATAGTAATAGCTTCCAACGTATAAAGTTACATAGTAATATCTTCTAACGTATAACGTTATATAGTATTACCTTATAAGGTATAACGTCATATAGTAATAGCTTCTAACGTATAACGTTATGTACCATTACCTTACAACGTATAACGTCATATAGTAATAGCTTCCTACGTACAACGTTACATAGTAATACCTACTATGGTATAACGTTACATAGTAATACCTCCTATGGTATAACGTTATATAATATTAACTTATAACGTACAGCGTTATCTAGTATTACCTTATAACGTATAGCGTTATCTAGTATTACCTTATAACGTACAACGTCATATAGTAATAGCTTCCAACGTATAAAGTTACATAGTAATAGCTTCTAACGTATAACGTTACATAGTATTACCTTATAAGGTATAACGTCATATAGTAATAGCTTCTAACGTATAACGTTATGTACCATTACCTTACAACGTATAACGTCATATAGTCTTACCTTATAAGGTATAACGTCATATAGTAATAGCTTCTAACGTATAACGTTATATAGTATTACCTTATAACGTACAACGTTATATAGTATTACCTTATAACGTATAGCGTTATCTAGTATTACCTTATAACGTACAACGTCATATAGTAATAGCTTCTAACGTATAACGTTATATAGTATTACCAGATAAGGTATAACGTCATATAGTAATAGCTTCTAACGTATAACGCTATATAGTATTACCTTATAACGTAAAACTTCATATAGTAATAGCTTCTGACGTATAACGTTATATAGTATTACCTGATTAGGTATAACGTCATATAGTAGTAGCTTCTAACGTATAACGTTATATAGTATTACCTTATAAGGTAAAACGTAATATAGTTATAGCTTCTAACGTATAACGTTATGTACTATTACCTTACAACGTATAACGTCATATAGTAATAGCTTCCTACTTATAACGTTACATAGTAATACCTCCTACGGTATAACGTTACATAGTAGTACCTCCTATGGTATAACGTTGTATAATATTAACTTATAACGTACAACGTTATATATTATTACCTTATAACGTATAACGTTATATTTGATTACCTTATAACGAATAAAGTTATGTAGTAGTAGCTTATAAGGTATAACGTCATATAGTAATAGCTTCTAACGTGTAACGTTATGTACAATTACCTTACAACGTATAACGTCATATAGTAATAGCTTCCAACGTATAACGTTACATAGTAATACCTCCTATGGCATAACGTTACATAGTAATACCTCCTATGGTATAACGTTGTATAATATTAACTTATAACGTACTACGTTATATATTATTACCTTATAACGTATATTGTTATGTAGTATTACCTTATGACGTATAACGTTATGTACTATTACCTTACAACGTATAACGTCATATAGTAGTAGCTTCTAACGTATAACGTTATATAGAATTACCTTATTAGGTATAACGTCATATAGTATTACCTTATAAGGTATAATGTAATATAGTAATAGCTTCTAACGTATAACGTCATAGTGTTATAGCTTCTATCGTATAACGTTATATAGTATTACCTTATAACGTATAACGTCATAGAGTAATAGCTTCTAACGTTTAACGTTATATAGTAATAGCTTCCAACGTATAAAGTTACATAGTAATAGCTTCTAACGTATAACGTTATATAGTATTACCTTATAAGGTATAACGTCATATAGTAATACCTTCTAACGTATAACATTATGTACCATTACCTTACAACGTTTAACGTCATATAGTAATAGCTTCCAACGTATAACGTTACATAGTAATACCTCCTATGGTATAACGTTGTATAATATTAACTTACAACGTACAACGTTATATATTATTACCTTATAACGTATAATGTTATGTAGTATTACCTTATAACGTATAACGTTATGTACTATTACCTTATAACGTACAACGTTGTATAGTATTACCTTTTAACGTATAACGTTATATAGAATTACCTTATGACGTATAACGTCATGTACTATTACCTTATAACGTATAACGTCATATAGTAATAGCTTCTGACGTATAATGTTATATAGTATTACCTTATAACGTATAACGTTATAATTGATTACCTTATAACAAATAAAGTTATGTAGTACTACCTTATAAGGTATAACGCCATGTAGTAATAGCTTCCTACGTATAACGTTAAATAGTATTACCTTATAAGGTATAACGTTATATAGTAATGCCTTCTAACGTATAACGTTATAAGCTATTACCTAATAAAGTACAACGTTATATAGTATTACCTTATAACGTATAACGCTATATAGTATTACCTTATAACGTATAACGTCATATAGCAATAGCTTCTAACGTATAACATTGTATAGTACTACCTTATAAGGTATAACGTCACATAGTAATGGCTTCTAACGTACAACGTTATATAGTATTACCTTATAACGTATAAGGCTATATACTATTACCTTATAACGTATAACGTCATATAGTAATAGCCTCAGACGTATAACGTTATATAGTATTACCTTATAAGGTATAACGTCATATAGTAATAGCTTCTAACGTATAACGTTATATAGTATTACCTTATAAGGTATAACGTAATATAGTAATAGCTTCTAACGTATAACGTTATGTACCATTACCTTACAACGTATAACGTCATATAGTCTTACCTTACACGGTTTAACGTCATATAGTAATAGCTTCTAACGTATAACGTTATAAGCTATTACCTAATAAGGTATAACGTTATACAGTGTTACCTTATAACGTATAACGTCATATAGTAGTAGCTTCTGACGTATAATGTTATATAGTATTACCTTATAACGTATAACGTCATAGAGTAATAGCTTCTAACGTATAACGTTATATAGTATTACCTTATAACGTATAACGTCATAGAGTAATAGCTTCTAACGTTTAACGTCATATAGTAATAGCTTCCAACGTATAAAGTTACATAGTAATAGCTTCTAACGTATAACGTTATATAGTATTACCTTATAAGGTATAACGTCATATAGTAATAGCTTCTAACGTATAACATTATGTACCATTACCTTACAACGTTTAACGTCATATAGTAATAGCTTGCAACGTATAACGTTACATAGTAATACCTCCTATGGGATAACGTTGTATAATATTAACTTACAACGTACAACGTTATATATTATTACCTTATAACGTATAATGTTATGTAGTATTACCTTATAACGTATAACGTTATGTACTATTACCTTATAACGTACAACGTTGTATAGTATTACCTTTTAACGTATAACGTTATATAGAATTACCTTATAGCGTATAACGTCATGTACTATTACCTTATTACGTATAACGTCATATAGTAATAGCTTCTGACGTATAATGTTATATAGTATTACCTTATAACGTATAACGTTATAATTGATTACCTTATAACAAATAAAGTTATGTAGTACTACCTTATAAGGTATAACGCCATGTAGTAATAGCTTCCTACGTATAACGTTAAATAGTATTACCTTATAAGGTATAACGTTATATAGTAATGCCTTCTAACGTATAACGTTATAAGCTATTACCTAATAAAGTACAACGTTATATAGTATTACCTTATAACGTATAACGTCATATAGTAATAGCTTCTGACGTATAACATTATATAGTACTACCTTATAACGTATAACGTCATATGGTAATAGCTTCTAACGTATAACTTTAAATAGTATTACCTTATAACGTATAACGTCATAGAGTAATTGCTTCTAACGTATAACGTTATATAGTATTACCTTATAACGTATAACGTCATAGAGTAATAGCTTCTAACGTTTAACGTTATATAGTAATAGCTTCCAACGTATAAAGTTACATAGTAATAGCTTCTAACGTGTAACGTTACATAGTAATACCTCCTATGGCATAACGTTACATAGTAATACCTCCTATGGTATAACGTTGTATAATATTACCTTACAACGTACAACGTTATATATTATTACCTTATAACGTATAATGTTATGTAGTATTACCTTATAACGTATAACGTTATGTACTATTACCTTATAACGTATGACGTCATATAATAATAGCTTCTGACGTATAATGTCATATAGTATTGCCTTATAACGTATAACGTTATATTTGATTACCTTATAACGAATAAAGTTATGTAGTACTACCTTATAAGGTATAAGGCCATGTAGTAATAGCTTCCTACGTATAACGTTAAATAGTATTACCTTATAAGGTATAACCTTATATAGTAATACCTTCTAACGTATAACGTTATAAGCTGTTACCAAATAACGTACAACGTTATATAGTATTACCTTATAACGTATAACGTCATATAGTAATAGCTTCTGACGTATAACATTATATAGTATTACCTTATAACGTATAACGTCATATAGCAAAAGCTTCTAACGTATAACATTGTATAGTACTACCTTATAAGGTATAACGTCACATAGTAATGGCTTCTAACGTACAACGTTATATAGTATTACCTTATAACGTATAACGCTATATACTATTACCTTATAACGTATAACGTCATATAGTAATAGCCTCAGACGTATAACGTTATATAGTATTACCTTATAAGGTATAACGTCATATAGTAATAGCTTCTAACGTATAACGTTATATAGTATTACCTTATAAGGTATAACGTAATATAGTAATAGCTTCTAACGTATAACGTTATGTACCATTACCTTACAACGTATAACGTCATATAGTCTTACCTTACAAGGTTTAACGTCATATAGTAATAGCTTCTAACGTATAACGTTATAAGCTATTACCTAATAAGGTATAACGTTATACAGTGTTACCTTATAACGTATAACGTCATATAGTAGTAGCTTCTGACGTATAATGTTATATAGTATTACCTTATAACGTATAACGTCATAGAGTAATAGCTTCTAACGTATAACGTTATATAGTATTACCTTATAACGTATAACGTCATAGAGTAATAGCTTCTAACGTTTAACGTCATATAGTAATAGCTTCCAACGTATAAAGTTACATAGTAATAGCTTCTAACGTATAACGTTATATAGTATTACCTTATAAGGTATAGCGTCATATAGTAATAGCTTCTAACGTATAACATTATGTACCATTACCTTACAACGTTTAACGTCATATAGTAATAGCTTGCAACGTATAACGTTACATAGTAATACCTCCTATGGGATAACGTTGTATAATATTAACTTACAACGTACAACGTTATATATTATTACCTTATAACGTATAATGTTATGTAGTATTACCTTATAACGTATAACGTTATAAGCTATTACCTAATAAGGTATAACGTTATACAGTGTTACCTTATAACGTATAACGTCATATAGTAGTAGCTTCTGACGTATAATGTTATATAGTATTACCTTATAACGTATAACGTCATAGAGTAATAGCTTCTACCGTATAACGTTATATAGTATTACCTTATAACGTATAACGTCATAGAGTAATAGCTTCTAACGTTTAACGTTATATAGTAATAGCTTCCAACGTATAAAGTTACATAGTAATAGCTTCTAACGTATAACGTTATATAGTATTACCTTATAAGGTATAACGTCATATAGTAATAGCTTCTAACGTATAACATTATGTACCATTACCTTACACCGTTTAACGTCATATAGTAATAGCTTCCAACGTATAACGTTACATAGTAATACCTCCTATGGTATAACGTTGTATAATATTAACTTACAACGTACAACATTATATATTATTACCTTATAACGTATAATGTTATGTAGTATTACCTTATAACGTATAACGTTATGTACTATTACCTTATAACGTACAACGTTGTATAGTATTACCTTTTAACGTATAACGTTATATAGAATTACCTTATAACGTATAACGTCATGTACTATTACCTTATAACGTATAACGTCATATAGTAATAGCTTCTGACGTATAATGTTATATAGTATTACCTTATAACGTATAACGTTATAATTGATTACCTTATAACAAATAAAGTTATGTAGTACTACCTTATAAGGTATAACGCCATGTAGTAATAGCTTCCTACGTATAACGTTAAATAGTATTACCTTATAAGGTATAACGTTATATAGTAATGCCTTCTAACGTATAACGTTATAAGCTATTACCTAATAAAGTACAACGTTATATAGTATTACCTTATAACGTATAACGCTATATAGTATTACCTTATAACGTATAACGTCATATAGCAATAGCTTCTAACGTATAACGTTATATAGTATTACCTTATAAGGTGTAACGTCATATAGTAATAGCTTCTAACGTATAATGTTATATGGTATTACCTTATAAGGTATAACGTAATATAGTAATAGATTCTGACGCATAACGTGATATAGTATTACCTTATAACGTGCAACGTCATATGGTAATAGCTTCTAACGTATAACGTTATATAGTATTACCTTATAAGGTATAACGTCATATTGTAATAGCTTCTAACGTATAACGTTATATAGTATTACCTTACAACGTATAACGTCATATAGTAATAGCTTCCTACGTATAACGTTACATAGTAATACCTCCTATGGTATAACGCTGTATAATATTAACTTATAACGTACAACGTTATATATTATTACCTTATAACGAATAATGTTATGTAGTATTACCTTATAACGTATAACGTTATGTACTATTACCTTATAACGTATAACGTCATATAGTAATAGCTTCTCACGTATAATGTTATATAGTATTACCTTATAACGTATAACGTCATAGAGTAATAGCTTCTAACGTATAACGATATAGTATTACCTTATAACGTATAACGTCATAGAGTAATAGCTTCTAACGTTTAACGTTATATAGTAATAGCATCCAACGTATAAAGTTACACAGTAATAGCTTCTAACGTGTAACGTTACATAGTAATACCTCCTATGGCATAACGTTACATAGTAATACCTCCTATGGTATAACGTTGTATAATATTACCTTACAACGTATAACGTTATATATTATTACCTTATAACGTATAATGTTATGTAGTATTACCTTATAACGTATAACGTTATGTACTATTACCTTATAACGTATGACGTCATATAATAATAGCTTCTGACGTATAATGTTATATAGTATTACCTTATAACGTATAACGTCATATAGTAATAGCTTCTGACGTATAATGTTATATAGTATTACCTTATAACGTATAACGTTATAATTGATTACCTTATAACAAATAAAGTTATGTAGTACTACCTTATAAGGTATAACGCCATGTAGTAATAGCTTCCTACGTATAACGTTAAATAGTATTACCTTATAAGGTATAACGTTATATAGTAATGCCTTCTAACGTATAACGTTATAAGCTATTACCTAATAAAGTACAACGTTATATAGTATTACCTTATAACGTATAACGCTATATAGTATTACCTTATAACGTATAACGTCATATAGCAATAGCTTCTAACGTATAACATTGTATAGTACTACCTTATAAGGTATAACGTCACATAGTAATGGCTTCTAACGTACAACGTTATATAGTATTACCTTATAACGTATAAGGCTATATACTATTACCTTATAACGTATAACGTCATATAGTAATAGCCTCAGACGTATAACGTTATATAGTATTACCTTATAAGGTATAACGTCACATAGTAATAGCTTCTAACGTATAACGTTATAAGCTATTACGTAATAACGTATAACGTCATATAGTAATAACTACTAATGTATAACGCTATATAGTATTACCATATGACGTATAAAGTTATATTTGATTACCTAATAACGTATAAAGTTATGTAGTACTACATTATAAGGTATGACGCCATATAGTAATAGCTTCCTACGTATAACGTTAAATAGTATTACCTTGTAAGGTATAACGTCATATAGTAATACCTTCTAACGTATAACGTTATAATCTATTACCTAATAACGTACAGCGTTATATAGTATTACCTTATAACGTATAACGTTATCTACTATTACCTTATAACATACAACGTTATATAGTATTACCTTATAACGTATAACGTTATATAGTATTACCTGATAAGGTATAACGTCATATAGTAATACCTTCTGACGTATGACGTTATAAGCTATTACCTAATAACGTACAACGTTATATTGTATTACCTTATAACGTATAACGTTATATAGTATTACCTGATATCTTATAATGTCATATAGTAATAGCTTCTGACGTATAACGTTATATAGTATTACCTTATAATGTATAACGTTCTATAATATTACCTTATAACGTATAACGTTATATAGTATTACCTTATAAAGTATAACGTCATATAGTAATAGCTTCCTACGTATAACGTTAAATAGTATTACCTTGTAAGCTATAACGTCATATAGTATTATTAAATAACGTACAAAGTTATATAGTATTACCTTATAACGTATAACGTCATATAGTAAGAGCTTCTAACGTATAACGCTATATAATATTACCTTATAACGTATAACGTTATATAGTATAACTAAATAACGTACAAAGTTATATAGTATTACCTTATAACGTATAACGTTATCTACTATTACCTTATAACGTACAACATTATATAGTATTACCATATAACGTATAACGTTATGTACTACTACCTTATAACATATAACGTCATATAATAATAGCTTCTGACGTATAATGTTATATAGTATTACCTTATAACGTATAACGTTATATTTGATTACCTTATAACGAATAAAGTTATGTAGTACTACCTTATAAGGTATAACGCCATGTAGTAATAGCTTCCTACGTATAACGTTATGTACCATTACCTTACAACGTATAACGTCATATAGTCTTACCTTATAAGGTATCACGTCATATAGTAATACCTTCCTACTTATAACGTTACATAGTAATACCTCCTATGGTATAACGTTACATAGTAGTACCTCCTATGGTATAACGTTGTATAATATTAACTTATAACGTACAACGTTCTATTTGATTACCTTATAACGAATAAAGTTATGTAGTGCTACCTTATAAGGTATAACGCCATATAGTAATAGCTTCCTACGTATTACGTTAAATAGTATTACCTTATAAGGTATAACGTTATATAGTAATAGCTTCTGACGTATAACATTATATAGTACTACCTTATAAGGTATAACGTCACATAGTAATAGCTTCTAACGTATAACGCTATATAGTATTACCTTATAAGGTATAACGTCATATAGTAATAGCTTCTAACGTATAACGTTATGTACCATTACCTTTCAAACGTATGACGTCATATAGTCTTACCTTATAAGGTATAACGTCACATAGTAATAGCTTCTAACGTATAACGCTATATAGTATTACCTTATAAGGTATAACGTCATAGAGTAATAGCTTGTAACGTATAACGTCATATAGTAATAGCTTCCAACGTATAAAGTTACATTGTAATAGCTTCCAACGTATAACGTTACATAGTAATACCTCCTATGGCATAACGTTACATAGTAATACCTCCTATGGTATAACGTTGTATAATATTAACTTATAACGTACAACGTTATATATTATTACCTTATAACGTATATTGTTATGTAGTATTACCTTATAACGTATAACGTTATGTACTATTACCTTACAACGTATAACGTCATATAGTAATAGCTTCTAACGTATAACGCTATATAGTATTACCGTATAAGGTATAACGTAATATAGTAATAGCTTCTAACGTATAACGTTATGTACCATTACCTTACAACGTATAACGTGATATAGTATCACCTTATAACGTATAACGTCATATGGTAATAGCTTCTAACGTATAACGTTATATAGTATTACCTTATAAGGTATAACGTCATAGAGTAATAGCTTGTAACGTATAACGTCATATAGTAATAGCTTCCAACGTATAAAGTTACATTGTAATAGCTTCCAACGTATAACGTTACATAGTAATACCTCCTATGGCATAACGTTACATAGTAATACCTCCTATGGTATAACGTTGTATAATATTAACTTATAAGGTACAACGTTATATATTATTACCTTATAACGTATAATGTTATGTAGTATTACCTTATAACGTATAACGTTATGTACTATTACCTTATAACGTATAACGTCATATAGTAATAGCTTCTGACGTATAATGTTATATTGTATTACCTTATAACGTATAACGTTATATTTGATTACCTTATAACGAATAAAGTTATGTAGTATTACCTTACAAGGTATAACGTTACATAGTAATACCTCCTATGGCATAATGTTACATAGTAATACCTCCTGTGGTATAACGTTGTATAGTATTAACTTACAACGTACAACGTTATATATTATTACCTTATAACGTATAATGTAATGCAGTATTACCTTATAACGTATAACGTTATGTACTATTACCTTATAACGTACAACGTTGTATAGTATTACCTTTTAACGTATAACGTTATACGGTATTACCTTATAACGTATAACGTTATCTAGTATTACCTTATATGGTATAACGCCATGTAGTAATCGCTTCCTACGTATAACGTTAAATAGTATTACCTTATAAGGTATAACGTTATATAGTAATACCTTCTAACGTATAACGTTATAAGCTATTACCTAATAACGTACAACGTTATACAGTATTACCTTATAACGTATAACGTCATATAGTAATAGCTTCTGACATATAACATTATATAATACTACCTTATAAGGTATAACGTCACATAGTAATGGCTTCTAACGTACAACGTTATATAGTATTACCGTATAACGTATAACGTCATAGAGTAATAGATTCTAACGTATAACGTTATATAGTATTACCTTATAAGGTATAACGACATATAGTCATAGCTTCTAACGTATAACGTTATATACTATTAACTTATGACGTATAACGTCATATAGTATTAGCTTCTAACGTATAACGTTATATAGTATTACCTTATAACGTATAACGTCATAGAGTAATAGCTTCTAACGTATAACGCTATATAGTATTACCTTATAACGTATAACGTCATATAGTAATAGCTTCAGACGTACAACGTTATATAGTATTACCTTATAACGTATAACGTTATCTAGTATTATCTTATAACGTACAACGTTATATAGTATTACCTTATAACGTATAACGTTATATAGTATTACCTGATAAGGTATAACGTCATATAGTAATAGCTTCTAACGTATAACGTTATGAACTATAACGTTATATGGTATAACTAAATAACGTACAAAGTTATATAGCATTACCTTATAACGTATTACGTCATATAGTGAGAGCTTCTAACGTATAACGTTATATTTGGTTACCATATAACGTATAACGTCACATAGTAATAGCTTCTAACGTATAACGTTATAAGCTATTACGTAATAACGTATAACGTCATATAGTAATAACTACTAATGTATAACGCTATATAGTATTACCATATGACGTATAAAGTTATATTTGATTACCTAATAACGTATAAAGTTATGTAGTACTACATTATAAGGTATGACGCCATATAGTAATAGCTTCCTACGTATAACGTTAAATAGTATTACCTTGTAAGGTATAACGTCATATAGTAATACCTTCTAACGTATAACGTTATAATCTATTACCTAATAACGTACAGCGTTATATAGTATTACCTTATAACGTATAACGTTATCTACTATTACCTTATAACATACAACGTTATATAGTATTACCTTATAACGTATAACGTTATATAGTATTACCTGATAAGGTATAACGTCATATAGTAATACCTTCTGACGTATGACGTTATAAGCTATTACCTAATAACGTACAACGTTATATTGTATTACCTTATAACGTATAACGTTATATAGTATTACCTGATATCTTATAATGTCATATAGTAATAGCTTCTGACGTATAACGTTATATAGTATTACCTTATAATGTATAACGTTCTATAATATTACCTTATAACGTATAACGTTATATAGTATTACCTTATAAAGTATAACGTCATATAGTAATAGCTTCCTACGTATAACGTTAAATAGTATTACCTTGTAAGCTATAACGTCATATAGTATTATTAAATAACGTACAAAGTTATATAGTATTACCTTATAACGTATAACGTCATATAGTAAGAGCTTCTAACGTATAACGCTATATAATATTACCTTATAACGTATAACGTTATATAGTATAACTAAATAACGTACAAAGTTATATAGTATTACCTTATAACGTATAACGTTATCTACTATTACCTTATAACGTACAACATTATATAGTATTACCATATAACGTATAACGTTATGTACTACTACCTTATAACATATAACGTCATATAATAATAGCTTCTGACGTATAATGTTATATAGTATTACCTTATAACGTATAACGTTATATTTGATTACCTTATAACGAATAAAGTTATGTAGTACTACCTTATAAGGTATAACGCCATGTAGTAATAGCTTCCTACGTATAACGTTATGTACCATTACCTTACAACGTATAACGTCATATAGTCTTACCTTATAAGGTATCACGTCATATAGTAATACCTTCCTACTTATAACGTTACATAGTAATACCTCCTATGGTATAACGTTACATAGTAGTACCTCCTATGGTATAACGTTGTATAATATTAACTTATAACGTACAACGTTCTATTTGATTACCTTATAACGAATAAAGTTATGTAGTGCTACCTTATAAGGTATAACGCCATATAGTAATAGCTTCCTACGTATTACGTTAAATAGTATTACCTTATAAGGTATAACGTTATATAGTAATAGCTTCTGACGTATAACATTATATAGTACTACCTTATAAGGTATAACGTCACATAGTAATAGCTTCTAACGTATAACGCTATATAGTATTACCTTATAAGGTATAACGTCATATAGTAATAGCTTCTAACGTATAACGTTATGTACCATTACCTTTCAAACGTATGACGTCATATAGTCTTACCTTATAAGGTATAACGTCACATAGTAATAGCTTCTAACGTATAACGCTATATAGTATTACCTTATAAGGTATAACGTCATAGAGTAATAGCTTGTAACGTATAACGTCATATAGTAATAGCTTCCAACGTATAAAGTTACATTGTAATAGCTTCCAACGTATAACGTTACATAGTAATACCTCCTATGGCATAACGTTACATAGTAATACCTCCTATGGTATAACGTTGTATAATATTAACTTATAACGTACAACGTTATATATTATTACCTTATAACGTATATTGTTATGTAGTATTACCTTATAACGTATAACGTTATGTACTATTACCTTACAACGTATAACGTCATATAGTAATAGCTTCTAACGTATAACGCTATATAGTATTACCGTATAAGGTATAACGTAATATAGTAATAGCTTCTAACGTATAACGTTATGTACCATTACCTTACAACGTATAACGTGATATAGTATCACCTTATAACGTATAACGTCATATGGTAATAGCTTCTAACGTATAACGTTATATAGTATTACCTTATAAGGTATAACGTCATAGAGTAATAGCTTGTAACGTATAACGTCATATAGTAATAGCTTCCAACGTATAAAGTTACATTGTAATAGCTTCCAACGTATAACGTTACATAGTAATACCTCCTATGGCATAACGTTACATAGTAATACCTCCTATGGTATAACGTTGTATAATATTAACTTATAAGGTACAACGTTATATATTATTACCTTATAACGTATAATGTTATGTAGTATTACCTTATAACGTATAACGTTATGTACTATTACCTTATAACGTATAACGTCATATAGTAATAGCTTCTGACGTATAATGTTATATTGTATTACCTTATAACGTATAACGTTATATTTGATTACCTTATAACGAATAAAGTTATGTAGTATTACCTTACAAGGTATAACGTTACATAGTAATACCTCCTATGGCATAATGTTACATAGTAATACCTCCTGTGGTATAACGTTGTATAGTATTAACTTACAACGTACAACGTTATATATTATTACCTTATAACGTATAATGTAATGCAGTATTACCTTATAACGTATAACGTTATGTACTATTACCTTATAACGTACAACGTTGTATAGTATTACCTTTTAACGTATAACGTTATACGGTATTACCTTATAACGTATAACGTTATCTAGTATTACCTTATATGGTATAACGCCATGTAGTAATCGCTTCCTACGTATAACGTTAAATAGTATTACCTTATAAGGTATAACGTTATATAGTAATACCTTCTAACGTATAACGTTATAAGCTATTACCTAATAACGTACAACGTTATACAGTATTACCTTATAACGTATAACGTCATATAGTAATAGCTTCTGACATATAACATTATATAATACTACCTTATAAGGTATAACGTCACATAGTAATGGCTTCTAACGTACAACGTTATATAGTATTACCGTATAACGTATAACGTCATAGAGTAATAGATTCTAACGTATAACGTTATATAGTATTACCTTATAAGGTATAACGACATATAGTCATAGCTTCTAACGTATAACGTTATATACTATTAACTTATGACGTATAACGTCATATAGTATTAGCTTCTAACGTATAACGTTATATAGTATTACCTTATAACGTATAACGTCATAGAGTAATAGCTTCTAACGTATAACGCTATATAGTATTACCTTATAACGTATAACGTCATATAGTAATAGCTTCAGACGTACAACGTTATATAGTATTACCTTATAACGTATAACGTTATCTAGTATTATCTTATAACGTACAACGTTATATAGTATTACCTTATAACGTATAACGTTATATAGTATTACCTGATAAGGTATAACGTCATATAGTAATAGCTTCTAACGTATAACGCTATATAGTATTACCTTATAACGTAAAACGTCATATAGTAATAGCTTCTGACGTATAACGTTATATAGTATTACCTTATAAGATATAACGTCATATAGTAATGGCTTCTAACATATAACGTTATATAGTATTACCTTATAAGGTATAACGTAATATAGTTATAGCTTCTAACGTATAACGTTATGTACTATTACCTTACAACGTATAACGTCATATAGTAATAGCTTCTAACGTATAACGTTATATACTATTACCTTTTAACGTATAACGTTATATAGTATTACCTTTTCACGGATAACGTTATATAGTATTACCTTATAACGTATAACGTAATATTTGATTACCTTATAACATGTAAAGTTATGTAGTACTACCTTATAAGGTATAACGCCATGTAGTAATAGCTTCCTACGTATAACGTTAAATAGTATTACCTTATAAGGTATAACGTTATATATTAATAGCTTCTGACGTATAACATTATATACTACTACCTTATAAGGTATAGCGTCACATAGTAATAGCTTCTAACGTATAACGCTGTATAGTATTACCTTATAAGGTATAACGTCATAGAGTAATAGCTTCTAACGTATAACGTCATATAGTAATAGCTTCCAACGTATAAAGTTACATAGTAATAGCTTCTAACGTATAACGTTATATAGTATTACCTTATAAGGAATAACGTCATATAGTAATAGCTTCTAACGTATAACGTTATGTACTATTACCTTATAACGTATAACGTTATGTAGTATTACCTTATAACGTATAACGTCATATAGTAATAGCTTCTAACGTATAACGTTATGTACTATTACCTTATAACGTATAACGTTATGTAGTATTACCTTATAACGTATAACGTCATATAGTAATAGCTTCTGACGTATAATGTTATATAGTATTACCTTATAACGTATAACGTTATATTTGATTACCTTATAACGAATAAAGTTATGTAGTACTACCTTATAAGGTATAACGCCATGTAGTAATAGCTTCTGACGTATAATGTTATATAGTATTACCTTATAACGTATAACGTTATATTTGATTACCTTATAACGAATAAAGTTATGTAGTACAACCTTATAAGGTATAACGCCATGCAGTAATAGCTTCCTACGTATAACGTTAAATAGTATTACCTTATAAGGTATAGCGTTATATAGTAATTCCTTCTAAAGTATAACGTTATAAGCTATTACCTAATAACGTACAACGTTATATAGTATTACCTTATAACGTATAACGTTATCTAGTATTACCTTATACCGTACAACGTTATATAGTATTACCTTATAACGTATAACGTTATATAGTATTACCTGATAAGGTATAACGTCATATAGTAATAGCTTCTAACGTATAACGCTATATAGTATTACTTTATAACGTAAAACGTCATATAGTAATAGCTTCTGACGTATAACGTTATATAGTATTACCTTATAAGGTATAACGTCATATAGTAATAGCTTCTAACGTATAACGTTATATAGTATTACCTTATAAGGTATAACGTAATATAGTTATAGCTTCTAACGTATAACGTCATATAGTAATAGCTTCTAACGTATAACGTTATATAGTATTACCTTTTAACGTATAACGTTATATAGTATTACCTTTTCACGTATAACGTTATATAGTATTACCTTATAACGTATAACGTTATATTTGATTACCTTATAACATGTAAAGTTATGTAGTACTACCTTATAAGGTATAACGCCATGTAGTAATAGCTTCCTACGTATAACGTTAAATAGTATTTCCTTATAAGGTATAACGTTATATAGTAATAGCTTCTGACGTATAACATTATATAGTACTACCTTATAAGGTATAACGTAATATAGTTATAGCTTCTAACGAATAACGCTATATAGTATTACCTTATAACGTATAACGTCATATAGTAATAGCTTCAGACGTATAACGTTATCTAGTATTACCTGATAAGGTATAACGTCATATAGTAATAGCTTCTAACGTATAACGCTATATAGTATTACTTTATAACGTAAAACGTCATATAGTAATAGCTTCTGACGTATAACGTTATATAGTATTACCTTATAAGGTATAACGTAATATAGTTATAGCTTCTAACGTATAACGTCATATAGCAATAGCTTCTAACGTATAACATTGTATAGTACTACCTTATAAGGTATAACGTCACATAGTAATGGCTTCTAACGTACAACGTTATATAGTATTACCTTATAACGTATAACGTTATATAGTATTACCTTATAACGTATAACGTTATATTTGATTACCTTATAACATGTAAAGTTATGTAGTACTACCTTATAAGGTATAACGCCATGTAGTAATAGCTTCCTACGTATAACGTTAAATAGTATTTCCTTATAAGGTATAACGTTATACAGTAATAGCTTCTGACGTATAACATTATATAGTACTACCTTATAAGGTATAGCGTCACATAGTAATAGCTTCAGACGTATAACGTTATATAGTATTACCTTATAAGGTATAAAGTCATATAGTAATAGCTTCTAACGTATAACGTTATATAGTATTATCTTATAAGGTATAACGTAATATAGTTATAGCTTCTAACGAATAACGCTATATAGTATTACCTTATAACGTATAACGTCATATAGTAATAGCTTCAGACGTATAACGTTATCTAGTATTACCTTATAACGTACAACGTCATATAGTAATAGCTTCTAACGTATAACGTTATATAGTATTACCTTATAAGGTATAACGTTATATAGTAATACCTTCTAACGTATAACGTTATAAGCTATTACCTAATAACGTACAACGTCATATAGTATTAGCTTCTAACGTATAACTTTATATAGTATTACCTTATAAGGTATAACGTCATATAGTAATAGCTTCTAACGTATAACGTTATATAGTATTACCTTATAACGTATAACGTCATAGAGTAATAGCTTCTAACGTTTAACGTTACATAGTAATACCTCGTATGGTATAACGTTGTAAAATATTAACTTATAACGTACAACGTTATATATTATTACCTTATAACGAATAATGTTATGTAGTATTACCTTATAACGTATAACGTTATGTACTATTACCTTATAACGTATAACGTCATATAGTAATAGCTTCTCACGTATAATGTTATATAGTATTACCTTATAACGTATAACGTTATATAGTATTACTAAATAACGTACAAAGTTATATAGCATTACATTATAACGTATAACGTTATCTACTATTACCTTATAACGTACAACGTTGTATAGTATTACCTTTTAACGTATAACGTCTATATAGTATTACCATATAACGTATAACGTTATATTTGATTACCTTATAACGAATAAAGTTATGTAGCACTACCTTACAAGGTATAACGCCATGTAGTAATACCTTCCTACGTATAACGTTAAATAGCATTACCTTATAAGGTATAACGTTATATAGTAATACCTTCTAACGTATAACGTTATAAGCTATTACCTCATAACGTACAACGTTATATAGTATTACCTTATAACGTATAACGTTATCTAGTAATACCTTATAACGTACAACGTTATATAGTAATACCTCCTATGGCATAACGTTACATAGTAATACCTCCTATGGTATAACGTTGTATAATAATAACTTATAACGTACAACGTTATATATTATTACCTTATAACGTATAATGTTATGTAGTATTACCTTATAACGTATAACGTTATGTACTATTACCTTATAACGTACAACGTTGTATAGTATTTCCTTTTAACGTATAACGTTATATAGAATTACCTTATAACGTATGACGTTATGTACTATTACCTTATAACGTATAACGTCATATAGTAATAGCTTCTGACGTATAATGTTATATAGTATTACCTTATAACGTATAACGTTATATTTGATTACCTTATAACGAATAAAGTTATGTAGTACTACCTTATAAGGTATAACGCCATGTAGTAATAGCTCCCTACGTATAACATTAAATAGTATTACCTTATAAGGTATAACGTTATATAGTAATGCCTTCTAACGTATAACGTTATAAGATATTACCTAATAAAGTACAACGTTATATAGTATTATCTTATAACGTATAACGTCATATAGCAATAGCTTCTAACGTATAACTTTGTATAGTACTACCTTATAAGGTATAACGTCACATAGTAACGGCTTCTAACGTACAACGTTATATAGTATTACCTTATAACGTATAACGCTATATACTATTACCTTATAACGTAAAACGTCATATAGTAATAGCTTCTGACGTATAACGTTATATAGTATTACCTTATAAGGTATAACGTCATATAGTAATAGCTTCTAACGTATAACGTTATATAGTATTACCTTATAAGGTATAACGTAAAATAGTTATAGCTTCTAACGTATAACGTCATATAGTAATAGCTTCTAACGTATAACGTTATATAGTATTACCTTTTAACGTATAACGTTATATAGTATTACCTTTTCACGTATAACGTTATATAGTATTACCTTATAACGTATAACGTTATATTTGATTACCTTATAACATGTAAACTTATGTAGTACTACCTTATAAGGTATAAAGCCATGTAGTAATAGCTTCCTACGTATAACGTTAAATAGTATTACCTTATAAGGTATGACGTTATATAGTAATAGCTTCTGACGTATAACATTATATAGTACTACCTTATAAGGTATAGCGTCACATAGTAATAGCTTCTAACGTATAACGCTGTATAGTATTACCTTATAAGGTATAACGTCATAGAGTAATAGCTTCTAACGTATAACGTCATATAGTAATAGCTTCCAACGTATAAAGTTACATAGTAATAGCTTCTAACGTATAACGTTATATAGTATTACCTTATAAGGAATAACGTCATATAGTAATAGCTTCTAACGTATAACGTTATGTACCATTACCTTACAACGTATAACGACATATAGTAATAGCTTCCAACGTATAACGTTACATAGTAATACCTCCTATGGCATAACGTTACATAGTAATACCTCCTACGGTATAACGTTGTATAATAATAACTTATAACGTACAACGTTATATATTATTACCTTATAACGTATAATGTTATGTAGTATTACCTTATAACGTAAAACGTTATGTACTATTACCTTATAACGTACAACGTTGTATAGTATTTCCTTTTAACGTATAACGTTATATAGAATTACCTTATAACGTATAACGTTATGTACTATTACCTTATAACGTATAACGTCATATAGTAATAGCTTCCTACTTATAACGTTAAATAGTATTACCTTATAAGGTATAACGTTATATAGGAATGCCTTCTAACGTATAACGTTATAAGATATTACCTAATAAAGTACAACGTTATATAGTATTATCTTATAACGTATAACGTCATATAGCAATAGCTTCTAACGTATAACATTGTATAGTACTACCTTATAAGGTATAACGTCACATAGTAATGGCTTCTAACGTACAACGTTATATAGTATTACCTTATAACGTATTACGCTATATACTATTACCTTATAACGTATAACGTCATATAGTAATAGCTTCAGACGTATAACGTTATATAGTATTACCTTATAAGGTATAAAGTCATATAGTAATAGCTTCCAACGTATAACGTTACATAGTAATACCTCCTATGGCACAACGTTACATAGTAATACCTCCTATGGTATAACGTTGTATAATATTAACTTATAACGTACAACGTTATATATTATTACCTTATAACGAATAATATTATGTAGTATTACCCTATAACGTACAACGTTATATAGTATTACCTTATAACGTATTACGCTATATACTATTACCTTATAACGTATAACGTCATATAGTAATATCTTCAGACGTATAACGTTATATAGTATTACCTTATAAGGTATAAAGTCATATAGTAATAGCTTCCAACGTATAACGTTACATAGTAATACCTCCTATGGCACAACGTTACATAGTAATACCTCCTATGGTATAACGTTGTATAATATTAACTTATAACGTACAACGTTATATATTATTACATTATAACGAATAATATTATGTAGTATTACCCTATAACGTACAACGTTATATAGTATTACCTTATAACGTATTACGCTATATACTATTACCTTATAACGTATAACGTCATATAGTAATAGCTTCAGACGTATAACGTTATATAGTATTACCTTATAAGGTATAAAGTCATATAGTAATAGCTTCCAACGTATAACGTTACATAGTAATACCTCCTATGGCACAACGTTACATAGTAATACCTCCTATGGTATAACGTTGTATAATATTAACTTATAACGTACAACGTTATATTTGATTACCTTATAACGAATAAAGTTCTGTATCACTACCTTACAAGGTATAACGCCATGTAGTAATACCTTCCTACGTATAACGTTAAATAGCATTACCTTATAAGGTATAACTTTATATAGTAATACCTTCTAACGTAAAACGTTATAAGCTATTACCTAATAACGTACAACGTTATATAGTATTACCTTATAACGTATAACGTTATCTAGTAATACCTTATAACGTACAACGTTATACAGGATTACCTTATAACGTATAACGTTATCTAGTATTTCCTTATAACGTACAACGTCATATAGTAATAGCTCCTAACGTATAACGTTATATAGTATTACCTGATAAGGTATAACGTCATATAGTAATAGTTTCTAACGTATAACGCTATATAGTATTTCCTTATAACGTATAAGGTCATATAGTAATAGCTTCTGACGTATAACATTATATAGTACTACCTTATAAGGTATAACGTCACATAGTAATGGCTTCTAACGTACAACGTTATATTGTATTACCTTATAACGTATAACGTTATCTAGTATTACCTTATAACGTACAACGTCATATAGTAATAGCTTCTAACGTATAACGTTATATAGAATTACCTTATAACGTATAACGTCATAGAGTAATAGCTTCTAACGCTTAACGTCATATAGTAATACCTTCCAACATATAAAGTTACATAGTAATAGCTTCTAACGTATAACGTTATATAGTATTACCTTATAAGGTATAAAATCATATAGTCATAGCTTCTAACGTATAACATTATATAGTATTACCTTATAAGGTATAACGTCATATAGTAATAGCTTCTAACGTATAACGTTATGTACCATTACCTTACAACGTTTAACGTCATATAGTAATAGCTTCCAACGTATAACGTTACATAGTAATACCTCCTATGGCATAAAGTTACATAGTAATACCTCCTATGGTATAACGTTGTATAATATTAACTTACAACGTAAAACGTTATATATTATTACCTTATAACATATAATGTTATGTAGTATTACCTTATAACGTATAACGTTATATTTGATTACCTTATAACGAATAAAGTTATGTAGTACAACCTTATAAGGTATAACGCCATGTAGTAATAGCTTCCTACGTATAACGTTAAATAGTATTACCTTGTAAGGTATAACGTCATATAGTATTATTAAATAACGTACAAAGTTATATAGTATTACCTTATAACGTATAACGTCATATAGTAAGAGCTTCTAACGTATAACGCTATATAATATTACCTTATAACGTATAACGTTATATAGTATTACTAAATAACGTACAAAGTTATATAGTATTACCTTATAACGTAAAACGTTATCTACTATTACCTTATAACGTACAACATTATATAGCATTACCTTATAACGTATAACGTTATGTACTACTACCTTATAACGTATATCGTCATATAATAATAGCTTCTGACGTATAATGTTATATAGTATTACCTTATAACGTATAGCGTTATATTTGATTACCATATAACGAATAAAGTAATGTAGTACAACCTTATAAGGTATAACGCCATGCAGTAATAGCTTCCTACGCATAACGTCAAATAGTATTACCTTATAAGGTATAGCGTTATATAGTAATACCTTCTAAAGTATAACGTTATAAGCTATTACCTAATAACGTACAACGTTATATAGTATTACCTTATAACGCATAACGTTATCTAGTATTACCTTATAACGTACAACGTTATATAGTATTACCTTATAACGTATAACGTTATATAGTATTACCTGATAAGGTATAACGTCATATAGTAATAGCTTCTAACGTATAACGCTATATAGTATTACCTTATAACGTAAAACGTCATATAGTAATAGCTTCTGACGTATAACGTTATATAGTATTACCTTATAAGGTATAACGTCTTATAGTAATAGCTTCTAACGTATAACGTTATATAGTATTACCTTATAAGGTATAACGTAATATAGTTATAGCTTCTAACGTATAACGTTATGTACTATTACCTTACAACGTATAACGTCATATAGTAATAGCTTCTAACGTATAACGTTATATAGTATTACCTTTTAACGTATAACGTTATATAGTATTACCTTTTCACGTATAACGTTATATAGTATTACCTTATAACGTATAACGTTATATTTGATTACCTTATAACATGTAAAGTTATGTAGTACTACCTTATAAGGTATAACGCCATGTAGTAATATCTTCCTACGTATAACGTTAAATAGTATTACCTTATAAGGTATAACGTAATATAGTTATAGCTTCTAACGTATAACGTTATGTACTATTACCTTACAACGTATAACGTCATATAGTAATAGCTTCCAACGTATAAAGTTACATAGTAATAGCTTCTAACGTATAACGTTATATAGTATTACCTTATAAGGAATAACGTCATATAGTAATAGCTTCTAACGTATAACGTTATGTACCATTACCTTACAACGTATAACGACATATAGTAATAGCTTCCAACGTATAACGTTATATAGTATTACCTTATAAGGTATAACGTCACATAGTAATAGCTTCTTACGTATAACGTTATAAGCTATTACCGAATAACGTATAACGCTATATAGTATTACCTTCTAACGTATGATGTTATATAGTATTACTTAATAACGTACAACGTTATATAGTAATAGCTTCCAATGTATAAAGTTACAAAGTAACAGCTTCTAACGTATAACGTTATATAGTATTACCTTATAAGGTATAACGTCATATAGTAATAGCTTCTAACGTATAACGATATGTACTATTACCTTACAACGTATAACGTCTTATAGTAATAGCTTCCAACGTGTAAAGTTACATAGTAATAGCTTCTAACGTATAACGTTATATAGTATTACCTTATAAGGTATAACGTCATATAGTAATAGCTTCTAACGTATAACGTTATGTGCCATTACCTTACAACGTATAACGTCATATAGCCTTACCTTATAAGGTATAACGTCATATAGTAATAGCTTCTAACGTATAACGTTATGTACTATTACCTTACAACGTATAACGTCATATAGTAATAGCTTCTAACGTATAACGTTATATAGTATTACCTTATAAGGTATAACGTCATATAGTAATAGCTTCTAACGTATAACGTTATATAGTATTACCTTATAAGGTATAACGTAATACAGTTGTAGCTTCTAACGTATAACGCTATATAGTATTACTTTATAACGTATAACGTCATATAGTAATAGCTTCTAACGTATAACGTTATGTACTATTACCTTACAACGTATAACGTCATTTAGTAATAGCTTCTAACGTATAACGTTATATAGTATTACCTTATAACGTATAACGCTATATAGTATTACCTTATAACGTATAACGTCATATAGCAATAGCTTCTAACGTATAACATGGTATAGTACTACCTTATAAGGTATAACGTCACATAGTAATGGCTTCTAACGTACAACGTTATATAGTATTACCTTATAACGTATAACGTCATATAGTAATAGCTTCAGACGTATAACGTTATATAGTATTACCTTATAAGGTATAACGTCATATAGTAATAGCTTCTAACGTATAACGTCATATAGTAATAGCTTCCAACGTATAAAGTTACATAGTAATAGCTTCTAACGGATAACGTTAGATAGTATTACCTTATAACTTATAACGTTATATTTGATTATCTTATAACGAATAAAGTTACGTAGTACTACCTTATAAGGTATTACACCATGCAGTAATAGCTTCCTACTTATAACGTTAAATAGTATTACCTTATAAGGTATAACGTTATATATTAATACCTTCTAACGTATAACGTTATAAGCTATTACCTAATAACGTACAACGTTATATATTACTACCTTATAACGTATAACGTTATCTAGTATTACCTTATAACGTACAACGTTATCTAGTATTACCTTATAACGTATAACCTTATCTAGTATTACCTTATAACGTACAACGTCATATAGTAATAGCTTCTAACGTATAACGTTATATAGTATTACCTTATAAGGTATAACGTCATATAGTAATAGCTTCTAACGTATAACGTTATATAGTATTACCTTTTAACGTATAACGTTATAAGCTATTACCTAATAACGTACAACGTTATATATTACTACCTTATAACGTATAACGTTATCTAGTATTACCTTATAACGTATAACGTTATGTACTATTACCTTATAACGTATAACGTCAAATAGTAATAGCTTCTGACGTATAATGTTATATAGTATTACCTTATAACGTATAACGTTATATTTGATTACCTTATAACGAATAAAGTTATGTAGTACTACCTTATAAGGTAAAACGCCATGTAGTAATAGCTTCCTACGTATAACGTTAAATAGTATTACCTTATAAGGTATAACGTTATATAGTATTACCTTCTAACGTATAACGTTATAAGCTATTACCTAATAAAGTACAACGTTATATAGTATTACCTTATACCGTATAACGCTATGTAGTATTACCTTATAACGTATAACGTCATATAGCAATAGCTTCTAACGTATAACATTGTATAGTACTACCTTATAAGGTATAACGTCACATAGTAATGGCTTCTAACGTACAACGTTATATAGTATTACCTTATAACGTATAACGTAATATAGTTATAGCTTCTAACGTATAACGCTATATAGTATTACCTTATAACGTATAACGTCATATAGTAATAGCTTCAGACGTATAACGTTATATTTGATTACCTTATAACGTATAAAGTTATGTAGTACTACCTTATAAGGTATAACGCCATGTAGTAATAGCTTCCAACGTATAACGATATATAGTATTACCTTATAAGGTATAACGTCATATAGTAGTAGCTTCTAACGTATAACGTTATGTACCATTACCTTACAACGTATAACGTCATATAGTAATAGCTTCCAACGTATAACGTTACATAGTAATACCTCCTATGGAATAACGTTACATAGTAGTACCTCCTATGGTATAACGTTGTATAATATTAACTTATAACGTACAACGTTATATATTATTACCTTATAACGTATAATGTTATGTAGTATTACCTTATAACGTATAACGTTATGTACTATTACCTTATAACGTATAACGTCATATAGTAATAGCTTCTGACGTATAATGTTATATAGTATTACCTTATAACGTATAACGTTATATTTGATTACCTTATAACGAATAAAGTTATGTAGTACTACCTTATAAGGTAAAACGCCATGTAGTAATAGCTTCCTACGTATAACGTTAAATAGTATTACCTTATAAGGTATAACGTTATATAGTATTACCTTCTAACGTATTACGTTATAAGCTATTACCTAATAAAGTACAACGTTATATAGTATTACCTAATACCGTATAACGCTATGTAGTATTACCTTATAACGTATAACGTCATATAGCAATAGCTTCTAACGTATAACATTGTATAGTACTACCTTATAAGGTATAACGTCACATAGTAATGGCTTCTAACGTACAACGTTATATAGTATTACCTTATAACGTATAACGTAATATAGTTATAGCTTCTAACGTATAACGCTATATAGTATTACCTTATAACGTATAACGTCATATAGTAATAGCTTCAGACGTATAACGTTATATAGTATTACCTTATAAGGTATAACGTCATATAGTAATAGCTTCTAACGTATAACGTCATATAGTAATAGCTTCCAACGTATAAAGTTACATAGTAATAGCTTCTAACGTATAACGTTATATAGTATTACCTTATAACGTATAACGTTATATTTGATTACCTTATAACGAATAAAGTTATGTAGTACTACCTTATAAGGTTTTACGCCATGCAGTAATAGCTTCCTAAGTATAACGTTAAATAGTATTACCTTATAAGGTATAACGTTATATAGTAATACCTTCTAACGTATAACGTTATGTACCATTACCTTACAACGTATAACGTCATATAGTAATAGCTTCCAACGTATAACGTTATGTGCCATTACCTTACAACGTATAACGTCATATAGTCTACCTTACAAGGTATAACGTCACATAGTAATAGCTTCTAACGTATAACGCTATATAGTATTACCTTATAAGGTATAACGTCATAGAGTAATAGCTTCTAACGTATAACGTCATATAGTAATAGCTTCTAACGTATAACGTTATGTACCATTACCTTACAACGTATAACGTCATATAGTAATAGCTTCCAACGTATAACGTTACATAGTAATACCTCCTATGGCACAACGTTACATAGTAATACCTCCTATGGTATAACGTTGTATAATATTAACTTATAACGTATAACGTTATATATTATTACCTTATAACGTATAATGTTATGTAGTATTACCTTATAACGTATAACGTCATATGGTAATAGCTTCTAACGTATAACGTTATATAGTATTACCTTATAACGTATAACGTTATGTACTATTACCTTATAACGTATAACGTCATATAGTAATAGCTTCTAACGTATAACGTTATATAGTAATACCTTATAACGTATAACGTCATAGAGTAATAGCTTCTAACGTTTAACGTTACATAGTAATACCTCGTATGGTATAACGTTGTATAATATTAACTTATAACGTACAACGTTATATATTATTACCTTATAACGAATAATGTTATGTAGTATTACCTTATAACGTATAACGTTATGTACTATTACCTTATAACGTATAACGTCATATAGTAATAGCTTCTCACGTATAATGTTATATAGTATTACCTTATAAGGTATAACGTTATATAGTATTACTAAATAACGTACAAAGTTATATAGTATTACATTATAACGTATAACGTTATCTACTATTACCTTATAACGTACAACGTTGCATAGTATTACCTTTTAACGTATAACGTCTATATAGTACTACCATATAACGTATAACGTTATATTTGATTACCTTATAACGAATAAAGTTATGTAGCACTACCTTACAAGGTATAACGCCATGTAGTAATACCTTCCTACGTATAACGTTAAATAGCATTGCCTTATAAGGTATAACGTTATATAGTAATACCTTCTAACGTATAACGTTATAAGCTATTACCTAATAACGTACAACGTTATATAGTATTACCTTATAACGTATAACGTTATCTAGTAATACCTTATAACCTACAACGTTATATAGTAATACCTCCTATGGCATAACGTTACATAGTAATACCTCCTATGGTATAACGTTGTATAATAATAACTTATAACGTACAACGTTATATATTATTACCTTATAACGTATAATGTTATGTAGTATTACCTTATAACGTATAACGTTATGTACTATTACCTTATAACGTACAACGTTGTATAGTATTTCCTTTTAACGTATAACGTTATATAGAATTACCTTATAACGTATAATGTTATGTACTATTACCTTATAACGTATAACGTCATATAGTAATAGCTTCTGACGTATAATGTTATATAGTATTACCTTATAACGTATAACGTTATATTTGATTACCTTATAACGAATAAAGTTATGTAGTACTACCTTATAAGGTATAACGCCATGTAGTAATAGCTTCCTACGTATAACCTTAAATAGTATTACCTTATAAGGTATGAAGTTATATAGTAATGCCTTCTAACGTATAACGTTATAAGATATTACCTAATAAAGTACAACGTTATATAGTATTATCTTATAACGTATAACGTCATATAGCAATAGCTTCTAACGTATAACATTGTATAGTACTACCTTATAAGGTATAACGTCACATAGTAATGGCTTCTAACGTACAACGTTATATAGTATTACCTTATAACGTATAAAGCTATATACTATTACCTTATAACGTATAACGTCATATAGTAATAGCTTCAGACGTATAACGCTATGTACCATTACCTTACAACGTATAACGTCATATAGTAATAGCTTTCAACGTATAACGTTACATAGTAATACCTCCTATGGCACAACGTTACATAGTAATGCCTCCTATGGTATAACGTTGTATAATATTAACTCTTAACGTACAACGTTATATATTATTACCTTATAACGTATAATGTTATGTAGTATTACCTTATAACGTATAACGTTATGTACCATTACCTTACAACGTATAACGTCATATAGTAATAGCTTCCAACGTATAACGTTACATAGTAATACCTCCTATGGCACAACGTTACATAGTAATACCTCCTATGGTATAACGTTGTATAATATTAACTTATAACGTACAACGTTATATATTATTACCTTATAACGTATAATGTTATGTAGTATTACCTTATAACGTATAACGTTATGTACTACTACCTTACAACGTATAACGTCATATAGTAATAGCTTCTGACGCATAACGTGATATAGTATTACCTTATAAGGTATAACGTCATATAGTAATAGATTCCAACGTATAACGTTACATAGTAATACCTCCTATGGCATAACGTTACATAGTAATACCTCCTGTGGTATAACGTTGTATAATATTAACTTATAACGTACAACGTTATATATTATTACCTTATAACATATAATGTTATGTAGTATTACCTTATAACGTATAACGTTATATTTGATTACCTTATAACGAATAAAGTTATGTAGTACAACCTTATAAGGTATAACGCCATGTAGTAATAGCTTCCTACGTATAACGTTAAATAGTATTACCTTGTAAGGTATAACGTCATATAGTATTATTAAATAACGTACAAAGTTATATAGTATTACCTTATAACGTATAACGTCATATAGTAAGAATTTCTAACGTATAACGCTATATAATATTACCTTATAACGTATAACGTTATATAGTATTACTAAATAACGTACAAAGTTATATAGTATTACCTTATAACGTATAACGTTATCTACTATTACCTTATAACGTACAACATTATATAGTATTACCTTATAACGTATAACGTTATGTACTACTACCTTATAACGTATAACGTCATATAATAATAGCTTCTGACGTATAATGTTATATAGTATTACCTTATAACGTATAACGTTATATTTGATTACCTTATAACGAATAAAGTTATGTAGTACAACCTTATAAGGTATAACGCCATGCAGTAATAGCTTCCTACGTATAACGTTAAATAGTATTACCTTATAAGGTATAGCGTTATATAGTAATACCTTCTAAAGTATAACGTTATAAGCTATTACCTAATAACGTACAACGTTATATAGTATTACCTTATAACGTATAACGTTATCTAGTATTACCTTATAACGTACAACGTTATATAGTATTACCTTATAACGTATAACGTTATATAGTATTACCTGATAAGGTATAACGTCATATAGTAATAGCTTCTAACGTATAACGCTATATAGTATTACCTTATAACGTAAAACGTCATATAGTAATAGCTTCTGACGTATAACGTTATATAGTATTACCTGATAAGGTATAACGTCATATAGTAATAGCTTCTAACGTATAACGTTATGTACTATTACCTTACAACGTATAACGTCATATAGTAATAGCTTCTAACGTATAACGTTATATAGTATTACCTTTTAACGTATAACGTTATATAGTATTACCTTTTCACGTATAACGTTATATAGTATTACCTTATAACGTATAACGTTATATTTGATTACCTTATAACATGTAAAGTTATGTAGTACTACCTTATAAGGTATAACGCCATGTAGTAATAGCTTCCTACGTATAACGTTAAATAGTATTACCTTATAAGGTATAACGTTATATAGTAATAGCTTCTGACGTATAACATTATATAGTACTACCTTATAAGGTATAGCATCACATAGTAATAGCTTCTAACGTATAACGCTGTATAGTATTACCTTATAAGATATAACGTCATAGAGTAATAGCTTCCAACGTATAACGTTACATAGTAATACCTCCTATGGCATAACGTTACATAGTAATACCTCCTATGGTATAACGTTGTATAATAATAACTTATAACGTACAACGTTATATATTATTACCTTATAACGTATAATGTTATGTAGTATTACCTTATAACGTATAATGTTATGTACTATTACCTTATAACGTACAACGTTGTATAGTATTTCCTTTTAACGTATAACGTTATATAGAATTACCTTATAACGTATAACGTTATGTACTATTACCTTATAACGTATAACGTCATATAGTAATAGCTTCTAACGTATAACGTTATGTACCATTACCTTACAACGTATAACGTCATATAGTCTTACCGTACAAGGTATAACGTCACATAGTAATAGCTTCTAACGTATAACGCTATATATTATTACCTTATAAGGTATAACGTCATAGAGTAATAGCTTCTAACGTATAACGTCATATAGTAATAGCTTCTAACGTATAACGTTATGTACCATTACCTTACAACGTATAACGTCATATAGTAATAGCTTCCAACGTATAACGTTACATAGTAATACCTCCTATGGCACAACGTTACATAGTAATACCTCCTATGGTATAACGTTGTATAATATTAACTTATAACGTATAACGTTATATATTATTACCTTATAACGTATAATGTTATGTAGTATTACCTTATAACGTATAACGTCATATGGTAATAGCTTCTAACGTATAACGTTATATAGTATTACCTTATAAGGTATAACGTCATATAGTATTAGCTTCTAACGTATAACTTTATATAGTATTACCTTATAAGGTATAACGTCATATAGTAATAGCTTCTAACGTATAACGTTATATAGTATTACCTTATAACGCATAACGTCATAGAGTAATAGCTTCTAACGTTTAACGTTACATAGTAATACCTCGTATGGTATAACGTTGTATAATATTAACTTATAACGTACAACGTTATATATTATTACCTTATAACGAATAATGTTATGTACTATTACCTTATAACGTATAACGTCATATAGTAATAGCTTCTGACGTATAACATTATATAGTACTACCTTATAAGGTATAGCGTCACATAGTAATAGCTTCTAACGTATAACGCTGTATAGTATTACCTTATAAGGTATAACGTCATAAAGTAATAGCTTCTAACGTATAACGTCATATAGTAATAGCTTCCAACGTATAAAGTTACATAGTAATAGCTTCTAACGTATAACGTTATATAGTATTACCTTATAAGGAATAACGTCATATAGTAATAGCTTCTAACGTATAACGTTATGTACCATTACCTTACAACGTATAACGACATATAGTAATAGCTTCCAACGTATAACGTTACATAGTAATACCTCCTATGGCATAACGTTACATAGTAATACCTCCTATGGTATAACGTTGTATAATAATAACTTATAACGTACAACGTTATATATTATTACCTTATAGCGTATAATGTTATGTAGTATTACCTTATAACGTATAATGTTATGTACTATTACCTTATAACGTACAACGTTGTATAGTATTTCCTTTTAACGTATAACGTTATATAGAATTACCTTATAACGTATAACGTTATGTACTATTACCTTATAACGTATAACGTCATATAGTAATAGCTTCTAACGTATAACGTTATGTGCCATTACCTTACAACGTATAACGTCATATAGTCTTACCTTACAAGGTATAACGTCACATAGTAATAGCTTCTAACGTATAACGCTATATAGTATTACCTTATAAGGTATAACGTCATAGAGTAATAGCTTCTAACGTATAACGTCATATAGTAATAGCTTCTAACGTATAACGTTATGTACCATTACCTTACAACGTATAACGTCATATAGTAATAGCTTCCAACGTATAACGTTACATAGTAATACCTCCTATGGCACAACGTTACATAGTAATACCTCCTATGGTATAACGTTGTATAATATTAACTTATAACGTATAACGTTATATATTATTACCTTATAACGTATAATGTTATGTAGTATTACCTTATAACGTATAACGTCATATGGTAATAGCTTCTGACGTATAACATTATATAGTACTACCTTATAAGGTATAGCGTCACATAGTAATAGCTTCTAACGTATAACGCTGTATAGTATTACCTTATAAGGTATAACGTCATAGAGTAATAGCTTCTAACGTATAACGTCATATAGTAATAGCTTCCAACGTATAAAGTTACATAGTAATAGCTTCTAACGTATAACGTTATATAGTATTACCTTATAAGGAATAACGTCATATAGTAATAGCTTCTAACGTATAACGTTATGTACCATTACCTTACAACGTATAACGACATATAGTAATAGCTTCCAACGTATAACGTTACATAGTAATACCTCCTATGGCATAACGTTACATAGTAATACCTCCTATGGTATAACGTTGTATAATAATAACTTATAACGTACAACGTTATATATTATTACCTTATAACGTATAATGTTATGTAGTATTACCTTATAACGTATAATGTTATGTACTATTACCTTATAACGTACAACGTTGTATAGTATTTCCGTTTAACGTATAACGTTATATAGAATTACCTTATAACGTATAACGTTATGTACTATTACCTTATAAGGTATAACGTCATATAGTAATAGCTTCTAACGTATAACGTCATATAGTCTTACCTTACAAGGTATAACGTCACATAGTAATAGCTTCTAACGTATAACGCTATATAGTATTACCTTATAAGGTATAACGTCATAGAGTAATAGCTTCTATCGTATAACGTCATATAGTAATAGCTTCTAACGTATAACGTTATGTACCATTACCTTACAACGTATAACGTCATATAGTAATAGCTTCCAACGTATAACGTTACATAGTAATACCTCCTATGGCACAACGTTACATAGTAATACCTCCTATGGTATAACGTTGTATAATATTAATTTATAACGTATAACGTTATATATTATTACCTTATAACGTATAATGTTATGTAGTATTACCTTATAACGTATAACGTCATATGGTAATAGCTTCTAACGTATAACGTTATACAGTATTACCTTATAAGGTATAACGTCATATAGTATTAGCTTCTAACGTATAACTTTATATAGTATTACCTTATAAGGTATAACGTCATATAGTAATAGCTTCTAACGTATAACGTTATATAGTATTACCTTATAACGTATAACGTCATAGAGTAATAGCTTCTAACGTTTAACGTTACATAGTAATACCTCGTATGGTATAACGTTGTATAATATTAACTTATAACGTACAACGTTATATATTATTACCTTATAACGAATAATGTTATGTAGTATTACCTTATAACGTATAACGTTATGTACTATTACCTTATAACGTATAACGTCATATAGTAATAGCTTCTCACGTATAATGTTATATAGTATTACCTTATAACGTATAACGTTATATAGTATTACTAAATAACGTACAAAGTTATATAGTATTACATTATAACGTATAACGTTATCTACTATTACCTTATAACGTACAACGTTGTATAGTATTACCTTTTAACGTATAACGTCTATATAGTATTACCATATAACGTATAACGTTATATTTGATTACCTTATAACGAATAAAGTTATGTAGCACTACCTTACAAGGTATAACGCCATGTAGTAATACCTTCCTACGTATAACGTTAAATAGCATTACCTTATAAGGTATAACGTTATATAGTAATACCTTCTAACGTATAACGTTATAAGCTATTACCTAATAACGTACAACGTTATATAGTATTACCTTATAACGTATAACGTTATCTAGTAATACCTTATAACGTACAACGTTATATAGTAATACCTCCTATGGCATAACGTTACATAGTAATACCTCCTATGGTATAACGTTGTATAATAATAACTTATAACGTACAACGTTATATATTATTACCTTATAACGTATAATGTTATGTAGTATTACCTTATAACGTATAACGTTATGTACTATTACCTTATAACGTACAACGTTGTATAGTATTTCCTTTTAACGTATAACGTTATATAGAATTACCTTATAACGTATAATGTTATGTACTATTACCTTATAACGTATAACGTCATATAGTAATAGCTTCTGACGTATAATGTTATATAGTATTACCTTATAACGTATAACGTCATATAGCAATAGCTTCTAACGTATAACATTGTATAGTACTACCTTATAAGGTATAACGTCACATAGTAATGGCCTCTAACGTACAACGTTATATAGTATTACCTTATAACGTATAACGCTATATACTATTACCTTATAACGTATAACGTCATATAGTAATAGCTTCAGACGTATAACGTTATGTACCATTACCTTACAACGTATAACGTCATATAGTAATAGCTTCCAACGTATAACGTTACATAGTAATACCTCCTATGGCACAACGTTACATAGTAATGCCTCCTATGGTATAACGTTGTATAATATTAACTTATAACGTACAACGTTATATATTATTACCTTATAACGTATAATGTTATGTAGTATTACCTTATAACGTATAACGTTATGTACCATTACCTTACAACGTATAACGTCATATAGTAATAGCTTCCAACGTATAACGTTACATAGTAATACCTCCTATGGTATAACGTTGTATAATATTAACTTATAACGTACAACGTTATATATTATTACCTTATAACATATAATGTTATGTAGTATTACCTTATAACGTATAACGTTATATTTGATTACCTTATAACGAATAAAGTTATGTAGTACAACCTTATAAGGTATAACGCCATGTAGTAATAGCTTCCTACGTATAACGTTAAATAGTATTACCTTGTAAGGTATAACGTCATATAGTATTATTAAATAACGTACAAAGTTATATAGTATTACCTTATAACGTATAACGTCATATAGTAAGAGCTTCTAACGTATAACGCTATATAATATTACCTTATAACGTATAACGTTATATAGTATTACTAAATAACGTACAAAGTTATATAGTATTACCTTATAACGTATAACGTTATCTACTATTACCTTATAACGTACAACATTATATAGTATTACCTTACAACGTATAACGTTATGTACTACTACCTTATAACGTATAACGTCATATAATAATAGCTTCTGACGTATAATGTTATATAGTATTACCTTATAACGTATAACGTTATATTTGATTACCTTATAACGAATAAAGTTATGTAGTACAACCTTATAAGGTATAACGCCATGCAGTAATAGCTTCCTACGTATAACGTTAAATAGTATTACCTTATAAGGTATAGCGTTATATAGTAATAGCTTCTGACGTATAACATTATATAGTACTACCTTATAAGGTATAGCGTCACATAGTAATAGCTTCTAACGTATAACGCTGTACAGTATTACCTTATAAGGTATAACGTCATAGAGTAATAGCTTCTAACGTATAACGTCATATAGTATTACCTTATAACGTATAACGTCATAGAGTAATAGCTTCTAACGTTTAACGTTACATAGTAATACCTCGTATGGTATAACGTTGTATAATATTAACTTATAACGTACAACGTTATATATTATTACCTTATAACGAATATTGTTATGTAGTATTACCTTATAACGTATAACGTTATGTACCATTACCTTATAACGTATAACGTCATATAGTAATAGCTTCTCACGTGTAATGTTATATAGTATTACCTTATAACGTATAACGTTATATAGTATTACTAAATAACGTACAAGGTTATATAGTATTACATTATAACGTATAACGTTATCTACTATTACCTTATAACGTACAACGTTGTATAGTATTACCTTTTAACGTATAACGTCTATATAGTATTACCATATAACGTATAACGTTATATTTGATTACCTTATAACGAATAAAGTTATGTAGCACTACCTTACAAGGTATAACGCCATGTAGTAATACCTTCCTACGTATAACGTTAAATAGCATTACCTTATAAGGTATAACGTTATATAGTAATACCTTCTAACGTATAACGTTATAAGCTATTACCTAATAACGTATAATGTTATATAGTATTACCTTATAACGTATAACGTTATATTTGATTACCTTATAACGAATAAAGTTATGTAGTACTACCTTATAAGGTATAACGCCATGTAGTAATAGCTTCCTACGTATAACCTTAAATAGTATTACCTTATAAGGTATGACGTTATATAGTAATGCCTTCTAACGTATAACGTTATAAGATATTACCTAATAAAGTACAACGTTATATAGTATTATCTTATAACGTATAACGTCATATAGCAATAGCTTCTAACGTATAACATTGTATAGTACTACCTTATAAGGTATAACGTCACATAGTAATGGCTTCTAACGTACAACGTTATATAGTATTACCTTATAACGTATAACGCTATATACTATTACCTTATAACGTATAACGTCATATAGTAATAGCTTCAGACGTATAACGTTATGTACCATTACCTTACAACGTATAACGTCATATAGTAATAGCTTCCAACGTATAACGTTACATAGTAATACCTCCTATGGCACAACGTTACATAGTAATGCCTCCTATGGTATAACGTTGTATAATATTAACTTATAACGTACAACGTTATATATTATTACCTTATAACGTATAATGTTATGTAGTATTACCTTATAACGTATAACGTTATATTTGATTACCTTATAACGAATAAAGTTATGTAGTACAACCTTATAAGGTATAACGGCATGTAGTAATAGCTTCCTACGTATAACGTTAAATAGTATTACCTTGTAAGGTATAACGTCATATAGTATTATTAAATAACGTACAAAGTTATATAGTATTACCTTATAATGTATAACGTCATATAGTAAGAGCTTCTAACGTATAACGCTATATAATATTACCTTATAACGTATAACGTTATATAGTATTACTAAATAACGTACAAAGTTATATAGTATTACCTTATAACGTATAACGTTATCTACTATTACCTTATAACGTACAACATTATATAGTATTACCTTATAACGTATAACGTTATGTACTACTACCTTATAACGTATAACGTCATATAATAATAGCTGCTGACGTATAATGTTATATAGTATTACCTTATAACGTATAACGTTATATTTGATTACCTTATAACGAATAAAGTTATGTAGTACAACCTTATAAGGTATAACGCCATGCAGTAATAGCTTCCTACGTATAACGTTAAATAGTATTACCTTATAAGGTATAGCGTTATATAGTAATACCTTCTAAAGTATAACGTTATAAGCTATTACCTAATAACGTACAACGTTATATAGTATTACCTTATAAGGTATAGCGTTATCTAGTATTACCTTATAACGTACAACGTTATATAGTACTACCTTATAACGTATAACGTTATATAGTATTACCTGATAAGGTATAACGTCATATAGTAATAGCTTCTAACATATAACGCTATATAGTATTACCTTATAACGTAAAACGTCATATAGTAATAGCTTCTGACGTATAACGTTATATTGTATTACCTGATAAGGTATAACGTCATATAGTAATAGCTTCTAACGTATAACGCTATATAGTATTACCTTATAACGTAAAATGTCATATAGTAATAGCTTCTGACGTATAACGTTATATAGTATTACCTTATAAGGTATAACGTCATATAGTAATAGCATCTAACGTATAACGTTATATAGTATTACCTTATAAGGTATAACGTAATATAGTTATAGCTTCTAACGTATAACGTTATGTACTATTACCTTACAACGTATAACGTCATATAGTAATAGCTTCTAACGTATAACGTTATATAGTATTACCTTTTAACGTATAACGTTATATAGTATTACCTTTTCACGTATAACGTTATATAGTATTACCTTATAACGTATAACGTTATATTTGATTACCTTATAACATGTAAAGTTATGTAGTACTACCTTATAAGGTATAACGCCATGTAGTAATAGCTTCCTACGTATAACGTTAAATAGTATTACCTTATAAGGTATAACGTTATATAGTAATAGCTTCTGACGTATAACATTATATAGTACTACCTTATAAGGTATAGCGTCACATAGTAATAGCTTCTAACGTATAACTCTGTATAGTATTACCTTATAAGGTATAACGTCATAGAGTAATAGCTTCTAACGTATAACGTCATATAGTAATAGCTTCCAACGTATAAAGTTACATAGTAATAGCTTCTAACGTATAACGTTATATAGTATTACCTTATAAGGAATAACGTCATATAGTAATAGCTTCTAACGTATAACGTTATGTACCATTACCTTACAACGTATAACGTCATATAGTAATAGCTTCCAACGTATAACGTTACATAGTAATACCTCCTATGGCACAACGTTACATAGTAATGCCTCCTATGGTATAACGTTGTATAATATTAACTCATAACGTACAACGTTATATATTATTACCTTATAACGTATAATGTTATGTAGTATTACCTTATAACGTATAACGTTATGTACCATTACCTTACAACGTATAACGTCATATAGTAATAGCTTCCAACGTATAACGTTACATAGTAATACCTCCTATGGCACAACGTTACATAGTAATACCTCCTATGGTATAGCGTTGTATAATATTAACTTATAACGTACAACGTTATATATTATTACCTTATAACGTATAATGTTATGTAGTATTACCTTATAACGTATAACGTTATGTACTACTACCTTACAACGTATAACGTCATATAGTAATAGCTTCCAACGTATAACGTTACATAGTAATACCTCCTATGGCATAACGTTACATAGTAATACCTCCTGTGGTATAACGTTGTATAATATTAACTTATAACGTACAACGTTATATATTATTACCTTATAACATATAATGTTATGTAGTATTACCTTATAACGTATAACGTTATATTTGATTACCTTATAACGAATAAAGTTATGTAGTACAACCTTATAAGGTATAACGCCATGTAGTAATAGCTTCCTACGTATAACGTTAAATAGTATTACCTTGTAAGGTATAACGTCATATAGTATTATTAAATAACGAACAAAGTTATATAGTATTACCTTATAACGTATAACGTCATATAGTAAGAGCTTCTAACGTATAACGCTATATAATATTACCTTATAACGTATAACGTTATATAGTATTACTAAATAACGTACAAAGTTATATAGTATTACCTTATCACGTATAACGTTATCTACTATTACCTTATAACGTACAACATTATATAGTATTACCTTATAACGTATAACGTTATGTACTACTACCTTATAACGTATAACGTCATATAATAATAGCTTCTGACGTATAATGTTATATAGTATTACCTTATAACGTATAACGTTATATTTGATTACCTTATAACGAATAAAGTTATGTAGTACAACCTTATAAGGTATAACGCCATGCTGTAATAGCTTCCTACGTATAACGTTAAATAGTATTACCTTATAAGGTATAGCGTTATATAGTAATACCTTCTAAAGTATAACGTTATAAGCTATTACCTAATAACGTACAACGTTATATAGTATTACATTATAACGTATAACGTTATCTAGTATTACCTTATAACGTACAACGTTATATAGTATTACCTTATAACGTATAACGTTATATAGTATTACCTGATAAGGTATAACGTCATATAGTAATAGCTTCTAACGTATAACGCTATATAGTATTACCTTATAACGTAAAACGTCATATAGTAATAGCTTCTGACGTATAACGTTATATAGTATTACCTGATAAGGTATAACGTCATATAGTAATAGCTTCTAACGTATAACGCTATATAGTATTACCTTATAACGTAAAATGTCATATAGTAATAGCTTCTGACGTATAACGTTATATAGTATTACCTTATAAGGTATAACGTCATATAGTAATAGCATCTAACGTATAACGTTATATAGTATTACCTTATAAGGTATAACGTAATATAGTTATAGCTTCTAACGTATAACGTTATGTACTATTACCTTACAACGTATAACGTCATATAGTAATAGCTTCTAACGTATAACGTTATATAGTATTACCGTTTAACGTATAACGTTATATAGTATTACCTTTTCACGTATAACGTTATATAGTATTACCTTATAACGTATAACGTTATATTTGATTACCTTATAACATGTAAAGTTATGTAGTACTACCTTATAAGGTATAACGCCATGTAGTAATAGCTTCCTACGTATAACGTTAAATAGTATTACCTTATAAGGTATAACGTTATATAGTAATAGCTTCTGACGTATAACATTATATAGTACTACCTTATAAGGTATAGCGTCACATAGTAATAGCTTCTAACGTATAACGCTGTATAGTATTACCTTATAAGGTATAACGTCATAGAGTAATAGCTTCTAACGTATAACGTCATATAGTAATAGCTTCCAACGTATAAAGTTACATAGTAATAGCTTCTAACGTATAACGTTATATAGTATTACCTTATAAGGAATAACGTCATATAGTAATAGCTTCTAACGTATAACGTTATGTACCATTACCTTACAACGTATAACGACATATAGTAATAGCTTCCAACGTATAACGTTACATAGTAATACCTCCTATGGCATAACGTTACATAGTAATACCTCCTATGGTATAACGTTGTATAATAATAACTTATAACGTACAACGTTATATATTATTACCTTATAACGTATAATGTTATGTAGTATTACCTTATAACGTATAATGTTATGTACTATTACCTTATAACGTACAACGTTGTATAGTATTTCCTTTTAACGTATAACGTTATATAGAATTACCTTATAACGTATAACGTTATGTACTATTACCTTATAAGGTATAACGTCATATAGTAATAGCTTCTAACGTATAACGTCATATAGTCTTACCTTACAAGGTATAACGTCACATAGTAATAGCTTCTAACGTATAACGCTATATAGTATTACCTTATAAGGTATAACGTCATAGAGTAATAGCTTCTATCGTATAACGTCATATAGTAATAGCTTCTAACGTATAACGTTATGTACCATTACCTTACAACGTATAACGTCATATAGTAATAGCTTCCAACGTATAACGTTACATAGTAATACCTCCTATGGCACAACGTTACATAGTAATACCTCCTATGGTATAACGTTGTATAATATTAACTTATAACGTATAACGTTATATATTATTACCTTATAACGTATAATGTTATGTAGTATTACCTTATAACGTATAACGTCATATGGTAATAGCTTCTAACGTATAACGTTATACAGTATTACCTTATAAGGTATAACGTCATATAGTATTAGCTTCTAACGTATAACCTTATATAGTATTACCATATAAGGTATAACGTCATATAGTAATAGCTTCTAACGTATAACGTTATATAGTATTACCTTATAACGTATAACGTCATAGAGTAATAGCTTCTAACGTTTAACGTTACATAGTAATACCTCGTATGGTATAACGTTGTATAATATTAACTTATAACGTACAACGTTATATATTATTACCTTATAACGAATAATGTTATGTAGTATTACCTTATAACGTATAACGTTATTTACTATTACCTTATAACGTATAACGTCATATAGTAATAGCTTCTCACGTATAATGTTATATAGTATTACCTTATAACGTATAACGTTATATAGTATTACTAAATAACGTACAAAGTTATATAGTATTACATTATAACGTATAACGTTATCTACTATTACCTTATAACGTACAACGTTGTATAGTATTACCTTTTAACGTATAACGTCTATATAGTATTACCATATAACGTATAACGTTATATTTGATTACCTTATAACGAATAAAGTTATGTAGCACTACCTTACAAGGTATAACGCCATGTAGTAATACCTTCCTACGTATAACGTTAAATAGCATTACCTTATAAGGTATAACGTTATATAGTAATACCTTCTAACGTATAACGTTATAAGCTATTACCTAATAACGTACAACGTTATATAGTATTACCTTATAACGTATAACGTTATCTAGTAATACCTTATAACGTACAACGTTATATAGTAATACCTCCTATGGCATAACGTTACATAGTAATACCTCCTATGGTATAACGTTGTATAATAATAACTTATAACGTACAACGTTATATATTATTACCTTATAACGTATAATGTTATGTAGTATTACCTTATAACGTATAACGTTATGTACTATTACCTTATAACGTACAACGTTGTATAGTATTTCCTTTTAACGTATAACGTTATATAGAATTACCTTATAACGTATAATGTTATGTACTATTACCTTATAACGTATAACGTCATATAGTAATAGCTTCTGACGTATAATGTTATATAGTATTACCTTATAACGTATAACGTCATATAGCAATAGCTTCTAACGTATAACATTGTATAGTACTACCTTATAAGGTATAACGTCACATAGTAATGGCCTCTAACGTACAACGTTATATAGTATTACCTTATAACGTATAACGCTATATACTATTACCTTATAACGTATAACGTCATATAGTAATAGCTTCAGACGTATAACGTTATGTACCATTACCTTACAACGTATAACGTCATATAGTAATAGCTTCCAACGTATAACGTTACATAGTAATACCTCCTATGGCACAACGTTACATAGTAATGCCTCCTATGGTATAACGTTGTATAATATTAACTTATAACGTACAACGTTATATATTATTACCTTATAACGTATAATGTTATGTAGTATTACCTTATAACGTATAACGTTATGTACCATTACCTTACAACGTATAACGTCATATAGTAATAGCTTCCAACGTATAACGTTACATAGTAATACCTCCTATGGCACAACGTTACATAGTAATACCTCCTATGGTATAACGTTGTATAATATTAACTTATAACGTACAACGTTATATATTATTACCTTATAACGTATAATGTTATGTAGTATTACCTTATAACGTATAACGTTATGTACTACTACCTTACAACGTATAACGTCATATAGTAATAGCTTCTGACGCATAACGTGATATAGTATTACCTTATAAGGTATAACGTCATATAGTAATAGCTTCTAACGTATAACGTTATGTACCATTACCTTACAACGTATAACGTCATATAGTAATAACTTCCAACGTATAACGTTACATAGTAATACCTCCTATGGCACAACGTTACATAGTAATACCTCCTATGGTATAACGTTGTATAATATTAACTTATAACGTACAACGTTATATATTATTACCTTATAACATATAATGTTATGTAGTATTACCTTATAACGTATAACGTTATATTTGATTACCTTATAACGAATAAAGTTATGTAGTACAACCTTATAAGGTATAACGCCATGTAGTAATAGCTTCCTACGTATAACGTTAAATAGTATTACCTTGTAAGGTATAACGTCATATAGTATTATTAAATAACGTACAAAGTTATATAGTATTACCTTATAACGTATAACGTCATATAGTAAGAGCTTCTAACGTATAACGCTATATAATATTACCTTATAACGTATAACGTTATATAGTATTACTAAATAACGTACAAAGTTATATAGTATTACCTTATAACGTATAACGTTATCTACTATTACCTTATAACGTACAACATTATATAGTATTACCTTACAACGTATAACGTTATGTACTACTACCTTATAACGTATAACGTCATATAATAATAGCTTCTGACGTATAATGTTATATAGTATTACCTTATAACGTATAACGTTATATTTGATTACCTTATAACGAATAAAGTTATGTAGTACAACCTTATAAGGTATAACGCCATGCAGTAATAGCTTCCTACGTATAACGTTAAATAGTATTACCTTATAAGGTATAGCGTTATATAGTAATACCTTCTAAAGTATAACGTTATAAGCTATTACCTAATAACGTACAACGTTATATAGTATTACCTTATAACGTATAACGTTATCTAGTATTACCTTATAACGTACAACGTTATATAGTATTACCTTATAACGTATAACGTTATATAGTATTACCTGATAAGGTATAACGTCATATAGTAATAGCTTCTAACGTATAACGCTATATAGTATTACCTTATAACGTAAAACGTCATATAGTAATAGCTTATATACGTATAACGTTATATAGTATTACCTGATAAGGTATAACGTCATATAGTAATAGCTTCTAACGTATAACGCTATATAGTATTACCTTATAACGTAAAATGTCATATAGTAATAGCTTCTGACGTATAACGTTATATAGTATTACCTTATAAGGTATAACGTCATATAGTAATAGCATCTAACGTATAACGTTATATAGTATTACCTTATAAGGTATAACGTAATATAGTTATAGCTTCTAACGTATAACGTTATGTACTATTACCTTACAACGTATAACGTCATATAGTAATAGCTTCTAACGTATAACGTTATATAGTATTACCTTTTAACGTATAACGTTATATAGTATTACCTTTTCACGTATAACGTTATATAGTATTACCTTATAACGTATAACGTTATATTTGATTACCTTATAACATGTAAAGTTATGTAGTACTACCTTATAAGGTATAACGCCATGTAGTAATAGCTTCCTACGTATAACGTCAAATAGTATTACCTTATAAGGTATAACGTTATATAGTAATAGCTTCTGACGTATAACATTATATAGTACTACCTTATAAGGTATAGCGTCACATAGTAATAGCTTCTAACGTATAACGCTGTACAGTATTACCTTATAAGGTATAACGTCATAGAGTAATAGCTTCTAACGTATAACGTCATATAGTAATAGCTTCCAACGTATAAAGTTACATAGTAATAGCTTCTAACGTATAACGTTATATAGTATTACCTTATAAGGAATAACGTCATATAGTAATAGCTTCTAACGTATAACGTTATGTACCATTACCTTACAACGTATAACGACATATAGTAATAGCTTCCAACGTATAACGTTACATAGTAATACCTCCTATGGCATAACGTTACATCGTAATACCTCCTATGGTATAACGTTGTATAATAATACCTTATAACGTACAACGTTATATATTATTACCTTATAACGTATAATGTTATGTAGTATTACCTTATAACGTATAACGTTATGTACTATGACCTTATAACGTACAACGTTGTATAGTATTTCCTTTTAACGTATAACGTTATATAGAATTACCTTATAACGTATAACGTTATGTACTATTACCTTATAACGTATAACGTCATATAGTAATAGCTTCTGACGTATAATGTTATATAGTATTACCATATAACGTATAACGTTATATTTCATTACCTTATAACGAATAAAGTTATGTAGTACTACATTATAAGGTATAACGCCATGTAGTAATAGCTTCCTACGTATAACGTTAAATAGTATTACCTTATAAGGTATAACGTTATATAGTAATGCCTTCTAACGTATAACGTTATAAGATATTACCTAATAAAGTACAACGTTATATAGTATTATCTTATAACGTATAACGTCATATAGCAATAGCTTCTAACGTATAACATTGTATAGTACTACCTTATAAGGTATAACGTCACATAGTAATGGCTTCTAACGTACAACGTTATATAGTATTACCTTATAACGTATAACGCTATATACTATTACCTTATAACGTATAACGTCATATAGTAATAGCTCTAGACGTATAACGTTATATAGTATTACCTTATAAGGTATAAAGTCCTATAGTAATAGCTTCTAACGTATAACGTTATATAGTATTGTCTTATAAGGTATAACGTAATATAGTTATAGCTTCTAACGTATAACGCTATATAGTATTACCTTATAACGTATAACGTCATATAGTAATAGCTTCAGACGTATAACGTTATATAGTATTACCTTATAAGGTATAACGGCATATAGTAATTGCTTCTAACGTAAAACGTTAAATAGTATTACCTTATAAGGTATAAAGTCATATAGTAATAGCTTCTAACGTATAACGTTATATAGTATTATCTTATAAGGTATAACGTAATATAGTTGTAGCTTCTAACGTATAACGCTATATAGTATTACCTTATAACGTATAACGTCATATAGTAATAGCTTCAGAAGTATAACGTTATATAGTATTACCTTATAACGAATAAAGTTATGTAGTACTACCTTATAAGGTATAACGCCATGTAGTAATAGCTTCCTACGCATAACTTTAAATAGTATTACGTTATAAGGTATGACGTTATATAGTAATGGCTTCTGACGTATAATGTTATATAGTATTACCTTATAACGTATAACGTTATATTTGATTACCTTATAACGAATAAAGTTATGTAGTACTACCTTATAAGGTATAACGCCATGCAGTAATAGCTTCCTACGTATAACGTTAAATAGTATTACCTTATAAGGTATAGCGTTATATAGTAATACCTTCTAAAGTATAACGTTATAAGCTGTTACCTAATAACGTACAACGTTATATATTATTACCTTATAACGTATAACGTTATCTAGTATTACCTTATAACGTACAACGTTATATAGTATTACCTTATAACGTATAACGTTATATAGTATTACCTGATAAGGTATAACGTCATATAGTAATAGCTTCTAACGTATAACGCTATATAGTATTACCTTATAACGTAAAACGTCATATAGTAATAGCTTCTGACGTATAACGTTATATAGTATTACCTTATAAGGTATAACGTCATATAGTAATAGCTTCTAACGTATAACGTTATATAGTATTACCTTATAAGGTATAACGTAATATAGTTATAGCTTCTAACGTATAACGTTATGTACTATTACCTTACAACGTATAACGTCATATAGTAATAGCTTCTAACGTATAACGTTATATAGTATTACCTTTTAACGTATAACGTTATATAGTATTACCTTTTAACGTATAACGTTATATAGTATTACCTTTTCACGTATAACGTTATATAGTATTACCTTATAACGTATAACATCATAGAGTAATAGATTCTAACGCTTAACGTCATATAGTAATAGCTTCCAACGTATAAAGTTACATAGTAATAGCTTCTAACGTATAACGTTATATAGTATTACCTTATAAGGTATAAAATCATATAGTCATAGCTTCTAACGTATAACATTATATAGTATTACCTTATAACGTATAACGTTATATACTATTACCTTATAACGTACAACATTATATAGTATTACCTTATAACGTATAACGTTATGTACTACTACCTTATAACGTATAACGTCATATAATAATAGCTTCTGACGTATAATGTTATATAGTATTACCTTATAACATATAACGTTATATTTGATTACCTTATAACGAATAAAGTTATGTAGTACAACCTTATAAGGTATAACGCCATGCAGTAATAGCTTCCTACGTATAACGTTAAATAGTATTACCTTATAAGGTATAGCGTTATATAGTAATACCTTCTAAAGTATAACGTTATAAGCTATTACCTAATAACGTACAACGTTATATAGTATTACCTTATAACGTATAACGTTATCTAGTATTACCTTATAACGTACAACGTTATGTAGTATTACCTTATAACGTATAACGTTATATAGTATTACCTGATAAGGTATAACGTCATATAGTAATAGCTTCTAACGTATAACGCTATATAGTATTACCTTATAACGTAAAACGTCATATAGTAATAGCTTCTGACGTATAACGTTATATAGTATTACCTTATAAGGTATAACGTCATATAGTAATAGCTTCTAACGTATAACGTTATATAGTATTACCTTATAAGGTATAACGTAATATAGTTATAGCTTCTAACGTATAACGTTATGTACTATTACCTTACAACGTATAACGTCATATAGTAATAGCTTCTAACGTATAACGTTATATAGTATTACCTTTTAACGTATAACGTTATATAGTATTACCTTTTCACGTATAACGTTATATAGTATTATCTTATAACGTATAACGTTATATTTGATTACCTTATAACATGTAAAGTTATGTAGTACTACCTTATAAGGTATAACGCCATGTTGTAGTAGCTTCCTACGTATATCGTTAAATAGTATTACCTTATCAGGTATAACGTTATATAGTAATACCTTCTAACGTATAACGTTATATTTGATTACCTTATAACGAATAAGGTTATGTAGTACTACCTTATAAGGTTTAACGCCATGTAGTAATAGCTTCCTACGTATAACGTTAAATAGTATTACCTTATAAGGTATAACGTTATATAGTAATACCTTCTAACGTATAACGTTATAAGCTATTAACTAATAACGTACAACGTTATATAGTATTACCTTATAACGTATAACGCTATATAGTATTACCTTATAACGTATAACGTCATATAGTAATAGCTTCTGACGTATAACATTATATAGTACTACCTTATAAGGTATAACGTCACATAGTAATGGCTTCTAACGTACAACGTTATATAGTATTACCTTATAACGTATAACGTTATCTAGTATTAGCTTATAACGTACAACGTCATATAGTAATAGCCTCTAACGTATAACGTTATATAGTATTACCGTATTACGTATAACGTCATAGAGTAATAGATTCTAACGTATAACGTTATATAGTATTACCTTAAAACGTATAACGTCGTAGAGTAATAGCTTCTAACGTTTAACGTCATATAGTAATAGCTTCCAACGTATAAAGTTACATAGTAATAGCTTCTAACGTATAACGTTATATAGTATTACCTTATAAGGTATAAAATCATATAGTCATAGCTTCTAACGTATAACATTATATAGTGTTACCTTATAAGGTATAACGTCATATAGTAATAGCTTCTAACGTATAACGTTATGTACCATTACCTTACAACGTTTAACCTCATATAGTAATAGCTTCCAACGTATAACGTTACATAGTAATACCTCCTATGGCATAACGTTACATAGTAATACCTCCTATGGTATAACGTTGTATAATATTAACTTACAACGTAAAACGTTATATATTATTACCTTATAACATATAATGTTATGTAGTATTACCTTATAACGTATAACGTTATATTTGATTACCTTATAACGAATAAAGTTATGTAGTACAACCTTATAAGGTATAACGCCATGTAGTAATAGCTTCCTACGTATAACGTTAAATAGTATTACCTTGTAAGGTATAACGTCATATAGTATTATTAAATAACGTACAAAGTTATATAGTATTACCTTATAACGTATAACGTCATATAGTAAGAGCTTCTAACGTATAACGCTATATAATATTACCTTATAACGTATAACGTTATATAGTATTACTAAATAACGTACAAAGTTATATAGTATTACCTTATAACGTATAACGTTATCTACTATTACCTTATAACGTACAACATTATATAGTATTACCTTATAACGTATAACGTTATGTACTACTACCTTATAACGTATAACGTCATATAATAATAGCTTCTGACGTATAATGTTATAAAGTATTACCTTATAACGGATAACGTTATATTTGATTACCTTATAACGAATAAAGTTATGTAGTACAACCTTATAAGGTATAACGCCATGCAGTAATAGCTTCCTACGTATAACTTTAAATAGTATTACCTTATAAGGTATAGCGTTATATAGTAATACCTTCTAAAGTATAACGTTATAAGCTATTACCTAATAACGTACAACGTTATATAGTATTACCTTATAACGTATAACGTTATCTAGTATTACCTTATAACGTATAACGTCATATAGTAATAGCTTCTGACGTATAACATTATATAGTACTACCTTATAAGGTATAACGTCACATAGTAATGGCTTCTAACGTACAACGTTATATAGTATTACCTTATAACGTATAACGTTATCTAGTATTAGCTTATAACGTACAACGTCATATAGTAATAGCCTCTAACGTATAACGTTATATAGTATTACCGTATTACGTATAACGTCATAGAGTAATAGATTCTAACGTATAACGTTATATAGTATTACCTTAAAACGTATAACGTCATAGAGTAATAGCTTCTAACGTTTAACGTCATATAGTAATAGCTTCCAACGTATAAAGTTATGTAGTATTACCTTATAACGTATAAAGTTATGTAGTATTAGCTTATAAGGTATATCGCCATATAGTACTAGCTTCCTACCTATAACGTTATATAGTAATACCTCCTATGGTATAACATTGTATAATATTAACTTACAACGTACAACGATATATATTATTACCTTGTATCGTATAACGTTATATAGTATTACCTTATAAGGTATAATGTCATATAGCAATAGCTTCTTACGCATAACGTTACAAAGTATTACGTTATAAAGTATAACGTCATATGGTAATAGCTTCTAACGTATAACGTCATATAGTATTACCTTATAAGGTATTACGTCAGATTGTAATAGCTTCTAACGTATAACGTTATATAGTATTACCTTATAAGGTATTACGTCATATAGTAATAGCTTCTAATGTATAACGTTATGTAGTATTACCTTATAACGAATAACGTCATATAGTAATAGCTTCTAACGTGTAACGTTATAAGCTATTACCTAATGACTTATAACGCTATATAGTATTACCTTATAACGTATGATGTTATATAGTATTACTTAATAACGTACAACGTTATATATTATTACCTTATAACTTATAATGTTATGTAGTATTACCTTATAACGTATAACGTCATTCAGTAATAGCTTCTGACGTATTACATTATACAGTACAGCCTTATAAGGTATAACGTCACATAGTAATGGCTTCTAACGTACAACGTTATATAGTATTACCTTATAACGTATAACGTTATCTAGTATTACCTTATAACGTACAACGTCATATAGTAATAGCTTCTAACGTATAACGTTATATAGTATTACCTTATAAGGTATAACGTCATATAGTAATAGCCTCTAACCTATAACGTTATGTACCATTACCTTACAACGTATAACGTCATATAGTAATAGCTTCCAACGTATAACGTTACATAGTAATACCTCCTATGGTATAACGTTACATAGTAGTACCTCCTATGGTATAACGTTGTATAATATTAACTTATAACGTACAACGTTATATATTATTACCTTATAACGTATAATGTTATGTAGTATTACCTTATAAATTATAACGTTATGTACTATTACCTTACAACGTATAACGTCATATAGTAATAGCTTCCAACGTATAAAGTTACATAGTAATAGCTTCTAACGAATAACGTTATATAGTATTACCTTATAAGGTATAACGTCATATAGTAATAGCTTCTAACGTATAACGTTATGTACCATTACCTTTCAACGTATAACGTCACATAATTATGGCTTATAACGTACAACGTTATATTGTATTACCTTTTAACGTGTAACGTTATATAGTATTACCTTATAACGTATAACGTTATCTAGTATTACCTTATAAGGTATAACGCCATGTGGTAATAGCTTCCTACGTATAACGTTAAATAGTATTACCTTATAAGGTACAACGTTATATAGTAATACCTTCTAACGTATAACGTTATAAGCTACTACCTTATAACGTACAACGTTATATAGTATTACCTTATAACGTATAACGTCATATAGTAATAGTTTCTGACGTATAATGTTAGAGAGTATTACCTTATAACGTATAACGTTATATTTGATTACCTTATAACGAATAAAGTTATGTAGTACTACCTTATAAGGTATAACGCCATGTAGTAATAGCTTCTAACGTATGACGTTATATAGTACTACCTTATGAGGTATAACATCACATAGTAATTGCTTCTAACGTATAACGTTATAAGCTATTACCTAATAACGTATAACGCTATATAGTATTACCTTATAACGAATAAAGTTATATAGTATTACCTTATAAGGTATAACGCGATATAGTAATAGCTTCCTACGAATAACGTTATATAGTATTACCTCATAAGGTATAACGTCATATAGTAAAATCTTCCAACGTATAAAGTTATAAGCTATTACCTAATAACCTATAACGTTATATGGTAATAGCTTCCAACGTATGACGTTATATAGTACTACCTTGTAATGTATAACGTTATGAACTATTACCTAATAACGTATAACATTATATAGTATTACCTTATAACATATAACGTCTTATAGTAATAGCTTCTATCGTAATACCGCTATATAGTATTACCATATAACGTATAAAGTTATATTTGATTACCTAATAACGTATAAAGTTATGTAGTACTACCTTATAAGGTATGACGCCATATAGTAATAACTTCCTACGTATAACGTTAAATAGTAATACCTTGTAAGGTATAACGTAATATAGTAATACCTTCTAACGTATAACGTTATCTACTATTACCTTATAACGTACAACGTCATATAGTCATAGCTTCTAACGTATGACGTTATATAGTACTACCTTATGAGGTATAACGTCATATAGTAATAGCTTCTAACGTATAACGTTATGTACCATTACCTTTCAACGTATAACGTCACATAATTATGGCTTATAACGTACAACGTTATATTGTATTACCTTTTAACGTGTAACGTTATATAGTATTACCTTATAACGTATAACGTTATCTAGTATTACCTTATAAGGTATAACGCCATGTGGTAATAGCTTCCTACGTATAACGTTAAATAGTATTACCTTATAAGGTACAACGTTATATAGTAATACCTTCTAACGTATAACGTTATAAGCTACTACCTTATAACGTACAACGTTATATAGTATTACCTTATAACGTATAACGTCATATAGTAATAGTTTCTGACGTATAATGTTAGAGAGTATTACCTTATAACGTATAACGTTATATTTGATTACCTTATAACGAATAAAGTTATGTAGTACTACCTTATAAGGTATAACGCCATGTAGTAATAGCTTCTAACGTATGACGTTATATAGTACTACCTTATGAGGTATAACATCACATAGTAATTGCTTCTAACGTATAACGTTATAAGCTATTACCTAATAACGTATAACGCTATATAGTATTACCTTATAACGAATAAAGTTATATAGTATTACCTTATAAGGTATAACGCGATATAGTAATAGCTTCCTACGAATAACGTTATATAGTATTACCTCATAAGGTATAACGTCATATAGTAAAATCTTCCAACGTATAAAGTTATAAGCTATTACCTAATAACCTATAACGTTATATGGTAATAGCTTCCAACGTATGACGTTATATAGTACTACCTTGTAATGTATAACGTTATGAACTATTACCTAATAACGTATAACATTATATAGTATTACCTTATAACATATAACGTCTTATAGTAATAGCTTCTATCGTAATACCGCTATATAGTATTACCATATAACGTATAAAGTTATATTTGATTACCTAATAACGTATAAAGTTATGTAGTACTACCTTATAAGGTATGACGCCATATAGTAATAACTTCCTACGTATAACGTTAAATAGTAATACCTTGTAAGGTATAACGTAATATAGTAATACCTTCTAACGTATAACGTTATCTACTATTACCTTATAACGTACAACGTCATATAGTCATAGCTTCTAACGTATGACGTTATATAGTACTACCTTATGAGGTATAACATCACATAGTAATTGCTTCTAACGTATAACGTTATATTTGATTACCTTATAACATGTAAAGTTATGTAGTACTACCTTATAAGGTATAACGCCTTGTAGTAATAGCTTCCTCCGTATAACGTTAAATAGTATTACCTTATCCGGTATAACGTTATATAGTAATAGCTTCTATCGTATAACGTTATATAGTATTACCTTATAAGGTATAACGTCATATAGTAATAGCTTCTAACGTATAACGCTATATAGTATTACCTTATAAGGTATAACGTCATAGAGTAATAGCTTCTAACGTTTAACGTCATATAGTAACTGCTTCCAACCTATAAAGTTACATAGTAATAGCTTCTAACGTATAACGTTATATAGTATTACCTTATAAGGTATAACGTCAAATAGTAATAGCTTCTAACGTATAACGTTATGTACCATTACCTTACAACGTATAACGTCATATAGTAATAGCTTCCAACGTATAACGTTACATAGTAATACCTCCTATGGCACAACGTTACATAGTAATACCTCCTATGGTATAACGTTGTATAATATTAACTTATAACGTACAACGTTATATATTATTACCTTATAACGTATAATGTTATGTAGTATTACCTTACAACGTATAACGTTATGTACTATTACCTTACAACGTATAACGTCATATAGTAATAGCTTCTGACGCATAACGTGATATAGTATTACCTTATAACGTATGACGTCATATGGTAATAGCTTCTAACGTATAACGTTATATAGTATTACCTTATAAGGTATAACGTCATATAGTAATAGCTTCTAACGTATAACGTTATGTACCATTACATTACAACGTACAACGTTGTATAGTGTTACCTTTTAACGTATAACGTTATATAGTATTACCTTATAAGGTATAACGCCATGTAGTAATAGCTTCCTACGTATAACGTTAAATAGTATTACCTTATAAGGTACAACGTTATATAGTAATACCTTCTAACGTATAACGTTATAAGCTACAACCTTATAACGTACAACGTTATATAGTATTACCTTATAACGTATAACGTTATGTACTACTACCTTACCACGTATAACGTCATATAGTAATAGCTTCCTACTTATAACGTTACATAGTAATACCTCCTATGGTATAACGTTACATAGTAGTACCTTATAACGTATAACGTTATATAGTATTACTAAATAACGTACAAAGTTATATAGTGTTACCTTATAACGTATAACGTTATCTACTATTACCTTTTAACGTACAACGTCATATAGTCATAGCTTCTAACGTATGACGTTATATAGTACTACCTTATGAGGTATAACATCACATAGTAATTGCTTCTAACGTATAACGTTATAAGCTATTACCTAATAACGTATAACGCTATATAGTATTACCTTATAACGTATAAAGTTATATAGTATTACCTTATAAGCTATAACGCGATATAGTAATAGCTTCCTACGAATAACGTTATATAGTATTACCTTATAAGGTATAACGTCATATAGTAATAGCTTCTAACGTATAACGTTGTAGAGAATTACCTTTTACCGTGTAACGTTATATAGTATTACCTAATAACGTACAAAGTAATAAAATATTAACTTATAACGTATAACTTCGTATAGTAATAGCTTCTAACGTATAACTTTATGTACTCTCACCTTACAACGTATAACGTCATATAGTACTAGCTTCGTACGTATAACGTTATATAGTATTACCTTATAAGGTATAACGTCATGTAGTAAAATCTTCCAACGTATAAAGTTATAAGCTATTACCTAATAACCTATAACGTTATATGGTAATAGCTTCCAACGTATGACGTTATAGAGTACTACCTTGTAATGTATAACGTTATGAACTATTACCTAATAACGTATAACATTATATAGTATTACCTTATAACATATAACGTCTTATAGTAATAGCTTCTATCGTAATACCGCTATATAGTATTACCATATAACGTATAAAGTTATATTTGATTACCTAATAACGTATAAAGTTATGTAGTACTACCTTATAAGGTATGACGCCATATAGTAATAACTTCCTACGTATAACGTTAAATAGTAATACCTTGTAAGGTATAACGTAATATCGTAATACCTTCTAACGTATAACGTTATCTACTATTACCTTATAACGTACAACGTCATATAGTCATAGCTTCTAACGTATGACGTTATATAGTACTACCTTATGAGGTATAACATCACATAGTAATTGCTTCTAACGTATAACGTTATATTTGATTACCTTATAACATGTAAAGTTATGTAGTACTACCTTATAAGGTATAACGCCATGTAGTAATAGCTTCCTCCGTATAACGTTAAATAGTATTACCTTATCCGGTATAACGTTATATAGTAATAGCTTCTATCGTATAACGTTATATAGTATTACCTTATAAGGTATGACGTCATATAGTAATAGCTTCCAACGTATAACGCTATATAGTATTACCTTATAAGGTATAACGTCATAGAGTAGTAGCTTCTAACGTTTAACGTCATATAGTAATAGCTTCCAACCTATAAAGTTACATAGTAATAGCTTCTAACGTATAACGTTATATAGTATTACCTTATAAGGTATAACGTCAAATAGTAATAGCTTCTAACGTATAACGTTATGTACCATTACCTTACAACGTATAACGTCATATAGTAATAGCTTCCAACGTATAACGTTACATAGTAATATCTCCTATAGTATAACGTTGTATAATATTAACTTATAACGTACAACGTTATATATTATTACCTTATAACGTATAATGTTATGTAGTATTACCTTACAACGTATAACGTTATGTACTATTACCTTACAACGTATAACGTCATATAGTAATAGCTTCTGACGCATAACGTGATATAGTATTACCTTATAACGTATAACGTCATATGGTAATAGCTCCTAACGTATAACGTTATATAGTATTACCTTATAAGGTATAACGTCATATAGTAATAGCTTCTAACGTATAACGTTATGTACCATTACATTACAACGTACAACGTTGTATAGTGTTACCTTTTAACGTATAACGTTATAAAGTATTACCTTATAAGGTATAACGTTATATAGTAATACCTTCTAACGTATAATGTTATAAGCTATTACCTAATAACGTACAACGTTATATAGTATTTCCTTATAACGTATAACGTTATCTAGTATTACCTTATAACGTACAACGTTATATAGTATTACCTTATAACGTATAACGTTATCTAGTATTACCTTATAACGTACAACGTTATATAGTATTACCTTATAACGTATAACGTTATATAGTATTACCTTATAAGGTATAACGTCAAATAGTAATAGCTTCTAACGTATAACGTTATGTACCATTACCTTACAACGTATAACGTCATATAGTAATAGCTTCCAACGTATAACGTTACATAGTAATACCTCCTATAGTATAACGTTGTATAATATTAACTTATAACGTACAACGTTATATATTATTACCTTATAACGTATAATGTTATGTAGTATTACCTTACAACGTATAACGTTATATAGTATTACCTTATAACGTATAACGTTATGTAGTATTACCTTATAACGTATAACGTTATGTACTACTACCTTACCACGTATAACGTCATATAGTAATAGCTTCCTACTTATAACGTTACATAGTAATACCTCCTATGGTATAACGTTACATAGTAGTACCTCCTATGGTATAACGCTGTATAATATTAACTTATAACGTACAACGTTATATATTATTACCTTATAACGTATAATGTTATGTAGTATTACCTTATAACGTATAACGTTATGTACTATTACCTTATAACGTATAACGTCATATAGTAACAGCTTCTGACGTATAATGTTATATAGTATTACGTTATAACGTATAACGTTATATTTGATTACCTTACAACGAATAAAGTTATGTAGTACTACCTTATAAGGTATAACGCCATGTAGTAATAGCTTCCTACGTATAACATTAAATAGTATTACCTTATAAGATATAACGTTATATCGTAATAGCTTCTGACGTATAACATTATATAGTACTACCTTATAAGGTATAACGTCACATAGTAATAGCTTCTAACGTATAACGCTATAAAGTATTACCTTATAAGGTATACCGTCATATAGTAATAGCTTCTAACGTATAACGTTATGTACCATTACCTTACAACGCATAACGTCATATAGTCTTACCTTATATGGTATAACGTCACATAGTAATAGCATCTAACGTATAACGCTATATAGTATTACCTTATAAGGTATAACGTCATAGACTAATAGCTCCTAACGTATAACGTCATATAGTAATAGCTTCCAACGTATACAGTTACATAGTAATAGCTACTAACGTATAACGTTATGTAGTATTACCTTATAACGTATAACGTTATATTTGATTACCTTATATCGAATAAAGTTATGTAGTACTACCTTACAAGGTATAACGCCATGCAGTAATCGCTTCCTACGTATAACGTTAAATAGTATTACCTTATAAGGTATAACGTTATATAGTAATACCTTCTAACGTATAACGTTACAAGCTATTACCTAATAACGTACAACGTTATATAGTATTACCTTATAACGTATAACTTTATCTAGTATTACCTTATAACGTACAACGTTATATAGTATTACCTTATAACATATAACGTTATCTAGTATTACCTTATAACGTACAACGTTATGTACTATTACCTAATAACGTATAACGTTATGTACTATTACCTTACCACGTATAACGTCATATAGTATTACTTATTATAGTATTAGCTATATAGTATTACCTTATAAGGTATAACGTCATATAGTAATAGCTTCTAACGTATAACGTTATATAGTATTACCTTATAACGTATAACGTTATATTTGATTACCTTATAACGAATAAAGTTTTGTAGTACTGCCTTATAAGGTATAACGCCATGCAGTAATAGCTTCCTACGTATAACGTTAAATAGTATTACCTTATAAGGTATAACGTTATATAGTAATACCTTCTAACGTATAACGTTATAAGCTATTACCTAATATATGCGTTCTAACATATAGCGTTATATAGTATTACCTTATAAGGTATAACGTCATATAGTAATTGCTTCTAACGTATAACGTTATATAGTATTCCCTTATAAGGTATAACGTAATATAGTTATAGCTTCCAAAGTATAACGTTATGTACTATTACCTTACAACGTATAACGTCATATAGTAATAGCTTCTAACGTATACCGTTATATAGTATTACCTTTTAACGTATAACGTTATATAGTATTACCTTATAACGTACAACGTTATATAGTATTACCTTATAAGGTATAACGTCATATAATAATAGCTTCTAACGTATAACGTTATATAGTATTACCTTTTAACGTATAACGTTATATAGTATTACCTTATAAGGTATAACGTTATATTTGATTACCTTATAACGTATAAAGTTATGTAGTACTACCTTATTAGGTATAACGCCATGTAGTAATAGCTTCCAACGTATAACGATATATAGTATTACCTTATGAGGTATAACGTCATATAGTTGTAGCTTCTAACGTATAACGTTATGTACCATTACCTTACAACGTATAACGTCATATAGTAATAGCTTCCAACGTATAACGTTACATAGTAATACCTCCTATGGTATAACGTTACATAGTAGTACCTCCTATGGTATAACGTTGTATAATATTAACTTATAACGTACAATGTTATATATTATTACCTTATAACGTATAATGTTATGCAGTATTACCTTATAACGTATAACGTTATGTACTATTACCTTATAACGCATAACGTCATATAGTAATAGCTTCTGACGTATAATGTTATATAGTATTACCTTATAACGTATAACGTTATATTTGATTACCTTATAACGTATAACGCTATATAGTATTACCTTATAAGGTATAACGTCATATAGTAATAGCTTCTAACGTATAACGTTAAATAGTATTACCTTATAAGGTATAACGTTATATAGTAATACCTTCTAACGTATAATGTTATAAGCTATTACCTAACAACGTACAACGTTATATAGTATTACCTTATAACGTATAACGTTATCTAGTATAACCTTATAACGTACAACGTTATATAGTATTACCTTATAACGTATAACGTTATCTAGTATTACCTTATAACGTACAATGTTATATAGTATTACCTTATAACGTATAACGTTATATTTGATTACCTTATAACGAATAAAGTTATGTAGTACTACCTTATAAGGTATAACGCCATGCAGTAATAGCTTCTAACGTATAACGTTATATAGTATTACCTGATAAGGTATAACGTCATATAGTAATAGCTTCTAACGTATAACGTTATATAGTATTCCCTCATAAGGTATAACGTTATATAGTTATAGCTTCTAACGTATAATGTTATGTACTATTACCTTACAACGTATAACGTCATTTAGTAATAGCTTCTAACGTATAACGTTATATAGTATTACCTTTTAAAGTATAACGTTATATAGTATTACCTTTTAACGTATAACGTTATATAGTATTACCTTATAACATGTAAATTTATGTAGTACTACCTTATAAGGTATAACGCCATGTAGTAATAGCTTCCTACGTATAACGTTAAATAGTATTACCTTATCAGGTATAACGTTATATAGTAATAGCTTCTATGGTATAACGTTATATAGTATTACCTTATAAGGTATAACGTCATATAGTAATAGCTTCTTACGTATGACGTTATACAGTAATAGCTTCCAACGTATAAAGTTACATAGGAATAGCTTCTAACGTATAACTTTATATAGTATTACCTTATAACGTATAACGTTATCTAATATTACCTTATAACGTACAACGTTATATAGTATTACCTTATAACGTATAACGTTATATTTGATTACCTTATAACGAATATAGTTATGTAGTACTACCTTATAAGGTATAACGCCATGCAGTAATAGCTTCTAACGTATAACGTTATATAGCATTCCCTTATAAGGTATAACGTAATATAGTTATAGCTTCTAACGTATAACGTTATGTACTATTACCTTACAACGTATAACGTCATTTAGTAATAGCTTCTAACGTATAACGTTATATAGTATTACCTTTTAACGTATAACGTTATATAGTATTACCTTTTAACGTATAACGTTATATAGTATTACCTTATAACATGTAAAGTTATGTAGTACTACCTTATAAGGTATAACGCCATGTAGTAATAGCTTCCTACGTATAACGTTAAATAGTATTACCTTATCAGGTATAACGTTATATAGTAATAGCTTCTATGGTATAACGTTATATAGTATTACCTTATAAGGTATAACGTCATATACTAATAGCTTCTTACGTATAACGTTATATAGTATTACCTTATAAGGTATATCGTAATATAGTTATAGCTTCTAACGTATAACGTTATGTACTATTACCTTACAGCGTATAACGTCATATAGTACTAGCTTCCTACTTATAACGTTACATAGTAAGACCTCCTATGGTGTAACGTTACATAGTAGTACCTCCTATGGTATAACGTTGTATAATATTAACTTATAACGTACAACGTTATATATTATTACCTTATAACGTATAATGTTATGTTGTATTACCTTAAAACGTATAACGTTATGTACTACTACCTTATAACGTATAACGTCATATAGTAACAGCTTCTGACGTATAATGTTATATAGTATTACCTTATAACGTATAACGTTATATTTGATTACCTTATAACGAATAAAGTTATGTAGTACTACCTTATAAGGTATAACGCCATGCAGTAATAGCTTCTAACGTATAACGTTATATAGCATTCCCTTATAAGGTATAACGTAATATAGTTATAGCTTCTAACGTATAACGTTATGTACCATTACCTTACAACGTATAACGTCATATAGTCTTACCTTATAAGGTATAACGTCACATAGTAATAGCTTCTAACGTATAACGCTATATAGTACTACCTTATAAGGTATAGCGTCATATACTAATAGCTTCTAACGTATAACGTTATGTACCATTACCTTACAACGTATAACGTCATATAGTCTTACCTTATAAGGTATAACGTCATATAGTAATAGCTTCTAACGTATAACGTCATATAGTAATAGCTTCCAACGTATAAAGATACATAGTAATAGCTTCTAACGTATAACGTTATATAGTATTACCTTATAAGGTATAACGTCATATAGTAATAGCTTCTAACGTATAACGTTATATAGTATTACCTTTTAACGTATAACGTTATATAGTAGTAGCTTCTGACGTATAATGTTATATAGTATTACATTATAACTTATAACGTTGTAAGCTATTACCTAATAATGTACAACGTTATATAGTATTACCTTATAACGTATAACGTTATCTTGTATTACCATATAACGTACAACGTTATATAGTATTACCTTGTAACGTATAACGTTACCTAGTATTACCTTATAACGTACAACGTCATATAGTAATAGCTTCTAACGTATAACGTTATATAGTATTACCTGATAAGGTATAACGTCATATAGTAATAGCTTCTGACGTATAACGTTATCTACTATTACCTTATAGCGTACAACGTTATATAGTATTACCTTTTAACGTATAACGTTATATAGTATTACCTTATAACGTATAACGTTATCTTGTATTACTTTATAACGTACAACGTTATATAGTATTACCTTATAACGTATAAAGTTATGTAGTACTACCTTATAAGGTATAACGCCACGTAGTAATAGCTTCCAACGTATAACGTTATATAGTATTACCTTATAAGGTGTAACGTCATATAGTAATAGCTTCTAACGTTTAACGTTATATATTATTACCTTTTAACGTATAACGTTATATTTGATTACCTTATAACATGTAAAGTTATGTAGTACTACCTTATAAGGTATAACGCCATTTAGTAATAGCTTCCTACGTATAACGTTAAATAGTATTACCTTATCAGGTATAACGTTATATAGTAATACCTTCTAACGTATAACGTTATAAGCTATTACCTAATAACGTACAACGTTATATAGTATTACCTTATAACGTATAACGTTATCTATTATTACCTTATAACGTACAACGTTATATAGTATTACCTTATAACGTATAACGTTATCTAGTATTACCTTATAACGTACAACGTTATATAGTATTACCTTGTAACGTATAACGTTATCTAGTATTACCTTATAACGTACAACGTCATATAGTTTTAGCTTCTAACGTATAACGTTATATAGTATTACCTGATAAGGTATAACGTCATATAGTAATAGCTTCTGACGTATAACGTTATCTACTATTACCTTATAACGTATAACGCCATATAGTAATAGCTTCCAATGTATAACGTTACATAGTAATACCACCTATGGTATAACGTTACATAGTAGTACCTCCTATGGTATAACGTTGTATAATATTAACTTATAACGTACAACGTTGTATGTTATTACCTTATAACGTATAATGCTATGTAGTATTACCTTATAACGAATAACGTTATGTACTATTACCTTATAACGTATAACGTCATATAGTAATAGCTTCTGACGTATAATGTTATATAGTATTACCTTATAACGTATAACGTTATATTTGATTACCTTATAACGAATAAAGTTATGTTGTACTACCTTATAAGGTATAACGCCATGTAGTAATAGCTTCCTATGTATAACGTTAAATAGTATTACCTTATCAGGTATAACGTTATATAGTAATAGCTTCTATGGTATAACGTTATATAGTATTACCTTATAAGGTATAACGTCATATAGTAATAGCTTCTTACGTATAACGTTATATAGTAATAGCTTCCAACGTATAAAGTTACATAGGAATAGCTTCTAACGTATAACTTTATATAGTATTACCTTATAACGTATAACGTTATCTAATATTACCTTATAACGTACAACGTTATATAGTATTACCTTATAACGTATAACGTTATATTTGATTACCTTATAACGAATATAGTTATGTAGTACTACCTTATAAGGTATAACGCCATGCAGTAATAGCTTCTAACGTATAACGTTATATAGCATTCCCTTATAAGGTATAACGTAATATAGTTATAGCTTCTAACGTATAACGTTATGTACTATTACCTTACAACGTATAACGTCATTTAGTAATAGCTTCTAACGTATAACGTTATATAGTATTACCTTTTAACGTATAACGTTATATAGTATTACCTTATAACATGTAAATTTATGTAGTACTACCTTATAAGGTATAACGCCATGTAGTAATAGCTTCCTACGTATAACGTTAAATAGTATTACCTTATCAGGTATAACGTTATATAGTAATAGCTTCTATGGTATAACGTTATATAGTATTACCTTATAAGGTATAACGTCATATACTAATAGCTTCTTACGTATAACGTTATATAGTATTACCTTATAAGGTATATCGTAATATAGTTATAGCTTCTAACGTATAACGTTATGTACTATTACCTTACAGCGTATGACGTCATATAGTACTAGCTTCCTACTTATAACGTTACATAGTAAGACCTCCTATGGTGTAACGTTACATAGTAGTACCTCCTATGGTATAACGTTGTATAATATTAACTTATAACGTACAACGTTATATATTATTACCTTATAACGTATAATGTTATGTTGTATTACCTTAAAACGTATAACGTTATGTACTACTACCTTATAACGTATAACGTCATATAGTAACAGCTTCTGACGTATAATGTTATATAGTATTACCTTATAACGTATAACGTTATATTTGATTACCTTATAACGAATAAAGTTATGTAGTACTACCTTATAAGGTATAACGCCATGCAGTAATAGCTTCTAACGTATAACGTTATATAGCATTCCCTTATAAGGTATAACGTAATATAGTTATAGCTTCTAACGTATAACGTTATGTACCATTACCTTACAACGTATAACGTCATATAGTCTTACCTTATAAGGTATAACGTCACATAGTAATAGCTTCTAACGTATAACGCTATATAGTATTACCTTATAAGGTATAGCGTCATATACTAATAGCTTCTAACGTATAACGTTATGTACCATTACCTTACAACGTATAACGTCATATAGTCTTACCTTATAAGGTATAACGTCACATAGTAATAGCTTCTAACGTATAACGTCATATAGTAATAGCTTCCAACGTATAAAGATACATAGTAATAGCTTCTAACGTATAACGTTATATAGTATTACCTTATAAGGTATACCGTCATATAGTAATAGCTTCTAACGTATAACGTTATATAGTATTACCTTTTAACGTATAACGTTATATAGTAGTAGCTTCTGACGTATAATGTTATATAGTATTACATTATAACTTATAACGTTGTAAGCTATTACCTAATAATGTACAACGTTATATAGTATTACCTTATAACGTATAACGTTATCTTGTATTACCATATAACGTACAACGTTATATAGTATTACCTTGTAACGTATAACGTTACCTAGTATTACCTTATAACGTACAACGTCATATAGTAATAGCTTCTAACGTATAACGTTATATAGTATTACCTGATAAGGTATAACGTCATATAGTAATAGCTTCTGACGTATAACGTTATCTACTATTACCTTATAGCGTACAACGTTATATAGTATTACCTTTTAACGTATAACGTTATATAGTATTACCTTATAACGTATAACGTTATCTTGTATTACTTTATAACGTACAACGTTATATAGTATTACCTTATAACGTATAAAGTTATGTAGTACTACCTTATAAGGTATAACGCCACGTAGTAATAGCTTCCAACGTATAACGTTATATAGTATTACCTTATAAGGTGTAACGTCATATAGTAATAGCTTCTAACGTTTAACGTTATATATTATTACCTTTTAACGTATAACGTTATATTTGATTACCTTATAACATGTAAAGTTATGTAGTACTACCTTATAAGGTATAACGCCATTTAGTAATAGCTTCCTACGTATAACGTTAAATAGTATTACCTTATCAGGTATAACGTTATATAGTAATACCTTCTAACGTATAACGTTATAAGCTATTACCTAATAACGTACAACGTTATATAGTATTACCTTATAACGTATAGCGTTATCTATTATTACCTTATAACGTACAACGTTATATAGTATTACCTTATAACGTATAACGTTATCTAGTATTACCTTATAACGTACAACGTTATATAGTATTACCTTGTAACGTATAACGTTATCTAGTATTACCTTATAACGTACAACGTCATATAGTTTTAGCTTCTAACGTATAACGTTATATAGTATTACCTGATAAGGTATAACGTCATATAGTAATAGCTTCTGACGTATAACGTTATCTACTATTACCTTATAACGTATAACGCCATATAGTAATAGCTTCCAATGTATAACGTTACATAGTAATACCTCCTATGGTATAACGTTACATAGTAGTACCTCCTATGGTATAACGTTGTATAATATTAACTTATAACGTACAACGTTGTATGTTATTACCTTATAACGTATAATGCTATGTAGTATTACCTTATAACGAATAACGTTATGTACTATTACCTTATAACGTATAACGTCATATAGTAATAGCTTCTGACGTATAATGTTATATAGTATTACCTTATAACGTATAACGTTATATTTGATTACCTTATAACGAATAAAGTTATGTGGTACTACCTTATAAGGTATAACGCCATGTAGTAATAGCTTCCTATGTATAACGTTAAATAGTATTACCTTATAAGGTATAACGTTATATAGTAATACCTTCTAACGTATAACGTTATAAGCTATTACCTAATAAAGTACAACGTTATATAGTATTACCTTATAACGTATAACATCATATAGTAAGAGCTTCTAACGTATAACGTTATGTACCATTACCTTACAACGTATATCGTCATATAGTCTTACCTTATAAGGTATAACGTCATATAGTAATAGCTTCTAACGTATAACGTTATAAGCTATTACCTAATAAGGTATAACGTTATACAGTGTTACCTTATAACGTATAACGTCATATAGTAGTAGCTTCTGACGTATAATGTTATATAGTATTACCTTATAACTTATAACGTTATATAGTATTACTAAATAACGTACAAAGTTATTTGGATTACCTTATAACGTATAACGTCCTCTACTATTACCTTATAACGTACAACGTTGTATAGTATTACCTTATAACGTATAACGTTATGTACTATTACCTTACAACGTATAACGTCATATAGTAATAGCTTCTGACGTATAACGTTATATAGTATTACCTTTTAACGTATAACGTTATATTTGATTACCTTATAACATGTAAAGTTATGTAGTACTACATTATAAGGTATAACGCCATTTAGTAATAGCTTCTAACGTATAACCCTATATAGTATTACCTTATAACGTATAACGTCATATAGTAATAGCTTCAGACGTATAACGTTATACAGTATTACCTTATAAGGTATAACGTCATATAGTAATAGCTTCTAACGTATAACGTTATATAGTATTCCCTTATAAGGTATAACGTAATATAGTTATAGCTTCTAACGTATAACGTTATGTACTATTACCTTACAACGTATAACGTCATTTAGTAATGGCTTCTAACGTATAACGTTATATAGTATTACCTTTTAACGTATAACGTTATATAGTATTACCTTTTAACGTATAACGTTATATAGTATTACCTTATAACGTATAACGTTATGTAGTATTACCTTATAACGTATAACGTTATGTACTACTACCTTACCACGTATAACGTCATATAGTAATAGCTTCCTACTTATAACGTTACATAGTAATACCTCCTATGGTATAACGTTACATAGTAGTACCTCCTATGGTATAACGCTGTATAATATTAACTTATAACGTACAACGTTATATATTATTACCTTATAACGTATAATGTTATGTAGTATTACCTTATAACGTATAACGTTATGTACTATTACCTTATAACGTATAACGTCATATAGTAACAGCTTCTGACGTATAATGTTATATAGTATTACGTTATAACGTATAACGTTATATTTGATTACCTTACAACGAATAAAGTTATGTAGTACTACCTTATAAGGTATAACGCCATGTAGTAATAGCTTCCTACGTATAACATTAAATAGTATTACCTTATAAGATATAACGTTATATCGTAATAGCTTCTGACGTATAACATTATATAGTACTACCTTATAAGGTATAACGTCACATAGTAATAGCTTCTAACGTATAACGCTATAAAGTATTACCTTATAAGGTATACCGTCATATAGTAATAGCTTCTAACGTATAACGTTATGTACCATTACCTTACAACGTATAACGTCATATAGTCTTACCTTATATGGTATAACGTCACATAGTAATAGCATCTAACGTATAACGCTATATAGTATTACCTTATAAGGTATAACGTCATAGACTAATAGCTCCTAACGTATAACGTCATATAGTAATAGCTTCCAACGTATACAGTTACATAGTAATAGCTACTAACGTATAACGTTATGTAGTATTACCTTATAACGTATAACGTTATATTTGATTACCTTATATCGAATAAAGTTATGTAGTACTACCTTACAAGGTATAACGCCATGCAGTAATCGCTTCCTACGTATAACGTTAAATAGTATTACCTTATAAGGTATAACGTTATATAGTAATACCTTCTAACGTATAACGTTACAAGCTATTACCTAATAACGTACAACGTTATATAGTATTACCTTATAACGTATAACTTTATCTAGTATTACCTTATAACGTACAACGTTATATAGTATTACCTTATAACATATAACGTTATCTAGTAGTACCTTATAACGTACAACGTTATGTACTATTACCTAATAACGTATAACGTTATGTACTATTACCTTACCACGTATAACGTCATATAGTATTACTTATTATAGTATTAGCTATATAGTATTACCTTATAAGGTATAACGTCATATAGTAATAGCTTCTAACGTATAACGTTATATAGTATTACCTTATAACGTATAACGTTATATTTGATTACCTTATAACGAATAAGGTTTTGTAGTACTACCTTATAAGGTATAACGCCATGCAGTAATAGCTTCCTACGTATAACGTTAAATAGTATTACCTTATAAGGTATAACGTTATATAGTAATACCTTCTAACGTATAACGTTATAAGCTATTACCTAATATATGCGTTCTAACATATAGCGTTATATAGTATTACCTTATAAGGTATAACGTCATATAGTAATTGCTTCTAACGTATAACGTTATATAGTATTCCCTTATAAGGTATAACGTAATATAGTTATAGCTTCCAACGTATAACGTTATGTACTATTACCTTACAACGTATAACGTCATATAGTAATAGCTTCTAACGTATACCGTTATATAGTATTACCTTTTAACGTATAACGTTATATAGTATTACCTTATAACGTACAACGTTATATAGTATTACCTTATAAGGTATAACGTCATATAATAATAGCTTCTAACGTATAACGTTATATAGTATTACCTTTTAACGTATAACGTTATATAGTATTACCTTATAACGTATAACGTTATATTTGATTACCTTATAACGTATAAAGTTATGTAGTACTACCATATTAGGTATAACGCCATGTAGTAATAGCTTCCAACGTATAACGATATATAGTATTACCTTATGAGGTATAACGTCATATAGTTGTAGCTTCTAACGTATAACGTTATGTACCATTACCTTACAACGTATAACGTCATATAGTAATAGCTTCCAACGTATAACGTTACATAGTAATACCTCCTATGGTATAACGTTACATAGTAGTACCTCCTATGGTATAACGTTGTATAATATTAACTTATAACGTACAATGTTATATATTATTACCTTATAACGTATAATGTTATGTAGTATTACCTTATAACGTATAACGTTATGTACTATTACCTTATAACGCATAACGTCATATAGTAATAGCTTCTAACGTATAATGTTATATAGTATTACCTTATAACGTATAACGTTATATTTGATTACCTTATAACGTATAACGCTATATAGTATTACCTTATAAGGTATAACGTCATATAGTAATAGCTTCTAACGTATAACGTTAAATAGTATTACCTTATAAGGTATAACGTTATATAGTAATACCTTCTAACGTATAATGTTATAAGCTATTACCTAACAACGTACAACGTTATATAGTATTACCTTATAACGTATAACGTTATCTAGTATAACCTTATAACGTACAACGTTATATAGTATTACCTTATAACGTATAACGTTATCTAGTATTACCTTATAACGTACAATGTTATATAGTATTACCTTATAACGTATAACGTTATATTTGATTACCTTATAACGAATAAAGTTATGTAGTACTACCTTATAAGGTATAACGCCATGCAGTAATAGCTTCTAACGTATAACGTTATATAGTATTACCTGATAAGGTATAACGTCATATAGTAATAGCTTCTAACGTATAACGTTATATAGTATTCCCTCATAAGGTATAACGTTATATAGTTATAGCTTCTAACGTATAATGTTATGTACTATTACCTTACAACGTATAACGTCATTTAGTAATAGCTTCTAACGTATAACGTTATATAGTATTACCTTTTAAAGTATAACGTTATATAGTATTACCTTTTAACGTATAACGTTATATAGTATTACCTTATAACATGTAAGTTTATGTAGTACTACCTTATAAGGTATAACGCCATGTAGTAATAGCTTCCTACGTATAACGTTAAATAGTATTACCTTATCAGGTATAACGTTATATAGTAATAGCTTCTATGGTATAACGTTATATAGTATTACCTTATAAGGTATAACGTCATATACTAATAGCTTCTTACGTATAACGTTATATAGCATTCCCTTATAAGGTATAACGTAATATAGTTATAGCTTCTAACGTATAACGTTATGTACTATTACCTTACAACGTATAACGTCATTTAGTAATAGCTTCTAACGTATAACGTTATATAGTATTACCTTATAACATGTAAATTTATGTAGTACTACCTTATAAGGTATAACGCCATGTAGTAATAGCTTCCTACGTATAACGTTAAATAGTATTACCTTATCAGGTATAACGTTATATAGTAATAGCTTCTATGGTATAACGTTATATAGTATTACCTTATAAGGTATAACGTCATATACTAATAGCTTCTTACGTATAACGTTATATAGTATTACCTTATAAGGTATATCGTAATATAGTTATAGCTTCTAACGTATAACGTTATGTACTATTACCTTACAGCGTATGACGTCATATAGTACTAGCTTCCTACTTATAACGTTACATAGTAAGACCTCCTATGGTGTAACGTTACATAGTAGTACCTCCTATGGTATAACGTTGTATAATATTAACTTATAACGTACAACGTTATATATTATTACCTTATAACGTATAATGTTATGTTGTATTACCTTAAAACGTATAACGTTATGTACTACTACCTTATAACGTATAACGTCATATAGTAACAGCTTCTGACGTATAATGTTATATAGTATTACCTTATAACGTATAACGTTATATTTGATTACCTTATAACGAATAAAGTTATGTAGTACTACCTTATAAGGTATAACGCCATGCAGTAATAGCTTCTAACGTATAACGTTATATAGCATTCCCTTATAAGGTATAACGTAATATAGTTATAGCTTCTAACGTATAACGTTATGTACCATTACCTTACAACGTATAACGTCATATAGTCTTACCTTATAAGGTATAACGTCACATAGTAATAGCTTCTAACGTATAACGCTATATAGTATTACCTTATAAGGTATAGCGTCATATACTAATAGCTTCTAACGTATAACGTTATGTACCATTACCTTACAACGTATAACGTCATATAGTCTTACCTTATAAGGTATAACGTCACATAGTAATAGCTTCTAACGTATAACGTCATATAGTAATAGCTTCCAACGTATAAAGATACATAGTAATAGCTTCTAACGTATAACGTTATATAGTATTACCTTATAAGGTATACCGTCATATAGTAATAGCTTCTAACGTATAACGTTATATAGTATTACCTTTTAACGTATAACGTTATATAGTAGTAGCTTCTGACGTATAATGTTATATAGTATTACATTATAACTTATAACGTTGTAAGCTATTACCTAATAATGTACAACGTTATATAGTATTACCTTATAACGTATAACGTTATCTTGTATTACCATATAACGTACAACGTTATATAGTATTACCTTGTAACGTATAACGTTACCTAGTATTACCTTATAACGTACAACGTCATATAGTAATAGCTTCTAACGTATAACGTTATATAGTATTACCTGATAAGGTATAACGTCATATAGTAATAGCTTCTGACGTATAACGTTATCTACTATTACCTTATAGCGTACAACGTTATATAGTATTACCTTTTAACGTATAACGTTATATAGTATTACCTTATAACGTATAACGTTATCTTGTATTACTTTATAACGTACAACGTTATATAGTATTACCTTATAACGTATAAAGTTATGTAGTACTACCTTATAAGGTATAACGCCACGTAGTAATAGCTTCCAACGTATAACGTTATATAGTATTACCTTATAAGGTGTAACGTCATATAGTAATAGCTTCTAACGTTTAACGTTATATATTATTACCTTTTAACGTATAACGTTATATTTGATTACCTTATAACATGTAAAGTTATGTAGTACTACCTTATAAGGTATAACGCCATTTAGTAATAGCTTCCTACGTATAACGTTAAATAGTATTACCTTATCAGGTATAACGTTATATAGTAATACCTTCTAACGTATAACGTTATAAGCTATTACCTAATAACGTACAACGTTATATAGTATTACCTTATAACGTATAACGTTATCTATTATTACCTTATAACGTACAACGTTATATAGTATTACCTTATAACGTATAACGTTATCTAGTATTACCTTATAACGTACAACGTTATATAGTATTACCTTGTAACGTATAACGTTATCTAGTATTACCTTATAACGTACAACGTCATATAGTTTTAGCTTCTAACGTATAACGTTATATAGTATTACCTGATAAGGTATAACGTCATATAGTAATAGCTTCTGACGTATAACGTTATCTACTATTACCTTATAACGTACAACGTTATATAGTATTACCTTTTAACGTATAACGTTATATAGTATTACCTTATAACGTATAACGTTATCTTGTATTACTTTATAACGTACAACGTTATATAGTATTACCTTATAACGTATAAAGTTATGTAGTACTACCTTATAAGGTATAACGCCATGTAGTAATAGCTTCCAACGTATAACGTTATATAGTATTACCTTATAAGGTGTAACATCATATAGTAATAGCTTCTAACGAATAACGTTATCTACCATTACCTTACAACGTATAACGCCATATAGTAATAGCTTCCAATGTATAACGTTACATAGTAATACCTCCTATGGTATAACGTTACATAGTAGTACCTCCTATGGTATAACGTTGTATAATATTAACTTATAACGTACAACGTTGTATATTATTACCTTATAACGTATAATGCTATGTAGTATTACCTTATAACGGATAACGTTATGTACTATTACCTTATAACGTATAACGTCATATAGTAATAGCTTCTGACGTATAATGTTATATAGTATTACCTTATAACGTATAACGTTATATTTGATTACCTTGTAACGTATAACGTTATCTAGTATTACCTTATAACGTACAACGTCATATAGTTTTAGCTTCTAACGTATATCGTCATATAGTCTTACCTTATAAGGTATAACGTCATATAGTAATAGCTTCTAACGTATAACGTTATAAGCTATTACCTAATAAGGTATAACGTTATACAGTGTTACCTTATAACGTATAACGTCATATAGTAGTAGCTTCTGACGTATAATGTTATATAGTATTACCTTATAACTTATAACGTTATATAGTATTACTAAATAACGTACAAAGTTATATAGTATTACCTTATAACGTATAACGTTATATTTGATTACCTTGTAACGTATAACGTTATCTAGTATTACCTTATAACGTACAACGTCATATAGTTTTAGCTTCTAACGTATATCGTCATATAGTCTTACCTTATAAGGTATAACGTCATATAGTAATAGCTTCTAACGTATAACGTTATAAGCTATTACCTAATAAGGTATAACGTTATACAGTGTTACCTTATAACGTATAACGTCATATAGTAGTAGCTTCTGACGTATAATGTTATATAGTATTACCTTATAACTTATAACGTTATATAGTATTACTAAATAACGTACAAAGTTATATAGTATTACCTTATAACGTATAACGTCCTCTACTATTACCTTATAACGTACAACGTTGTATAGTATTACCTTATAACGTATAACGTTATGTACTATTACCTTACAACGTATAACGTCATATAGTAATAGCTTCTGACGCATAACGTGATATAGTATTACCTTATAACATATAACGTCATATGGTAATAGCTTCTAACGTATAACGTTATATAGTATTACCTGATAAGGTATAACGTCATATAGTAATAGCTTCTAACGTATAACGTTATATAGTACTACCTTATAAGGTATAACGTAATATAGTTATAGCTTCTAACGTATAACGTTATGTACTATTACCTTACAACGTATAACGTCATATAGTAATAGCTTCTAACGTATAACGTTATATAGTATTACCTTTTAACGTATAACGTTATATTTGATTACCTTATAACATGTAAAGTTATGTAGTACTACATTATAAGGTATAACGCCATTTAGTAATAGCTTCCTACGTATAACGTTAAATAGTATTACCTTATCAGGTATAACGTTATATAGTAATACCTTCTAACGTATAACGTTATAAGCTATTACCTAATAACGTACAACGTTATATAGTATTACCTTATAACGTATAACGTTATCTAGTATTACCTTATAACGTACAACGTTATATAGTATTACCTTATAACGTATAACGTTACCTAGTATTACCTTATAACGTATAACGTCATATAGTAATAGCTTCTGACGTATAACGTTATATAGTATTACCTTATAAGGTATAACGTCATATAGTAATATCTTCTAACGTATAACGTTATATAGTATTCCCTTATAAGGTATAACGTAATATAGTAATAGCTTCTAACGTATAACGTCACATAGTAATAGCTTCTAACGTATAACGCTATATAGTATTACCTTATAAGGTATAGCGTCATATACTAATAGCTTCTAACGTATAACGTTATGTACCATTACCTTACAACGTATAACGTCATATAGTCTTACCTTATAAGGTATAACGTCACATAGTAATAGCTTCTAACGTATAACGTCATATAGTAATAGCTTCCAACGTATAAAGATACATAGTAATAGCTTCTAACGTATAACGTTATATAGTATTACCTTATAAGGTATACCGTCATATAGTAATAGCTTCTAACGTATAACGTTATATAGTATTACCTTTTAACGTATAACGTTATATAGTAGTAGCTTCTGACGTATAATGTTATATAGTATTACATTATAACTTATAACGTTGTAAGCTATTACCTAATAATGTACAACGTTATATAGTATTACCTTATAACGTATAACGTTATCTTGTATTACCATATAACGTACAACGTTATATAGTATTACCTTGTAACGTATAACGTTACCTAGTATTACCTTATAACGTACAACGTCATATAGTAATAGCTTCTAACGTATAACGTTATATAGTATTACCTGATAAGGTATAACGTCATATAGTAATAGCTTCTGACGTATAACGTTATCTACTATTACCTTATAGCGTACAACGTTATATAGTATTACCTTTTAACGTATAACGTTATATAGTATTACCTTATAACGTATAACGTTATCTTGTATTACTTTATAACGTACAACGTTATATAGTATTACCTTATAACGTATAAAGTTATGTAGTACTACCTTATAAGGTATAACGCCACGTAGTAATAGCTTCCAACGTATAACGTTATATAGTATTACCTTATAAGGTGTAACGTCATATAGTAATAGCTTCTAACGTTTAACGTTATATATTATTACCTTTTAACGTATAACGTTATATTTGATTACCTTATAACATGTAAAGTTATGTAGTACTACCTTATAAGGTATAACGCCATTTAGTAATAGCTTCCTACGTATAACGTTAAATAGTATTACCTTATCAGGTATAACGTTATATAGTAATACCTTCTAACGTATAACGTTATAAGCTATTACCTAATAACGTACAACGTTATATAGTATTACCTTATAACGTATAACGTTATCTATTATTACCTTATAACGTACAACGTTATATAGTATTACCTTATAACGTATAACGTTATCTAGTATTACCTTATAACGTACAACGTTATATAGTATTACCTTGTAACGTATAACGTTATCTAGTATTACCTTATAACGTACAACGTCATATAGTTTTAGCTTCTAACGTATAACGTTATATAGTATTACCTGATAAGGTATAACGTCATATAGTAATAGCTTCTGACGTATAACGTTATCTACTATTACCTTATAACGTACAACGTTATATAGTATTACCTTTTAACGTATAACGTTATATAGTATTACCTTATAACGTATAACGTTATCTTGTATTACTTTATAACGTACAACGTTATATAGTATTACCTTATAACGTATAAAGTTATGTAGTACTACCTTATAAGGTATAACGCCATGTAGTAATAGCTTCCAACGTATAACGTTATATAGTATTACCTTATAAGGTGTAACATCATATAGTAATAGCTTCTAACGAATAACGTTATCTACCATTACCTTACAACGTATAACGCCATATAGTAATAGCTTCCAATGTATAACGTTACATAGTAATACCTCCTATGGTATAACGTTACATAGTAGTACCTCCTATGGTATAACGTTGTATAATATTAACTTATAACGTACAACGTTGTATATTATTACCTTATAACGTATAATGCTATGTAGTATTACCTTATAACGGATAACGTTATGTACTATTACCTTATAACGTATAACGTCATATAGTAATAGCTTCTGACGTATAATGTTATATAGTATTACCTTATAACGTATAACGTTATATTTGATTACCTTGTAACGTATAACGTTATCTAGTATTACCTTATAACGTACAACGTCATATAGTTTTAGCTTCTAACGTATATCGTCATATAGTCTTACCTTATAAGGTATAACGTCATATAGTAATAGCTTCTAACGTATAACGTTATAAGCTATTACCTAATAAGGTATAACGTTATACAGTGTTACCTTATAACGTATAACGTCATATAGTAGTAGCTTCTGACGTATAATGTTATATAGTATTACCTTATAACTTATAACGTTATATAGTATTACTAAATAACGTACAAAGTTATATAGTATTACCTTATAACGTATAACGTCCTCTACTATTACCTTATAACGTACAACGTTGTATAGTATTACCTTATAACGTATAACGTTATGTACTATTACCTTACAACGTATAACGTCATATAGTAATAGCTTCTGACGCATAACGTGATATAGTATTACCTTATAACATATAACGTCATATGGTAATAACTTCTAACGTATAACGTTATATAGTATTACCTGATAAGGTATAACGTCATATAGTAATAGCTTCTAACGTATAACGTTATATAGTACTACCTTATAAGGTATAACGTAATATAGTTATAGCTTCTAACGTATAACGTTATGTACTATTACCTTACAACGTATAACGTCATATAGTAATAGCTTCTAACGTATAACGTTATATAGTATTACCTTTTAACGTATAACGTTATATTTGATTACCTTATAACATGTAAAGTTATGTAGTACTACATTATAAGGTATAACGCCATTTAGTAATAGCTTCCTACGTATAACGTTAAATAGTATTACCTTATCAGGTATAACGTTATATAGTAATACCTTCTAACGTATAACGTTATAAGCTATTACCTAATAACGTACAACGTTATATAGTATTACCTTATAACGTATAACGTTATCTAGTATTACCTTATAACGTACAACGTTATATAGTATTACCTTATAACGTATAACGTTACCTAGTATTACCTTATAACGTATAACGTCATATAGTAATAGCTTCTGACGTATAACGTTATATAGTATTACCTTATAAGGTATAACGTCATATAGTAATATCTTCTAACGTATAACGTTATATAGTATTCCCTTATAAGGTATAACGTAATATAGTAATAGCTTCTAACGTATAACGTCACATAGTAATAGCTTCTAACGTATAACGCTATATAGTATTACCTTATAAGGTATAGCGTCATATACTAATAGCTTCTAACGTATAACGTTATGTACCATTACCTTACAACGTATAACGTCATATAGTCTTACCTTATAAGGTATAACGTCACATAGTAATAGCTTCTAACGTATAACGTCATATAGTAATAGCTTCCAACGTATAAAGATACATAGTAATAGCTTCTAACGTATAACGTTATATAGTATTACCTTATAAGGTATACCGTCATATAGTAATAGCTTCTAACGTATAACGTTATATAGTATTACCTTTTAACGTATAACGTTATATAGTAGTAGCTTCTGACGTATAATGTTATATAGTATTACATTATAACTTATAACGTTGTAAGCTATTACCTAATAATGTACAACGTTATATAGTATTACCTTATAACGTATAACGTTATCTTGTATTACCATATAACGTACAACGTTATATAGTATTACCTTGTAACGTATAACGTTACCTAGTATTACCTTATAACGTACAACGTCATATAGTAATAGCTTCTAACGTATAACGTTATATAGTATTACCTGATAAGGTATAACGTCATATAGTAATAGCTTCTGACGTATAACGTTATCTACTATTACCTTATAGCGTACAACGTTATATAGTATTACCTTTTAACGTATAACGTTATATAGTATTACCTTATAACGTATAACGTTATCTTGTATTACTTTATAACGTACAACGTTATATAGTATTACCTTATAACGTATAAAGTTATGTAGTACTACCTTATAAGGTATAACGCCACGTAGTAATAGCTTCCAACGTATAACGTTATATAGTATTACCTTATAAGGTGTAACGTCATATAGTAATAGCTTCTAACGTTTAACGTTATATATTATTACCTTTTAACGTATAACGTTATATTTGATTACCTTATAACATGTAAAGTTATGTAGCACTACCTTATAAGGTATAACGCCATTTAGTAATAGCTTCCTACGTATAACGTTAAATAGTATTACCTTATCAGGTATAACGTTATATAGTAATACCTTCTAACGTATAACGTTATAAGCTATTACCTAATAACGTACAACGTTATATAGTATTACCTTATAACGTATAACGTTATCTATTATTACCTTATAACGTACAACGTTATATAGTATTACCTTATAACGTATAACGTTATCTAGTATTACCTTATAACGTACAACGTTATATAGTATTACCTTGTAACGTATAACGTTATCTAGTATTACCTTATAACGTACAACGTCATATAGTTTTAGCTTCTAACGTATAACGTTATATAGTATTACCTGATAAGGTATAACGTCATATAGTAATAGCTTCTGACGTATAACGTTATCTACTATTACCTTATAACGTACAACGTTATATAGTATTACCTTTTAACGTATAACGTTATATAGTATTACCTTATAACGTATAACGTTATCTTGTATTACTTTATAACGTACAACGTTATATAGTATTACCTTATAACGTATAAAGTTATGTAGTACTACCTTATAAGGTATAACGCCATGTAGTAATAGCTTCCAACGTATAACGTTATATAGTATTACCTTATAAGGTGTAACATCATATAGTAATAGCTTCTAACGAATAACGTTATCTACCATTACCTTACAACGTATAACGCCATATAGTAATAGCTTCCAATGTATAACGTTACATAGTAATACCTCCTATGGTATAACGTTACATAGTAGTACCTCCTATGGTATAACGTTGTATAATATTAACTTATAACGTACAACGTTGTATATTATTACCTTATAACGTATAATGCTATGTAGTATTACCTTATAACGGATAACGTTATGTACTATTACCTTATAACGTATAACGTCATATAGTAATAGCTTCTGACGTATAATGTTATATAGTATTACCTTATAACGTATAACGTTATATTTGATTACCTTGTAACGTATAACGTTATCTAGTATTACCTTATAACGTACAACGTCATATAGTTTTAGCTTCTAACGTATATCGTCATATAGTCTTACCTTATAAGGTATAACGTCATATAGTAATAGCTTCTAACGTATAACGTTATAAGCTATTACCTAATAAGGTATAACGTTATACAGTGTTACCTTATAACGTATAACGTCATATAGTAGTAGCTTCTGACGTATAATGTTATATAGTATTACCTTATAACTTATAACGTTATATAGTATTACTAAATAACGTACAAAGTTATATAGTATTACCTTATAACGTATAACGTCCTCTACTATTACCTTATAACGTACAACGTTGTATAGTATTACCTTATAACGTATAACGTTATGTACTATTACCTTACAACGTATAACGTCATATAGTAATAGCTTCTGACGCATAACGTGATATAGTATTACCTTATAACATATAACGTCATATGGTAATAACTTCTAACGTATAACGTTATATAGTATTACCTGATAAGGTATAACGTCATATAGTAATAGCTTCTAACGTATAACGTTATATAGTACTACCTTATAAGGTATAACGTAATATAGTTATAGCTTCTAACGTATAACGTTATGTACTATTACCTTACAACGTATAACGTCATATAGTAATAGCTTCTAACGTATAACGTTATATAGTATTACCTTTTAACGTATAACGTTATATTTGATTACCTTATAACATGTAAAGTTATGTAGTACTACATTATAAGGTATAACGCCATTTAGTAATAGCTTCCTACGTATAACGTTAAATAGTATTACCTTATCAGGTATAACGTTATATAGTAATACCTTCTAACGTATAACGTTATAAGCTATTACCTAATAACGTACAACGTTATATAGTATTACCTTATAACGTATAACGTTATCTAGTATTACCTTATAACGTACAACGTTATATAGTATTACCTTATAACGTATAACGTTACCTAGTATTACCTTATAACGTATAACGTCATATAGTAATAGCTTCTGACGTATAACGTTATATAGTATTACCTTATAAGGTATAACGTCATATAGTAATATCTTCTAACGTATAACGTTATATAGTATTCCCTTATAAGGTATAACGTAATATAGTAATAGCTTCTAACGTATAACGTCACATAGTAATAGCTTCTAACGTATAACGCTATATAGTATTACCTTATAAGGTATAGCGTCATATACTAATAGCTTCTAACGTATAACGTTATGTACCATTACCTTACAACGTATAACGTCATATAGTCTTACCTTATAAGGTATAACGTCACATAGTAATAGCTTCTAACGTATAACGTCATATAGTAATAGCTTCCAACGTATAAAGATACATAGTAATAGCTTCTAACGTATAACGTTATATAGTATTACCTTATAAGGTATACCGTCATATAGTAATAGCTTCTAACGTATAACGTTATATAGTATTACCTTTTAACGTATAACGTTATATAGTAGTAGCTTCTGACGTATAATGTTATATAGTATTACATTATAACTTATAACGTTGTAAGCTATTACCTAATAATGTACAACGTTATATAGTATTACCTTATAACGTATAACGTTATCTTGTATTACCATATAACGTACAACGTTATATAGTATTACCTTGTAACGTATAACGTTACCTAGTATTACCTTATAACGTACAACGTCATATAGTAATAGCTTCTAACGTATAACGTTATATAGTATTACCTGATAAGGTATAACGTCATATAGTAATAGCTTCTGACGTATAACGTTATCTACTATTACCTTATAGCGTACAACGTTATATAGTATTACCTTTTAACGTATAACGTTATATAGTATTACCTTATAACGTATAACGTTATCTTGTATTACTTTATAACGTACAACGTTATATAGTATTACCTTATAACGTATAAAGTTATGTAGTACTACCTTATAAGGTATAACGCCACGTAGTAATAGCTTCCAACGTATAACGTTATATAGTATTACCTTATAAGGTGTAACGTCATATAGTAATAGCTTCTAACGTTTAACGTTATATATTATTACCTTTTAACGTATAACGTTATATTTGATTACCTTATAACATGTAAAGTTATGTAGCACTACCTTATAAGGTATAACGCCATTTAGTAATAGCTTCCTACGTATAACGTTAAATAGTATTACCTTATCAGGTATAACGTTATATAGTAATACCTTCTAACGTATAACGTTAAAAGCTATTACCTAATAACGTACAACGTTATATAGTATTACCTTATAACGTATAACGTTATCTATTATTACCTTATAACGTACAACGTTATATAGTATTACCTTATAACGTATAACGTTATCTAGTATTACCTTATAACGTACAACGTTATATAGTATTACCTTGTAACGTATAACGTTATCTAGTATTACCTTATAACGTACAACGTCATATAGTTTTAGCTTCTAACGTATAACGTTATATAGTATTACCTGATAAGGTATAACGTCATATAGTAATAGCTTCTGACGTATAACGTTATCTACTATTACCTTATAACGTACAACGTTATATAGTATTACCTTTTAACGTATAACGTTATATAGTATTACCTTATAACGTATAACGTTATCTTGTATTACTTTATAACGTACAACGTTATATAGTATTACCTTATAACGTATAAAGTTATGTAGTACTACCTTATAAGGTATAACGCCATGTAGTAATAGCTTCCAACGTATAACGTTATATAGTATTACCTTATAAGGTGTAACATCATATAGTAATAGCTTCTAACGAATAACGTTATCTACCATTACCTTACAACGTATAACGCCATATAGTAATAGCTTCCAATGTATAACGTTACATAGTAATACCTCCTATGGTATAACGTTACATAGTAGTACCTCCTATGGTATAACGTTGTATAATATTAACTTATAACGTACAACGTTGTATATTATTACCTTATAACGTATAATGCTATGTAGTATTACCTTATAACGGATAACGTTATGTACTATTACCTTATAACGTATAACGTCATATAGTAATAGCTTCTGACGTATAATGTTATATAGTATTACCTTATAACGTATAACGTTATATTTGATTACCTTGTAACGTATAACGTTATCTAGTATTACCTTATAACGTACAACGTCATATAGTTTTAGCTTCTAACGTATATCGTCATATAGTCTTACCTTATAAGGTATAACGTCATATAGTAATAGCTTCTAACGTATAACGTTATAAGCTATTACCTAATAAGGTATAACGTTATACAGTGTTACCTTATAACGTATAACGTCATATAGTAGTAGCTTCTGACGTATAATGTTATATAGTATTACCTTATAACTTATAACGTTATATAGTATTACTAAATAACGTACAAAGTTATATAGTATTACCTTATAACGTATAACGTTATATTTGATTACCTTGTAACGTATAACGTTATCTAGTATTACCTTATAACGTACAACGTCATATAGTTTTAGCTTCTAACGTATATCGTCATATAGTCTTACCTTATAAGGTATAACGTCATATAGTAATAGCTTCTAACGTATAACGTTATAAGCTATTACCTAATAAGGTATAACGTTATACAGTGTTACCTTATAACGTATAACGTCATATAGTAGTAGCTTCTGACGTATAATGTTATATAGTATTACCTTATAACTTATAACGTTATATAGTATTACTAAATAACGTACAAAGTTATATAGTATTACCTTATAACGTATAACGTCCTCTACTATTACCTTATAACGTACAACGTTGTATAGTATTACCTTATAACGTATAACGTTATGTACTATTACCTTACAACGTATAACGTCATATAGTAATAGCTTCTGACGCATAACGTGATATAGTATTACCTTATAACATATAACGTCATATGGTAATAGCTTCTAACGTATAACGTTATATAGTATTACCTGATAAGGTATAACGTCATATAGTAATAGCTTCTAACGTATAACGTTATATAGTACTACCTTATAAGGTATAACGTAATATAGTTATAGCTTCTAACGTATAACGTTATGTACTATTACCTTACAACGTATAACGTCATATAGTAATAGCTTCTAACGTATAACGTTATATAGTATTACCTTTTAACGTATAACGTTATATTTGATTACCTTATAACATGTAAAGTTATGTAGTACTACATTATAAGGTATAACGCCATTTAGTAATAGCTTCCTACGTATAACGTTAAATAGTATTACCTTATCAGGTATAACGTTATATAGTAATACCTTCTAACGTATAACGTTATAAGCTATTACCTAATAACGTACAACGTTATATAGTATTACCTTATAACGTATAACGTTATCTAGTATTACCTTATAACGTACAACGTTATATAGTATTACCTTATAACGTATAACGTTACCTAGTATTACCTTATAACGTATAACGTCATATAGTAATAGCTTCTGACGTATAACGTTATATAGTATTACCTTATAAGGTATAACGTCATATAGTAATATCTTCTAACGTATAACGTTATATAGTATTCCCTTATAAGGTATAACGTAATATAGTAATAGCTTCTAACGTATAACGTCATATAGTAATAGCTTCTAACGTATAACGTTATATAGTATTACGTTATAAGGTATAACGTAATATAGTCATAGCTTCTAACGTATAACGTTATGTACTATTACCTTACAACATATAACGACATATAGTAATAGCTTCCTACTTATAACGTTACATAGTAATACCTCCTATGGTATAACGTTACATAGTAGTACCTCCTATGGTATAATGTTGTATAATATTAACTTATAACGTACAACGTTATATATTATTACCTTATAACGAATAATGTTATATAGTATTACTTTATAATGTATAACGTTATATAGTATTACTAAATAGCGTAGAAAGTTATACAGTATTACCTTATAACGTATAACGTTATCTACTATTACCTTATAACGTACGACGTTATATAGTATTACCTTTTAACATATAACGTTATATAGTATTACCTTATAACGTATAACGTTATATTAGATTACCTTATAACGTATAAAGTTATGTAGTACTACCTTATAAGGTATAACGCTATGTAGTAATAGCTTCCTACGTATAACGTTAAATAGTATTACCTTATAAGGTATAACGTTATATAGTAAGACCTTCTAACGTATAACGTTATAAGCAAAAACGTAATAACGTACAACGTTATATAGTATTACCTTATAACGTATAACGTTATATAGTATTACCTTATAACGTATAACGTTATATAGTATTACATTATAACGTATAACGTTACATAGTATTACCTTATAACGTATAACGTTATATTAGATTACCTTATAACGTATAACGTTATCTACTATTACCTTATAACGTACAACGTTATATAGTATTACCTTTTAACATATAACGTTATATAGTATTACCTTATAACGTATAACATTATATTAGATTACCTTATAACGTATAAAGTTATGTAGTACTACCTTATAAGGTATAACGCCATGTAGTAATAGCTTCCTACGTATAACGTTAAATAGAATTACCTTATCAGGTATAACGTTATATAGTAATATCTTCTGTCGTACAACGTTATATAGTATTACCTTGTAAGGTATAACGTCATATAGCATTACCTTTTAACGTATAACGTTATATAGTATTATCTTTTAACGTATAACGTTATGTACTATTACCTTACAACATATAACGTCATATAGTAATAGCTTCCTACTTATAACGTTACATAGTAGTACCTCCTATGTTATAAGGTTACATAGTAGTACCTCCTATGGTATAACGTTGTATATTATTAACTTATAACGTACAACGTTATATATTATTACCGTATAACGAATAATGTTATATAGTATTACTTTATAACGTATAACGTTATATTTGATTACCTTATAACATGTAAAGTTATGTAGTACTACCTTATACGGTATAACGCCATGTAGTAATAGCTTCCTACGTATAACGTGAAATAGTATTACCTTATCAGGTATAACGTTATATAGTAATAGCTTCTATCGTATAACGTTATATAGTATTACCTTAAAAGGTATAACGTCATATAGTCATAGCTTCTAACGTATAGCGTTATATGCTATTACCTTACAACCTATATCGTTATATTTGATTACCTTATAACGAATAAAGTTATGTAGTACTACCTTATAAGGTATAACGCCATGTAGTAATAGCTTCCTACGTATAACGATAAATAGTATTACCTTATAAGGTATAAGGTTATACAGTAATACCTTCTAACGTATAACGTTATAAGCTGTTACCTAATAAAGTACAACGTTATATAGGATTACCTTATAACGTACAACGTCATATAGTACTAGCTTCTAACGTATAACGTTATATAGTATTACCTTATAAGGTATAACGTCATATAGTAATAGCTTCTAACGTATAACGTTATGTACCAATACCTTACAACGTATAACGTCATATAGTCTTACCTTAAAAGGTATAACGTCATATAGTAATAGCTTCTAACGTATAACGTTATATAGTATTACCTGATAAGGAATAACGTCATATAGTAATAGCTTCTAACGTATAACGCTATATAGTATTACCTTATAACGTAAAACGTCATATAGTAATACCTTCTGACGTATAACGTTATATAGTATTACCTTATTAGGTATAACGTCATATAGTAATAGCTTCTAACGTATAACGTCATATAGTATTACCTTATAAGGTATAACGTAATATAGTTATAGCTTCTAACGTATAACGTTATGTACTACTACCTTACAACGTATAACGTCATATAGTAATAGCTTCTAACGTATAACGTTATATAGTATTACCTTATAACGTATAACGTCATGTAGTAATAGCTTCTGACGTATAACATTATATAGTACGACCTTATAAGGTATAACGTCACATAGTAATGGCTTCTGAGGTACAACGTTATATAGTATTACCTTATAACTTATAACGTTATATTTGATTACCTTATAACGAATAAAGTTATGTAGTACTACCTTATAAGGTATAACGCCATGCAGTAATAGCTTCCTACGTATAACGTTATATAGTATTACCTGATAAGGTATAACGTCATATACTAATAGCTTCTAACGTATAACGCTATATAGTATTACCTTATAACGTAAAACGTCATATAGTAATAGCTTCTGACGTATAACGTTATATAGTATTACCTTATACGGTATAACGTCATATAGTAGTATCTTCTAACGTATAACGTTATATAGTAATACCTTCTATGGTATAACGTAATATAGTTATAGCTTCTAACGTATAACGTTATGTACTATTACCTTACAACGTATAACGTCATATAGTAATAGCTTCTAACGTATAACGTTATATAGTATTGCCTTTTAACGTATAACGTTATATAGTATTACCTTTTAACGTATAACGTTATATAGTATTACCTTATAACGTATAACGTTATATTTGATTACCTTATAACATGTAAAGTTATGTGGTACTACCTTATAAGGTATAACGCCATATAGTAATAGCTTCCTACGTATAACGTTAAATAGTATTACCTTATCAGGTATAACGTTATATAGTAATAGCTTCTATCGTACAACGTTATGTACTATTACTTTACAACGTATAACGTCATAGAGTAATAGCTTCTAACGTTTAACATTATATAGTAATAGCTTCCAACGTATAAAGTTACATAGTAATAGCTTCTAACGTATAACGTTATATAGTATTACCTTATAAGGTATAACGTCATATAGTAATAGCTTCTAACCTATAACGTTATGTACCATTACCTTACAACGTCTAACGTCATACAGTAATAGCTTCCAACGTATATCGTTACATAGTAATACCTCCTATGGCATAACGTTACATAGTAATACCTCCTATGGTATAACGTTGTATAATATTACCTTACAACGTACAACGTTATATATTATTACCTTATAACGTATAATGTTATGTAGTATTACCTTATAACGTATAACGCTATGTACTATTACCTTATAACGTATAACGTCATATGATAATAGCTTCTGACGTATAATGTTATATAGTATTACCTTATAACGTATAACGTTATATTTGATTACCTTATAACGAATAAAGTTATGTAGTACTACCTTATAAGGTATAACGCCATGTAGTAATAGCTTCCTACGTATAACGTTATATAGTATTACCTTATAAGGTATAACGTTATATAGTAATACCTTCTAACGTATAACGTTATAAGCTATTACCTAATAACTTACAACGTTATATAGTATTACCTTATAGCGTATAACGTCATATAGTAATAGCTTCTGACATATAACATTATATAGTACTACCTTATAAGGAATAACGTCACATGGTAATGGCTTCTAACGTACAACGTTATATAGTATTACATTATAACGTATAACGTTATCTAGTATTACCTTATAACGTACAACGTCATATAGTAATAGCTTCCAACGTATAAAGTTACATAGTAATAGCTTCTAACGTATAACGTTATATAGTATTACCTTATAAGGTATAACGTCATATAGTAATAGCTTCTAACGTATAACGTTATGTACCATTACCAAACAACGTATAACGTCATATAGTCTTACCTTATAAGGTATAACGTCATATAGTAATAGCTTCTAACGTATAACGTTATAAGCTATTACCTAATAAGGTATAACGTTATACAGTGTTACCTTATAACGTATAACGTCGTATAGTAGTAGCTTCTGACGTATAATGTTATATAGTATTACCTTATAACTTATAACGTTATATAGTATTACTAGATAACGTACAAAGTTATATAGTATTTCCTTATAACGTATAACGTTATCTAGTATTACCTTAAAACGTACAACGTTATATAGTATTACCTTATAACGTATAACGTTATCTAGTATTACCTTATAACGTACAACGTCATATAGTAATAGCTTCTAACGTATAACGTTATATAGTATTACCTGATAAGGAATAACGTCATATAGTAATAGCTTCTAACGTATAACGCTATATAGTATTACCTTATAACGTAAAACGTCATATAGTAATACCTTCTGACGTATAACGTTATATAGTATTACCTTATTAGGTATAACGTCATATAGTAATAGCTTCTAACGTATAACGTCATATAGTATTACCTTATAAGGTATAACGTAATATAGTTATAGCTTCTAACGTATAACGTTATGTACTATTACCTTACAACGTATAACGTCATATAGTAATAGCTTCTAACGTATAACGTTATATAGTATTACCTTATAACGTATAACGTCATGTAGTAATAGCTTCTGACGTATAACATTATATAGTACGACCTTATAAGGTATAACGTCACATAGTAATGGCTTCTGAGGTACAACGTTATATAGTATTACCTTATAACTTATAACGTTATATTTGATTACCTTATAACGAATAAAGTTATGTAGTACTACCTTATAAGGTATAACGCCATGCAGTAATAGCTTCCTACGTATAACGTTATATAGTATTACCTGATAAGGTATAACGTCATATACTAATAGCTTCTAACGTATAACGCTATATAGTATTACCTTATAACGTAGAACGTCATATGACTATATAGTAATAGCTTCTGACGTATAACGTTATATAGTATTACCTTATACGGTATAACGTCATATAGTAATATCTTCTAACGTATAACGTTATATAGTAATACCTTCTATGGTATAACGTAATATAGTTATAGCTTCTAACGTATAACGTTATGTACTATTACCTTACAACGTATAACGTCATATAGTAATAGCTTCTAACGTATAACGTTATATAGTATTGCCTTTTAACGTATAACGTTATATAGTATTACCTTTTAACGTATAACGTTATATAGTATTACCTTATAACGTATAACGTTATATTTGATTACCTTATAACATGTAAAGTTATGTGGTACTACCTTATAAGGTATAACGCCATATAGTAATAGCTTCCTACGTATAACGTTAAATAGTATTACCTTATCAGGTATAACGTTATATAGTAATAGCTTCTATCGTACAACGTTATGTACTATTACTTTACAACGTATAACGTCATAGAGTAATAGCTTCTAACGTTTAACATTATATAGTAATAGCTTCCAACGTATAAAGTTACATAGTAATAGCTTCTAACGTATAACGTTATATAGTATTACCTTATAAGGTATAACGTCATATAGTAATAGCTTCTAACCTATAACGTTATGTACCATTACCTTACAACGTCTAACGTCATACAGTAATAGCTTCCAACGTATATCGTTACATAGTAATACCTCCTATGGCATAACGTTACATAGTAATACCTCCTATGGTATAACGTTGTATAATATTACCTTACAACGTACAACGTTATATATTATTACCTTATAACGTATAATGTTATGTAGTATTACCTTATAACGTATAACGCTATGTACTATTACCTTATAACGTATAACGTCATATGATAATAGCTTCTGACGTATAATGTTATATAGTATTACCTTATAACGTATAACGTTATATTTGATTACCTTATAACGAATAAAGTTATGTAGTACTACCTTATAAGGTATAACGCCATGTAGTAATAGCTTCCTACGTATAACGTTATATAGTATTACCTTATAAGGTATAACGTTATATAGTAATACCTTCTAACGTATAACGTTATAAGCTATTACCTAATAACTTACAACGTTATATAGTATTACCTTATAGCGTATAACGTCATATAGTAATAGCTTCTGACATATAACATTATATAGTACTACCTTATAAGGAATAACGTCACATGGTAATGGCTTCTAACGTACAACGTTATATAGTATTACATTATAACGTATAACGTTATCTAGTATTACCTTATAACGTACAACGTCATATAGTAATAGCTTCCAACGTATAAAGTTACATAGTAATAGCTTCTAACGTATAACGTTATATAGTATTACCTTATAAGGTATAACGTCATATAGTAATAGCTTCTAACGTATAACGTTATGTACCATTACCAAACAACGTATAACGTCATATAGTCTTACCTTATAAGGTATAACGTCATATAGTAATAGCTTCTAACGTATAACGTTATAAGATATTACCTAATAAGGTATAACGTTATACAGTGTTACCTTATAACGTATAACGTCGTATAGTAGTAGCTTCTGACGTATAATGTTATATAGTATTACCTTATAACTTATAACGTTATATAGTATTACTAGATAACGTACAAAGTTATATAGTATTTCCTTATAACGTATAACGTTATCTAGTATTACCTTAAAACGTACAACGTTATATAGTATTACCTTATAACGTATAACGTTATCTAGTATTACCTTATAACGTACAACGTCATATAGTAATAGCTTCCAACGTATAAAGTTACATAGTAATAGCTTCTAACGTATAACGTTATATAGTATTACCTTATAAGGTATAACGTCATATAGTAATAGCTTCTAACGTATAACGTTATGTACCATTACCAAACCATTACCATTACATTACAACGTACAGCGTTGTATAGTGTTACCTTTTAACGTATAACGTTATATAGTATTACCTTATAACGCATAACGTCATATAGTAATAGCTTCTAACGTATAACGTTATATAGTATTACCTTATAAGGTATAACGTCATATAGTAATAGCTTCTAACGTATAACGTTATGTACAATTACATTACAACGTACAACGTTGTATAGTGTTACCTTTTAACGTATAACGTTATATAGTATTACCTTATAACGTATAACGTTATATTTGATTACCTTATAACGAATAAAGTTTTGTAGTACTACCTTATAAGGTATAACGCCATGCAGTAATAGCTTCCTACGTATAACGTTAAATAGTATTACCTTATAAGGTATAACGTTATATAGTAACACCTTCTAACGTATAATGTTATAAGCTACTACCCAATAACGTACAACGTTACATAGTATTACCTTATAACGTATAACGTTATCTAGTATAACCTTATAACGTACAACATTATATAGTATTACCTTATAACGTATAACGTTATCTAATATTACCTTATAACGTACAACGTTATATAGTATTACCTTATAACGTATAACGTTATATTTGATTACCTTATAACGAATAAAGTTATGTAGTACTACCTTATAAGGTATAACGCCATGCAGTAATAGCTTCTAACGTATAACGTTATATAGCATTCCCTTATAAGGTATATCGTAATATAGTTATAGCTTCTAACGTATAACGTTATGTACTACTACCTTATAAGGTATAACGCCATGTAGTAATAGCTTCCTACGTATAACGTTAAATAGTATTACCTTATCAGGTATAACGTTATATAGTAATAGCTTCTATGGTATAACGTTATATAGTATTACCTTATAAGGTATAACGTCATATACTAATAGCTTCTTACGTATAACGTTATATAGTATTACCTTATAAGGTATATCGTAATATAGTTATAGCTTCTAACGTATAACGTTATGTACTACTACCTTATAACGTATAACGTCATATAGTAACAGCTTCTGACGTATAATGTTATATAGTATTACCTTATAACGTATAACGTTATATTTGATTACCTTATAACGAATAAAGTTATGTAGTACTACCTTATAAGGTATAACGCCATGTAGTAATAGCTTCCTACGTATAACATTAAATAGTATTACCTTATAAGGTGTAACGTTATATAGTAATAGCTTCTGACGTATAACATTAAATAGTACTACCTTATAAGGTATAACGTCACATAGTAATAGCTTCTAACGTATAACGCTATATAGTATTACCTTATAAGGTATAACGTCATATAGTAATAGCTTCTAACGTATAACGTTATGTACCATTACCTTACAACGTATAACGTCATATAGTCTTACCTTATAAGGTATAACGTCACATAGTAATAGCTTCTAACGTATAACGCTATATAGTATTACCTTATAAGGTATAGCGTCATATAGTAATAGCTTCTAACGTATAACGTTATGTACCATTACCTTACAACGTATAACGTCATATAGTCTTACCTTATAAGGTATAACGTCACATAGTAATAGCTTCTAACGTATAACGTCATATAGTAATAGCTTCCAACGTATAAAGATACATAGTAATAGCTTCTAACGTATAACGTTATATAGTATTACCTTATAACGTATAACGTTATATTTGATTACCTTATAACGAATAAAGTTATGTAGTACTACCTTATAAGGTATAACGCCATGCAGTAGTAGCTTCCTACGTATAACGTTAAATAGTATTACCTTATAAGGTATCACGTTATATAGTAATACCTTCTAACGTATAACGTTATAAGCTATTACCTAATAACGTACAACGTTATATAGTATTACCTTATAACGTATAACGTTATCTAGTATTACCTTATAACGTACAACGTTATATAGTATTACCTTATAACGTATAACGTTATCTAGTATTACCTTATAACGTACAACGTCATATAGTAATAGCTTCTAACGTATAACGTTATATAGTATTACCTGATAAGGTACAACGTCATATAGTAATAGCTTCTAACGTATAACGCTATATAGTATTACCTTATAACGTATAACGTCATGTAGTAATAGCTTCTGACGTATAACGTTATATAGTATTACCTTATAAGGTATAACGTCATATAGTAATAGCTTCTAACGTATAACGTTATATAGTATTACCTTTTAACGTATAACGTTATATAGTAGTAGCTTCTGACGTATAATGTTATATAGTATTACATTATAACTTATAACGTTGTAAGCTATTACCTAATAATGTACAACGTTATATAGTATTACCTTATAACGTATAACGTTATCTTGTATTACCATATAACGTACAACGTTATATAGTATTACCTTGTAACGTATAACGTTATCTAGTATTACCTTATAACGTACAACGTCATATAGTAATATCTTCAGACGTATAACGTTATATAGTATTACCTTATAACGTATAACGTCATACAGTAGTAGCTTCTAACGTATAACGTTATGTACCATTACCTTACAACGTATAACGTCATATAGTCTTACCTTATAAGGTATAACCTCACATAGTAATAGCTTCTATCGTATAACGTCATATAGTAATAGCTTCCAACGTATAAAGTTACATAGTAATAGCTTCTAACGTATAACGTTATATAGTATTACCTTATAACGTATAACGTTATATTTGATTACCTTATAACGAATAAAGTTATGTAGTACTACCTTATAAGGTATAACGCCATGCAGTACTAGCTTCCTACGTATAACTTTAAATAGTATTACCTTATAAGGTATCACGTTATATAGTAATACCTTCTAACGTATAACGTTATAAGCTATTACCTAATAACGTACAACGTTATATAGTATTACCTTATAACGTATAACGTTATCTAGTACTACCTTATAAGGTATAACGTCACATAGTAATAGCTTCTAACGTATAACGCTATATAGTATTACCTTATAAGGTATAACGTCATATAGTAATAGCTTCTAACGTATAACGTTATGTACCATTACCTTATAACGTATAACGTCATATAGTCTTACCATATAAGGTATAACGTCACATAGTAATAGCTTCTAACGTATAACGCTATATAGTATTACCTTATAAGGTATAGCGTCATATAGTAATAGCTTCTAACGTATAACGTTATGTACCATTACCTTACAACGTATAACGTCATATAGTCTTACCTTATAAGGTATAACGTCACATAGTAATAGCTTCTAACGTATAACGTTAAATAGTATTACCTTATAAGGTATCACGTTATATTTGATTACCTTATAACGAATAAAGTTATGTAGTACTACCTTATAAGGTATAACGCCATGCAGTAGTAGCTTCCTACGTATAACGTTAAATAGTATTACCTTATAAGGTATCACGTTATATAGTAATACCTTCTAACGTATAACGTTATAAGCTATTACCTAATAACGTACAACGTTATATAGTATTACCTTATAACGTATAACGTTATCTAGTATTACCTTATAACGTACAACGTCATATAGTAATACCTTCTAACGTATAACGTTATATAGTATTACTTGATAAGGTATAACGTCATATAGTAATAGCTTCTAACGTATAACGCTATATGGTATTACCTTATAACGTATAACGTCATATAGTAATAGCTTCTGACGTATAACGTTATATAGTATTACCTTATAAGGTATAACGTCATATAGTAATAGCTTCTAACGTATATCGTTATATAGTATTACCTTTTAACGTATAACGTCATATAGTAATAGCTTCTGACGTATAATGTTATATAGTATTACCTTATAACGTATAACGTTATATTTGATTACCTTATAACGAATAAAGTTATGTAGTACTACCTTATAAGGTATAATGGCATGTAGTAATAGCTTCCTACGTATAACGTTAAATAGTATTACCTTATAAGGTATAACGTTATATAGTAATACCTTCTAACGTATAACGTTATAAGCTATTACCTAATAAAGTACAACGTTATATAGTATTACCTTATAAGGTATAACGTCATATAGCAATAGCTTCTAACGTATAACGTTATGTACCATTACCTTACAACGTATAACGTCATATAGTCTTACCTTATAAGGTATAACGTCATATAGCAATAGCTTCTAACGTATAACGTTATAAGCTATTACCTAATAAGGTATAACGTTATACAGTGTTACCTTATAACGTATAACGTCATATAGTAGTAGCTTCTGACTTATAATGTTATATAGTATTACCTTATAACTCATAACGTTATATAGTATTACTAAATAACGTACAAAGTTATATAGTATTACCTTATAACGAATAACGTTATCTACTATTACCTTATAACGTACAACGTTGTATAGTATTACCTTATAACGTATAACGTTATGTACTATTTCCTTACAACGTATAACGTCATATAGTAATAGCTTCTGACGCATAACGTGATATAGTATTACCTTATAACATATAACGTCATATGGTAATAGCTTCTAACGTATAACGTTATATAGTATTACCTGATAAGGTATAACGTCATATAGTAATAGCTTCTAACGTATAACGTTATATAGTACTACCTTATAAGGTATAACGTAATATAGTTATAGCTTCTAACGTATAACGTTATGTACCATTATCTTACAACGTATAACGTCATATAGTCTTACATTATAAGGTATAACGTCATATAGCAATAGCTTCTAACGTATAACGTTATAAGCTATTACCTAATAAGGTATAACGTTATACAGTGTTACCTTATAACGTATAACGTCATATAGTAGTAGCTTCTGACGTATAATGTTATATAGTATTACCTTATGACTCATAACGTTATATAGTATTACTAAATAACGTACAAAGTTATATAGTATTACCTTATAACGAATAACGTTATCTACTATTACCTTATAACGTACAACGTTGTATAGTATTACCTTATAACGTATAACGTTATGTACTATTACCTTACAACGTATAACGTCATATAGTAATAGCTTCTGACGCATAACGTGATATAGTATTACCTTATAACATATAACGTCATATGGTAATAGCTTCTAACGTATAACGTTATATAGTATTACCTGATAAGGTATAACGTCATATAGTAATAGCTTCTAACGTATAACGTTATATAGTACTACCTTATAAGGTATAACGTTATATAGTAATACCTTCTAACGTATAACGTTATAAGCTATTACCTAATAAAGTACAACGTTATATAGTATTACCTTATAACGTATAACATCATATAGTAAGAGCTTCTAACGTATAACGTTATGTACCATTACCTTACAACGTATAACGTCATATAGTCTTACCTTATAAGGTATAACGTCATATAGTAATAGCTTCTAACGTATAACGTTAGAAGCTATTACCTAATAAGGTATAACGTTATACAGTGTTACCTTATAACGTATAACGTCATATAGTAGTAGCTTCTGACGTATAATGTTATATAGTATTACCTTATAACTTATAACGTTATATAGTATTACTAAATAACGTACAAAGTTATATAGTATTACCTTATAACGTATAACGTTATCTACTATTACCTTATAACGTACAACGTTGTATAGTATTACCTTATAACGTACAACGTCATATAGTAATACCTTCTAACGTATAACGTTATATAGTATTACCTTATAACGTATAACGTTATCTAGTATTACCTTATAACGTACAACGTCATATAGTAATACCTTCTAACGTATAACGTTATATAGTATTACCTGATAAGGTATAACGTCATATAGCTTCTAACGTATAACGCTATATGGTATTACCTTATAACGTATAACGTCATATAGTAATAGCTTCTGACGTATAACGTTATATAGTATTACCTTATAAGGTATAACGTCATATAGTAATAGCTTCTAACGTATAACGTTATATAGTATTACCTTTTAACGTATAACGTTATATAGTAGTAGCTTCTGACGTATAATGTTATATAGTATTACATTATAACTTATAACGTTGTAAGCTATTACCTAATAATGTACAACGTCATATAGTCTTACCTTATAAGGTATAACGCCACGTAGTAATAGCTTCCAACGTATAACGTTATATAGTATTACCTTATAAGGTGTAACGTCATATAGTAATAGCTTCTAACGTATAACGTTATCTACCATTACCTTACAAAGTATAACGCCATATAGTAATAGCTTCCAATGTATAACGTTACATAGTAATACCTCCTATGGTATAACGTTACATAGTAGTACCTCCTATGGTATAACGTTGTATAATATTAACTTATAACGTACAACGTTGTATATTATTACCTTATAACGCATAATGTTATGTAGTATTACCTTATAACGAATAATGTTATGTACTATTACCTTATAACGTATAACGTCATATAGTAATAGCTTCTGACGTATAATGTTATATAGTATTACCTTATAACGTATAACGTTATATTTGATTACCTTATAACGAATAAAGTTATGTAGTACAACCTTATAAGGTATAACGCCATGTAGTAATAGCTTCCTTCGTATAACGTTAAATAGTATTACCTTATAAGGTATAACGTTATATAGTAATACCTTCTAACGTATAACGTTATAAGCTATTACCTAATAAAGTACAACGTTATATAGTATTACCTTATAAGGTATAACGTCATATAGCAATAGCTTCTAACGTATAACGTTATGTACCATTACCTTACAACGTATAACGTCATATAGTCTTACCTTATAAGGTATAACGTCATATAGCAATAGCTTCTAACGTATAACGTTATAAGCTATTACCTAATAAGGTATAACGTTATACAGTGTTACCTTATAACGTATAACGTCATATAGTAGTAGCTTCTGACGTATAATGTTATATAGTATTACCTTATAACTCATAACGTTATATAGTATTACTAAATAACGTACAAAGTTATATAGTATTACCTTATAACGAATAACGTTATCTACTATTACCTTATAACGTACAACGTTGTATAGTATTACCTTATAACGTATAACGTTATGTACTATTACCTTACAACGTATAACGTCATATAGTAATAGCTTCTGACGCATAACGTGATATAGTATTACCTTATAACATATAACGTCATATGGTAATAGCTTCTAACGTATAACGTTATATAGTATTACCTGATAAGGTATAACGTCATATAGTAATAGCTTCTAACGTATAACGTTATATAGTACTACCTTATAAGGTATAACGTAATATAGTTATAGCTTCTAACGTATAACGTTATGTACCATTACTTTACAACGTATAACGTCATATAGTCTTACATTATAAGGTATAACGTCATATAGCAATAGCTTCTAACGTATAACGTTATAAGCTATTACCTAATAAGGTATAACGTTATACAGTGTTACCTTATAACGTATAACGTCATATAGTAGTAGCTTCTGACGTATAATGTTATATAGTATTACCTTATAACTCATAACGTTATATAGTATTACTAAATAACGTACAAAGTTATATAGTATTACCTTATAACGAATAACGTTATCTACTATTACCTTATAACGTACAACGTTGTATAGTATTACCTTATAACGTATAACGTTATGTACTATTACCTTACAACGTATAACGTCATATAGTAATAGCTTCTGACGCATAACGTGATATAGTACTACCTTATAACATATAACGTCATATGGTAATAGCTTCTAACGTATAACGTTATATAGTATTACCTGATAAGGTATAACGTCATATAGTAATAGCTTCTGACGCATAACGTGATATAGTACTACCTTATAACATATAACGTCATATGGTAATAGCTTCTAACGTATAACGTTATATAGTACTACCTTATAAGGTATAACGTAATATAGTTATAGCTTCTAACGTATAACGTTATGTACCATTACCTTACAACGTATAACGTCATATAGTCTTACATTATAAGGTATAACGTCATATAGCAATAGCTTCTAACGTATAACGTTATAAGCTATTACCTAATAAGGTATAACGTTATACAGTGTTACCTTATAACGTATAACGTCATATAGTAGTAGCTTCTGACGTATAATGTTATATAGTATTACCTTATAACTCACAACGTTATATAGTATTACTAAATAACGTACAAAGTTATATAGTATTACCTTATAACGAATAACGTTATCTACTATTACCTTATAACGTACAACGTTGTATAGTATTACCTTATAACGTATAACGTTATGTACTATTACCTTACAACGTATAACGTCATATAGTAATAGCTTCTGACGCATAACGTGATATAGTATTACCTTATAACATATAACGTCATATGGTAATAGCTTCTAACGTATAACGTTATATAGTATTACCTGATAAGGTATAACGTCATATAGTAATAGCTTCTAACGTATAACGTTATATAGTACTACCTTATAAGGTATAACGTTATATAGTAATACCTTCTAACGTATAACGTTATAAGCTATTACCTAATAAAGTACAACGTTATATAGTATTACCTTATAACGTATAACATCATATAGTAAGAGCTTCTAACGTATAACGTTATGTACCATTACCTTACAACGTATAACGTCATATAGTCTTACCTTATAAGGTATAACGTCATATAGTAATAGCTTCTAACGTATAACGTTAGAAGCTATTACCTAATAAGGTATAACGTTATACAGTGTTACCTTATAACGTATAACGTCATATAGTAGTAGCTTCTGACGTATAATGTTATATAGTATTACCTTATAACTTATAACGTTATATAGTATTACTAAATAACGTACAAAGTTATATAGTATTACCTTATAACGTATAACGTTATCTACTATTACCTTATAACGTACAACGTTGTATAGTATTACCTTATAACGTACAACGTCATATAGTAATACCTTCTAACGTATAACGTTATATAGTATTACCTTATAACGTATAACGTTATCTAGTATTACCTTATAACGTACAACGTCATATAGTAATACCTTCTAACGTATAACGTTATATAGTATTACCTGATAAGGTATAACGTCATATAGTAATAGCTTCTAACGTATAACGCTATATGGTATTACCTTATAACGTATAACGTCATATAGTAATAGCTTCTGACGTATAACGTTATATAGTATTACCTTATAAGGTATAACGTCATATAGTAATAGCTTCTAACGTATAACGTTATATAGTATTACCTTTTAACGTATAACGTTATATAGTAGTAGCTTCTGACGTATAATGTTATATAGTATTACATTATAACTTATAACGTTGTAAGCTATTACCTAATAATGTACAACGTCATATAGTCTTACCTTATAAGGTATAACGCCACGTAGTAATAGCTTCCAACGTATAACGTTATATAGTATTACCTTATAAGGTGTAACGTCATATAGTAATAGCTTCTAACGTATAACGTTATCTACCATTACCTTACAAAGTATAACGCCATATAGTAATAGCTTCCAATGTATAACGTTACATAGTAATACCTCCTATGGTATAACGTTACATAGTAGTACCTCCTATGGTATAACGTTGTATAATATTAACTTATAACGTACAACGTTGTATATTATTACCTTATAACGCATAATGTTATGTAGTATTACCTTATAACGAATAATGTTATGTACTATTACCTTATAACGTATAACGTCATATAGTAATAGCTTCTGACGTATAATGTTATATAGTATTACCTTATAACGTATAACGTTATATTTGATTACCTTATAACGAATAAAGTTATGTAGTACAACCTTATAAGGTATAACGCCATGTAGTAATAGCTTCCTTCGTATAACGTTAAATAGTATTACCTTATAAGGTATAACGTTATATAGTAATACCTTCTAACGTATAACGTTATAAGCTATTACCTAATAAAGTACAACGTTATATAGTATTACCTTATAAGGTATAACGTCATATAGCAATAGCTTCTAACGTATAACGTTATGTACCATTACCTTACAACGTATAACGTCATATAGTCTTACCGTATAAGGTATAACGTCATATAGCAATAGCTTCTAACGTATAACGTTATAAGCTATTACCTAATAAGGTATAACGTTATACAGTGTTACCTTATAACGTATAACGTCATATAGTAGTAGCTTCTGACGTATAATGTTATATAGTATTACCTTATAACTCATAACGTTATATAGTATTACTAAATAACGTACAAAGTTATATAGTATTACCTTATAACGAATAACGTTATCTACTATTACCTTATAACGTACAACGTTGTATAGTATTACCTTATAACGTATAACGTTATGTACTATTACCTTACAACGTATAACGTCATATAGTAATAGCTTCTGACGCATAACGTGATATAGTATTACCTTATAACATATAACGTCATATGGTAATAGCTTCTAACGTATAACGTTATATAGTATTACCTGATAAGGTATAACGTCATATAGTAATAGCTTCTAACGTATAACGTTATATAGTACTACCTTATAAGGTATAACGTAATATAGTTATAGCTTCTAACGTATAACGTTATATAGTACTACCTTATAAGGTATAACGTAATATAGTTATAGCTTCTAACGTATAACGTTATGTACCATTACTTTACAACGTATAACGTCATATAGTCTTACATTATAAGGTATAACGTCATATAGCAATAGCTTCTAACGTATAACGTTATAAGCTATTACCTAATAAGGTATAACGTTATACAGTGTTACCTTATAACGTATAACGTCATATAGTAGTAGCTTCTGACGTATAATGTTATATAGTATTACCTTATAACTCATAACGTTATATAGTATTACTAAATAACGTACAAAGTTATATAGTATTACCTTATAACGAATAACGTTATCTACTATTACCTTATAACGTACAACGTTGTATAGTATTACCTTATAACGTATAACGTTATGTACTATTACCTTACAACGTATAACGTCATATAGTAATAGCTTCTGACGCATAACGTGATATAGTACTGCCTTATAACATATAACGTCATATGGTAATAGCTTCTAACGTATAACGTTATATAGTATTACCTGATAAGGTATAACGTCATATAGTAATAGCTTCTGACGCATAACGTGATATAGTACTACCTTATAACATATAACGTCATATGGTAATAGCTTCTAACGTATAACGTTATATAGTACTACCTTATAAGGTATAACGTAATATAGTTATAGCTTCTAACGTATAACGTTATGTACCATTACCTTACAACGTATAACGTCATATAGTCTTACATTATAAGGTATAACGTCATATAGCAATAGCTTCTAACGTATAACGTTATAAGCTATTACCTAATAAGGTATAACGTTATACAGTGTTACCTTATAACGTATAACGTCATATAGTAGTAGCTTCTGACGTATAATGTTATATAGTATTACCTTATAACTCACAACGTTATATAGTATTACTAAATAACGTACAAAGTTATATAGTATTACCTTATAACGAATAACGTTATCTACTATTACCTTATAACGTACAACGTTGTATAGTATTACCTTATAACGTATAACGTTATGTACTATTACCTTACAACGTATAACGTCATATAGTAATAGCTTCTGACGCATAACGTGATATAGTATTACCTTATAACATATAACGTCATATGGTAATAGCTTCTAACGTATAACGTTATATAGTATTACCTGATAAGGTATAACGTCATATAGTAATAGCTTCTAACGTATAACGTTATATAGTACTACCTTATAAGGTATAACGTTATATAGTAATACCTTCTAACGTATAACGTTATAAGCTATTACCTAATAAAGTACAACGTTATATAGTATTACCTTATAACGTATAACATCATATAGTAAGAGCTTCTAACGTATAAAGTTATGTACCATTACCTTACAACGTATAACGTCATATAGTCTTACCTTATAAGGTATAACGTCATATAGTAATAGCTTCTAACGTATAACGTTATAAGCTATTACCTAATAAGGTATAACGTTATACAGTGTTACCTTATAACGTATAACGTCATATAGCAGTAGCTTCTGACGTATAATGTTATATAGTATTACCTTATAACTTATAACGTTATATAGTATTACTAAATAACGTACAAAGTTATATAGTATTACCTTATAACGTATAACGTTATCTACTATTACCTTATAACGTACAACGTTGTATAGTATTACCTTCTAACGTACAACGTCATATAGTAATACCTTCTAACGTATAACGTTATATAGTATTACCTTATAACGTATAACGTTATCTAGTATTACCTTATAACGTACAACGTCATATAGTAATACCTTCTAACGTATAACGTTATATAGTATTACCTGATAAGGTATAACGTCATATAGTAATAGCTTCTAACGTATAACGCTATATGGTATTACCTTATAACGTATAACGTCATATAGTAATAGCTTCTGACGTATAACGTTATATAGTATTACCTTATAAGGTATAACGTCATATAGTAATAGCTTCTAACGTATAACGTTATATAGTATTACCTTTTAACGTATAACGTTATATAGTAGTAGCTTCTGACGTATAATGTTATATAGTATTACATTATAACTTATAACGTTGTAAGCTATTACCTAATAATGTACAACGTCATATAGTCTTACCTTATAAGGTATAACGCCACGTAGTAATAGCTTCCAACGTATAACGTTATATAGTATTACCTTATAAGGTGTAACGTCATATAGTAATAGCTTCTAACGTATAACGTTATCTACCATTACCTTACAAAGTATAACGCCATATAGTAATAGCCTCCAATGTATAACGTTACATAGTAATACCTCCTATGGTATAACGTTACATAGTAGTACCTCCTATGGTATAACGTTGTATAATATTAACTTATAACGTACAACGTTGTATATTATTACCTTATAACGCATAATTTTATGTAGTATTACCTTATAACGAATAACGTTATGTACTATTACCTTATAACGTATAACGTCATATAGTAATAGCTTCTGACGTATAATGTTATATAGTATTACCTTATAACGTATAACGTTATATTTGATTACCTTATAACGAATTAAGTTATGTAGTACTACCTTATAAGGTATAACGCCATGTAGTAATAGCTTCCTACGTATAACGTTAAATAGTATTACCTTATAAGGTATAACGTTATATAGTAATACCTTCTAACGTATAACGTTATAAGCTAGTACCTAATAAAGTACAACGTTATATAGTATTACCTTATAAGGTATAACGTCATATAGCAATAGCTTGTAACGTATAACGTTATAAGCTATTACCTAATAAGGTATAACGTTATACAGTGTTTCCTTATAACGTATAACGTCATATAGTAATAGCTACTGACGCATAACGTGATATAGTATTACCTTATAACATATAACGTCATATGGTAATAGCTTCTAACGTATAACGTTATATAGTATTACCTGATAAGGTATAACGTCATATAGTAATAGCTTCTAACGTATAACGTTATATAGTACTACCTTATAAGGTATAACGTAATATAGTTATAGCTTCTAACGTATAACGTTATGTACCATTACCTTACAACGTATAACGTCATATAGTCTTACATTATAAGGTATAACGTCATATAGCAATAGCTTCTAACGTATAACGTTATAAGCTATTACCTAATAAGGTATAACGTTATACAGTGTTACCTTATAACGTATAACGTCATATAGTAGTAGCTTCTGACGTATAATGTTATATAGTATTACCTTATAACTTATAACGTTATATAGTATTACTAAATAACTTACAAAGTTATATAGTATTACCTTATAACGTATAACGTTATCTACTATTACCTTATAACGTACAACGTTGTATAGTATTACCTTATAACGTACAACGTCATATAGTAATACCTTCTAACGTATAACGTTATATAGTATTACCTTATAACGTATAACGTTATCTAGTATTACCTTATAACGTACAACGTCATATAGTAATACCTTCTAACGTATAACGTTATATAGTATTACCTGATAAGGTATAACGTCATATAGTAATAGCTTCTGAGGCATAACGTGATATAGTACTACCTTATAACATATAACGTCATATGGTAATAGCTTCTAACGTATAACGTTATATAGTACTACCTTATAAGGTATAAAGTAATATAGTTATAGCTTCTAACGTATAACGTTATGTACCATTACCTTACAACGTATAACGTCATATAGTCTTACATTATAAGGTATAACGTCATATAGCAATAGCTTCTAACGTATAACGTTATAAGCTATTACCTAATAAGGTGTAACGTTATACAGTGTTACCTTATAACGTATAACGTCATATAGTAGTAGCTTCTGACGTATATTGTTATATAGTATTACCTTATAACTCATAACGTTATATAGTATTACTAAATAACGTACAAAGTTATATAGTATTACCTTATAACGAATAACGTTATCTACTATTACCTTATAACGTACAACGTTGTATAGTATTACCTTATAACGTATAACGTTATGTACTATTACCTTACAACGTATAACGTCATATAGTAATAGCTTCTGACGCATAACGTGATATAGTATTACCTTATAACATATAACGTCATATGGTAATAGCTTCTAACGTATAACGTTATATAGTATTACCTGATAAGGTATAACGTCATATAGTAATAGCTTCTAACGTATAACGTTATATAGTACTACCTTATAAGGTATAACGTTATATAGTAATACCTTCTAACGTATAACGTTATAAGCTATTACCTAATAAAGTACAACGTTATATAGTATTACCTTATAACGTATAACATCATATAGTAAGAGCTTCTAACGTATAACGTTATGTACCATTACCTTACAACGTATAACGTCATATAGTCTTACCTTATAAGGTATAACGTCATATAGTAATAGCTTCTAACGTATAACGTTATAAGCTATTACCTAATAAGGTATAACGTTATACAGTGTTACCTTATAACGTATAACGTCATATAGTAGTAGCTTCTGACGTATAATGTTATATTGTATTACCTTATAACTTATAACGTTATATAGTATTACTAAATAACGTACAAAGTTATATAGTATTACCTTATAACGTATAACGTTATCTACTATTACCTTATAACGTACAACGTTGTATAGTATTACCTTATAACGTACAACGTCATATAGTAATACCTTCTAACGTATAACGTTATATAGTATTACCTTATAACGTATAACGTTATCTAGTATTACCTTATAACGTACAACGTCATATAGTAATACCTTCTAACGTATAACGTTATATAGTAGTAGCTTCTGACGTATAATGTTATATAGTATTACATTATAACTTATAACGTTGTAAGCTATTACCTAATAATGTACAACGTCATATAGTCTTACCTTATAAGGTATAACGCCACGTAGTAATAGCTTCCAACGTATAACGTTATATAGTATTACCTTATAACATATAACGTCATATGGTAATAGCTTCTAACGTATAACGTTATATAGTATTACCTGATAAGGTATAACGTCATATAGTAATAGCTTCTAACGTATAACGTTATATAGTACTACCTTATAAGGTATAACGTTATATAGTAATACCTTCTAACGTATAACGTTATAAGCTATTACCTAATAAAGTACAACGTTATATAGTATTACCTTATAAGGTATAACGTCATATAGCAATAGCTTCTAACATATAACGTTATGTACCATTACCTTACAACGTATAACGTCATATAGTCTTACCTTATAAGGTATAACGTCATATAGCAATAGCTTCTAACGTATAACGTTATAAGCTATTACCTAATAAGGTATAACGTTATACAGTGTTACCTTATAACGTATAACGTCATATAGTAGTAGCTTCTGACGTATAATGTTATATAGTATTACCTTATAACTCATAACGTTATATAGTATTACTAAATAACGTACAAAGTTATATAGTATTACCTTATAACGAATAACGTTATCTACTATTACCTTGTAACGTACAACGTTGTATAGTATTACCTTATAACGTATAACGTTATGTACTATTACCTTACAACGTATAACGTCATATAGTAATAGCTTCTGACGCATAACGTGATATAGTATTACCTTATAACATATAACGTCATATGGTAACAGCTTCTAACGTATAACGTTATATAGTATTACCTGATAAGGTATAACGTCATATAGTAATAGCTTCTAACGTATAACGTTATATAGTACTACCTTATAAGGTATAACGTCATATAGCAATAGCTTCTAACGTATAACGTTATAAGCTATTACCTAATAAGGTGTAACGTTATACAGTGTTACCTTATAACGTATAACGTCATATAGTAGTAGCTTCTGACGTATAATGTTATATAGTATTACCTTATAACTCATAACGTTATATAGTATTACTAAATAACGTACAAAGTTATATAGTATTACCTTATAACGAATAACGTTATCTACTATTACCTTATAACGTACAACGTTGTATAGTATTACCTTATAACGTATAACGTTATGTACTATTACCTTACAACGTATAACGTCATATAGTAATAGCTTCTGACGCATAACGTGATATAGTATTACCTTATAACATATAACGTCATATGGTAATAGCTTCTAACGTATAACGTTATATAGTATTACCTGATAAGGTATAACGTCATATAGTAATAGTTTCTAACGTATAACGTTATATAGTACTACCTTATAAGGTATAACGTTATATAGTAATACCTTCTAACGTATAACGTTATAAGCTATTACCTAATAAAGTACAACGTTATATAGTATTACCTTATAACGTATAACATCATATAGTAAGAGCTTCTAACGTATAACGTTATGTACCATTACCTTACAACGTATAACGTCATATAGTCTTACCTTATAAGGTATAACGTCATATAGTAATAGCTTCTAACGTATAACGTTATAAGCTATTACCTAATAAGGTATAACGTTATACAGTGTTACCTTATAACGTATAACGTCATATAGTAGTAGCTTCTGACGTATAGTGTTATATTGTATTACCTTATAACTCATAACGTTATATAGTATTACTAAATAACGTACAAAGTTATATAGTATTACCTTATAACGAATAACGTTATCTACTATTACCTTATAACGTACAACGTTGTATAGTATTACCTTATAACGTATAACGTTATGTACTATTACCTTACAACGTATAACGTCATATAGTAATAGCTTCTGACGCATAACGTGATATAGTATTACCTTATAACATATAACGTCATATGGTAATAGCTTCTAACGTATAACGTTATATAGTATTACCTGATAAGGTATAACGTCATATAGTAATAGCTTCTAACGTATAACGTTATATAGTACTACCTTATAAGGTATAACGTTATATAGTAATACCTTCTAACGTATAACGTTATAAGCTATTACCTAATAAAGTACAACGTTATATAGTATTACCTTATAACGTATAACATCATATAGTAAGAGCTTCTAACGTATAACGTTATGTACCATTACCTTACAACGTATAACGTCATATAGTCTTACCTTATAAGGTATAACGTCATATAGTAATAGCTTCTAACGTATAACGTTATAAGCTATTACCTAATAAGGTATAACGTTATACAGTGTTACCTTATAACGTATAACGTCATATAGTAGTAGCTTCTGACGTATAGTGTTATATTGTATTACCTTATAACTTATAACGTTATAGTGTTACTAAATAACGTACAAAGCTATATAGTATTACCTTATAACGTATAACGTTATCTACTATTACCTTATAACGTACAACGTTGTATAGTATTACCTTATAACGTACAACGTCATATAGTAATACCTTCTAACGTATAACGTTATATAGTATTACCTTATAACGTATAACGTTATCTAGTATTACCTTATAACGTATAACGTCATATAGTAATACCTTCTAACGTATAACGTTATATAGTATTACCTGATAAGGTATAACGTCATATAGTAATAGCTTCTAACGTATAACGCTATATGGTATTACCTTATAACGTATAACGTCATATAGTAATAGCTTCTGACGTATAACGTTATATAGTATTACCTTATAAGGTATAACGTCATATAGTAATAGCTTCTAACGTATAACGTTATATAGTATTACCTTTTAACGTATAACGTTATATGGTAGTAGCTTCTGACGTATAATGTTATATAGTATTACATTATAACTTATAACGTTGTAAGCTATTACCTAATAATGTACAACGTCATATAGTCTTACCTTATAAGGTATAACGCCACGTAGTAATAGCTTCCAACGTATAACGTTATATAGTATTACCTTATAACATATAACGTCATATGGTAATAGCTTCTAACGTATAACGTTATATAGTATTACCTGATAAGGTATAACGTCATATAGTAATAGCTTCTAACGTATAACGTTATATAGTACTACCTTATAAGGTATAACGTTATATAGTAATACCTTCTGACGTATAACGTTATAAGCTATTACCTAATAAAGTACAACGTTATATAGTATTACCTTATAACGTATAACATCATATAGTAAGAGCTTCTAACGTATAACGTTATGTACCATTACCTTACAACGTATAACGTCATATAGTCTTACCTTATAAGTTATAACGTCATATAGTAATAGCTTCTAACGTATAACGTTATAAGCTATTACCTAATAAGGTATAACGTTATACAGTGTTACCTTATAACGTATAACGTCATATAGTAGTAGCTTCTGACGGATAATGTTATATAGTATTACCTTATAACTTATAACGTGATATAGTATTACTAAATAACGTACAAAGTTATATAGTATTACCTTATAACGTATAACGTTATCTACTATTACCTTATAACGTACAACGTTGTATAGTATTACCTTATAACGTATAACGTTATGTACTATTACCTTACAACGTATAACGTCATATAGTAATAGCTTCTGACGCATAACGTGATATAGTATTACCTTATAACATGTAACGTCATATGGTAATAGCTTCTAACGTATAACGTTATATAGTATTACCTGATAAGGTATAACGTCATATAGTAATAGCTTCTAACGTATAACGTTATATAGTAATACCTTATAGGGTATAACGTAATATAGTTATAGCTTCTAACGTATAACGTTATGTACTATTACCTTACAACGTATAACGTCATATAGTAATAGCTTCTAACGTATAACGTTATATAGTATTACCTTTTAACGTATAACGTTATATTTGATTACCTTATAACATGTAAAGTTATGTAGTACTACCTTATAAGGTATAACGCCATTTAGTAATAGCTTCCTACGTATAACGTTAAATAGTATTACCTTATCAGGTATAACGTTATATAGTAATACCTTCTAACGTATAACGTTATAAGCTATTACCTAATAACGTACATCGTTATATAGTATTACCTTATAACGTATAACGTTATCTAGTATTACCTTATAACGTACAACGTTATATAGTATTACCTTATAACGTATAACGTTACCTAGTATTACCTTATAACGTATAACGTCATATAGTAATAGCTTCTGACGTATAACGTTATATAGTATTACCTTATAAGGTATAACGTCATATAGTAATATCTTCTAACGTATAACGTTATATAGTATTCCCTTATAAGGTATAACGTAATATAGTAATAGCTTCTAACGTATAACGTCATATAGTAATAGCTTCTAACGTATAACGTTATATAGTATTACCTTATAAGGTATAACGTAATATAGTCATAGCTTCTAACGTATAACGTTATGTACTATTACCTTACAACATATAACGACATATAGTAATAGCTTCCTACTTATAACGTTACATAGTAATACCTCCTAAGGTATAACGTTACATAGTAGTACCTCCTATGGTATAACGTTGTATAATATTAACTTATAACGTACAACGTTATATATTATTACCTTATAACGAATAATGTTATATAGTATTACTTTATAACGTATAACGTTATATAGTATTACCAAATAACGTAGAAAGTTATACAGTATTAGCTTATAACGTATAACGTTATCTACTATTACCTTATAACGTACAACGTTATATAGTATTACCTTTTAACATATAACGTTATATAGTATTACCTTATAACGTATAACGTTATATTAGATTACCTTATAACGTATAAAGTTATGTAGTACTACCTTATAAGGTATAACGCTATGTAGTAACAGCTTCCTACGTATAACGTTAAATAGTATTACCTTATAAGGTATAACGTTATATAGTAAGACCTTCTAACGTATAACGTTATAAGCAAAAACGTAATAACGTACAACGTTATATAGTATTACCTTATAACGTATAACGTTAAATAGTATTACCTTATAACGTATAACGTTATATAGTATTACCTTATAACGTATAACGTTATATAGTATTACCTTATAACGTATAACGTTATATTAGATTACCTTATAACGTATAAAGTTATGTAGTACTACCTTATAAGGTATAACGCTATGTAGTAATAGCTTCCTACGTATAACGTTATGTACTATTACCTTACAACGTATAACGTCTTATAGTAATAGCTTCAAACGTTTAAAGTTATATAATATTACCTTATAAGGTATAACGTCATATACTAATAGCTTCTTACGTATAACGTTATAAGCTATTATCGAATAACGTATAACGCTATATAGTATTACCTTCTAACGTATGATGTTATATAGTATTACTTAATAACGTACAACGTTATATAGTACTACCTTATAACGTATAACGTCATATAGTAATAGCTCCTAACGTATAACGTTGTGTACTATTACGTTACAACGTATAACGTCATATAGAACTAGCTTCCTACCTATAACGTTATATAGCAATACCTCCTATGATATAATGTTGTATAATTTTAACTTACAACCTACAACGATATATATTAGTACCTTGTATCTTATAACGTTATATAGTATTACCTTACAACGTGTAACGTCATATACTAGTAGCTTCTAACGTATAACGTTATATAGTATAACCTTATAACGTATAACGTCATATAGTAATAGCTTCTGACGTATAATGTTATATAGTATTACCTTATAACGTATAACGTTATATTTGATTACCTTATAACGAATAAAGTTATGTAGTACTACCTTATAAGGTATAACGCCATGTAGTAATAGCTTCCTACGTATAACGTTAAATAGTATTACCTTATAAGGTATAACTTTATATAGTAATACCTTCTAACGTATAACGTTATAAGCTATTACCTAATAAGGTATAACGTTATACAGTGTTACCTTATAACGTATAACATCATATAGTAAGAGCTTCTAACGTATAACGTTATGTACCATTACCTTACAACGTATAAAGTCATATAGTCTTACCTTATAAGGTATAACGTCATATAGTAATAGCTTCTAACGTATAACGTTATAAGATATTACCTAATAAGGTATAACGTTATACAGTGTTACCTTATAACGTATAACGTCATATAGTAGTAGCTTCTGACGTATAATGTTATATAGTATTACCTTATAACTTATAACGTTATATGGTATTACTAAATAACGTACAAAGTTATATAGTATTACCTTATAACGTATAACGTTATCTACTATTACCTTATAACGTACAACGTTGTATAGTATTACCTTTTAACGTATAATGTTATGTAGTATTACCTTATAACGTATAACGTTATGTACTATTACCTTACAACGTATAACGTCATATAGTTATAGCTTCTAACGTATAACGTTATGTACTATTACCTTACAACGTATAACGTCATATAGTAATAGCTTCTAACGTATAACGTTATATAGTATTACCTTTTAACGTATAACGTTATATAGTATTATCTTTTAACGTATAACGTTATATAGTATTACCTTATAACGTGTAACGTTATATTTGATTACCTTATAACATGTAAAGTTATGTAGTACTACCTTATAAGGTATAACGCCATGTAGTAATAGCTTCCTACGTATAACGTTAAATAGTATTACCTTATCAGGTATAACGTTATATAGTAATATCTTCTGTCGTACAACGTTATATAGTATTACCTTATAAGGTATAACGTCATATAGTATTACCTTATAAGGTATAACGTCATATAGTATTACCTTATAACGAATAATGTTATATAGTATTACTTTATAACGTATAACGTTATATAGTATTACCAAATAACGTAGAAAGTTATACAGTATTACCTTATAACATATAACGTCATATGGTAATAGCTTCTAACGTATAACGTTATATAGTATTACCTGACAAGGTATAACGTCATATAGTAATAGCTTCTAACGTATAAAGTTATGTAGTACTACCTTATAAGGTATAACGCTATGTAGTAATAGCTTCCTACGTATAACGTTAAATAGTATTACCTTATAAGGTATAACGTTATATAGTAATACCTTCTAACGTATAACGTTATAAGCAAAAACGTAATAACGTACAACGTTATATAGTATTACCTTATAACGTATAACGTTATATAGTATTACCTTATAACGTATAAGGTTATATTAGATTACCTTATAACGTATAAAGTTATGTAGTACTACCTTATAAGGTATAACGCTATGTAGTAATAGCTTCCTACCTATAACGTTAAATAGTATTACCTTATAAGGTATAACGTAATATAGTCATAGCTTCTAACGTATAACGTTATGTACTATTACCTTACAACGTATAACGTCTTATAGTAATAGCTTCAAACGTTTAACGTTATATAGTATTACCTTATAACGTATAACGTCATATAGTAATAGCTCCTAACGTATAACGTTGTGTACTATTACGTTACAACGTATAACGTCATACAGCACTAGCTTCCTACCTATAACGTTATATAGCAATACCTCCTATGATATAATGTTGTATAATTTTAACTTACAACCTACAACGATATATATTAGTACCTTGTATCTTATAACGTTATATAGTATTACCTTACAACGTGTAACGTCATATACTAGTAGCTTCTAACGTATAACGTTATATAGTATAACCTTATAACGTATAACATCATATAGTAATAGCATCTAACGTATAACGTTATATACTATTACCTTATAACGTATAACGTCAAAGAGTAATAGCTTCTAACGTGTAACGTTATATAGTATTACCTTATAAGGTATAACGTCATATAGTAGTAGCTTCTAACGTATAACGTTATATAGTATTACCTTATAACGTATAACGTCATATAGTAATAGCTTCTAACGTATAACGTTATAAGCTATTACCTAATAAGGTATAACGTTATACAGTGTTACCTTATAACGTTTAACGTCATATAGTAGTAGCTTCTGACGTATAATGTTATATAGTATTACCTTATAACTTATAACGTTATATGGTATTACTAAATAACGTACAAAGTTATATAGTATTACCTTATAACGTATAACGTTATCTACTATTACCTTATAACGTACAACGTTGTATAGTATTACCTTTTAACGTATAATGTTATGCAGTATTACCTTATAACGTATAACGTTATGTACTATTACCTTACAACGTATAACGTCATATAGTAATAGCTTCTGACGCATAATGTGATATAGTATTACCTTATAACATATAACGTCATATGGTAGTAGCTTCTAACGTATAACGTTATATAGTATTACCTGACAAGGTATAACGTCATATAGTAATAGCTTCTAACGTATAACGCTATATAGTACTACCTTATAAGGTATAACGTAATATAGTTATAGCGTCTAACGTATAACGTTATGTACTATTACCTTACAACGTATAACGTCATATAGTAATAGCTTCTAACGTATAACGTTATATAGTATTACCTTTTAACGTATAACGTTATATAGTATTATCTTTTAACGTATAACGTTATATAGTATTACGTTATAACGTATAACGTTATATTAGATTACCTTATAACGTATAAAGTTATGTAGTACTACCTTATAAGGTATAACGCTATGTAGTAATAGCGTCCTACGTATAACGTTATAAGCTATTATCGAATAACGTATAACGCTATATAGTATTACCTTCTAACGTATGATGTTATATAGTATTACTTAATAACGTACAACGTTATATAGTATTACCTTATAACGTATAACGTCATATAGTAATAGCTCCTAACGTATAACGTTGTGTACTATTACGTTACAACGTATAACGTCATATAGAACTAGCTTCCTACCTATAACGTTATATAGCAATACCTCCTATGATATAATGTTGTATAATTTTAACTTACAACCTACAACGATATATATTAGTACCTTGTATCTTATAACGTTATATAGTATTACCTTACAACGTGTAACGTCATATACTAGTAGCTTCTAACGTATAACGTTATATAGTATAACCTTATAACGTATAACGTCACATAGTAATAGCTTCTGACGTATAATGTTATATAGTATTACCTTATAACGTATAACGTTATATTTGATTACCTTATAACGAATAAAGTTATGTAGTACTACCTTATAAGGTATAACGCCATGTAGTAATAGCTTCCTACGTATAACGTTAAATAGTATTACCTTATAAGGTATAACTTTATATAGTAATACCTTCTAACGTATAACGTTATAAGCTATTACCTAATAAGGTATAACGTTATACAGTGTTACCTTATAACGTATAACATCATATAGTAAGAGCTTCTAACGTATAACGTTATGTACCATTACCTTACAACGTATAAAGTCATATAGTCTTACCTTATAAGGTATAACGTCATATAGTAATAGCTTCTAACGTATAACGTTATAAGATATTACCTAATAAGGTATAACGTTATACAGTGTTACCTTATAACGTATAACGTCATATAGTAGTAGCTTCTGACGTATAATGTTATATAGTATTACCTTATAACTTATAACGTTATATGGTATTACTAAATAACGTACAAAGTTATATAGTATTACCTTATAACGTATAACGTTATCTACTATTACCTTATAACGTACAACGTTGTATAGTATTACCTTTTAACGTATAATGTTATGTAGTATTACCTTATAACGTATAACGTTATGTACTATTACCTTACAACGTATAACGTCATATAGTTATAGCTTCTAACGTATAACGTTATGTACTATTACCTTACAACGTATAACGTCATATAGTAATAGCTTCTAACGTATAACGTTATATAGTATTACCTTTTAACGTATAACGTTATATAGTATTATCTTTTAACGTATAACGTTATATAGTATTACCTTATAACGTGTAACGTTATATTTGATTACCTTATAACATGTAAAGTTATGTAGTACTACCTTATAAGGTATAACGCCATGTAGTAATAGCTTCCTACGTATAACGTTAAATAGTATTACCTTATCAGGTATAACGTTATATAGTAATATCTTCTGTCGTACAACGTTATATAGTATTACCTTATAAGGTATAACGTCATATAGTATTACCTTATAAGGTATAACGTCATATAGTATTACCTTATAACGAATAATGTTATATAGTATTACTTTATAACGTATAACGTTATATAGTATTACCAAATAACGTAGAAAGTTATACAGTATTACCTTATAACATATAACGTCATATGGTAATAGCTTCTAACGTATAACGTTATATAGTATTACCTGACAAGGTATAACGTCATATAGTAATAGCTTCTAACGTATAAAGTTATGTAGTACTACCTTATAAGGTATAACGCTATGTAGTAATAGCTTCCTACGTATAACGTTAAATAGTATTACCTTATAAGGTATAACGTTATATAGTAATACCTTCTAACGTATAACGTTATAAGCAAAAACGTAATAACGTACAACGTTATATAGTATTACCTTATAACGTATAACGTTATATAGTATTACCTTATAACGTATAAGGTTATATTAGATTACCTTATAACGTATAAAGTTATGTAGTACTACCTTATAAGGTATAACGCTATGTAGTAATAGCTTCCTACCTATAACGTTAAATAGTATTACCTTATAAGGTATAACGTAATATAGTCATAGCTTCTAACGTATAACGTTATGTACTATTACCTTACAACGTATAACGTCTTATAGTAATAGCTTCAAACGTTTAACGTTATATAGTATTACCTTATAACGTATAACGTCATATAGTAATAGCTCCTAACGTATAACGTTGTGTACTATTACGTTACAACGTATAACGTCATATAGCACTAGCTTCCTACCTATAACGTTATATAGCAATACCTCCTATGATATAATGTTGTATAATTTTAACTTACAACCTACAACGATATATATTAGTACCTTGTATCTTATAACGTTATATAGTATTACCTTACAACGTGTAACGTCATATACTAGTAGCTTCTAACGTATAACGTTATATAGTATAACCTTATAACGTATAACATCATATAGTAATAGCATCTAACGTATAACGTTATATACTATTACCTTATAACGTATAACGTCAAAGAGTAATAGCTTCTAACGTGTAACGTTATATAGTATTACCTTATAAGGTATAACGTCATATAGTAGTAGCTTCTAACGTATAACGTTATATAGTATTACCTTATAACGTATAACGTCATATAGTAATAGCTTCTAACGTATAACGTTATAAGCTATTACCTAATAAGGTATAACGTTATACAGTGTTACCTTATAACGTTTAACGTCATATAGTAGTAGCTTCTGACGTATAATGTTATATAGTATTACCTTATAACTTATAACGTTATATGGTATTACTAAATAACGTACAAAGTTATATAGTATTACCTTATAACGTATAACGTTATCTACTATTACCTTATAACGTACAACGTTGTATATTATTACCTTTTAACGTATAATGTTATGCAGTATTACCTTATAACGTATAACGTTATGTACTATTACCTTACAACGTATAACGTCATATAGTAATAGCTTCTGACGCATAATGTGATATAGTATTACCTTATAACATATAACGTCATATGGTAGTAGCTTCTAACGTATAACGTTATATAGTATTACCTGACAAGGTATAACGTCATATAGTAATAGCTTCTAACGTATAACGCTATATAGTACTACCTTATAAGGTATAACGTAATATAGTTATAGCTTCTAACGTATAACGTTATGTACTATTACCTTACAACGTATAACGTCATATAGTAATAGCTTCTAACGTATAACGTTATATAGTATTACCTTTTAACGTATAACGTTATATAGTATTATCTTTTAACGTATAACGTTATATAGTATTACGTTATAACGTATAACGTTATATTAGATTACCTTATAACGTATAAAGTTATGTAGTACTACCTTATAAGGTATAACGCTATGTAGTAGTAGCGTCCTACGTATAACGTTATGTACTATTACCTTACAACGTATAACGTCTTATAGTAATAGCTTCAAACGTTTAAAGTTATATAATATTACCTTATAAGGTATAACGTCATATACTAATAGCTTCTTACGTATAACGTTATAAGCTATTATCGAATAACGTATAACGCTATATAGTATTACCTTCTAACGTATGATGTTATATAGTATTACTTAATAACGTACAACGTTATATAGTATTACCTTATAACGTATAACGTCATATAGTAATAGCTCCTAACGTATAACGTTGTGTACTATTACGTTACAACGTATAACGTCATATAGAACTAGCTTCCTACCTATAACGTTATATAGCAATACCTCCTATGATATAATGTTGTATAATTTTAACTTACAACCTACAACGATATATATTAGTACCTTGTATCTTATAACGTTATATAGTATTACCTTACATCGTGTAACGTCATATACTAGTAGCTTCTAACGTATAACGTTATGTAGTATAACCTTATAACGTATAACGCCATATAGTAATAGCTTCTGACGTATAATGTTATATAGTATTACCTTATAACGTATAACGTTATATTTGATTACCTTATAACGAATAAAGTTATGTAGTACTACCTTATAAGGTATAACGCCATGTAGTAATAGCTTCCTACGTATAACGTTAAATAGTATTACCTTATAAGGTATAACTTTATATAGTAATACCTTCTAACGTATAACGTTATAAGCTATTACCTAATAAGGTATAACGTTATACAGTGTTACCTTATAACGTATAACATCATATAGTAAGAGCTTATAACGTATAACGTTATGTACCATTACCTTACAACGTATAAAGTCATATAGTCTTACCTTATAAGGTATAACGTCATATAGTAATAGCTTCTAACGTATAACGTTATAAGATATTACCTAATAAGGTATAACGTTATACAGTGTTACCTTATAACGTATAACGTCATATAGTAGTAGCTTCTGACGTATAATGTTATATAGTATTACCTTATAACTTATAACGTTATATGGTATTACTAAATAACGTACAAAGTTATATAGTATTACCTTATAACGTATAACGTTATCTACTATTACCTTATAACGTACAACGTTGTATAGTATTACCTTTTAACGTATAATGTTATGTAGTATTACCTTATAACGTATAACGTTATGTACTATTACCTTACAACGTATAACGTCATATAGTAATAGCTTCTGACGCATAATGTGATATAGTATTACCTTATAACATATAACGTCGTATGGTAGTAGCTTCTAACGTAAAACGTTATATAGTATTACCTGACAAGGTATAACGTCATATAGTAATAGCTTCTAACGTATAACGTTATATAGTACTACCTTATAAGGTATAACGTAATATAGTTATAGCTTCTAACGTATAACGTTATGTACTATTACCTTACAACGTATAACGTCATATAGTAATAGCTTCTAACGTATAACGTTATATAGTATTACCTTTTAACGTATAACGTTATATAGTATTATCTTTTAACGTATAACGTTATATAGTATTACCTTATAACGTGTAACGTTATATTTGATTACCTTATAACATGTAAAGTTATGTAGTACTACCTTATAAGGTATAACGCCATGTAGTAATAGCTTCCTACGTATAACGTTAAATAGTATTACCTTATCAGGTATAACGTTATATAGTAATATCTTCTGTCGTACAACGTTATATAGTATTACCTTATAAGGTATAACGTCATATAGTATTACCTTATAAGGTATAACGTCATATGGTATTACCTTATAACGAATAATGTTATATAGTATTACTTTATAACGTATAACGTTATATAGTATTACCAAATAACGTAGAAAGTTATACAGTATTACCTTATAACATATAACGTCATATGGTAATAGCTTCTAACGTATAACGTTATATAGTATTACCTGACAAGGTATAACGTCATATAGTAATAGCTTCTAACGTATAAAGTTATGTAGTACTACCTTATAAGGTATAACGCTGTGTAGTAATAGCTTCCTACGTATAACGTTAAATAGTATTACCTTATAAGGTATAACGTTATATAGTAATACCTTCTAACGTATAACGTTATAAGCAAAAACGTAATAACGTACAACGTTATATAGTATTACCTTATAACGTATAACGTTATATAGTATTACCTTATAACGTATAAGGTTATATTAGATTACCTTATAACGTATAAAGTTATGTAGTACTACCTTATAAGGTATAACGCTATGTAGTAATAGCTTCCTACCTATAACGTTAAATAGTATTACCTTATAAGGTATAACGTAATATAGTCATAGCTTCTAACGTATAACGTTATGTACTATTACCTTACAACGTATAACGTCTTATAGTAATAGCTTCAAACGTTTAACGTTATATAGTATTACCTTATAACGTATAACGTCATATAGTAATAGCTCCTAACGTATAACGTTGTGTACTATTACGTTACAACGTATAACGTCATATAGCACTAGCTTCCTACCTATAACGTTATATAGCAATACCTCCTATGATATAATGTTGTATAATTTTAACTTACAACCTACAACGATATATATTAGTACCTTGTACCTTATAACGTTATATAGTATTACCTTACAACGTGTAACGTCATATACTAGTAGCTTCTAACGTATAACGCTATATAGTATAACCTTATAACGTATAACATCATATAGTAATAGCATCTAACGTATAACGTTATATACTATTACCTTATAACGTATAACGTCAAAGAGTAATAGCTTCTAACGTGTAACGTTATATAGTATTACCTTATAAGGTATAACGTCATATAGTAGTAGCTTCTAACGTATAACGTTATATAGTATTACCTTATAACGTATAACGTTATATATTATTACCTTATAACGTATAAGGTTATATTAGATTACCTTATAAAGTATAAAGTTATGTAGTACTACCTTATAAGGTATAACGCTATGTAGTAATAGCTTCCTACCTATAACGTTAAATAGTATTACCTTATAAGGTATAACGTAATATAGTCATAGCTTCTAACATATAACGTTATGTACTATTACCTTACAACGTATAACGTCTTATAGTAATAGCTTCAAACGTTTAACGTTATATAGTATTACCTTATAACGTAGAACGTCATATAGTAATAGCTCCTAACGTATAACGTTGTGTACTATTACGTTACAACGTATAACGTCATATAGCACTAGCTTCCTACCTATAACGTTATATAGCAATACCTCCTATGATATAATGTTGTATAATTTTAACTTACAACCTACAACGATATATATTAGTACCTTGTATCTTATAACGTTATATAGTATTACCTTACAACGTGTAACGTCATATACTAGTAGCTTCTAACGTATAACGCTATATAGTATAACCTTATAACGTATAACATCATATAGTAATAGCATCTAACGTATAACGTTATATACTATTACCTTATAACGTATAACGTCAAAGAGTAATAGCTTCTAACGTGTAACGTTATATAGTATTACCTTATAAGGTATAACGTCATATAGTAGTAGCTTCTAACGTATAACGTTATATAGTATTACCTTATAACGTATAACGTCATATAGTAATAGCTTCTAACGTATAACGTTATAAGCTATTACCTAATAAGGTATAACGTTATACAGTGTTACCTTATAACGTTTAACGTCATATAGTAGTAGCTTCTGACGTATAATGTTATATAGTATTACCTTATAACTTATAACGTTATATGGTATTACTAAATAACGTACAAAGTTATATAGTATTACCTTATAACGTATAACGTTATCTACTATTACCTTACAACGTACAACGTTGTATAGTATTACCTTTTAACGTATAATGTTATGCAGTATTACCTTATAACGTATAACGTTATGTACTATTACCTTACAACGTATAACGTCATATAGTAATAGCTTCTGACGCATAATGTGATATAGTATTACCTTATAACATATAACGTCATATGGTAGTAGCTTCTAACGTATAACGTTATATAGTATTACCTGACAAGCTATAACGTCATATAGTAATAGCTTCTGACGTATAACGCTATATAGTACTACCTTATAAGGTATAACGTAATATAGTTATAGCTTCTAACGTATAACGATATGTACTATTACCTTACAACGTATAACGTCATATAGTAATAGCTTCTAACGTATAACGTTATATAGTATTACCTTTTAACGGATAACGTTATATAGTATTATCTTTTAACGTATAACGTTATATAGTATTACGTTATAACGTATAACGTTATATTTGATTAGCTTATAACATGTAAAGTTATGTAGTACTACCTTATAAGGTATAACGCCATGTAGTAATAGCTTCCTACGTATAACGTTAAATAGTATTACCTTATCAGGTATAACGTTATATAGTAATAGCTTCTGTCGTACAACGTTATATAGTATTATCTTTTAACGTATAACGTTATGTACTATTACCTTACAACATATAACGTCATATAGTAATAGCTTCCTACTTATAACGTTACATAGTAATACCTCCTATGTTATAACGTTACATAGTAGTACCTCCTATGGTATAACGTTGTATAATATTAACTTAAAACGTACAACGTTATATATTATTACCTTATAACGAATAATGTTATATAGTATTACTTTATAACGTATAACGTTATATTTGATTACCTTATAACAGGTAAAGTTATGTAGTACTACCTTATACGGTATAACGCCATGTAGTAATAGCTTCCTACGTATAACGTGAAATAGTATTACCGTATCAGGTATAACGTTATATAGTAATAGCTTCTATCGTATAACGTTATATAGTATTACCTTAAAAGGTATAACGTCATATAGTCATAGCTTCTAACGTATAGCGTTATATGCTATTACCTTACAACGTATACCGTTATATTTGATTACCTTATAACGAATAAAGTTATGTAGTACTACCTTATAAGGTATAACGCCATGTAGTAATAGCTTCCTACGTATAACGATAAATAGTATTACCTTATAAGGTATAACGTTATACAGTAATACCTTCTAACGTATAACGTTATAAGTTATTACCTAATAAAGTACAACGTTATATAGGATTACCTTATAACGTACAACGTCATATAGTACTAGCTTCTAACGTATAACGTTATATAGTATTACCTTATAAGGTATAACGTCGTATAGTAATACCTTCTAACGTATAACGTTATAAGCTATTACCTAATAACTTACAAAGTTATATATTATTACCTTCTAGCGCATAACGTCATATAGTAATAGCTTCTGACGTATAACATTATATAGTACTACCTTATAAGGTATAACGTCACATGGTAATGGCTTCTGACGTACAACGTTATATAGTATTACATTATAACGTATAACGTTATCTAGTATTACCTTATAACGTACAACGTCATATAGTAATAGCTTCCAACGTATAAAGTTACATAGTAATAGCTTCTAACGTATAACGTTATATAGTATTACCTTATAAGGTATAACGTCATATAGTAATAGCTTCTAACGTTTAACGTTATGTACCATTACCTTACAACGTATAACGTCATATAGTCTTACCTTAAAAGGTATAACGTCATATAGTAATAGCTTCTAACGTATATCGTTATAAGCTATTACCTAATAAGGTATAACGTTATACAGTGTTACCTTATAACGTATAACGTCATATAGTAGTAGCTTCTGACGTATAATGTTATATAGTATTACCTTATAACTTATAACGTTATATAGTATTACTAAATAACGTACAAAGTTATATAGTATTTCCATATAACGTATAGCGTTATTTAGTATTACCTTATAACGTACAACGTTATATAGTATTACCTTATAACGTATAACGTTATCTAGTATTACCTTATAACGTACAACGTCATATAGTAATAGCTTCTAACGTATAACGTTATATAGTATTACCTGATAAGGAATAACGTCATATAGTAATAGCTTCTAACGTATAACGCTATATAGTATTACCTTATAACGTAAAACGTCATATAGTAATACCTTCTGACGTATAACGTTATATAGTATTACCTTATTAGGTATAACGTCATATAGTAATAGCTTCTAACGTATAACGTCATATAGTATTACCTTATAAGGTATAACGTAATATAGTTATAGCTTCTAACGTATAACGTTATGTACTATTACCTTACAACGTATAACGTCATATAGTAATAGCTTCTAACGTATAACGTTATATAGTATTACCTTATAACGTATAACGTCATGTAGTAATAGCTTCTGACGTATAACATTATATAGTATTACCTTATACGGTATAACGTCATATAGTAATATCTTCTAACGTATAACGTTATATAGTAATACCTTCTATGGTATAACGTAATATAGTTATAGCTTCTAACGTATAACGTTATGTACTATTACCTTACAACGTATAACGTCATATAGTAATAGCTTCTAACTTTTAACATTATATAGTAATAGCTTCCAACGTATAAAGTTACATAGTAATAGCTTCTAACGTATAACGTTATATAGTATTACCTTATAAGGTATAACGTCATATAGTAATAGCTTCTAACGTATAACGTTATGTACCATTACCTTACAACGTCTAACGTCATATAGTAATAGCTTCCAACGTATAACGTTACATAGTAATACCTCCTATGGCATAACGTTACATAGTAATACCTTCTATGGTATAACGTTGTATAATATTACCTTACAACGTACAACGTTATATATTATTACCTTATAACGTATAATGTTATGTAGTATTACCTTATAACGTATAACGCTATGTACTATTACCTTATAACGTATAACGTCATATGATAATAGCTTCTGACGTATAATGTTATATAGTATTACCTTATAACTTATAACGTTATATAGTATTACTAGATAACGTACAAAGTTATATAGTATTTCCTTATAACGTATAACGTTATCTAGTATTACCTTAAAACGTACAACGTTATATATTATTACCTTATAACGTATAACGTCATATAGTCTTACCTTATAAGGTATAACGTCATATAGTAATTGCTTCTAACGTATAACGTTATAAGCTATTACCCAATAAGGTACAACGTTATACAGTGTTACCTTACAACGTATAACGTCATATAGTAGTAGCTTCTGACGTATAATGTTATATAGTATTACCTTATAACTTATAACGTTATATAGTATTACTAAATAACGTACAAAGTTATATAGTATTTCCTTATAACGTATAACATTATCTAGTATTACCTTATAACCTACAACGTTATATAGTATTACCTTATAACGTATAAAGTTATCTAGTATTACCTTATAACGTGCAACGTCATATAGTAATAGCTTCTAACGTATAACGTTATATAGTATTACCTGATAAGGAATAACGTCATATAGTAATAGCTTCTAACGTATAACGCTATATAGTATTACCTTATATCGTAAAACGTCATATAGTAATAGCTTCTAACGTATAACGTTATATAGTATTACCTTATAACGTATAACGTCATAGAGTAATAGCTTCTAACGTTTAACGTTACATAGTAATACCTCCTATGGTATAACGTTGTATAATATTAACTTATAACGTACAACGTTATATATTATTACCTTATAACGAATAATGTTATGTAGTATTACCTTATAACGTATAACGTTATGTACTATTACCTTATAACGTATAACGTCATATAGTAATAGCTTCTCACGTATAATGTTATATAGTATTACCTTATAACGTACAACGTTATATAGCATTACTAAATAACGTACAATGTTATATAGTATTACCTTATAACGTATAACGTTATATTTGATTACCTTATAACGAATAAAGTTATGCAGCACTACCTTATAAGGTATAACGCCATGTAGTAATACCTTCCTACGTATAACGTTAAATAGTATTACCTTATAAGGTATAACGTTATATAGTAATACCTTCTAATGTATAACGTCACATAGTAATGGCTTCTAACGTACAACGTTATATAGTATTACCTTATAACGTACAACGTCATATAGTAATAGCTTCTAACGTACAACGTTATATAGTATTACCTTATAACGTATAACGTTATCTAGTATTACCTTATAACGTACAACGTTATATAGTATTACCTTATAACGTATAACGTTATCTAGTATTACCTTATAACGTACAACGTCATATAGTAATAGCTTCTAACGTACAACGTTATATAGTATTACCTTATAACGTATAACGTTATCTAGTATTACCTTATAACGTACAACGTTATATAGTATTACCTTATAACGTATAACGTTATCTAGTATTACCTTATAACGTACAACGTCATACAGTAATAGCTTCCAACGTATAAAGTCATATAGTAATAGCCTCTAACGTATAACGTTATGTACGATTACCTTACAACGTATAACATCATATAGTCTTACCTTATAAGGTATAACGTCATATAGTAATTGCTTCTAACGTATAACGTTATAAGCTATTACCCAATAAGGTACAACGTTATACAGTGTTACCTTACAACGTATAACATCATATAGTAGTAGCTTCTGACGTATAATGTTATATAGTATTACCTTATAACTTATAACGTTATATAGTATTACTAAATAACGTACAAAGTTATATAGTATTTCCTTATAACGTATAACGTTATCTAGTATTACCTTATATCCTACAACGTTATATAGTATTACCTTATAACCTATAACGTTATCTAGTATTACCTTATAACGTGCAACGTCATATAGTAATAGCTTCTAACGTATAACGTTATATAGTATTACCTGATAAGGAATAACGTCATATAGTAGTAGCTTCTAACGTATAACGCTATATAGTATTACCTTATAACGTAAAACGTCATATAGTAATAGCTTCCGACGTATAACGTTATATAGTATTACCTTATTAGGTATAACGTCATATAGTAATAGCTGCTAACGTATAACGCTATATAGTACTACCTTATAACGTATAACGTCATATAATATTACCATGTAACGTATGACGTCATATAGTAATAGCTTCCAACATATAACGCTATATAGTATTACCATGTAACGTAGGACGTTATGTACTAATACCTTATAACGTACAACGTTATATAGTATTACCTTTTAACGTATATCGTTATATAGTATTACCTTATAACATATAACGTTATATTTGATTACCTTATAACGTATAAAGTTATGTAGTACTACCTTATAAGGTATAACGCCATGTAGTAATAGCTTCCTACGTATAACGTTAAATAGTATAACCTTATAAGGTATAACGTTATATAGTAATACCTTCTAACGTATAACGTTATAAGCTATTACCTAATAACGTACAACGTTATATAGTATTACCTTATAACGTATAACGTTATCTAGTATTACCTTATAACGTACAACGTTATATAGTATTACCTTATAACGTATAACGTTATCTAGTATTACCTTATAACGTACAACGTCATATAGTAATAGCTTCTAACGTATAACGTTATATAGTATTACCTGATAAGGTATAACGTCATATAGTAATAGCTTCTAATGTATAACGCTATATTGTATTACCTTATAAGGTATAACGTCATATAGTAATAGCTTCTGACGTATAACATTATATAGTACTACCTTATAACGTATAACGTCACATAGTAATGGCTTCTAACGTACAACGTTATATAGTATTACCTTATAACGTATGACGTTATCTAGTATTACCTTATCACGTACAACGTCATATAGTACTAGCTTCTAACGTATAACGTTATATAGTATTACCTTATAAGGTATAACGTCATATAGTAATAGCTTCTAACGTATAACGTTATGTACCATTACCTTACAACGTATAACGTCATATAGTCTTACCTTATTAGGTATAACGTCATATAGTAATAGCTTCTAACGTATAACGTCATATAGTATTACCTTATAAGGTATAACGTAATATAGTTATAGCTTCTAACGTATCACGTTATGTACTATTACCTTACAACGTATAACGTCATAGAGTAATAGCTTCTAACGTTTAACATTATATAGTAATAGCTTCCAACGTATAAAGTTACATAGTAATAGCTTCTAACGTATAACGTTATATAGTATTACCTTATAAGGTATAACGTCATATAGTAATAGCTTCTAACGTATAACGTTATGTACCATTACCTTACAAAGTCTAACGTCATATAGTAATTGCTTCCAACGTATAACGTTACATAGTAATACGTCCTATGGCATAACGTTAGATAGTAATACCTCCTATGGTATAACGTTGTATAATATTACCTTACAACGTACAACGTTATATATTATTACCTTATAACGTGCAACGTCATATAGTAATAGCTTCTAACGTATAACGTTATATAGTATTACCTGATAAGGAATAACGTCATATAGTAGTAGCTTCTAACGTATAACGCTATATAGTATTACCTTATAACGTAAAACGTCATATAGTAATAGCTTCCGACGTATAACGTTATATAGTATTACCTTATTAGGTATAACGTCATATAGTAATAGCTGCTAACGTATAACGCTATATAGTACTACCTTATAACGTATAACGTCATATAATATTACCATGTAACGTATGACGTCATATAGTAATAGCTTCCAACATATAACGCTATATAGTATTACCATGTAACGTAGGACGTTATGTACTAATACCTTATAACGTACAACGTTATATAGTATTACCTTTTAACGTATATCGTTATATAGTATTACCTTATAACATATAACGTTATATTTGATTACCTTATAACGTATAAAGTTATGTAGTACTACCTTATAAGGTATAACGCCATGTAGTAATAGCTTCCTACGTATAACGTTAAATAGTATAACCTTATAAGGTATAACGTTATATAGTAATACCTTCTAACGTATAACGTTATAAGCTATTACCTAATAACGTACAACGTTATATAGTATTACCTTATAACGTATAACGTTATCTAGTATTACCTTATAACGTACAACGTTATATAGTATTACCTTATAACGTATAACGTTATCTAGTATTACCTTATAACGTACAACGTCATATAGTAATAGCTTCTAACGTATAACGTTATATAGTATTACCTGATAAGGTATAACGTCATATAGTAATAGCTTCTAATGTATAACGCTATATTGTATTACCTTATAAGGTATAACGTCATATAGTAATAGCTTCTGACGTATAACATTATATAGTACTACCTTATAACGTATAACGTCACATAGTAATGGCTTCTAACGTACAACGTTATATAGTATTACCTTATAACGTATGACGTTATCTAGTATTACCTTATCACGTACAACGTCATATAGTACTAGCTTCTAACGTATAACGTTATATAGTATTACCTTATAAGGTATAACGTCATATAGTAATAGCTTCTAACGTATAACGTTATGTACCATTACCTTACAACGTATAACGTCATATAGTCTTACCTTATTAGGTATAACGTCATATAGTAATAGCTTCTAACGTATAACGTCATATAGTATTACCTTATAAGGTATAACGTAATATAGTTATAGCTTCTAACGTATCACGTTATGTACTATTACCTTACAACGTATAACGTCATAGAGTAATAGCTTCTAACGTTTAACATTATATAGTAATAGCTTCCAACGTATAAAGTTACATAGTAATAGCTTCTAACGTATAACGTTATATAGTATTACCTTATAAGGTATAACGTCATATAGTAATAGCTTCTAACGTATAACGTTATGTACCATTACCTTACAAAGTCTAACGTCATATAGTAATTGCTTCCAACGTATAACGTTACATAGTAATACGTCCTATGGCATAACGTTAGATAGTAATACCTCCTATGGTATAACGTTGTATAATATTACCTTACAACGTACAACGTTATATATTATTACCTTATAACGTATAATGTTATGTAGTATTACCTTATAACGTATAACGCTATGTACTATTACCTTATAACGTATAACGTCATATAATAATAGCTTCTGACGTATAATGTTATATAGTATTACCTTATAACGTATAACGTTATATTTGATTACCTTATAACGAATAAAGTTATGTAGTACTACCTTATAAGGTATAACGCCATGTAGTAATAGCTTCTAACGTATAACGCTATATAGTATTACCTTATAACGTATAACGTCATATAGTAATAGCTTCTGACGTATAACGTTATTTAGTATTACCTTATACGGTATAACGTCATATAGTAATAGCTTCTGACGTATAACGTTATATAGTATTACCTTATACGGTATAACGTCATATAGTAATAGCTTCTAACGTATAACGTTATATAGTAATACCTTCTAAGGTATAACGTCACATGGTAATGGCTTCTAACGTACAACGTTATATAGTATTACATTATAACGTATAACGTTATCTAGTATTACCTTATAACGTACAACGTCATATAGTAATAGCTTCCAACGTATAAAGTTACATAGTAATAGCTTCTAACGTATAACGTTATATAGTATTACTAGATAACGTACAAAGTTATATAGTATTTCCTTATAACGTATAACGTTATCTAGAATTACCTTATAACGTACAACGTTATATAGTATTACCTTATAACGTATAACGTTATCTAGTATTACCTTATAACGTACAACGTCATATAGTAATAGCTTCTGACGTATAACGTTATATAGTATTACCTTATACGGTATAACGTCATATAGTAATATCTTCTAACGTATAACGTTATATAGTAATACCTTCTAAGGTATAACGTAATATAGTACTAGCTTCGAACGTATAACGTTATATAGTATTACCTTATAAGGTATAACGTCATATAGTAATAGCTTCTAACGTATAACGTTATGTACCATTACCTTACAACGTATAACGTCATATAGTCTTACCTTATTAGGTATAACGTCATATAGTAATAGCTTCTAACGTATAACGTCATATAGTATTACCTTATAAGGTATAACGTAATATAGTTATAGCTTCTAACGTTTAACGTTACATAGTAATACCTCCTATGGTATAACGTTGTATAATATTAACTTATAACGTACAACGTTATATATTATTACCTTATAACGAATAATGTTATGTAGTATTACCTTATAACGTATAACGTTATGTACTATTACCTTATAACGTATAACGTCATATAGTAATAGCTTCTCACGTATAATGTTATATAGTATTACCTTATAACGTACAACGTTATATAGCATTACTAAATAACGTACAATGTTATATAGTATTACCTTATAACGTATAACGTTATATTTGATTACCTTATAACGAATAAAGTTATGCAGCACTACCTTATAAGGTATAACGCCATGTAGTAATACCTTCCTACGTATAACGTTAAATAGTATTACCTTATAAGGTATAACGTTATATAGTAATACCTTCTAATGTATAACGTCACATAGTAATGGCTTCTAACGTACAACGTTATATAGTATTACCTTATAACGTACAACGTCATATAGTAATAGCTTCTAACGTACAACGTTATATAGTATTACCTTATAACGTATAACGTTATCTAGTATTACCTTATAACGTACAACGTTATATAGTATTACCTTATAACGTATAACGTTATCTAGTATTACCTTATAACGTACAACGTCATATAGTAATAGCTTCTAACGTACAACGTTATATAGTATTACCTTATAACGTATAACGTTATCTAGTATTACCTTATAACGTACAACGTTATATAGTATTACCTTATAACGTATAACGTTATCTAGTATTACCTTATAACGTACAACGTCATACAGTAATAGCTTCCAACGTATAAAGTCATATAGTAATAGCCTCTAACGTATAACGTTATGTACGATTACCTTACAACGTATAACATCATATAGTCTTACCTTATAAGGTATAACGTCATATAGTAATTGCTTCTAACGTATAACGTTATAAGCTATTACCCAATAAGGTACAACGTTATACAGTGTTACCTTACAACGTATAACATCATATAGTAGTAGCTTCTGACGTATAATGTTATATAGTATTACCTTATAACTTATAACGTTATATAGTATTACTAAATAACGTACAAAGTTATATAGTATTTCCTTATAACGTATAACGTTATCTAGTATTACCTTATATCCTACAACGTTATATAGTATTACCTTATAACCTATAACGTTATCTAGTATTACCTTATAACGTGCAACGTCATATAGTAATAGCTTCTAACGTATAACGTTATATAGTATTACCTGATAAGGAATAACGTCATATAGTAGTAGCTTCTAACGTATAACGCTATATAGTATTACCTTATAACGTAAAACGTCATATAGTAATAGCTTCCGACGTATAACGTTATATAGTATTACCTTATTAGGTATAACGTCATATAGTAATAGCTGCTAACGTATAACGCTATATAGTACTACCTTATAACGTATAACGTCATATAATATTACCATGTAACGTATGACGTCATATAGTAATAGCTTCCAACATATAACGCTATATAGTATTAGCATGTAACGTAGGACGTTATGTACTAATACCTTATAACGTACAACGTTATATAGTATTACCTTTTAACGTATATCGTTATATAGTATTACCTTATAACATATAACGTTATATTTGATTACCTTATAACGTATAAAGTTATGTAGTACTACCTTATAAGGTATAACGCCATGTAGTAATAGCTTCCTACGTATAACGTTAAATAGTATAACCTTATAAGGTATAACGTTATATAGTAATACCTTCTAACGTATAACGTTATAAGCTATTACCTAATAACGTACAACGTTATATAGTATTACCTTATAACGTATAACGTTATCTAGTATTACCTTATAACGTACAACGTTATATAGTATTACCTTATAACGTATAACGTTATCTAGTATTACCTTATAACGTACAACGTCATATAGTAATAGCTTCTAACGTATAACGTTATATAGTATTACCTGATAAGGTATAACGTCATATAGTAATAGCTTCTAATGTATAACGCTATATTGTATTACCTTATAAGGTATAACGTCATATAGTAATAGCTTCTGACGTATAACATTATATAGTACTACCTTATAACGTATAACGTCACATAGTAATGGCTTCTAACGTACAACGTTATATAGTATTACCTTATAACGTATGACGTTATCTAGTATTACCTTATCACGTACAACGTCATATAGTACTAGCTTCTAACGTATAACGTTATATAGTATTACCTTATAAGGTATAACGTCATATAGTAATAGCTTCTAACGTATAACGTTATGTACCATTACCTTACAACGTATAACGTCATATAGTCTTACCTTATTAGGTATAACGTCATATAGTAATAGCTTCTAACGTATAACGTCATATAGTATTACCTTATAAGGTATAACGTAATATAGTTATAGCTTCTAACGTATCACGTTATGTACTATTACCTTACAACGTATAACGTCATAGAGTAATAGCTTCTAACGTTTAACATTATATAGTAATAGCTTCCAACGTATAAAGTTACATAGTAATAGCTTCTAACGTATAACGTTATATAGTATTACCTTATAAGGTATAACGTCATATAGTAATAGCTTCTAACGTATAACGTTATGTACCATTACCTTACAAAGTCTAACGTCATATAATAATTGCTTCCAACGTATAACGTTACATAGTAATACGTCCTATGGCATAACGTTAGATAGTAATACCTCCTATGGTATAACGTTGTATAATATTACCTTACAACGTACAACGTTATATATTATTACCTTATAACGTATAATGTTATGTAGTATTACCTTATAACGTATAACGCTATGTACTATTACCTTATAACGTATAACGTCATATAATAATAGCTTCTGACGTATAATGTTATATAGTATTACCTTATAACGTATAACGTTATATTTGATTACCTTATAACGAATAAAGTTATGTAGTACTACCTTATAAGGTATAACGCCATGTAGTAATAGCTTCTAACGTATAACGCTATATAGTATTACCTTATAACGTATAACGTCATATAGTAATAGCTTCTGACGTATAACGTTATTTAGTATTACCTTATACGGTATAACGTCATATAGTAATAGCTTCTGACGTATAACGTTATATAGTATTACCTTATACGGTATAACGTCATATAGTAATAGCTTCTAACGTATAACGTTATATAGTAATACCTTCTAAGGTATAACGTCACATGGTAATGGCTTCTAACGTACAACGTTATATAGTATTACATTATAACGTATAACGTTATCTAGTATTACCTTATAACGTACAACGTCATATAGTAATAGCTTCCAACGTATAAAGTTACATAGTAATAGCTTCTAACGTATAACGTTATATAGTATTACTAGATAACGTACAAAGTTATATAGTATTTCCTTATAACGTATAACGTTATCTAGAATTACCTTATAACGTACAACGTTATATAGTATTACCTTATAACGTATAACGTTATCTAGTATTACCTTATAACGTACAACGTCATATAGTAATAGCTTCTGACGTATAACGTTATATAGTATTACCTTATACGGTATAACGTCATATAGTAATATCTTCTAACGTATAACGTTATATAGTAATACCTTCTAAGGTATAACGTAATATAGTACTAGCTTCTAACGTATAACGTTATATAGTATTACCTTATAAGGTGTAACGTCATATAGTAATAGCTTCTAACGTATAACGTTATGTACCATTACCTTACAACGTATAACGTCATATAGTCTTACCTTATTAGGTATAACGTCATATAGTAATAGCTTCTAACGTATAACGTCATATAGTATTACCTTATAAGGTATAACGTAATATAGTTATAGCTTCTAACGTATAACGTTATGTACTATTACCTTACAACGTATAACGTCATATAGTAATAGCTTCTAACGTATAACGTTATATAGTGTTACCTTTTAACGTACAACGTTATACAGTATTACCTTATAACGTATAACGTCATGTAGTAATAGCTTCTGACGTATAACATTATATAGTACGACCTTATAAGGTATAACGTCACATAGTAATGGCTTCTAAGGTACAACGTTATATAGTATTACCTTATAACGTATAACGTTATATTTGATTACCTTATAACGAATAAAGTTATGTAGTACTACCTTATAAGGTATAACGCCATGTAGTAATAGCTTCTAACGTATAACGCTATATAGTATTACCTTATAACGTATAACGTCATATAGTAATAGCTTCTGACGTATAACGTTATTTAGTATTACCTTATACGGTATAACGTCATATAGTAATAGCTTCTGACGTATAACGTTATATAGTATTACCTTATACGGTATAACGTCATATAGTAATAGCTTCTAACGTATAACGTTATATAGTAATACCTTCTAAGGTATAACGTCACATGGTAATGGCTTCTAACGTACAACGTTATATAGTATTACATTATAACGTATAACGTTCTCTAGTATTACCTTATAACGTACAACGTCATATAGTAATAGCTTCCAACGTATAAAGTTACATAGTAATAGCTTCTAACGTATAACGTTATATAGTATTACCTTATAAGGTATAACGTCATATAGTAATAGCTTCTAACGTATAACGTTATGTACCATTACCATACAACGTATAACGTCATATAGTCATACCTTATAAGGTATAACGTCATATAGTAATAGCTTCTAACGTATAACGTTATAAGCAATTACCTAATAAGGTATAACGTTATACAGTGTTACCTTATAACGTATAACGTCATATAGTAGTAGCTTCTGACGTATAATGTTATATAGTAATACCTTATAACTTATAACGTTATATAGTATTACTAGATAACGTACAAAGTTATATAGTATTTCCTTATAACGTATAACGTTATCTAGAATTACCTTATAACGTACAACGTTATATAGTATTACCTTATAACGTATAACGTTATCTAGTATTACCTTATAACGTACAACGTCATATAGTAATAGCTTCTGACGTATAACGTTGTATAGTATTACCTTATACGGTATAACGTCATATAGTAATATCTTCTAACGTATAACGTTATATAGTAATACCTTCTAAGGTATAACGTAATATAGTACTAGCTTCTAACGTATAACGTTATATAGTATTAGCTTATAAGGTATAACGGCATATAGTAATAGCTTCTAACGTATAACGATATGTACCATTACCTTACAACGTATAACGTCATATAGTCTTACCTTATTAGGTATAACGTCATATAGTAATATCTTCTAACGTATAACGTCATATAGTATTACCTTATAAGGTATAACGTAATATAGTTATAGCTTCTAACGTATAACGTTATGTACTATTACCTTACAACGTATAACGTCATATAGTAATAGCTTCTAACGTATAACGTTATATAGTGTTACCTTTTAACGTACAACGTTATATAGTATTACCTTATAACGTATAACGTCATGTAGTAATAGCTTCTGACGTATAACATTATATAGTACGACCTTATAAGGTATAACGTCACATAGTAATGGCTTCTAAGGTACAACGTTATATAGTATTACCTTATAACTTATAACGTTATATTTGATTACCTTATAATGAATAAAGTTATGTAGTACTACCTTATAAGGTATAACGCCATGCAGTAATAGCTTCCTACGTATAACGTTATATAGTATTACCTGATAAGGTATAACGTCATATACTAATAGCTTCTAACGTATAACGTTATGTACTATTACTTTACAACGTATAACGTCATAGAGTAATAGCTTCTAACGTTTAACATTATATAGTAATAGCTTCCAACGTATAAAGTTACATAGTAATAGCTTCTAACGTATAAGGTTATATAGTATTACCTTATAAGGTATAACGTCATATAGTAATAGCTTCTAACGTATAACGTTATCTACCATTACCTTACAACGTATAACGTCATATAGTCTTACCTTATTAGGTATAACGTCATATAGTAATAGCTTCTAACGTATAACGTCATATAGTATTACCTTATAAGGTATAACGTAATATAGTTATAGCTTCTAACGTATCACGTTATGTACTATTACCTTATAACGTATAACGTCATAGAGTAATAGCTTCTAACGTTTAACATTATATAGTAATAGCTTCCAACGTATAAAGTTACATAGTAATAGCTTCTAACGTATAACGTTATATAGTATTACCTTATAAGGTATAACGTCATATAGTAATAGCTTCTAACGTATAACGTTATGTACCATTACCTTACAAAGTCTAACGTCATATAATAATTGCTTCCAACGTATAACGTTACATAGTAATACGTCCTATGGCATAACGTTAGATAGTAATACCTCCTATGGTATAACGTTGTATAATATTACCTTACAACGTACAACGTTATATATTATTACCTTATAACGTATAATGTTATGTAGTATTACCTTATAACGTATAACGCTATGTACTATTACCTTATAACGTATAACGTCATATAATAATAGCTTCTGACGTATAATGTTATATAGTATTACCTTATAACGTATAACGTTATATTTGATTACCTTATAACGAATAAAGTTATGTAGTACTACCTTATAAGGTATAACGCCATGTAGTAATAGCTTCTAACGTATAACGCTATATAGTATTACCTTATAACGTATAACGTCATATAGTAATAGCTTCTGACGTATAACGTTATTTAGTATTACCTTATACGGTATAACGTCATATAGTAATAGCTTCTGACGTATAACGTTATATAGTATTACCTTATACGGTATAACGTCATATAGTAATAGCTTCTAACGTATAACGTTATATAGTAATACCTTCTAAGGTATAACGTCACATGGTAATGGCTTCTAACGTACAACGTTATATAGTATTACATTATAACGTATAACGTTATCTAGTATTACCTTATAACGTACAACGTCATATAGTAATAGCTTCCAACGTATAAAGTTACATAGTAATAGCTTCTAACGTATAACGTTATATAGTATTACTAGATAACGTACAAAGTTATATAGTATTTCCTTATAACGTATAACGTTATCTAGAATTACCTTATAACGTACAACGTTATATAGTATTACCTTATAACGTATAACGTTATCTAGTATTACCTTATAACGTACAACGTCATATAGTAATAGCTTCTGACGTATAACGTTATATAGTATTACCTTATACGGTATAACGTCATATAGTAATATCTTCTAACGTATAACGTTATATAGTAATACCTTCTAAGGTATAACGTAATATAGTACTAGCTTCTAACGTATAACGTTATATAGTATTACCTTATAAGGTATAACGTCATATAGTAATAGCTTCTAACGTATAACGTTATGTACCATTACCTTACAACGTATAACGTCATATAGCCTTACCTTATTAGGTATAACGTCATATAGTAATAGCTTCTAACGTATAACGTCATATAGTATTACCTTATAAGGTATAACGTAATATAGTTATAGCTTCTAACGTATAACGTTATGTACTATTACCTTACAACGTATAACGTCATATAGTAATAGCTTCTAACGTATAACGTTATATAGTGTTACCTTTTAACGTACAACGTTATACAGTATTACCTTATAACGTATAACGTCATGTAGTAATAGCTTCTGACGTATAACATTATATAGTACGACCTTATAAGGTATAACGTCACATAGTAATGGCTTCTAAGGTACAACGTTATATAGTATTACCTTATAACGTATAACGTTATATTTGATTACCTTATAACGAATAAAGTTATGTAGTACTACCTTATAAGGTATAACGCCATGTAGTAATAGCTTCTAACGTATAACGCTATATAGTATTACCTTATAACGTATAACGTCATATAGTAATAGCTTCTGACGTATAACGTTATTTAGTATTACCTTATACGGTATAACGTCATATAGTAATAGCTTCTGACGTATAACGTTATATAGTATTACCTTATACGGTATAACGTCATATAGTAATAGCTTCTAACGTATAACGTTATATAGTAATACCTTCTAAGGTATAACGTCACATGGTAATGGCTTCTAACGTACAACGTTATATAGTATTACATTATAACGTATAACGTTCTCTAGTATTACCTTATAACGTACAACGTCATATAGTAATAGCTTCCAACGTATAAAGTTACATAGTAATAGCTTCTAACGTATAACGTTATATAGTATTACCTTATAAGGTATAACGTCATATAGTAATAGCTTCTAACGTATAACGTTATGTACCATTACCATACAACGTATAACGTCATATAGTCATACCTTATAAGGTATAACGTCATATAGTAATAGCTTCTAACGTATAACGTTATAAGCAATTACCTAATAAGGTATAACGTTATACAGTGTTACCTTATAACGTATAACGTCATATAGTAGTAGCTTCTGACGTATAATGTTATATAGTAATACCTTATAACTTATAACGTTATATAGTATTACTAGATAACGTACAAAGTTATATAGTATTTCCTTATAACGTATAACGTTATCTAGAATTACCTTATAACGTACAACGTTATATAGTATTACCTTATAACGTATAACGTTATCTAGTATTACCTTATAACGTACAACGTCATATAGTAATAGCTTCTGACGTATAACGTTGTATAGTATTACCTTATACGGTATAACGTCATATAGTAATATCTTCTAACGTATAACGTTATATAGTAATACCTTCTAAGGTATAACGTAATATAGTACTAGCTTCTAACGTATAACGTTATATAGTATTAGCTTATAAGGTATAACGGCATATAGTAATAGCTTCTAACGTATAACGTTATGTACCATTACCTTACAACGTATAACGTCATATAGTCTTACCTTATTAGGTATAACGTCATATAGTAATATCTTCTAACGTATAACGTCATATAGTATTACCTTATAAGGTATAACGTAATATAGTTATAGCTTCTAACGTATAACGTTATGTACTATTACCTTACAACGTATAACGTCATATAGTAATAGCTTCTAACGTATAACGTTATATAGTGTTACCTTTTAACGTACAACGTTATATAGTATTACCTTATAACGTATAACGTCATGTAGTAATAGCTTCTGACGTATAACATTATATAGTACGACCTTATAAGGTATAACGTCACATAGTAATGGCTTCTAAGGTACAACGTTATATAGTATTACCTTATAACTTATAACGTTATATTTGATTACCTTATAATGAATAAAGTTATGTAGTACTACCTTATAAGGTATAACGCCATGCAGTAATAGCTTCCTACGTATAACGTTATATAGTATTACCTGATAAGGTATAACGTCATATACTAATAGCTTCTAACGTATAACGTTATGTACTATTACTTTACAACGTATAACGTCATAGAGTAATAGCTTCTAACGTTTAACATTATATAGTAATAGCTTCCAACGTATAAAGTTACATAGTAATAGCTTCTAACGTATAAGGTTATATAGTATTACCTTATAAGGTATAACGTCATATAGTAATAGCTTCTAACGTATAACGTTATCTACCATTACCTTACAACGTCTAACGTCATATAGTAATTGCTTCCAACGTATAACGTTACATAGTAATACCTCCTATGGCATAACGTTACATAGTAATACCTCCTATGGTATAACGTTGTATAATATTACCTTACAACGTACAACGTTATATATTATTACCTTATAACGTATAATGTTATGTAGTATTACCTTATAACGTATAACGCTATGTACTATTACCTTATAACGTATAACGTCATATAATAATAGCTTCTGACGTATAATGTTATATAGTATTACCTTATAACGTATAACGTTATATTTGATTACCTTATAACGAATAAAGTTATGTAGTACTACCTTATAAGGTATAACGCCATGTAGTAATAGCTTCTAACGTATAACGCTATATAGTATTACCTTATAACGTATAACGTCATATAGTAATAGCTTCTGACGTATAACGTTATTTAGTATTACCTTATACGGTATAACGTCATATAGTAATAGCTTCTGACGTATAACGTTATATAGTATTACCTTATACGGTATAACGTCATATAGTAATAGCTTCTAACGTATAACGTTATATAGTAATACCTTCTAAGGTATAACGTCACATGGTAATGGCTTCTAACGTATAACGTTATCTAGTATTACCTTATAACGTACAACGTCATATAGTAATAGCTTCCAACGTATAAAGTTACATAGTAATAGCTTCTAACGTATAACGTTATATAGTATTACCTTATAAGGTATAACGTCATATAGAAATAGCTTCTAACGTATAACGTTATGTACCATTACCATACAACGTATAACGTCATATAGTCATACCTTATAAGGTATAACGTCATATAGTAATAGCTTCTAACGTATAACGTTATAAGCAATTACCTAATAAGGTATAACGTTATACAGTGTTACCTTATAACGTATAGCGTCATATAGTAGTAGCTTCTGACGTATAATGTTATATAGTAATACCTTATAACTTATAACGTTATATAGTATTACTAGATAACGTACAAAGTTATATAGTATTTCCTTATAACGTATAACGTTATCTAGAATTACCTTATAACGTACAACGTTATATAGTATTACCTTATAACGTATAACGTTATCTAGTATTACCTTATAACGTACAACGTCATATAGTAATAGCTTCTGACGTATAACGTTATATAGTATTACCTTATACGGTATAACGTCATATAGTAATATCTTCTAACGTATAACGTTATATAGTAATACCTTCTAAGGTATAACGTAATATAGTCTTACCTTATTAGGTATAACGTCATATAGTAATAGCTTCTAACGTATAACGTCATATAGTATTACCTTATAAGGTATAAAGTAATATAGTTATAGCTTCTAACGTATAACGTTATGTACTATTACCTTACAACGTATAACGTCATATAGTAATAGCTTCTAACGTATAACGTTATATAGTGTTACCTTTTAACGTACAACGTTATATAGTATTACCGTATAACGTATAATGTCATGTAGTAATAGCTTCTGACGTATAACATTATATAGTACGACCTTATAAGGTATAACGTCACATAGTAATGGCTTCTAAGGTACAACGTTATATAGTATTACCTTATAACTTATAACGTTATATTTGATTACCTTATAACGAATAAAGTTATGTAGTACTACCTTATAAGGTATAACGCCATGCAGTAATAGCTTCCGACGTATAACGTTATATAGTATTACCTGATAAGGTATAACGTCATATACTAATAGCTTCTAACGTATAACGATATGTACTATTACTTTACAACGTATAACGTCATAGAGTAATAGCTTCTAACGTTTAACCTTATATAGTAATAGCTTCCAACGTATAAAGTTACATAGTAATAGCTTCTAACGTATAACGTTATATAGTATTACCTTATAAGGTATAACGTCATATAGTAATAGCTTCTAACGTGTAACGTTATGTACCATTACCTTACAACGTCTAACGTCATATAGTAATTGCTTCCAACGTATAACGTTACATAGTAATACCTCCTATGGCATAACGTTACATAGTAATACCTCCTATGGTATAACGTTGTATAATATTACCTTACAACGTACAACGTTATATATTATTACCTTATAACGTATAATGTTATGTAGTATTACCTTATAACGTATAACGCTATGTACTATTACCTTATAACGTATAACGTCATATAATAATAGCTTCTGACGTATAATGTTATATAGTATTACCTTATAACGTATAACGTTATATTTGATTACCTTATAACGAATAAAGTTATGTAGTACTACCTTATAAGGTATAACGCCATGTAGTAATAGCTTCTAACGTATAACGCTATATAGTATTACCTTATAACGTATAACGTCATATAGTAATAGCTTCTGACGTATAACGTTATTTAGTATTACCTTATACGGTATAACGTCATATAGTAATAGCTTCTGACGTATAACGTTATATAGTATTACCTTATACGGTATAACGTCATATAGTAATAGCTTCTAACGTATAACGTTATATAGTAATACCTTCTAAGGTATAACGTCACATGGTAATGGCTTCTAACGTACAACGTTATATAGTATTACATTATAACGTATAACGTTATCTAGTATTACCTTATAACGTACAACGTCATATAGTAATAGCTTCCAACGTATAAAGTTACATAGTAATAGCTTCTAACGTATAACGTTATATAGTATTACCTTATAAGGTATAACGTCATATAGTAATAGCTTCTAACGTATAACGTTATGTACCATTACCATACAACGTATAACGTCATATAGTCATACCTTATAAGGTATAACGTCATATAGTAATAGCTTCTAACGTATAACGAATTATAAGCAATTACCTAATAAGCTATAACGTTATACAGTGTTACCTTATAACCTATAACGTCATATAGTAGTAGCTTCTGACGTATAATGTTATATAGTAATACCTTATAACTTATAACGTTATATAGTATTACTAGATAACGTACAAAGTTATATAGTATTTCCTTATAACGTATAACGTTATCTAGTATTACCTTATAACGTACAACGTTATATAGTATTACCTTATAACGTATAACGTTATCTAGTATTACCTTATAACGTACAACGTCATATAGTAATAGTTTCTGACGTATAACGTTATATAGTATTACCTTATACGGTATAACGTCATATAGTAATATCTTCTAACGTATAACGTTATATAGTAATACCTTCTAAGGTATAACGTAATATAGTACTAGCTTCTAACGTATAACGTTATATAGTATTACCTTATAAGGTATAACGTCATATAGTAATAGCTTCTAACGTATAACGTTATATAGTATTACCTTATAAGGTATAACGTAATATAGTTATAGCTTCTAACGTATAACGTTATGTACTATTACCTTACAACGTATAACGTCATAGAGTAATAGTTTCTAACGTATAACGTTATATAGTGTTACCTTTTAACGTACAACGTTATATAGTATTACCTTATAACGTATAACGTCATGTAGTAATAGCTTCTGACGTATAACATTATATAGTACGCCCTTATAAGGTATAACGTCACATAGTAATGGCTTCTAAGGTACAACGTTATATAGTATTACCTTATAACTTATAACGTTATATTTGATTACCTTATAACGAATAAAGTTATGTAGTACTACCTTATAAGGTATAACGCCATGCAGTAATAGCTTCCTACGTATAACGTTATATAGTATTACCTGATAAGGTATAACGTCATATACTAATAGCTTCTAACGTATAACGCTATATAGTATTACCTTATAACGTATAACGTCATATAGTAATAGCTTCTGACGTATAACGTTATATAGTATTACCTTATACGGTATAACGTCATATAGTAATATCTTCTAACGTATAACGTTATATAGTAATACCTTCTAAGGTATAACGTAATATAGTTATAGCTTCTAACGTATAACGTTATGTACTATTACCTTACAACGTATAACGTCATATAGTAATAGCTTCTAACGTATAACGTTATATAGTAATACCTTCTAAGGTATAACGTCACATGGTAATGGCTTCTAACGTACAACGTTATATAGTATTACATTATAACGTATAACGTTCTCTAGTATTACCTTATAACGTACAACGTCATATAGTAATAGCTTCCAACGTATAAAGTTACATAGTAATAGCTTCTAACGTATAACGTTATATAGTATTACCTTATAAGGTATAACGTCATATAGTAATAGCTTCTAACGTATAACGTTATGTATCATTACCATACAACGTATAACGTCATATAGTCATACCTTATAAGGTATAACGTCATATAGTAATAGCTTCTAACGTATAACGTTATAAGCAATTACCTAATAAGGTATAATGTTATACAGTGTTACCTTATAACGTATAACGTCATATAGTAGTAGCTTCTGACGTATAATGTTATATAGTAATACCTTATAACTTATAACGTTATATAGTATTACTAGATAACGTACAAAGTTATATAGTATTTCCTTATTACGTATAACGTTATCTAGAATTACCTTATAACGTACAACGTTATATAGTATTACCTTATAACGTATAACGTTATCTAGTATTACCTTATAACGTACAACGTCATATAGTAATAGCTTCTGACGTATAACGTTATATAGTATTACCTTATACGGTATAACGTCATATAGTAATATCTTCTAACGTATAACGTTATATAGTAATACCTTCTAAGGTATAACGTAATATAGTTATAGCTTCTAACGTATAACGTTATGTACCATTACCTTACAACGTATAACGTCATATAGTCTTACCTTATTAGGTATAACGTCATATAGTAATAGCTTCTAACGTATAACGTCATATAGTATTACCTTATAAGGTATAACGTAATATAGTTATAGCTTCTAACGTATAACGTTATGTACTATTACCTTACAACGTGTAACGTCATATAGTAATAGCTTCTAACGTATAACGTTATATAGTGTTACCTTTTAACGTACAACGTTATATAGTATTACCTTATAACGTATAACGTCATGTAGTAATAGCTTCTGACGTATAACATTATATAGTACGACCTTATAAGGTATAACGTCACATAGTATTGGCTTCTAAGGTACAACGTTATATAGTATTACCTTATAACTTATAACGTTATATTTGATTACCTTATAACGAATAAAGTTATGTAGTACTACCTTATAAGGTATAACGCCATGCAGTAATAGCTTCCTACGTATAACGTTATATAGTATTACCTGATAAGGTATAACGTCATATACTAATAGCTTCTAACGTATAACGTTATGTACTATTACTTTACAACGTATAACGTCATAGAGTAATAGCTTCTAACGTTTAACATTATATAGTAATATCTTCCAACGTATAAAGTTACATAGTAATAGCTTCTAACGTATAAGGTTATATAGTATTACCTTATAAGGTATAACGTCATATAGTAATAGCTTCTAACGTATAACGTTATGTACCATTACCTTACAACGTCTAACGTCATATAGTAATTGCTTCCAACGTATAACGTTACATAGTAATACCTCCTATGGCATAACGTTACATAGTAATACCTCCTATGGTATAACGTTGTATAATATTACCTTACAACGTACAACGTTATATATTATTACCTTATAACGTATAATGTTATGTAGTATTACCTTATAACGTATAACGCTATGTACTATTACCTTATAACGTATAACGTCATATAATAATAGCTTCTGACGTATAATGTTATATAGTATTACCTTATAACGTATAACGTTATATTTGATTACCTTATAACGAATAAAGTTATGTAGTACTACCTTATAAGGTATAACGCCATGTAGTAATAGCTTCTAACGTATAACGCTATATAGTATTACATTATAACGTATAACGTCATATAGTAATAGCTTCTGACGTATAACGTTATTTAGTATTACCTTATACGGTATAACGTCATATAGTAATAGCTTCTGACGTATAACGTTATATAGTATTACCTTATACGGTATAACGTCATATAGTAATAGCTTCTAACGTATAACGTTATATAGTAATACCTTCTAAGGTATAACGTCACATGGTAATGGCTTCTAACGTACAACGTTATATAGTATTACATTATAACGTATAACGTTATCTAGTATTACCTTATAACGTACAACGTCATATAGTAATAGCTTCCAACGTATAAAGTTACATAGTAATAGCTTCTAACGTATAACGTTATATGGTATTACCTTATAAGGTATAACGTCATATAGTAATAGCTTCTAACGTATAACGTTATGTACCATTACCATACAACGTATAACGTCATATAGTCATACCTTATAAGGTATAACGTCATATAGTAATAGCTTCTAACGTATAACGTTATAAGCAATTACCTAATAAGGTATAACGTTATACAGTGTTACCTTATAACGTATAACGTCATATAGTAGTAGCTTCTGACGTATAATGTTATATAGTAATACCTTATAACTTATAACGTTATATAGTATTACTAGATAACGTACAAAGTTATATAGTATTTCCTTATAACGTATAACGCTATCTAGAATTACCTTATAACGTACAACGTTATATAGTATTACCTTATAACGTATAACGTTATCTAGTATTACCTTATAACGTACAACGTCATATAGTAATAGCTTCTGACGTACAACGTTATATAGTATTACCTTATACGGTATAACGTCATATAGTAATATCTTCTAACGTATAACGTTATATAGTAATACCTTCTAAGGTATAACGTAATATAGTACTAACTTCTAACGTATAACGTTATATAGTATTACCTTATAAGGTATAACGTCATATAGTAATAGCTTCTAACGTATAACGTTATGTACCATTACCTTACAACGTATAACGTCATATAGTCTTACCTTATTAGGTATAACGTCATATAGTAATAGCTTCTAACGTATAACGTCATATAGTATTACCTTATAAGGTATAACGTAATATAGTTATAGCTTCTAACGTATAACGTTATGTACTATTACCTTACAACGTATAACGTCATATAGTAATAGCTTCTAACGTATAACGTTATATAGTGTTACCTTTTAACGTACAACGTTATATAGTATTACCTTATAACGTATAACGTCATGTAGTAATAGCTTCTGACGTATAACATTATATAGTACGACCTTATAAGGTATAACGTCACATAGTAATGGCTTCTAAGGTACAACGTTATATAGTATTACCTTATAACGTATAACGTTATATTTGATTACCTTATAACGAATAAAGTTATGTAGTACTACCTTATAAGGTATAACGCCATGTAGTAATAGCTTCTAACGTATAACGCTATATAGTATTACCTTATAACGTATAACGTCATATAGTAATAGCTTCTGACGTATAACGTTATTTAGTATTACCTTATACGGTATAACGTCATATAGTAATAGCTTCTGACGTATAACGTTATATAGTATTACCTTATACGGTATAACGTCATATAGTAATAGCTTCTAACGTATAACGTTATATAGTAATACCTTCTAAGGTATAACGTCACATGGTAATGGCTTCTAACGTACAACGTTATATAGTATTACATTATAACGTATAACGTTATCTAGTATTACCTTATAACGTACAACGTCATATAGTAATAGCTTCCAACGTATAAAGTTACATAGTAATAGCTTCTAACGTATAACGTTACATAGTATTACCTTATAAGGTATAACGTCATATAGTAATAGCTTCTAACGTATAACGTTATGTACCATTACCATACAACGTATAACGTCATATAGTCATACCTTATAAGGTATAACGTCATATAGTAATAGCTTCTAACGTATAACGTTATAAGCAATTACCTAATAAGGTATAACGTTATACAGTGTTACCTTATAACGTATAACGTCATATAGTAGTAGCTTCTGACGTATAATGTTATATAGTAATACCTTATAACTTATAACGTTATATAGTATTACTAGATAACGTACAAAGTTATATAGTATTTCCTTATAACGTATAACGTTATCTAGAATTACCTTATAACGTACAACGTTATATAGTATTACCTTACAACGTATAACGTTATCTAGTATTACCTTATAACGTACAACGTCATATAGTAATAGCTTCTGACGTATAACGTTATATAGTATTACCTTATACGGTATAACGTCATATAGTAATATCTTCTAACGTATAACGTTATATAGTAATACCTTCTAAGGTATAAGGTAATATAGTTATAGCTTCTAACGTATAACGTTATGTACTATTACCTTACAACGTACAACGTTATATAGTATTACCTTATAACGTATAACGTTATCAAGTATTACCTTATAACGTACAACGTTATATAGTATTACCTTATAACGTATAACGTTATCTAGTATTACCTTATAACGTACAACGTCATACAGTAATAGCTTCCAACGTATAAAGTTACATAGTAATAGCTTCTAACGTATAACGTTATAAGCTATTACCTAATAAGGTACAACGTTATACAGTGTTACCTTATAACGTATAACGTCATATAGTAGTAGCTTCTGACGTATAATGTTATATAGTATTACCTTATAACTTATAACGTTAAATAGTATTACTAAATAACGTACAAAGTTATATAGTATTTCCTTATAACGTATAACTTTATCTAATATTACCTTATAACCTACAACGTTATATAGTATTACCTTATAACGTATAACGTTATCTAGTATTACCTTATAACGTATAACGTCATATAATATTACCTTATAACGTATAACGTCATATAGTAATAGCTTCTAACGTATGACGTTATATAGTATTACCATGTAACGTATAACGTTATGTACTATTACCTTATAACGTACAACGTTATATAGGATTACCTTTTAACGTCTAACGTTATATAGTATTATCTTATAACGTATAATGTCATATAGTAATGGCTTCCTGCGTATAACGTTATATAGTATTACTTTATAAGGTATAACGTCATATAGTAATAGCTGCTAACGTATAACGCAATATAGTACTACCTTATAACGTATAACGTCATATAATATTACCATGTAACGTATGACGTCATATAGTAATAGCTTCCAACATATAACGCTATATAGTATTACCATGTAACGTATGACGTTATGTACTAATACCTTATAACGTACATCGTTATATGGTATTACCTTTCATCGTATAACGTTATATAGTATTACCTTATAAGGTATAACGTCATATAGTAATAGCTTCTAACGTATAATGTTATATAGCATTACCTTATAAGGTATAGCGTAATATAGTAATAGCTTCTAACGTATAACGTTATATAGTATTACCTTATAAGGTATAACGTCATATAGTAATAGCTTCTAACGTATAACGTTATATAGTATTACCTTGTAACGTATAACGTTATCTACTATTACCTTATAACGTACAACGTTGTATAGTATTACCTTTTAACGTATAACGTTATATAGTATTACCTTATAACGTATAAGGTCATATGGTAATAGCTTCTAACGTATAACGTTATATAGTATTACCTTATAAGGTATAACGTCATATAGTAATAGCTTCTAACGTATAACGTTATATAGTATTACCTTATAACGTATAACGTCATATAGTAATAGCTTCTAACGTATAACGTTAAATAGTATTACCTTATAACGTATAACGTCATAGAGTAATAGCTTCTAACGTATAACGTTATATAGTAATACCTTATAACGTATAACGTCATATAGTAATAGCTTCCAACGTATAACGTTACATAGTAATACCTCCTATGGCATAACGTTACATAGTAATACCTCCTATGGTATAACGTTGTATAATATTAACTTACAACGTACAACGATATATATTATTACCTTGTATCGTATAACGTTAAATTATTATTATTATAGTTATTATTAACGTTATTAGTAACGTTATTATAGTATTACCTTATAAGGTATAATGTCATATAGCAATAGCTTCTTACGCATAACGTTACAAAGTATTACGTTATAAAGTATAACGTCATATGGTAATAGCTTCTAACGTATAACGTTATATAGTATTACCTTATAAGGTATTACGTCATATTGTAATAGCTTCTAACGTATAACGTTATATAGTATTACCTCATAAGGTATTACGTCATATAGTAATAGCTTCTAATGTATAACGTTATGTAGTATTACCTTATAACGAATAACGTCATATAGTAATAGCTTCTAACGTATAACGTTATAAGCTATTACCTAATAACTTATAACGCTATATATTATTACCTTATAACGTATGATGTTATATAGTATTACTTAATAACGTACAACGTTATATAGTATTACCTTATAACGTATAACGTCATATAGTAATATCTAATAACGTATAACGTTATACAGAATTACCTTACAACGTGTAACGTTATATAGTATTCCCTAATAACGTACAACATTATAAAATATTAACTTATAACGTATAACGTCGTATAGTAATATCTACTAACGTATAACGTTGTGTACTATTACCTTACAACGTATAACATCATATAGTACTAGCTTCCTACCAATAACGTTATATAGTACTACCTCCTATGGCATAATGTTACATAGTAATACCTCCTGTGGTATAACGTTGTATAGTATTAACTTACAACGTACAACGTTATATATTATTACCTTATAACGTATAATGTTATGTAGTATTACCTTATAACGTATAACGTTATGTACTATTACCTTATAAGGTATAACGCCATGTAGTAATAGCTTCGTACGTATAACGTTAAATAGTATTACCTTATAAGGTATAACGTTATATAGTAATACCTTCTAACGTATAACGTTATAAGCTATTACCTAATAACGTACAACGTTATACAGTATTACCTTATAACGTATAACGTCATATAGTAATAGCTTCTGACGTATAACATTATATAGTACTACCTTATAAGGTATAACGTCACATAGTAATGGCTTCTAACGTACAACGTTATATAGTATTACCGTATAACGTATAACGTCATAGAGTAATAGCTTCTAACGTATAACGTTATATAGTATTAACTTATGACGTATAACGTCATATAGTATTAACTTATGACGTATAACGTCATATAGTATTAACTTCTAACGTATAACGTTATATAGTATTACCTTATAACGTATAACGTCATAGAGTAATAGCTTCCAACGTATAACGTTACATAGTAATACCTCCTATGGTATAACGTTACATAGTAGTACCTCCTATGGTATAACGTTGTATAATATTAACTTATAACGTACAACGTTATATATTATTACCTTATAACATATAATGTTATGTAGTAATACCCTATAACGTATAACGTTATATTTGATTACCTTATAACGAATAAAGTTATGTAGTACTACCTTATAAGGTATAACGCCATGTAGTAATAGCTTCCTACGTATAACGTTAAATAGTATTACCTTATAAGGTATAATGTCATAGAGTAATAGCTTCTAACGTATAACCTCATATAGTAATAGCTTCCAACGTATAAAGTTACATAGTAATAGATTCTAGCGTATAACGTTATATAGTATTACCTTATAAGGTATAACGTCATATAGTAATAGCTTCTAACGTATAACGTTATGTACCATTACCTTACAACGTATAACGTCATATAGTAATAGCTTCCGACGTATAACGTTACATAGTAATACCTACTATGGCATAACGTTACATAGTAATACCTCCTATGTTATAACTTTGTATAATATTAACTTATAACGTACAACGTTATATAGCATTACCTTATAACGTATAACGTTATCTAGTATTACCTTATAGCGTATAACTTCATATAGTAATAGCTTCTGACGTATAGCATTATATAGTACTACCTTATAACGTATAACGTCACATAATAATGGCTTCTAACGTACAACGTTATATAGTGTTACCTTATAGCGTATAACGTTATCTAGTAATAGCTTCTAACGTATAACGTTAAATGGTATTACCTTATAACGTATAACGTCATAGAGTAATAGCTTCTAACGTATAACGTTATATAGTATTACCTTATAACGTATAAGGTCATAGAGTAATAGCTTCTAACGTTTAACGTTATATAGTAATAGCTTCCAACGTATAAAGTTACATATTAATAGCTTTTAACCTATAACGTTACATAGTAATACCTACTATGGCATAACGTTACATAGTAATACCTCCTATGTTATAACGTTGTATAATATTAACTTACAACGTACAACGTTTTTTATTATTACCTTATAACGTATAATGTTATGTAGTATTACCTTATAACGTATAACGTTATGTACTATTACCTTATAACGTACAACGTTGTATAGTAATACCTTTTAACGTATAACGTTATATAGTATTACCTTATAACGTATAACGTTATCTAGTATTACCTTATAATGTATAACGTCATAGAGTAATAGCTTCTAACGTATAACGTCATATAGTAATAGCTTCCAACGTATAAAGTTACATAGTAATAGCCTCTAACGTATAACGTTACATAGTAATACCTCCTATGGTATAACGTTGTATAATATTAACTTATAACGTACAACGTTATATATTATTACCTTATAACGTATAATATTATGTAGTATTACCTTATAACGTATAACGTTATGTACTATTACCTTATAACGTATAACGACATAAAGTAATAGCTTCTGACGCATAACGTGATATAGTATTACCTTATAAGGTATAACGTCATATAGTAATAGCTTCTAACGTCTAACGTTATATAGTATTACCTTATATCGTATAATGTCATATAGTAATAGCTTCCTGCGTATAACGTTATATAGTATTACTTTATAAGGTATAACGTCATACAGTAATAGCTTCCAACGTATAACGTTATATAGTATTACCTTATAAGGTATAACGTCATATAGTAATAGCTGCTAACGTATAACGCTATATAGTACTACCTTATAACGTATAACGTCATATAATATTACCCTATAACGTATAACGTCATATAGTAATAGCTTCTAACGTATAACGTTATAAGCAATTACCTAATAAGGTATAACGTTATACAGTGTTACCTTATAACGTATAACGTCATATAGTAGTAGCTTCTGACGTATAATGTTATATAGTAATACCTTATAACTTATAACGTTATATAGTATTACTAGATAACGTACAAAGTTATATAGTATTTCCTTATAACGTATAACGTTATCTAGAATTACCTTATAACGTACAACGTTATATAGTATTACCTTATAACGTATAACGTTATCTAGTATTACCTTATAACGTACAACGTCATATAGTAATAGCTTCTGACGTATAACGTTATATAGTATTACCTTATACGGTATAACGTCATTTAGTAATATCTTCTAACGTATAACGTTATATAGTAATACCTTCTAAGGTATAAAGTAATATAGTACTAGCTTCTAACGTATAACGTTATATAGTATTACCTTATAAGGTATAACGTCATATAGTAATAGCTTCTAACGTATAACGTTATGTACCATTACCTTACGACGTATAACGTCATATAGTCTTACCTTATTAGGTATAACGTCATATAGTAATAGCTTCTAACGTATAACGTCATATAGTATTACCTTATAAGGTATAACGTAATATAGTTATAGCTTCTAACGTATAACGTTATGTACTATTACCTTACAACGTATAACGTCATATAGTAATAGCTTCTAACGTATAACGTTATATAGTGTTACCTTTTAACGTACAACGTTATATAGTATTACCTTATAACGTATAACGTCATGTAGTAATAGCTTCTGACGTATAACATTATATAGTACGACCTTATAAGGTATAACGTCACATAGTAATGGCTTCTAAGGTACAACGTTATATAGTATTACCTTATAACTTATAACGTTATATTTGATTACCTTATAACGAATAAAGTTATGTAGTACTACCTTATAAGGTATAACGCCATGCAGTAATAGCTTCCTACGTATAACGTTATATAGTATTACCTGATAAGGTATAACGTCATATACTAATAGCTTCTAACGTATAACGTTATGTACTATTACTTTACAACGTATAACGTCATAGAGTAATAGCTTCTAACGTTTAACATTATATAGTAATAGCTTCCAACGTATAAAGTTACATAGTAATAGCTTCTAACGTATAACGTTATATAGTATTACCTTATAAGGTATAACGTCATATAGTAATAGCTTCTAACGTGTAACGTTATGTACCATTACCTTACAACGTCTAACGTCATATAGTAATTGCTTCCAACGTATAACGTTACATAGTAATACCTCCTATGGCATAAAGTTACATAGTAATACCTCCTATGGTATAACGTTGTATAATATTACCTTACAACGTACAACGTTATATATTATTACCTTATAACGTATAATGTTATGTAGTATTACCTTATAACGTATAACGTTATATTTGATTACCTTATAACGAATAAAGTTATGTAGTACTACCTTATAAGGTATAACGCCATGTAGTAATAGCTTCTAACGTATAACGCTATATAGTATTACCTTATAACGTATAACGTCATATAGTAATAGCTTCTGACGTATAACGTTATATAGTATTACCTTATACGGTATAACGTCATATAGTAATAGCTTCTGACGTATAACGTTATATAGTATTACCTTATACGGTATAACGTCATATAGTAATATCTTCTAACGTATAACGTTATATAGTAATACCTTCTAAGGTATAACGTCACATAGTAATGGCTTCTAACGTACAACGTTATATAGTATTACATTATAACGTATAACGTTATCTAGTATTACCTTATAACGTACAACGTCATATAGTAATAGCTTCCAACGTATAAAGTTACATAGTAATAGCTTCTAACGTATAACGTTATATAGTATTACCTTATAAGGTATAACGTCATATAGTAATAGCTTCTAACGTATAACGTTATGTACCATTACCATACAACGTATAACGTCATATAGTCATACCTTATAAGGTATAACGTCATATAGTAATAGCTTCTAACGTATAACGTTATAAGCAATTACCTAATAAGGTATAACGTTATACAGTGTTACCTTATAACGTATAACGTCATATAGTAGTAGCTTCTGACGTATAATGTTATATAGTAATACCTTATAACTTATAACGTTATATAGTATTACTAGATAACGTACAAAGTTATATAGTATTTCCTTATTACGTATAACGTTATCTAGAATTACCTTATAACGTACAACGTTATATAGTATTACCTTATAACGTATAACGTTATCTAGTATTACCTTATAACGTACAACGTCATATAGTAATAGCTTCTGACGTATAACGTTATATAGTATTACCTTATACGGTATAACGTCATATAGTAATATCTTCTAACGTATAACGTTATATAGTAATACCTTCTAAGGTATAAGGTAATATAGTTATAGCTTCTAACGTATAACGTTATGTACTATTACCTTACAACGTACAACGTTATATAGTATTACCTTATAACGTATAACGTTATCAAGTATTACCTTATAACGTACAACGTTATATAGTATTACCTTATAACGTATAACGTTATCTAGTATTACCTTATAACGTACAACGTCATACAGTAATAGCTTCCAACGTATAAAGTTACATAGTAATAGCTTCTAACGTATAACGTTATAAGCTATTACCTAATAAGGTACAACGTTATACAGTGTTACCTTATAACGTATAACGTCATATAGTAGTAGCTTCTGACGTATAATGTTATATAGTATTACCTTATAACTTATAACGTTAAATAGTATTACTAAATAACGTACAAAGTTATATAGTATTTCCTTATAACGTATAACTTTATCTAATATTACCTTATAACCTACAACGTTATATAGTATTACCTTATAACGTATAACGTTATCTAGTATTACCTTATAACGTGCAAGGTCATATAGTAATAGCTTCTAACGTAGAACGTTATATAGTATTTCCTGATAAGGAATAACGTCATATAGTAATAGCTGCTAACGTATAACGCTATATAGTACTACCTTATAACGTATAACGTCATATAATATTACCTTATAACGTATAACGTCATATAGTAATAGCTTCTAACGTATGACGTTATATAGTATTACCATGTAACGTATAACGTTATGTACTATTACCTTATAACGTACAACGTTATATAGGATTACCTTTTAACGTCTAACGTTATATAGTATTATCTTATAACGTATAATGTCATATAGTAATGGCTTCCTGCGTATAACGTTATATAGTATTACTTTATAAGGTATAACGTCATATAGTAATAGCTGCTAACGTATAACGCAATATAGTACTACCTTATAACGTATAACGTCATATAATATTACCATGTAACGTATGACGTCATATAGTAATAGCTTCCAACATATAACGCTATATAGTATTACCATGTAACGTATGACGTTATGTACTAATACCTTATAACGTACATCGTTATATGGTATTACCTTTCATCGTATAACGTTATATAGTATTACCTTATAAGGTATAACGTCATATAGTAATAGCTTCTAACGTATAATGTTATATAGCATTACCTTATAAGGTATAGCGTAATATAGTAATAGCTTCTAACGTATAACGTTATATAGTATTACCTTATAAGGTATAACGTCATATAGTAATAGCTTCTAACGTATAACGTTATATAGTATTACCTTGTAACGTATAACGTTATCTACTATTACCTTATAACGTACAACGTTGTATAGTATTACCTTTTAACGTATAACGTTATATAGTATTACCTTATAACGTATAACGTCATATGGTAATAGCTTCTAACGTATAACGTTATATAGTATTACCTTATAAGGTATAACGTCATATAGTAATAGCTTCTAACGTATAACGTTATATAGTATTACCTTATAACGTATAACGTCATATAGTAATAGCTTCTAACGTATAACGTTAAATAGTATTACCTTATAACGTATAACGTCATAGAGTAATAGCTTCTAACGTATAACGTTATATAGTATTACCTTATAACGTATAACGTCATATAGTAATAGCTTCCAACGTATAACGTTACATAGTAATACCTCCTATGGCATAACGTTACATAGTAATACCTCCTATGGTATAACGTTGTATAATATTAACTTACAACGTACAACGTTATATATTATTACCTTATAACATATAATGTTATGTAGTAATACCCTATAACGTATAACGTTATATTTGATTACCTTATAACGAATAAAGTTATGTAGTACTACCTTATAAGGTATAACGCCATGTAGTAATAGCTTCCTACGTATAACGTTAAATAGTATTACCTTATAAGGTATAATGTCATAGAGTAATAGCTTCTAACGTATAACCTCATATAGTAATAGCTTCCAACGTATAAAGTTACATAGTAATAGATTCTAACGTATAACGTTATATAGTATTACCTTATAAGGTATAACGTCATATAGTAATAGCTTCTAACGTATAACGTTATGTACCATTACCTTACAACGTATAACGTCATATAGTAATAGCTTCCGACGTATAACGTTACATAGTAATACCTACTATGGCATAACGTTACATAGTAATACCTCCTATGTTATAACTTTGTATAATATTAACTTATAACGTACAACGTTATATATTATTACCTTATAACGTATAATATTATGTAGTATTACCTTATAACGTATAACGTTATGTACTATTACCTTATAACGTACAACGTTGTATAGTAATACCTTTTAACGTATAACGTTATATAGTATTACCTTATAACGTATAACGTTATCTAGTATTACCTTATAATGTATAACGTCATAGAGTAATAGCTTCTAACGTATAACGTCATATAGTAATAGCTTCCAACGTATAAAGTTACCTAGTAATAGCCTCTAACGTATAACGTTATATAGTATTACCTTATAGCGTATAACGTTATCTAGTAATAGCTTCTAACGTATAACGTTAAATAGTATTACCTTATAACGTATAACGTCATAGAGTAATAGCTTCTAACGTATAACGTTAAATAGTATTACCTTATAAGGTATAACGTTATATAGTAATACCTTCTAACGTATAACGTTATAAGCTATTACCTTATAACGTACAACGTTATATAGCATTACCTTATAACGTATAACGTTATCTAGTATTACCTTATAGCGTATAACTTCATATAGTAATAGCTTCTGACGTATAGCATTATATAGTACTACCTTATAACGTATAACGTCACATAATAATGGCTTCTAACGTACAACGTTATATAGTGTTACCTTATAGCGTATAACGTTATCTAGTAATAGCTTCTAACGTATAACGTTAAATGGTATTACCTTATAACGTATAACGTCATAGAGTAATAGCTTCTAACGTATAACGTTATATAGTATTACCTTATAACGTATAAGGTCATAGAGTAATAGCTTCTAACGTTTAACGTTATATAGTAATAGCTTCCAACGTATAAAGTTACATATTAATAGCTTTTAACCTATAACGTTACATAGTAATACCTACTATGGCATAACGTTACATAGTAATACCTCCTATGTTATAACGTTGTATAATATTAACTTACAACGTACAACGTTTTTTATTATTACCTTATAACGTATAATGTTATGTAGTATTACCTTATAACGTATAACGTTATGTACTATTACCTTATAACGTACAACGTTGTATAGTAATACCTTTTAACGTATAACGTTATATAGTATTACCTTATAACGTATAACGTTATCTAGTATTACCTTATAATGTATAACGTCATAGAGTAATAGCTTCTAACGTATAACGTCATATAGTAATAGCTTCCAACGTATAAAGTTACATAGTAATAGCCTCTAACGTATAACGTTACATAGTAATACCTCCTATGGTATAACGTTGTATAATATTAACTTATAACGTACAACGTTATATATTATTACCTTATAACGTATAATATTATGTAGTATTACCTTATAACGTATAACGTTATGTACTATTACCTTATAACGTATAACGACATATAGTAATATCTTCTGACGCATAACGTGATATAGTATTACCTTATAAGGTATAACGTCATATAGTAATAGCTTCTAACGTCTAACGTTATATAGTATTACCTTACAACGTATAACGTCATATAGTAATAGCTTCCAACGTATAACGTTACATAGTAATACCTCCTATGGCATAACGTTACATAGTAATACTTCCTATGGTATAACGTTGTATAATATTAACTTATAACGTACAACGTTATATATTATTACCTAATAACGTACAACGTTATATAGTATTACCTTATAACGTATAACGTTATCTAGTATTACCTTTTAACGTACAACGTTATATAGGATTACCTTATAACGTATAACGTTATCTGGTATTACCTTATAGCATATAACTTCATATAGTAATAGCTTCTGACGTATAGCATTATATAGTACTACCTTATAACGTATAACGTCACATAATAATGGCTTCTAACGTACAACGTTATATAGTATTACCTTATAGCGTATAACGTTATCTAGTAATAGCTTCTAACGTATAACGTTAAATGGTATTACCTTATAACGTATAACGTCATAGAGTAATAGCTTCTAACGTCTAACGTTATATATTATTACCTAATAACGTACAACGTTATATAGTATTACCTTATAACGTATAACGTTATCTAGTATTACCTTATAACGTACAACGTTATATAGGATTACCTTATAACGTATAACGTTAAATAGTATTACCTTATAAGGTATAATATCATAGAGTAATAGCTTCTAACGTATGACGTCATATAGTATTACCTTACAAGGTATAACGTCATATAGTAATAGCTTCTGACGCATAACGTGATATAGTATTACCTTATAACGTATAACGTCATATGGTAATAGCTTCTAACGTATAACGTTATATAGTATTACCTTATAAGGTATAACGTCATATAGTAATAGCTTCTAACGTATAACGTTATATAGTATTACCTTATAACGTATAACGTCATATAGTAATAGCTTCTAACGTATAACGTTAAATAGTATTACCTTATAACGTATAACGTCATAGAGTAATAGCTTCTAACGTCTAACGTTATATAGTATTACCTTATAACGTATAACGTCATAGAGTAATAGCTTCTAACGTATAACGTTATATAGTATTACCTTATAACGTATAACGTCATATAGTAATAGCTTCTAACGTATAACGTTAAATAGTATTACCTTATAACGTATAACGTCATAGAGTAATAGCTTCTAACGTCTAACGTTATATAGTATTACCTTATAACGTATAACGTCATAGAGTAATAGCTTCTAACGTTTAACGTTATATAGTAATAGCTTCCAACGTATAAACTTACATAGTAATAGCATCTAACGTATAACGTTATATAGTATTACCTTGTAAGGTATAACGTCATATAGTAATAGCTTCTAACGTATAACGTTATATAGTATTACCGTATAACGTATAACGTCATAGAGTAATAGATTCTAACGTATAACGTTATATAGTATTAGCTTATAAGGTATAACGTCATATAGTCATAGCTTCTAACGTATAACGTTATATAGTATTACCTTATGACGTATAACGTCATATAGTATTAGCTTCTAACGTATAACGTTAAATAGTATTACCTTATAACTTATAACGTCATAGAGTAATATCTTCTAACGTACAACGTTATATAGTATTACCTTATAAGGTATAACGTCATATAGTCATAGCTTTTAACGTATAACGTTATATAGTATTACCTTATAGTGTATAACGTCATAGAGTAATACCTTCTAACGTATAACGTTATATAGTATTACCTTATAACGTATAACGTCATGGAGTAATAGCTTCTAACGTTTAACGTTATATAGTAATAGCTTCCAACGTATAAAGTTACATAGTAATAGCTTCGAACGTATAACGTTATATAGTATTACCTTGTAAGGTATAACGTCATATAGTAATAGCTTCTAACGTATAACGTTATATAGTATTACCGTATAACGTATAACGTCATAGAGTAATAGCTTCTAACGTTTAACGTTATATAGTATTACCTTATAAGGTATAACGTCATATAGTAATAGTTTCTAACGTAAAACGTTATGTACCATTACATTACAACGTTTAACGTCATATAGTAGTAGCTTCCAACGTATAACCTTACATAGTAATACCTCCTATGGCATAACGTTACATAGTAATACCTCCTATGGTATAACGTTGTATAATATTAACTTATAACGTACAACGTTATATATTATTACCTTATAACGTATAATATTATGTAGTATTACCTTATAACGTATAACGTTATGTACTATTACCTTATAACGTATAACGACATAAAGTAATAGCTTCTGACGCATAACGTGATATAGTATTACCTTATAAGGTATAACGTCATATAGTAATAGCTTCTAACGTCTAACGTTATATAGTATTACCTTATATCGTATAATGTCATATAGTAATAGCTTCCTGCGTATAACGTTATATAGTATTACTTTATAAGGTATAACGTCATACAGTAATAGCTTCCAACGTATAACGTTATATAGTATTACCTTATAAGGTATAACGTCATATAGTAATAGCTGCTAACGTATAACGCTATATAGTACTACCTTATAACGTATAACGTCATATAATATTACCCTATAACGTATAACGTCATATAGTAATAGCTTCTAACGTATAACGTTATAAGCAATTACCTAATAAGGTATAACGTTATACAGTGTTACCTTATAACGTATAACGTCATATAGTAGTAGCTTCTGACGTATAATGTTATATAGTAATACCTTATAACTTATAACGTTATATAGTATTACTAGATAACGTACAAAGTTATATAGTATTTCCTTATAACGTATAACGTTATCTAGAATTACCTTATAACGTACAACGTTATATAGTATTACCTTATAACGTATAACGTTATCTAGTATTACCTTATAACGTACAACGTCATATAGTAATAGCTTCTGACGTATAACGTTATATAGTATTACCTTATACGGTATAACGTCATTTAGTAATATCTTCTAACGTATAACGTTATATAGTAATACCTTCTAAGGTATAAAGTAATATAGTACTAGCTTCTAACGTATAACGTTATATAGTATTACCTTATAAGGTATAACGTCATATAGTAATAGCTTCTAACGTATAACGTTATGTACCATTACCTTACGACGTATAACGTCATATAGTCTTACCTTATTAGGTATAACGTCATATAGTAATAGCTTCTAACGTATAACGTCATATAGTATTACCTTATAAGGTATAACGTAATATAGTTATAGCTTCTAACGTATAACGTTATGTACTATTACCTTACAACGTATAACGTCATATAGTAATAGCTTCTAACGTATAACGTTATATAGTGTTACCTTTTAACGTACAACGTTATATAGTATTACCTTATAACGTATAACGTCATGTAGTAATAGCTTCTGACGTATAACATTATATAGTACGACCTTATAAGGTATAACGTCACATAGTAATGGCTTCTAAGGTACAACGTTATATAGTATTACCTTATAACTTATAACGTTATATTTGATTACCTTATAACGAATAAAGTTATGTAGTACTACCTTATAAGGTATAACGCCATGCAGTAATAGCTTCCTACGTATAACGTTATATAGTATTACCTGATAAGGTATAACGTCATATACTAATAGCTTCTAACGTATAACGTTATGTACTATTACTTTACAACGTATAACGTCATAGAGTAATAGCTTCTAACGTTTAACATTATATAGTAATAGCTTCCAACGTATAAAGTTACATAGTAATAGCTTCTAACGTATAACGTTATATAGTATTACCTTATAAGGTATAACGTCATATAGTAATAGCTTCTAACGTGTAACGTTATGTACCATTACCTTACAACGTCTAACGTCATATAGTAATTGCTTCCAACGTATAACGTTACATAGTAATACCTCCTATGGCATAAAGTTACATAGTAATACCTCCTATGGTATAACGTTGTATAATATTACCTTACAACGTACAACGTTATATATTATTACCTTATAACGTATAATGTTATGTAGTATTACCTTATAACGTATAACGTTATATTTGATTACCTTATAACGAATAAAGTTATGTAGTACTACCTTATAAGGTATAACGCCATGTAGTAATAGCTTCTAACGTATAACGCTATATAGTATTACCTTATAACGTATAACGTCATATAGTAATAGCTTCTGACGTATAACGTTATATAGTATTACCTTATACGGTATAACGTCATATAGTAATAGCTTCTGACGTATAACGTTATATAGTATTACCTTATACGGTATAACGTCATATAGTAATATCTTCTAACGTATAACGTTATATAGTAATACCTTCTAAGGTATAACGTCACATAGTAATGGCTTCTAACGTACAACGTTATATAGTATTACATTATAACGTATAACGTTATCTAGTATTACCTTATAACGTACAACGTCATATAGTAATAGCTTCCAACGTATAAAGTTACATAGTAATAGCTTCTAACGTATAACGTTATATAGTATTACCTTATAAGGTATAACGTCATATAGTAATAGCTTCTAACGTATAACGTTATGTACCATTACCATACAACGTATAACGTCATATAGTCATACCTTATAAGGTATAACGTCATATAGTAATAGCTTCTAACGTATAACGTTATAAGCAATTACCTAATAAGGTATAACGTTATACAGTGTTACCTTATAACGTATAACGTCATATAGTAGTAGCTTCTGACGTATAATGTTATATAGTAATACCTTATAACTTATAACGTTATATAGTATTACTAGATAACGTACAAAGTTATATAGTATTTCCTTATTACGTATAACGTTATCTAGAATTACCTTATAACGTACAACGTTATATAGTATTACCTTATAACGTATAACGTTATCTAGTATTACCTTATAACGTACAACGTCATATAGTAATAGCTTCTGACGTATAACGTTATATAGTATTACCTTATACGGTATAACGTCATATAGTAATATCTTCTAACGTATAACGTTATATAGTAATACCTTCTAAGGTATAAGGTAATATAGTTATAGCTTCTAACGTATAACGTTATGTACTATTACCTTACAACGTACAACGTTATATAGTATTACCTTATAACGTATAACGTTATCAAGTATTACCTTATAACGTACAACGTTATATAGTATTACCTTATAACGTATAACGTTATCTAGTATTACCTTATAACGTACAACGTCATACAGTAATAGCTTCCAACGTATAAAGTTACATAGTAATAGCTTCTAACGTATAACGTTATAAGCTATTACCTAATAAGGTACAACGTTATACAGTGTTACCTTATAACGTATAACGTCATATAGTAGTAGCTTCTGACGTATAATGTTATATAGTATTACCTTATAACTTATAACGTTAAATAGTATTACTAAATAACGTACAAAGTTATATAGTATTTCCTTATAACGTATAACTTTATCTAATATTACCTTATAACCTACAACGTTATATAGTATTACCTTATAACGTATAACGTTATCTAGTATTACCTTATAACGTGCAAGGTCATATAGTAATATCTTCTAACGTAGAACGTTATATAGTATTTCCTGATAAGGAATAACGTCATATAGTAATAGCTGCTAACGTATAACGCTATATAGTACTACCTTATAACGTATAACGTCATATAATATTACCTTATAACGTATAACGTCATATAGTAATAGCTTCTAACGTGTGACGTTATATAGTATTACCATGTAACGTATAACGTTATGTACTATTACCTTATAACGTACAACGTTATATAGGATTACCTTTTAACGTCTAACGTTATATAGTATTATCTTATAACGTATAATGTCATATAGTAATGGCTTCCTGCGTATAACGTTATATAGTATTACTTTATAAGGTATAACGTCATATAGTAATAGCTGCTAACGTATAACGCAATATAGTACTACCTTATAACGTATAACGTCATATAATATTACCATGTAACGTATGACGTCATATAGTAATAGCTTCCAACATATAACGCTATATAGTATTACCATGTAACGTATGACGTTATGTACTAATACCTTATAACGTACATCGTTATATGGTATTACCTTTCATCGTATAACGTTATATAGTATTACCTTATAAGGTATAACGTCATATAGTAATAGCTTCTAACGTATAATGTTATATAGCATTACCTTATAAGGTATAGCGTAATATAGTAATAGCTTCTAACGTATAACGTTATATAGTATTACCTTATAAGGTATAACGTCATATAGTAATAGCTTCTAACGTATAACGTTATATAGTATTACCTTGTAACGTATAACGTTATCTACTATTACCTTATAACGTACAACGTTGTATAGTATTACCTTTTAACGTATAACGTTATATAGTATTACCTTATAACGTATAACGTCATATGGTAATAGCTTCTAACGTATAACGTTATATAGTATTACCTTATAAGGTATAACGTCATATAGTAATAGCTTCTAACGTATAACGTTATATAGTATTACCTTATAACGTATAACGTCATATAGTAATAGCTTCTAACGTATAACGTTAAATAGTATTACCTTATAACGTATAACGTCATAGAGTAATAGCTTCTAACGTATAACGTTATATAGTATTACCTTATAACGTATAACGTCATATAGTAATAGCTTCCAACGTATAACGTTACATAGTAATACCTCCTATGGCATAACGTTACATAGTAATACCTCCTATGGTATAACGTTGTATAATATTAACTTACAACGTACAACGTTATATATTATTACCTTATAACATATAATGTTATGTAGTAATACCCTATAACGTATAACGTTATATTTGATTACCTTATAACGAATAAAGTTATGTAGTACTACCTTATAAGGTATAACGCCATGTAGTAATAGCTTCCTACGTATAACGTTAAATAGTATTACCTTATAAGGTATAATGTCATAGAGTAATAGCTTCTAACGTATAACCTCATATAGTAATAGCTTCCAACGTATAAAGTTACATAGTAATAGATTCTAACGTATAACGTTATATAGTATTACCTTATAAGGTATAACGTCATATAGTAATAGCTTCTAACGTATAACGTTATGTACCATTACCTTACAACGTATAACGTCATATAGTAATAGCTTCCGACGTATAACGTTACATAGTAATACCTACTATGGCATAACGTTACATAGTAATACCTCCTATGTTATAACTTTGTATAATATTAACTTATAACGTACAACGTTATATATTATTACCTTATAACGTATAATATTATGTAGTATTACCTTATAACGTATAACGTTATGTACTATTACCTTATAACGTACAACGTTGTATAGTAATACCTTTTAACGTATAACGTTATATAGTATTACCTTATAACGTATAACGTTATCTAGTATTACCTTATAATGTATAACGTCATAGAGTAATAGCTTCTAACGTATAACGTCATATAGTAATAGCTTCCAACGTATAAAGTTACCTAGTAATAGCCTCTAACGTATAACGTTATATAGTATTACCTTATAGCGTATAACGTTATCTAGTAATAGCTTCTAACGTATAACGTTAAATAGTATTACCTTATAACGTATAACGTCATAGAGTAATAGCTTCTAACGTATAACGTTAAATAGTATTACCTTATAAGGTATAACGTTATATAGTAATACCTTCTAACGTATAACGTTATAAGCTATTACCTTATAACGTACAACGTTATATAGCATTACCTTATAACGTATAACGTTATCTAGTATTACCTTATAGCGTATAACTTCATATAGTAATAGCTTCTGACGTATAGCATTATATAGTACTACCTTATAACGTATAACGTCACATAATAATGGCTTCTAACGTACAACGTTATATAGTGTTACCTTATAGCGTATAACGTTATCTAGTAATAGCTTCTAACGTATAACGTTAAATGGTATTACCTTATAACGTATAACGTCATAGAGTAATAGCTTCTAACGTATAACGTTATATAGTATTACCTTATAACGTATAAGGTCATAGAGTAATAGCTTCTAACGTTTAACGTTATATAGTAATAGCTTCCAACGTATAAAGTTACATATTAATAGCTTTTAACCTATAACGTTACATAGTAATACCTACTATGGCATAACGTTACATAGTAATACCTCCTATGTTATAACGTTGTATAATATTAACTTACAACGTACAACGTTTTTTATTATTACCTTATAACGTATAATGTTATGTAGTATTACCTTATAACGTATAACGTTATGTACTATTACCTTATAACGTACAACGTTGTATAGTAATACCTTTTAACGTATAACGTTATATAGTATTACCTTATAACGTATAACGTTATCTAGTATTACCTTATAATGTATAACGTCATAGAGTAATAGCTTCTAACGTATAACGTCATATAGTAATAGCTTCCAACGTATAAAGTTACATAGTAATAGCCTCTAACGTATAACGTTACATAGTAATACCTCCTATGGTATAACGTTGTATAATATTAACTTATAACGTACAACGTTATATATTATTACCTTATAACGTATAATATTATGTAGTATTACCTTATAACGTATAACGTTATGTACTATTACCTTATAACGTATAACGACATATAGTAATATCTTCTGACGCATAACGTGATATAGTATTACCTTATAAGGTATAACGTCATATAGTAATAGCTTCTAACGTCTAACGTTATATAGTATTACCTTACAACGTATAACGTCATATAGTAATAGCTTCCAACGTATAACGTTACATAGTAATACCTCCTATGGCATAACGTTACATAGTAATACTTCCTATGGTATAACGTTGTATAATATTAACTTATAACGTACAACGTTATATATTATTACCTAATAACGTACAACGTTATATAGTATTACCTTATAACGTATAACGTTATCTAGTATTACCTTTTAACGTACAACGTTATATAGGATTACCTTATAACGTATAACGTTATCTGGTATTACCTTATAGCATATAACTTCATATAGTAATAGCTTCTGACGTATAGCATTATATAGTACTACCTTATAACGTATAACGTCACATAATAATGGCTTCTAACGTACAACGTTATATAGTATTACCTTATAGCGTATAACGTTATCTAGTAATAGCTTCTAACGTATAACGTTAAATGGTATTACCTTATAACGTATAACGTCATAGAGTAATAGCTTCTAACGTCTAACGTTATATATTATTACCTAATAACGTACAACGTTATATAGTATTACCTTATAACGTATAACGTTATCTAGTATTACCTTATAACGTACAACGTTATATAGGATTACCTTATAACGTATAACGTTAAATAGTATTACCTTATAAGGTATAATATCATAGAGTAATAGCTTCTAACGTATGACGTCATATAGTATTACCTTACAAGGTATAACGTCATATAGTAATAGCTTCTGACGCATAACGTGATATAGTATTACCTTATAACGTATAACGTCATATGGTAATAGCTTCTAACGTATAACGTTATATAGTATTACCTTATAAGGTATAACGTCATATAGTAATAGCTTCTAACGTATAACGTTATATAGTATTACCTTATAACGTATAACGTCATATAGTAATAGCTTCTAACGTATAACGTTAAATAGTATTACCTTATAACGTATAACGTCATAGAGTAATAGCTTCTAACGTCTAACGTTATATAGTATTACCTTATAACGTATAACGTCATAGAGTAATAGCTTCTAACGTATAACGTTATATAGTATTACCTTATAACGTATAACGTCATATAGTAATAGCTTCTAACGTATAACGTTAAATAGTATTACCTTATAACGTATAACGTCATAGAGTAATAGCTTCTAACGTCTAACGTTATATAGTATTACCTTATAACGTATAACGTCATAGAGTAATAGCTTCTAACGTTTAACGTTATATAGTAATAGCTTCCAACGTATAAACTTACATAGTAATAGCATCTAACGTATAACGTTATATAGTATTACCTTGTAAGGTATAACGTCATATAGTAATAGCTTCTAACGTATAACGTTATATAGTATTACCGTATAACGTATAACGTCATAGAGTAATAGATTCTAACGTATAACGTTATATAGTATTAGCTTATAAGGTATAACGTCATATAGTCATAGCTTCTAACGTATAACGTTATATAGTATTACCTTATGACGTATAACGTCATATAGTATTAGCTTCTAACGTATAACGTTAAATAGTATTACCTTATAACTTATAACGTCATAGAGTAATATCTTCTAACGTACAACGTTATATAGTATTACCTTATAAGGTATAACGTCATATAGTCATAGCTTTTAACGTATAACGTTATATAGTATTACCTTATAGTGTATAACGTCATAGAGTAATACCTTCTAACGTATAACGTTATATAGTATTACCTTATAACGTATAACGTCATGGAGTAATAGCTTCTAACGTTTAACGTTATATAGTAATAGCTTCCAACGTATAAAGTTACATAGTAATAGCTTCGAACGTATAACGTTATATAGTATTACCTTGTAAGGTATAACGTCATATAGTAATAGCTTCTAACGTATAACGTTATATAGTATTACCGTATAACGTATAACGTCATAGAGTAATAGCTTCTAACGTTTAACGTTATATAGTATTACCTTATAAGGTATAACGTCATATAGTAATAGTTTCTAACGTAAAACGTTATGTACCATTACATTACAACGTTTAACGTCATATAGTAGTAGCTTCCAACGTATAACCTTACATAGTAATACCTCCTATGGCATAACGTTACATAGTAATACCTCCTATGGTATAACGTTGTATAATATTAACTTACAACGTACAACGTTATATATTATTACCTTATAACGTATAACGTTATATAGTATTACCTTATAACGTATAACGTCATGGAGTAATAGCTTCTAACGTTTAACGTTATATAGTAATAGCTTCCAACGTATAAAGTTACATAGTAATAGCTTCGAACGTATAACGTTATATAGTATTACCTTGTAAGGTATAACGTCATATAGTAATAGCTTCTAACGTATAACGTTATATAGTATTACCGTATAACGTATAACGTCATAGAGTAATAGCTTCTAACGTTTAACGTTATATAGTATTACCTTATAAGGTATAACGTCATATAGTAATAGTTTCTAACGTAAAACGTTATGTACCATTACATTACAACGTTTAACGTCATATAGTAGTAGCTTCCAACGTATAACCTTACATAGTAATACCTCCTATGGCATAACGTTACATAGTAATACCTCCTATGGTATAACGTTGTATAATATTAACTTACAACGTACAACGTTATATATTATTACCTTATAACGTATAACGTCATATAGTAATAGCTTCTCACGTATAATGTTATATAGTATTACCTTATAACGTATAACGTCATAGAGTAATAGCTTCTAACGTATAACGTTATATAGTATTACCTTATAACGTATAACGTCATATAGTAATAGCTTCTAACGTATAACGTTAAATAGTATTACCTTATAACGTATAACGTCATAGAGTAATAGCTTCTAACGTCTAACGTTATATAGTATTACCTTATAACGTATAACGTCATAGAGTAATAGCTTCTAACGTTTAACGTTATATAGTAATAGCTTCCAACGTATAAACTTACATAGTAATAGCATCTAACGTATAACGTTATATAGTATTACCTTGTAAGGTATAACGTCATATAGTAATAGCTTCTAACGTATAACGTTATATAGTATTACCGTATAACGTATAACGTCATAGAGTAATAGATTCTAACGTATAACGTTATATAGTATTAGCTTATAAGGTATAACGTCATATAGTCATAGCTTCTAACGTATAACGTTATATAGTATTACCTTATGACGTATAACGTCATATAGTATTAGCTTCTAACGTATAACGTTAAATAGTATTACCTTATAACGTATAACGTCATAGAGTAATATCTTCTAACGTATAACGTTATATAGTATTACCTTATAACGTATAACGTCATAGAGTAATAGCTTCTAACGTATAACGTTATATAGTATTACCTTATAACGTATAACGTCATAGAGTAATAGCTTCTAACGTATAACGTCATATAGTAATAGCTTCCAATGTATAAAGTTACATAGTAATACCTCCTATGGCATAACGTTTCATAGTAATACCTCCTGTGGTATAACGTTGTATAATATTAACTTATAACGTACAAAGTTATATATTATTACCTTATAACTTATAATGTTATGTAGTATTACCTTATAACGTATAACGTTATGTACTATTACCTTATAACGTATAACGTCATATAGTAATGGCTTCTAACGTACAACGTTATATAGTATTACCTTATAAGGTATAACGTCATATAGTCATAGCTTTTAACGTATAACGTTATATAGTATTACCTTATAACGTATAACGTCATATAGTAATTGCTTCTAACCTATAACGTTAAATAGTATTACCTTATAGTGTATAACGTCATAGAGTAATACCTTCTAACGTATAACGTTATATAGTATTACCTTATAACGTATAACGTTATCTACTATTACCTTATAACGTACAACGTTGTATAGTATTACCTTTTAACGTATAACGTTATATAGTATTACCTTATAACGTATAACGTTATATTTGATTACCTTATAACGAATAAAGTTATGTAGCACTACCTTATAAGGTATAACGCCATGTAGTAATACCTTCCTACGTATAATGTTAAATAGTATTACCTTATAAGGTATAGCGTTATATAGTAATACCTTCTAACGTATAACGTTATAAGCTATTACCTTATAACGTACAACGTTATATAGGATTACCTTATAACGTATAACGTTATCTAGTATTACCTTATAACGTATAACGTCATATAGTAATAGCTTCTGACGTATAACATTATATAGTACTACCTTATAACGTATAACGTCACATAGTAATGGCTTCTAACGTACAACGTTATATAGTATTACCTTATAGGGTAAAACGTTATGTACTATTACCTTATAACGTATAACGTCATATAGTAATAGCTTCTGACGTATAATGTTATATTGTATTACCTTATAACGTATAAGGTTATATTTGATTACCTTATAACGAATAAAGTTATGTAGTACTACCTTGTAAGGTACAACGCCATGTAGTAATAGCTTCCTACGTATAACGTTATAAGCTATTACCTAATAACGTACAACGTTATATAGTATTACCTTATAACGTATAACGTCATATAGTAATAGCTTCTGACGTATAACATTATATAGTACTACCTTATAAGGTATAACGTCACATAGTAACGGCTTCTAACGTACAACGTTATATAGTATTACCTTATAACGTATAACGTTATCTAGTATTACCTTATAACGTACAACGTCATATAGTAATAGCTTCTATCGTATAACGTCATAGAGTAATAGCTTCTAACGTTTAACGTTATATAGTAATAGCTTCCAACGTATAAAGTTACATAGTAATAGCTTCTAACGTATAACGTTATATAGTATTACCTTATAAGGTATAACGTCATATAGTAATAGCTTCTAACGTATAACATTATGTACCATTACCTCACAACGTTTAACGTCATATAGTAGTAGCTTCCAACGTATAACGTTACATAGTAATACCTCCTATGGCATAACGTTACATAGTAATACCTCCTATGGTATAACGTTGTATAATATTAACTTACAACGTACAAAGTTATATATTATTACCTTATAACGTATAACGTCATATAGTAATAGCTTCTGACGTATAACATTATATAGAATTACCGTATAACGTATAACGTCATAGAGTAATAGATTCTAACGTATAACGTTATATAGTATTACCTTATAAGGTATAACGTCATAGAGTAATAGATTCTAACGTATAACGTTATGTAGTATTACCTTATAAGGTATAACGTCATATAGTCATAGCTTCTAACGTATAACGTTATATAGTATTACCTTATGACGTATAACGTCATATAGTATTAGCTACTAACGTATAACGTCATATAGTAATAGCTTCTAACGTACAACGTTATATAGTATTACCGTATAACGTATAACGTCATAGAGTAATAGATTCTAACGTATAACGTTATATAGTATTACCTTATAAGGTATAACGTCATATAGTCATAGCTTCTAACGTATAACGTTATATAGTATTACCTTATGACGTATAACGTCATATAGTATTAGCTTCTAACGTATAACGTTATATAGTATTACCTTATAAGGTATAACGTCATATAGTAATAGCTTCTAACGTATAATGTCATATAGTAATAGCTTGCAACGTATAAAGTTACATAGTAATAGCTTCTAACGTATAACGTTATACAGTATTACCTTATAAGGTATAACGTCATATTGTAATAGCTTCTAACGTATAACGTTATATAGTAATACATCCTATGGTATATCGTTGTATGATATTAACTTACAACGTACAACGATATATATTAGTACCTTGTGTCGTATAAAGTTATATAGTATTAGCTTCTAACGTGCAACGTCATATAGTATTACCTTATAACGTATAACGTCATATAGTAATAGCTTCCAACGTATAACGTTACATAGTAATACCTCCTATGGCATAACGTTTCATAGTAATACCTCCTGTGGTATAACGTTGTATAATATTAACTTATAACGTACAACGTTATATATAATTACCTTATAACATATAATGTTATGTAGTATTACCTTATAACGTATAACGTTATGTACTATTACCTTATAACGTATAACGTCATATAGTAATAGCTTCTAACGTATAACGTTAAATAGTATTACCTTATAACGTATAACGTCATAGAGTAATAGCTTCTAACGTCTAACGTTATATAGTATTACCTTATAACGTATAACGTCATAGAGTAATAGCTTCTAACGTATAACGTTATATAGTATTACCTTATAACGTATAACGTCATATAGTAATAGCTTCTAACGTATAACGTTAAATAGTATTACCTTATAACGTATAACGTCATAGAGTAATAGCTTCTAACGTCTAACGTTATATAGTATTACCTTATAACGTATAACGTCATAGAGTAATAGCTTCTAACGTTTAACGTTATATAGTAATAGCTTCCAACGTATAAACTTACATAGTAATAGCATCTAACGTATAACGTTATATAGTATTACCTTGTAAGGTATAACGTCATATAGTAATAGCTTCTAACGTATAACGTTATATAGTAATACATCCTATGGTATATCGTTGTATGATATTAACTTACAACGTACAACGATATATATTAGTACCTTGTGTCGTATAAAGTTATATAGTATTAGCTTCTAACGTGCAACGTCATATAGTATTACCTTATAACGTATAACGTCATATAGTAATAGCGTCCAACGTATAACGTTACATAGTAATACCTCCTATGGCATAACGTTTCATAGTAATACCTCCTGTGGTATAACGTTGTATAATATTAACTTATAACGTACAACGTTATATATAATTACCTTATAACATATAATGTTATGTAGTATTACCTTATAACGTATAACGTTATGTACTATTACCTTATAACGCATAACGTCATATAGTAATGTCTTCTAACGTACAACGTTATATAGTATTACCTTATAAGGTATAACGTCATATAGTCATAGCTTTTAACGTATAACGTTATATAGTATTACCTTATAACGTATAACGTCATATAGTAATAGCTTCTAACCTATAACGTTAAATAGTATTACCTTATAGTGTATAACGTCATAGAGTAATACCTTCTAACGTATAACGTTATATAGTATTACCTTATAACGTATAACGTCATGGAGTAATAGCTTCTAAAGTTTAACGTTATATAGTAATAGCTTCCAACGTATAAAGTTACATAGTAATAGCTTCCTACGTATAACGTTAAATAGTATTACCTTATAAGGTATAACGTTATATAGTAATACCCTCTAACGTATAACGTTATAAGCTATTACCTAATAACGTACAACGTTATATAGTATTACCTTATAACGTAGAACGTCATATAGTAATAGCTTCTAACGTATAACGTTAAATAGTATTACCTTATAACGTATAACGTCATAGAGTAATAGCTTCTAACGTATAACGTTATATAGTATTACCTTATAACGTATAACGTCATAGAGTAATAGCTTCTAACGTATAACGTTATATAGTATTACCTTATAACGTATAACGTCATAGAGTAATAGCTTCTAACGTTTAACGTTATATAGTAATAGCTTCCAACGTATAAAGTTACATAGTAATAGCTTCGAACGTATAACGTTATATAGTATTACCTTATAAGGTATAACGTCATATAGTAATAGTTTCTAACGTAAAACGTTATGTACCATTACATTACAACGTTTAACGTCATATAGTAGTAGCTTCCTCCATATACATAGTAATACCTCCTATGGCATAACGTTACATAGTAATACCTCCTATGGTATAACGTTGTATAATATTAACTTACAACGTACAACGTTATATATTATTACCTTATAACGTATAACGTCATATAGTAATAGCTTCTCACGTATAATGTTATATAGTATTACCTTATAACGTATAACGTTATATAGTATTACTAAATAACGTACAAAGTTATATAGTATTACCTTATAACGTATAACGTTATCTACTATTACCTTATAACGTACAACGTTGTATAGTATTACCTTTTAACGTATAACGTTATATAGTATTACCTTATAACGTATAACGTTATATTTGATTACCTTATAACGAATAAAGTTATGTAGCACTACCTTATAAGGTATAACGCCATGTAGTAATACCTTCCTACGTATAATGTTAAATAGTATTACCTTATAAGGTATAACGTTATATAGTAATACCTTCTAACGTATAACGTTATAAGCTATTACCTTATAACGTACAACGTTATATAGGATTACCTTATAACGTATAACGTTATCTAGTATTACCTTATAACGTATAACGTCATATAGTAATAGCTTCTGACGTATAACATTATATAGTACTACCTTATAACGTATAACGTCACATAGTAATGGCTTCTAACGTACAACGTTATATAGTATTACCTTATAGCGTATAACGTTATGTACTATTACCTTATAACGTATAACGTCATATAGTAATAGCTTCTGACGTATAATGTTATATTGTATTACCTTATAACGTATAAGGTTATATTTGATTACCTTATAACGAATAAAGTTATGTAGTACTACCTTGTAAGGTACAACGCCATGTAGTAATAGCTTCCTACGTATAACGTTATAAGCTATTACCTAATAACGTACAACGTTATATAGTATTACCTTATAACGTATAACGTCATATAGTAATAGCTTCTGACGTATAACATTATATAGTACTACCTTATAAGGTATAACGTCACATAGTAACGGCTTCTAACGTACAACGTTATATAGTATTACCTTATAACGTATAACGTTATCTAGTATTACCTTATAACGTACAACGTCATATAGTAATAGCTTCTATCGTATAACGTCATAGAGTAATAGCTTCTAACGTATAACGTTATATAGTATTACCTTATAACGTATAACGTCATAGAGTAATAGCTTCTAACGTATAACGTTATATAGTACTACCTTATAACGTATAACGTCATAGAGTAATAGCTTCTAACGTTTAACGTTATATAGTAATAGCTTCCAACGTATAAAGTTACATAGTAATAGCTTCTAACGTATAACGTTATATAGTATTACCTTATAAGGTATAACGTCATATAGTAATAGCTTCTAACGTATAACATTATGTACCATTACCTTACAACGTTTAACGTCATATAGTAGTAGCTTCCAACGTATAACGTTACATAGTAATACCTCCTATGGCATAACGTTACATAGTAATACCTCCTATGGTATAACGTTGTATAATATTAACTTACAACGTACAAAGTTATATATTATTACCTTATAACGTATAACGTCATATAGTAATAGCTTCTGACGTATAACATTATATAGTATTACCGTATAACGTATAACGTCATAGAGTAATAGATTCTAACGTATAACGTTATATAGTATTACCTTATAAGGTATAACGTCATAGAGTAATAGATTCTAACGTATAACGTTATGTAGTATTACCTTATAAGGTATAACGTCATATAGTCATAGCTTCTAACGTATAACGTTATATAGTATTACCTTATGACGTATAACGTCATATAGTATTAGCTACTAACGTATAACGTCATATAGTAATAGCTTCTAACGTATAACGTTATATAGTATTACCGTATAACGTATAACGTCATAGAGTAATAGATTCTAACGTATAACGTTATATAGTATTACCTTATAAGGTATAACGTCATATAGTCATAGCTTCTAACGTATAACGTCATATAGTCATAGCTTCTAACGTATAACGTTATATAGTATTACCTTATGACGTATAACGTCATATAGTAATAGCTTCTAACGTATAACGTTATATAGTATTACCTTATAAGGTATAACGTCATATTGTAATAGCTTCTAACGTATAACGTTATATAGTAATACATCCTATGGTATATCGTTGTATGATATTAACTTACAACGTACAACGATATATATTAGTACCTTGTATCCTATAAAGTTATATAGTATTAGCTTCTAACGTGCAACGTCATATAGTATTACCTTATAACGTATAACGTCATATAGTAATAGCTTCCAACGTATAACGTTACATAGTAATACCGCCTATGGCATAACGTTTCATAGTAATACCTCCTGTGGTATAACGTTGTATAATATTAACTTATAACGTACAACGTTATATATTATTACCTCATAACATATAATGTTATGTAGTATTACCTTATAACGTATAACGTTATAAGCTATTACCTAATAACGTACAACGTTATATAGTATTACCTTATAACGTATAACGTCATATAGTAATAGCTTCTGACGTATAACATTATATAGTACTACCTTATAGGGTATAACGTCACTTAGTAATGGCTTCTATCGTACAACGTTAGATAGTATTACCTTATAACGTAGAACGTCATATAGTAATAGCTTCTAACGTATAACGTTAAATAGTATTACCTTATAACGTATAACGTCATAGAGTAATAGCTTCTAACGTATAACGTTATATAGTATTACCTTATAACGTATAACGTCATAGAGTAATAGCTTCTATCGTATAACGTTATATAGTATTACCTTATAACGTATAACGTCATAGAGTAATAGCTTCTAACGTTTAACGTTATATAGTAATAGCTTCCAACGTATAAAGTTACATAGTAATAGCTTCGAACGTATAACGTTATATAGTATTACCTTATAAGGTATAACGTCATATAGTAATAGTTTCTAAAGTAAAACGTTATGTACCATTACCTTACAACGTTTAACGTCATATAGTAGTAGCTTCCAACGTATAACCTTACATAGTAATACCTCCTATGGCATAACGTTACATAGTAATACCTCCTATGGTATAACGTTGTATAATATTAACTTACAACGTACAACGTTATATATTATTACCTTATAACGTATAACGTCATATAGTAATAGCTTCTGACGTATAACATTATATAGTATTACCGTATAACGTATAACGTCATAGAGTAATAGATTCTAACGTATAACGTTATATAGTATTACCTTATAAGGTATAACGTCATAGAGTAATAGATTCTAACGTATAACGTTATGTAGTATTACCTTATAAGGTATAACGTCATATAGTCATAGCTTCTAACGTATAACGCTATATAGTATTACCTTATGACGTATAACGTCATATAGTATTAGCTTCTAACGTATAACGTTATATAGTAATAGCTTCTAACGTATAACGTTATATAGTATTACCGTATAACGTATAACGTCATAGAGTAATAGATTCTAACGTATAACGTTATATAGTATTACCTTATAAGGTATAACGTCATATAGTAATAGCTTCTAACGTATAATGCCATATAGTAATTGCTTCCAACGTATAAAGTTACATAGTAATAGCTTCTAACGTATAACGTTATATAGTATTACCTTATAACGTATAACGTCATAGAGTAATAGCTTCTATCGTATAACGTTATATAGTATTACCTTATAACGTATAACGTCATATAGTAATAGCTTCTGACGTATAACATTATATAGTACTACCTTATAAGGTATAACGTCACTTAGTAATGGCTTCTATCGTACAACGTTATATAGCATTACCTTATAACGTAGAACGTCAGATAGTAATAGAATCTAACGTATAACGTTATATAGTATTACCTTATAAGGTATAACGTCATATAGTCATAGCTTCTAACGTATAACGTTATATAGTATTACCTTATGACGTATAACGTCATATAGTATTAGCTTCTAAAGTATAACGTTATATAGTATTACCTTATAACGTATAACGTCATAGAGTAATAGCTTCTAACGTATAACGTTATATAGTATTACCTTATAACGTATAACGTCATAGAGTAATAGCTTCTAACGTATAACGTCATATAGTAATAGCTTCCAACGTATAAAGTTACATAGTAATAGCCTCTAACGTATAACGTTACATAGTAATACCTCCTATGGTATTACGTTGTATAATATTAACTTATAACGTACAACGTTATATATTATTACCTTATAACGAATAATGTTATGTAGTATTACCTTATAACGTATAACGTTATGTACTATTACCTTATAACGTATAACGTCATATAGTAATAGCTTCTGACGTATAATGTTATATTGTATTACCTTATAACGTATAACGTTATATTTGATTACCTTATAACGAATAAAGTTATGTAGTGCTACCTTGTAAGGTACAACGCCATGTAGTAATAGCTTCCTACGTATAACGTTAAATAGTATTACCTTATAAGGTATAACGTCATATAGTCATAGCTTCTAACGTATAACGTTATATAGTATTACCTTATAAGGTATAACGTCATATAGTCATAGCTTCTAACGTATAACGTTATATAGTATTACCTTATGACGTATAACGTCATATAGTATTAGCTTCTAAAGTATAACGTTATATAGTATTACCTTATAACGTATAACGTCATAGAGTAATAGCTTCTAACGTATAACGTTATATAGTATTACCTTATAACGTATAACGTCATAGAGTAATAGCTTCTAACGTATAACGTCATATAGTAATAGCTTCCAACGTATAAAGTTACATAGTAATAGCCTCTAACGTATAACGTTATATAGTAATACATCCTATGGTATATCGTTGTATGATATTAACTTACAACGTACAACGATATATATTAGTACCTTGTATCCTATAAAGTTATATAGTATTAGCTTCTAACGTGCAACGTCATATAGTATTACCTTATAACGTATAACGTCATATAGTAATAGCTTCCAACGTATAACGTTACATAGTAATACCGCCTATGGCATAACGTTTCATAGTAATACCTCCTGTGGTATAACGTTGTATAATATTAACTTATAACGTACAACGTTATATATTATTACCTCATAACATATAATGTTATGTAGTATTACCTTATAACGTATAACGTTATAAGCTATTACCTAATAACGTACAACGTTATATAGTATTACCTTATAACGTATAACGTCATATAGTAATAGCTTCTGACGTATAACATTATATAGTACTACCTTATAAGGTATAACGTCACTTAGTAATGGCTTCTATCGTACAACGTTAGATAGTATTACCTTATAACGTAGAACGTCATATAGTAATAGCTTCTAACGTATAACGTTAAATAGTATTACCTTATAACGTATAACGTCATAGAGTAATAGCTTCTAACGTATAACGTTATATAGTATTACCTTATAACGTATAACGTCATAGAGTAATAGCTTCTATCGTATAACGTTATATAGTATTACCTTATAACGTATAACGTCATAGAGTAATAGCTTCTAACGTTTAACGTTATATAGTAATAGCTTCCAACGTATAAAGTTACATAGTAATAGCTTCGAACGTATAACGTTATATAGTATTACCTTATAAGGTATAACGTCATATAGTAATAGTTTCTAAAGTAAAACGTTATGTACCATTACCTTACAACGTTTAACGTCATATAGTAGTAGCTTCCAACGTATAACCTTACATAGTAATACCTCCTATGGCATAACGTTACATAGTAATACCTCCTATGGTATAACGTTGTATAATATTAACTTACAACGTACAACGTTATATATTATTACCTTATAACGTATAACGTCATATAGTAATAGCTTCTGACGTATAACATTATATAGTATTACCGTATAACGTATAACGTCATAGAGTAATAGATTCTAACGTATAACGTTATATAGTATTACCTTATAAGGTATAACGTCATAGAGTAATAGATTCTAACGTATAACGTTATGTAGTATTACCTTATAAGGTATAACGTCATATAGTCATAGCTTCTAACGTATAACGTTATATAGTATTACCTTATGACGTATAACGTCATATAGTATTAGCTTCTAACGTATAACGTTATATAGTAATAGCTTCTAACGTATAACGTTATATAGTATTACCGTATAACGTATAACGTCATAGAGTAATAGATTCTAACGTATAACGTTATATAGTATTACCTTATAAGGTATGACGTCATATAGTAATAGCTTCTAACGTATAATGCCATATAGTAATTGCTTCCAACGTATAAAGTTACATAGTAATAGCTTCTAACGTATAACGTTATATAGTATTACCTTATAACGTATAACGTCATAGAGTAATAGCTTCTATCGTATAACGTTATATAGTATTACCTTATAACGTATAACGTCATATAGTAATAGCTTCTGACGTATAACATTATATAGTACTACCTTATAAGGTATAACGTCACTTAGTAATGGCTTCTAACGTATAACGTTATATAGTATTACCTTATGACGTATAACGTCATATAGTATTAGCTTCTAAAGTATAACGTTATATAGTATTACCTTATAACGTATAACGTCATAGAGTAATAGCTTCTAACGTATAACGTTATATAGTATTACCTTATAACGTATAACGTCATAGAGTAATAGCTTCTAACGTATAACGTCATATAGTAATAGCTTCCAACGTATAAAGTTACATAGTAATAGCCTCTAACGTATAACGTTACATAGTAATACCTCCTATGGTATTACGTTGTATAATATTAACTTATAACGTACAACGTTATATATTATTACCTTATAACGAATAATGTTATGTAGTATTACCTTATAACGTATAACGTTATGTACTATTACCTTATAACGTATAACGTCATATAGTAATAGCTTCTGACGTATAATGTTATATTGTATTACCTTATAACGTATAACGTTACATTTGATTACCTTATAACGAATAAAGTTATGTAGTGCTACCTTGTAAGGTACAACGCCATGTAGTAATAGCTTCCTACGTATAACGTTAAATAGTATTACCTTATAAGGTATAACGTTATATAGTAATACCTTCTAACGTATAGCGTTATAAGCTATTACCTAATAACGTACAACGTTATATAGTATTACCTTATAACGTATAACGTCATATAGTAATAGCTTCTGACGTATAACATTATATAGTACTACCTTATAAGGTATAGCGTCACATAGTAATGGCTTTTAACGTACAACGTTATATAGTATTACCTTACAACTTATAACGTTATCTAGTATTACCTTATAACGTACATCGTCATATAGTAATAGCTTCTATCGTATAACGTTATATAGTATTACCGTATAACGTATAACGTCATAGAGTAATAGATTCTAACGTATAACGTTATATAGTATTACCTTATAAGGTATAACGTCATATAGTCATTGCTTCTAACGTATAACGTAATATAGTATTACATAATGACGTATAACGTCATATAGTATTAGCTTCTAACGTATAGCGTTATATAGTATTACCTTATAACGTATAACGTCATAGAGAAATAGCTTCTAACGTGTAACGTTGTATAGTATTACCTTATAACGTATAACGTCATAGAGTAATAGCTTCTAACATATAACGTTATGTACCATTACCTTACAACGTATAACGTCATATAGTAATAGCTTCCTACGTACAACGTTACATAGTAATACCTACTATGGTATAACGTTACATAGTAATACCTCCTATGGTATAACGTTGTATAATATTAACTTATAACGTACAGCGTTATATATTATTACCTTATAACGAATAATGTTATGTAGTATTACCTTATAACGTATAACGTTATGTACTATTATCTTATAACGTATAACGTTATATATTAATAGCTTCTCACGTATAATGTTATATAGTATTACCTTATAACGTATAACGTTATATAGTATTACTAAATAACGTACAAAGTTATATAGTATTACCTTATAACGTATAACGTTATCTACTACTACCTTATAACGTACAACGTTGTATAGTATTACCTTTTAACGTATAACGTTATATTATATTACCTTATAACGTATAACGTTATATTTGATTACCTTATAACGAATAAAGTTATGTAGCAATACCTTATAATGTACAACGCCATGTAGTAATACCTTCCTTCGTATAACGTTAAATAGTATTACCTTATAAGGTATAACGTTATATAGTAATACCTTCTAACATATAACGTTATAAGCTATTACCTAATAACGTACAACGTTATATAGTATTACCTTATAACGTATAACGTTATCTAGTATTACCTTATAACGTACAACGTCATATAGTCATAGCTTCTAACGTATGACGTTATATAGTACTACCTTATGAGGTATAACATCACATAGTAATTGCTTCTAACGTATAACGTTATAAGCGATTACCTAATAACCTATAACGTTTTATGGTAATAGCTTCCAACGTATGATGTTATATAGTACTACCTTGTAATGTATAACGTTATGAACTATTACCTAATAACGTATAACGTTATATAGTATTACCTTATAACGTATAACGTCATAGAGTAATAGCTTCTAACGTATAACGTTATATAGTATTACCTTATAACGTATAACGTCATAGAGTAATAGCTTCTAACGTTTAACGTTATATAGTAATAGCTTCCAACGTATAAAGTTACATAGTAATAGCTTCTAACGTATAACGTTATATAGTATTACCTTATAACGTATAACGTCATATAGTAATAGCTTCTGACGTATAACATTATATAGTACTACCTTATAAGGTATAGCGTCACATAGTAATGGCTTTTAACGTACAACGTTATATAGTATTACCTTACAACTTATAACGTTATCTAGTATTACCTTATAACGTACATCGTCATATAGTAATAGCTTCTATCGTATAACGTTATATAGTATTACCGTATAACGTATAACGTCATAGAGTAATAGATTCTAACGTATAACGTTATATAGTATTACCTTATAAGGTATAACGTCATATAGTCATTGCTTCTAACGTATAACGTAATATAGTATTACCTTATGACGTATAACGTCATATAGTATTAGCTTCTAACGTATAGCGTTATATAGTATTACCTTATAACGTATAACGTCATAGAGAAATAGCTTCTAACGTGTAACGTTGTATAGTATTACCTTATAACGTATAACGTCATAGAGTAATAGCTTCTAACGTATAACGTCATATAGTAATAGCTTCCAACGTATAAAGTTACATAGTAATATCTTCTAACGTATAACGTTATATAGTATTACCTTATAAGGTATAACGTCATATAGTAATAGCTTCTAACGTATAACGTTATGTACCATTACCTTACAACGTATAACGTCATATAGTAATAGCTTCCGACGTACAACGTTACATAGTAATACCTACTATGGTATAACGTTACATAGTAATACCTCCTATGGTATAACGTTGTATAATATTAACTTATAACGTACAGCGTTATATATTATCACCTTATAACGAATAATGTTATGTAGTATTACCTTATAACATATAACGTTATGTACTATTATCTTATAACGTATAACGTTATATATTAATAGCTTCTCACGTATAATGTTATATAGTATTACCTTATAACGTATAACGTTATATAGTATTACTAAATAACGTACAAAGTTATATAGTATTACCTTATAACGTATAACGTTATCTACTACTACCTTATAACGTACAACGTTGTATAGTATTACCTTTTAACGTATAACGTTATATTGTATTACCTTATAACGTATAACGTTATATTTGATTACCTTATAACGAATAAAGTTATGTAGCAATACCTTATAATGTACAACGCCATGTAGTAATACCTTCCTACGTATAACGTTAAATAGTATTACCTTATAATGTATAACGTTATATAGTAATACCTTCTAACGTATAACGTTATAAGCTATTACCTAATAACGTACAACGTTATATAGTATTACCTTATAACGTATAACGTTATCTAGTATTACCTTATAACGTACAACGTCATATAGTCATAGCTTCTAACGTATGACGTTATATAGTACTACCATATGAGGTATAACATCACATAGTAATTGCTTCTAACGTATAACGTTATAAGCTATTACCTAATAACCTATAACGTTTTATGGTAATAGCTTCCAACGTATGATGTTATATAGTACTACCTTGTAATGTATAACGTTATGAACTATTACCTAATAACGTATAACGTTATATAGTATTACCTTATAACGTATAACGTCATAGAGTAATAGCTTCTAACGTATAACGTTATATAGTATTACCTTATAACGTATAACGTCATAGAGTAATAGCTTCTAACGTTTAACGTTATATAGTAATAGCTTCCAACGTATAAAGTTACATAGTAATAGCTTCTAACGTATAACGTTATATAGTATTACCTTATAAGGTATAACGTCATATAGTAATAGCTTCTAACGTATAGCGTTATGTACCATTACCATACAACGTTTAACGTCATATAGTAGTAGCTTCCAACGTATAACGTTACATAGTAATACCTCCTATGGCATAACGTTACATAGTAATACCTCCTATGGTATAACGTTGTATAATATTAACTTACAACGTACAACGTTATATAGTATTACCTTATAACGTATAACGTTATCTAGTATTACCTTATAACGTACAACGTTATATAGGATTACCTTATAACGTATAACGTTATCTAGTATTACCTTATAACGTATAACGTCATATAGTAATAGCTTCTGACGTATAACATTATATAGTACTACCTTATAACGTATAACGTCACATAGTAATGGCTTCTAACGTACAACGTTATATAGTAATAGCTTCCAACGTATAAAGTTACATAGTAATAGCTTCTAACGTATAACGTTATCTAGTATTACCTTATAACGTACAACGTCATATAGTAATAGCTTCTGACGTATAACATTATATAGTACTACCTTATAACGTATAACGTCACATAGTAATGGCTTCTAACGTACAACGTTATATAGTAATAGCTTCCAACGTATAAAGTTACATAGTAATAGCTTCTAACGTATAACGTTATCTAGTATTACCTTATAACGTACAACGTCATATAGTAATAGCTTCTAACGTATAACGATAAATAGTATTACCGTATAACGTATAACGTCATAGAGTAATAGCTTCTAACGTATAACGTTGTATAGTATTACCTTACAACGTATAACGTCATATAATAATAGCTTCCTACGTATAACGTTACATAGTAATACCTCCTATGGTATAACGTTGTATAATATTAACTTATGACGTACAACGTTATATATTATTACCTTATAACGAATAATGTTATGTAGTATTATCTTATAACGTATAACGTTATGTACTATTACCTTATAACGTATAACGTCATATAGTAATAGCTTCTCACGTATAATGTTATATAGTATTACCGTATAACGTATAACGTTATATATTATTACTAAATAACGTACAAAGTTATATAGTATTACCTTATAACGTATAACGTTATCTACTATTACCTTATAACGTACAACGTTGTATAGTATTACCTTTTAACGTATAACGTTATATAGTATTACCTTATAACGTATAACGTTATATTTGATTACCTTATAACGAATAAAGTTATGTAGCACTACCTTATAAGGTATAACGCCATGTAGTAATACCTTCCTACGTATAACGTTAAATAGTATTACCTTATAAGGTATAACGTTATATAGTAATACCTTCTAACGTATAACGTTATAAGCTATTACCTTATAACGTACAACGTTATATAGGATTACCTTATAACGTATAACGTTATCTAGTATTACCTTATAACGTATAACGTCATATAGTAATAGCTTCTGACGTATAACATTATATAGTACTACCTTATAACGTATAACGTCACATAGTAATAGCTTCCTACGTATAACGTTAAATAGTATTACCTTATAAGGTATAACGTTATATAGTAATACCTTCTAACGTATAACGTTATAAGCTATTACCTAATAACGTACAACGTTATATAGTATTACCTTATAAGGTATAACGTCATATAGTAATAGCTTCTAACGTATAACATTATGTACCATTACCTTACAACGTTTAACGTCATATAGTAGTAGCTTCCAACGTATAACGTTACATAGTAATACCTCCTATGGCATAACGTTACATAGTAATAACTCCTATGGTATAACGTTGTATAATATTAACTTACAACGTACAACGTTATATATTATTACCTTATAACGTATAACGTCATATAGTAATAGCTTCTGACGTATAACATTATATAGTATTACCGTATAACGTATAACGTCATAGAGTAATAGATTCTAACGTATAACGTTATATAGTATTACCTTATAAGGTATAACGTCATAGAGTAATAGATTCTAACGTATAACGTTATGTAGTATTACCTTATAAGGTATAACGTCATATAGTCATAGCTTCTAACGTATAACGTTATATAGTATTACCTTATGACGTATAACGTCATATAGTATTAGCTACTAACGTATAACGTCATATAGTAATAGCTTCTAACGTATAACGTTATATAGTATTACCGAATAACGTATAACGTCATAGAGTAATAGATTCTAACGTATAACGTTATATAGTATTACCTTATAAGGTATAACGTCATATAGTCATAGCTTCTAACGTATAACGTTATATAGTATTACCTTATGACGTATAACGTCATATCGTATTAGCTTCTAACGTATAACGTTATATAGTATTACCTTATAAGGTATAACGTCATATAGTAATAGCTTCTAACGTATAATGTCATATAGTAATAGCTTGCAACGTATAAAGTTACATAGTAATAGCTTCTAACGTATAACGTTATATAGTATTACCTTATAAGGTATAACGTCATATTGTAATAGCTTCTAACGTATAACGTTATATAGTAATACATCCTATGGTATATCGTTGTATGATATTAACTTACAACGTACAACGATATATATTAGTACCTTGTGTCGTATAAAGTTATATAGTATTAGCTTCTAACGTGCAACGTCATATAGTATTACCTTATAACGTATAACGTCATACAGTAATAGCTTCCAACGTATAACGTTACATAGTAATACCTCCTATGGCATAACGTTTCATAGTAATACCTCCTGTGGTATAACGTTGTATAATATTAACTTATAACGTACAACGTTATATATTATTACCTTATAACATATAATGTTATGTAGTATTACCTTATAACGTATAACGTTATGTACTATTACCTTATAACGTATAACGTCATATAGTAATGTCTTCTAACGTACAACGTTATATAGTATTACCTTATAAGGTATAACGTCATATAGTCATAGCTTTTAACGTATAACGTTATATAGTATTACCTTATAACGTATAACGTCATATAGTAATAGCTTCTAACCTATAACGTTAAATAGTATTACCTTATAGTGTATAACGTCATAGAGTAATACCTTCTAACGTATAACGTTATATAGTATTACCTTATAACGTATAACGTCATGGAGTAATAGCTTCTAAAGTTTAACGTTATATAGTAATAGCTTCCAACGTATAAAGTTACATAGTAACAGCTTCCTACGTATAACGTTAAATAGTATTACCTTATAAGGTATAACGTTATATAGTGATACCCTCTAACGTATAACGTTATAAGCTATTACCTAATAACGTACAACGTTATATAGTATTACCTTATAACGTATAACGTCATATAGTAATAGCTTCTGACGTATAACATTATATAGTACTACCTTATAAGGTATAACGTCACATAGTAATGGCTTCTATCGTACAACGTTATATAGTATTACCTTATAACGTAGAACGTCATATAGTAATAGCTTCTAACGTATAACGTTAAATAGTATTACCTTATAACGTATAACGTCATAGAGTAATAGCTTCTAACTTATAACGTTATATAGTATTACCTTATAACGTATAACGTCATAGAGTAATAGCTTCTAACGTATAACGTTATATAGTATTACCTTATAACGTATAACGTCATAGAGTAATAGCTTCTAACGTTTAACGTTATATAGTAATAGCTTCCAACGTATAAAGTTACATAGTAATAGCTTCGAACGTATAACGTTATATAGTATTACCTTATAAGGTATAACGTCATATAGTAATAGTTTCTAACGTAAAACGTTATGTACCATTACATTACAACGTTTAACGTCATATAGTAGTAGCTTCCAACGTATAACCTTACATAGTAATACCTCCTATGGCATAACGTTACATAGTAATACCTCCTATGGTATAACGTTGTATAATATTAACTTACAACGTACAACGTTATATATTATTACCTTATAACGTATAACGTCATATAGTAATAGCTTCTGACGTATAACATTATATAGTATTACCGTATAACGTATAACGTCATAGAGTAATAGATTCTAACGTATAACGTTATATAGTATTACCTTATAAGGTATAACGTCATAGAGTAATAGATTCTAACGTATAACGTTATGTAGTATTACCTTATAAGGTATAACGTCATATAGTCATAGCTTCTAACGTATAACGTTATATAGTATTACCTTATGACGTATAGCGTCATATAGTATTAGCTACTAACGTATAACGTCATATAGTAATAGCTTCTAACGTATAACGTTATATAGTATTACCGTATAACGTATAACGTCATAGAGTAATAGATTCTAACGTATAACGTTATATAGTATTACCTTATAAGGTATAACGTCATATAGTCATAGCTTCTAACGTATAACGTTATATAGTATTACCTTATGACGTATAACGTCATATCGTATTAGCTTCTAACGTATAACGTTATATAGTATTACCTTATAAGGTATAACGTCATATAGTAATAGCTTCTAACGTATAATGTCATATAGTAATAGCTTGCAACGTATAAAGTTACATAGTAATAGCTTCTAACGTATAACGTTATATAGTATTACCTTATAAGGTATAACGTCATATTGTAATAGCTTCTAACGTATAACGTTATATAGTAATACATCCTATGGTATATCGTTGTATGATATTAACTTACAACGTACAACGATATATATTAGTACCTTGTGTCGTATAAAGTTATATAGTATTAGCTTCTAACGTGCAACGTCATATAGTATTACCTTATAACGTATAACGTCATATAGTAATAGCTTCTAACCTATAACGTTAAATAGTATTACCTTATAGTGTATAACGTCATAGAGTAATACCTTCTAACGTATAACGTTATATAGTATTACCTTATAACGTATAACGTCATGGAGTAATAGCTTCTAAAGTTTAACGTTATATAGTAATAGCTTCCAACGTATAAAGTTACATAGTAACAGCTTCCTACGTATAACGTTAAATAGTATTACCTTATAAGGTATAACGTTATATAGTGATACCCTCTAACGTATAACGTTATAAGCTATTACCTAATAACGTATAACGTTAAATAGTATTACCTTATAACGTATAACGTCATAGAGTAATAGCTTCTAACTTATAACGTTATATAGTATTACCTTATAACGTATAACGTCATAGAGTAATAGCTTCTAACGTATAACGTTATATAGTATTACCTTATAACGTATAACGTCATAGAGTAATAGCTTCTAACGTTTAACGTTATATAGTAATAGCTTCCAACGTATAAAGTTACATAGTAATAGCTTCGAACGTATAACGTTATATAGTATTACCTTATAAGGTATAACGTCATATAGTAATAGTTTCTAACGTAAAACGTTATGTACCATTACATTACAACGTTTAACGTCATATAGTAGTAGCTTCCAACGTATAACCTTACATAGTAATACCTCCTATGGCATAACGTTACATAGTAATACCTCCTATGGTATAACGTTGTATAATATTAACTTACAACGTACAACGTTATATATTATTACCTTATAACGTATAACGTCATATAGTAATAGCTTCTGACGTATAACATTATATAGTATTACCGTATAACGTATAACGTCATAGAGTAATAGATTCTAACGTATAACGTTATATAGTATTACCTTATAAGGTATAACGTCATAGAGTAATAGATTCTAACGTATAACGTTATGTAGTATTACCTTATAAGGTATAACGTCATATAGTCATAGCTTCTAACGTATAACGTTATATAGTATTACCTTATGACGTATAGCGTCATATAGTATTAGCTACTAACGTATAACGTCATATAGTAATAGCTTCTAACGTATAACGTTATATAGTATTACCGTATAACGTATAACGTCATAGAGTAATAGATTCTAACGTATAACGTTATATAGTATTACCTTATAAGGTATAACGTCATATAGTCATAGCTTCTAACGTATAACGTTATATAGTATTACCTTATGACGTATAACGTCATATCGTATTAGCTTCTAACGTATAACGTTATATAGTATTACCTTATAAGGTATAACGTCATATAGTAATAGCTTCTAACGTATAATGTCATATAGTAATAGCTTGCAACGTATAAAGTTACATAGTAATAGCTTCTAACGTATAACGTTATATAGTATTACCTTATAAGGTATAACGTCATATTGTAATAGCTTCTAACGTATAACGTTATATAGTAATACATCCTATGGTATATCGTTGTATGATATTAACTTACAACGTACAACGATATATATTAGTACCTTGTGTCGTATAAAGTTATATAGTATTAGCTTCTAACGTGCAACGTCATATAGTATTACCTTATAACGTATAACGTCATATAGTAATAGCTTCTAACCTATAACGTTAAATAGTATTACCTTATAGTGTATAACGTCATAGAGTAATACCTTCTAACGTATAACGTTATATAGTATTACCTTATAACGTATAACGTCATGGAGTAATAGCTTCTAAAGTTTAACGTTATATAGTAATAGCTTCCAACGTATAAAGTTACATAGTAACAGCTTCCTACGTATAACGTTAAATAGTATTACCTTATAAGGTATAACGTTATATAGTGATACCCTCTAACGTATAACGTTATAAGCTATTACCTAATAACGTACAACGTTATATAGTATTACCTTATAACGTATAACGTCATATAGTAATAGCTTCTGACGTATAACATTATATAGTACTACCTTATAAGGTATAACGTCACATAGTAATGGCTTCTATCGTACAACGTTATATAGTATTACCTTATAACGTAGAACGTCATATAGTAATAGCTTCTAACGTATAACGTTAAATAGTATTACCTTATAACGTATAACGTCATAGAGTAATAGCTTCTAACTTATAACGTTATATAGTATTACCTTATAACGTATAACGTCATAGAGTAATAGCTTCTAACGTATAACGTTATATAGTATTACCTTATAACGTATAACATCATAGAGTAATAGCTTCTAACGTTTAACGTTATATAGTAATAGCTTCCAACGTATAAAGTTACATAGTAATAGCTTCGAACGTATAACGTTATATAGTATTACCTTATAAGGTATAACGTCATATAGTAATAGTTTCTAACGTAAAACGTTATGTACCATTACATTACAACGTTTAACGTCATATAGTAGTAGCTTCCAACGTATAACCTTACATAGTAATACCTCCTATGGCATAACGTTACATAGTAATACCTCCTATGGTATAACGTTGTATAATATTAACTTACAACGTACAACGTTATATATTATTACCTTATAACGTATAACGTCATATAGTAATAGCTTCTCACGTATAATGTTATATAGTATTACCTTATAACGTATAACGTTATATAGTATTACTAAATAACGTACAAAGTTATATAGTATTACCTTATAACGTATAACGTTATCTACTATTACCTTATAACGTACAACGTTGTATAGTATTACCTTTTAACGTATAACGTTATATAGTATTACCTTATAACGTATAACGTTATATTTGATTACCTTATAACGAATAAAGTTATGTAGCACTACCTTATAAGGTATAACGCCATGTAGTAATACCTTCCTACGTATAATGTTAAATAGTATTACCTTATAAGGTATAACGTTATATAGTAATACCTTCTAACGTATAACGTTATAAGCTATTACCTTATAACGTACAACGTTATATAGGATTACATTATAACGTATAACGTTATCTAGTATTACCTTATAACGTATAACGTCATATAGTAATAGCTTCTGACGTATAACATTATATAGTACTACCTTATAACGTATAACGTCACATAGTAATGGCTTCTAACGTACAACGTTATATAGTATTACCTTATAGCGTATAACGTTATGTACTATTACCTTATAACGTATAACGTCATATAGTAATAGCTTCTGACGTATAATGTTATATTGTATTACCTTATAACGTATAAGGTTATATTTGATTACCTTATAACGAATAAAGTTATGTAGTACTACCTTGTAAGGTACAACGCCATGTAGTAATAGCTTCCTACGTATAACGTTATAAGCTATTACCTAATAACGTACAACGTTATATAGTATTACCTTATAACGTATAACGTCATATAGTAATAGCTTCTGACGTATAACATTATATAGTACTACCTTATAAGGTATAACGTCACATAGTAACGGCTTCTAACGTACAACGTTATATAGTATTACCTTATAACGTATAACGTTATCTAGTATTACCTTATAACGTACAACGTCATATAGTAATAGCTTCTATCGTATAACGTCATAGAGTAATAGCTTCTAACGTATAACGTTATATAGTATTACCTTATAACGTATAACGTCATAGAGTAATAGCTTCTAACGTATAACGTTATATAGTACTACCTTATAACGTATAACGTCATAGAGTAATAGCTTCTAACGTTTAACGTTATATAGTAATAGCTTCCAACGTATAAAGTTACATAGTAATAGCTTCTAACGTATAACGTTATATAGTATTACCTTATAAGGTATAACGTCATATAGTAATAGCTTCTAACGTATAACATTATGTACCATTACCTTACAACGTTTAACGTCATATAGTAGTAGCTTCCAACGTATAACGTTACATAGTAATACCTCCTATGGCATAACGTTACATAGTAATACCTCCTATGGTATAACGTTGTATAATATTAACTTACAACGTACAAAGTTATATATTATTACCTTATAACGTATAACGTCATATAGTAATAGCTTCTGACGTATAACATTATATAGAATTACCGTATATCGTATAACGTCATAGAGTAATAGATTCTAACGTATAACGTTATATAGTATTACCTTATAAGGTATAACGTCATAGAGTAATAGATTCTAACGTATAACGTTATGTAGTATTACCTTATAAGGTATAACGTCATATAGTCATAGCTTCTAACGTATAACGTTATATAGTATTACCTTATGACGTATAACGTCATATAGTATTAGCTACTAACGTATAACGTCATATAGTAATAGCTTCTAACGTATAACGTTATATAGTATTACCGTATAACGTATAACGTCATAGAGTAATAGATTCTAACGTATAACGTTATATAGTATTACCTTATAAGGTATAAAGTCATATAGTCATAGCTTCTAACGTATAACGTTATATAGTATTACCTTATGACGTATAACGTCATATAGTATTAGCTTCTAACGTATAACGTTATATAGTATTACCTTATAAGGTATAACGTCATATAGTAATAGCTTCTAACGTATAATGTCATATAGTAATAGCTTGCAACGTATAAAGTTACATAGTAATAGCTTCTAACGTATAACGTTATATAGTATTACCTTATAAGGTATAACGTCATATTGTAATAGCTTCTAACGTATAACGTTATATAGTAATACATCCTATGGTATATCGTTGTATGATATTAACTTACAACGTACAACGATATATATTAGTACCTTGTGTCGTATAAAGTTATATAGTATTAGCTTCTAACGTGCAACGTCATATAGTATTACCTTATAACGTATAACGTCATATAGTAATAGCTTCCAACGTATAACGTTACATAGTAATACCTCCTATGGCATAACGTTTCATAGTAATACCTCCTGTGGTATAACGTTGTATAATATTAACTTATAACGTACAACGTTATATATTATTACCTTATAACATATAATGTTATGTAGTATTACCTTATAACGTATAACGTTATGTACTATTACCTTATAACGTATAACGTCATATAGTAATGTCTTCTAACGTACAACGTTATATAGTATTACCTTATAAGGTATAACGTCATATAGTCATAGCTTTTAACGTATAACGTTATATAGTATTACCTTATAACGTATAACGTCATATAGTAATAGCTTCTAACCTATAACGTTAAATAGTATTACCTTATAGTGTATAACGTCATAGAGTAATACCTTCTAACGTATAACGTTATATAGTATTACCTTATAACGTATAACGTCATGGAGTAATAGCTTCTAAAGTTTAACGTTATATAGTAATAGCTTCCAACGTATAAAGTTACATAGTAATAGCTTCCTACGTATAACGTTAAATAGTATTACCTTATAAGGTATAACGTTATATAGTAATACCCTCTAACGTATAACGTTATAAGCTATTACCTAATAACGTACAACGTTATATAGTATTACCTTATAACGTAGAACGTCATATAGTAATAGCTTCTAACGTATAACGTTAAATAGTATTACCTTATAACGTATAACGTCATAGAGTAATAGCTTCTAACGTATAACGTTATATAGTATTACCTTATAACGTATAACGTCATAGAGTAATAGCTTCTAACGTATAACGTTATATAGTATTACCTTATAACGTATAACGTCATAGAGTAATAGCTTCTAACGTTTAACGTTATATAGTAATAGCTTCCAACGTATAAAGTTACATAGTAATAGCTTCCTACGTATAACGTTAAATAGTATTACCTTATAAGGTATAACGTTATATAGTAATACCCTCTAACGTATAACGTTATAAGCTATTACCTAATAACGTACAACGTTATATAGTATTACCTTATAACGTAGAACGTCATATAGTAATAGCTTCTAACGTATAACGTTAAATAGTATTACCTTATAACGTATAACGTCATAGAGTAATAGCTTCTAACGTATAACGTTATATAGTATTACCTTATAACGTATAACGTCATAGAGTAATAGCTTCTAACGTATAACGTTATATAGTATTACCTTATAACGTATAACGTCATAGAGTAATAGCTTCTAACGTTTAACGTTATATAGTAATAGCTTCCAACGTATAAAGTTACATAGTAATAGCTTCGAACGTATAACGTTATATAGTATTACCTTATAAGGTATAACGTCATATAGTAATAGTTTCTAACGTAAAACGTTATGTACCATTACATTACAACGTTTAACGTCATATAGTAGTAGCTTCCAACGTATAACCTTACATAGTAATACCTCCTATGGCATAACGTTACATAGTAATACCTCCTATGGTATAACGTTGTATAATATTAACTTACAACGTACAACGTTATATATTATTACCTTATAACGTATAACGTCATATAGTAATAGCTTCTCACGTATAATGTTATATAGTATTACCTTATAACGTATAACGTTATATAGTATTACTAAATAACGTACAAAGTTATATAGTATTACCTTATAACGTATAACGTTATCTACTATTACCTTATAACGTACAACGTTGTATAGTATTACCTTTTAACGTATAACGTTATATAGTATTACCTTATAACGTATAACGTTATATTTGATTACCTTATAACGAATAAAGTTATGTAGCACTACCTTATAAGGTATAACGCCGTGTAGTAATACCTTCCTACGTATAATGTTAAATAGTATTACCTTATAAGGTATAACGTTATATAGTAATACCTTCTAACGTATAACGTTATAAGCTATTACCTTATAACGTACAACGTTATATAGGATTACCTTATAACGTATAACGTTATCTAGTATTACCTTATAACGTATAACGTCATATAGTAATAGCTTCTGACGTATAACATTATATAGTACTACCTTATAACGTATAACGTCACATAGTAATGGCTTCTAACGTACAACGTTATATAGTATTACCTTATAGCGTATAACGTTATGTACTATTACCTTATAACGTATAACGTCATATAGTAATAGCTTCTGACGTATAATGTTATATTGTATTACCTTATAACGTATAAGGTTATATTTGATTACCTTATAACGAATAAAGTTATGTAGTACTACCTTGTAAGGTACAACGCCATGTAGTAATAGCTTCCTACGTATAACGTTATAAGCTATTACCTAATAACGTACAACGTTATATAGTATTACCTTATAACGTATAACGTCATATAGTAATAGCTTCTGACGTATAACATTATATAGTACTACCTTATAAGGTATAACGTCACATAGTAACGGCTTCTAACGTACAACGTTATATAGTATTACCTTATAACGTATAACGTTATCTAGTATTACCTTATAACGTACAACGTCATATAGTAATAGCTTCTATCGTATAACGTTATGTACCATTACCTTACAACGTTTAACGTCATATAGTAATAGCTTCCAACGTATAACGTTACATAGTAATACCTCCTATGGCATAATGTGACATAGTAATATCTCCTGTGGTATAACGTTGTATAGTATTAACTTACAACGTACAACGTTATATATTATTACCTTATATAGTATAATGTTATGTAGTATTACCTTATAACGTATAACGTTATGTACTATTACCTTATAACGTACAACGTTGTATAGTATTACCTTTTAACGTATAACGTTATATAGTATTACCTTATAACGTATAACGTTATCTAGTATTACCTTATAAGGTATAACGCCATGTAGTAATAGCTTCGTACGTATAACGTTAAATAGTATTACCTTATAAGGTATAACGTTATATAGTAATACCTTCTAACGTATAACGTTATAAGCTATTACCTAATAACGTACAACGTTATACAGTATTACCTTATAACGTATAACCTCATATAGTAATAGCTTCTGACGTATAACATTATATAGTACTACCTTATAAGGTTTAATGTCACATAGTAATGACTTCTAACGTAGAACGTTATATAGTATTACCGTATAACGTATAACGTCATAGAGTAATAGCTTCTAACGTATAACGTTATATAGTATTACCTTATAACGTATAACGTCATAAAGTAATAGCTTCTAACGTATAACGTTATCTAGTATTACCTTATAAGGTATAACGCCATGTAGTAATAGCTTCGTACGTATAACGTTAAATAGTATTACCTTATAAAGTATAACGTCATATAGTAATAGCTTCTAACGTATAACGTTATGTACCATTACCTTACAACGTATAACGTCATATAGTAATAGCTTCCAACGTATAACGTTACATAGTAATACCTCCTATGGTATAACGTTACATAGTAGTACCTCCTATGGTATAACGTTGTATAATATTAACTTATAACGTACAACGTTATATATTATTACCTTATAACTTATAATGTTATGTAGTATTACCTTATAACGTATAACGTTATGTACTATTACCTTATAACGTATAACGTCATACAGTAATAGCTTCCAACGTATAAAGTTACATAGTAATAGCTTCTAACGTATAACGTTATATAGTATTACGTTATAAGGAATAACGTCATATAGTAATAGCTTCTAACGTATAACGTTATGTACCATTACCTTACAACGTTTAACGTCATATAGTAATAGCTTCCAACGTATAACGTTACATAGTAATACCTCCTATGGCATAATGTGACATAGTAATATCTCCTGTGGTATAACGTTGTATAGTATTAACTTACAACGTACAACGTTATATATTATTACCTTATATAGTATAATGTTATGTAGTATTACCTTATAACGTATAACGTTATGTACTATTACCTTATAACGTACAACGTTGTATAGTATTACCTTTTAACGTATAACGTTATATAGTATTACCTTATAACGTATAACGTTATCTAGTATTACCTTATAAGGTATAACGCCATGTAGTAATAGCTTCGTACGTATAACGTTAAATAGTATTACCTTATAAGGTATAACGTTATATAGTAATACCTTCTAACGTATAACGTTATAAGCTATTACCTAATAACGTACAACGTTATACAGTATTACCTTATAACGTATAACCTCATATAGTAATAGCTTCTGACGTATAACATTATATAGTACTACCTTATAAGGTATAATGTCACATAGTAATGACTTCTAACGTAGAACGTTATATAGTATTACCGTATAACGTATAACGTCATAGAGTAATAGCTTCTAACGTATAACGTTATATAGTATTACCTTATAACGTATAACGTCATAAAGTAATAGCTTCTAACGTATAACGTTATCTAGTATTACCTTATAAGGTATAACGCCATGTAGTAATAGCTTCGTACGTATAACGTTAAATAGTATTACCTTATAAAGTATAACGTCATATAGTAATAGCTTCTAACGTATAACGTTATGTACCATTACCTTACAACGTATAACGTCATATAGTAATAGCTTCCAACGTATAACGTTACATAGTAATACCTCCTATGGTATAACGTTACATAGTAGTACCTCCTATGGTATAACGTTGTATAATATTAACTTATAACGTACAACGTTATATATTATTACCTTATAACTTATAATGTTATGTAGTATTACCTTATAACGTATAACGTTATGTACTATTACCTTATAACGTATAACGTCATACAGTAATAGCTTCCAACGTATAAAGTTACATAGTAATAGCTTCTAACGTATAACGTTATATAGTATTACGTTATAAGGAATAACGTCATATAGTAATAGCTTCTAACGTATAACGTTATGCACCATTACCTTACAACGTATAACGTCATATAGTAATAGCTTCCAACGTATAACGTCACATAGTAATACCTCCTATGGTATAACGTTACATAGTAGTACCTCCTATGGTATAACGTTGTATAATATTAACTTATAACGTACAACGTTATATATTATTACCTTATATAGTATAATATTATGTAGTATTACCTTATAACGCATAAAGTTGTGTAGTATTAGCTTATAAGGTATAACGCCATATAGTACTAGCTTCCTACCTATAACGTTATATAGTAATACCTCCTATGGTATAAAGTTGTATAATATTAACTTACAACGTACAACGATATATATTATTACCTTGTATCGTATAACGTTATATTATTATTATTATAGTTATTATTAACGTTATTATTAACGTTATTATAGTATTACAATATAAGGTATAATGTCATATAGCAATAGCTTCTTACGCATCACGTTAAAAAGTATTACGTTATAAAGTATAACGTCATATGGTAATAGCTTCTAACGTATAACGTTATATAGTATTACCTTATAAGGTATTACGTCATATTGTAATAGCTTCTAACGTATAACGTTATATAGTATTACCTCATAAGGTATTACGTCATATAGTAATAGCTTCTAATGTATAACGTTATGTAGTATTACCTTATAACGAATAACGTCATATAGTAATAGCTTCTAACGTATAACGTTATAAGCTATTACCTAATAACTTATAACGCTATATAGTATTACCTTATAACGTATGATGTTATATAGTATTACTTAATAACGTACAACGTTATATAGTATTACCTTATAACGTATAACGTCATATAGTAATATCTAATAACGTATAACGTTATACAGAATTACCTTACAACGTGTAACGTTATATAGTATTCCCTAATAACGTACAACATTATAAAATATTAACTTATAACGTATAACGTCGTATAGTAATATCTACTAACGTATAACGTTGTGTACTATTACCTTACAACGTATAACATCATATAGTACTAGCTTCCTACCAATAACGTTATATAGTAATACCTCCTATGGCATAACGTTACATAGTAATACCTCCTGTGGTATAACGTTGTATAATAATAACTTATAACGTACAACGTTATATATTATTACCTTATAACGTATAATGTTATGTAGTATTACCTTATAACGTATAACGTTATGTACTATTACCTTATAACGTATAACGTCATATAGTAATAGCTTCTGACGTATAACATTATATAGTACTACCTTAAAACGTATAACGTCACATAGTAATGGCTTCTAACGTACAACGTTATATAGTATTACCTTATAAGGTATAACGTCATATAGTAATAGCTTCTAACGTATAACGTCATATAGTAATAGCTTCTGACGTATAACATTATATAGTACTACCTTAAAACGTATAACGTCACATAGTAATGGCTTCTAACGTACATCGTTATATAGTATTACCTTATAAGGTATAACGTCATATAGTAATCGCTTCCAACGTATAATGTTACATAGTACTACCTCCTATGGCATAATGTTACATAGTAATACCTCCTGTGGTATAACGTTGTATGGTATTAACTTACAACGTACAACGTTATATATTATTACCTTATAACGTATAATGTTATGTAGTATTACCTTATAACGTATAACGTTATGTACTATTACCTTATAAGGTATAACGCCATGTAGTAATAGCTTCGTACGTATAACGTTAAATAGTATTACCTTAGAAGGTATAACGTTATATAGTAATACCTTCTAACGTATAACGTTATAAGCTATTACCTAATAACGTACAACGTTATACAGTATTACCTTACAACGTATAACGTCATATAGTAATAGCTCCCAACGTATAACGTTACATAGTAATACCTCCTATGGTATAACGTTACATAGTAGTACCTCCTATGGTATAACGTTGTATAATATTAACTTATAACGTACAACGTTATATATTATTACCTTATATAGTATAATGTTATGTAGTATTACCTTATAACGCATAAAGTTATGTAGTATTAGCTTATAAGGTATAACGCCATATAGTACTAGCTTCCTACCTATAACGTTATATAGTAATACCTCCTATGGTATAACGTTGTATAATATTAACTTACAACGTACAACGATATATATTATTACCTTGTATCGTATAACGTTATATTATTATTATTATAGTTATTATTAACGTTATTATTAACGTTATTATAGTATTACCTTATAAGGTATAATGTCATATAGCAATAGCTTCTTACGCATAACGTTACAAAGTATTACGTTATAAAGTATAACGTCATATGGTAATAGCTTCTAACGTATAACGTTATGTAGTATTACCTTATAAGGTATTACGTCATATTGTAATAGCTTCTAACGTATAACGTTATAAGCTATTACGTAATAACTTAAAACGCTATGTAGTATTACCTTATAACGTATGATGTTATATAGTATTACTTAATAACGTACAACGTTATACAGTATTACCTTATAACGTATAACGTCGTATAGTAATAGCTAATAACGTATAACGTTATACAGAATTACCTTACAACGTGTAACGTTATATAGTATTACCTAATAACGTACAACCGTATAAAATATTAACTTATAACGTATAACGTAGTATAGTAATATCTACTAACGTATAACGTTGTGTACTATTACCTTACAACGTATAACATCATATAGTAATAGCTTCCTACCTATAACGTTATATAGTAATACCTCCTATGGCATAACGTTACATAGTAATACCTCCTGTGGTATAACGTTGTATAATAATAACATATAACGTACAACGTTATATATTATTACCTTATAACGTATAATGTTATGTAGTATTACCTTATAAAGTATAACGTTATGTACTATTACCTTATAACGTATAACGTCATATAGTAATAGCTTCTGACGTATAACATTATATAGTACTACCTTAAAACGTATGACGTCACATAATAATGGCTTCTAACGTACAACGTTATATAGTATTACCTTATAAGGTATAACGTCATATAGTAATAGCTTCTAATGTATAACGTTATGTACCATTACCTTACAACGTTTAACGTCATATAGTAATAGCTTCCAACGTATAACGTTACATAGTAATACCTCCTATGGCATAATGTGACATAGTAATATCTCCTGTGGTATAACGTTGTATAGTATTAACTTACAACGTACAACGTTATATATTATTACCTTATATAGTATAATGTTATGTAGTATTACCTTATAACGTATAACGTTATGTACTATTACCTTATAACGTACAACGTTGTATAGTATTACCTTTTAACGTATAACGTTATATAGTATTACCTTATAACGTATAACGTTATCTAGTATTACCTTATAAGGTATAACGCCATGTAGTAATAGCTTCGTACGTATAACGTTAAATAGTATTACCTTATAAGGTATAACGTTATATAGTAATACCTTCTAACGTATAACGTTATAAGCTATTACCTAATAACGTACAACGTTATACAGTATTACCTTATAACGTATAACGTCATATAGTAATAGCTTCTGACGTATAACATTATATAGTACTACCTTATAAGGTATAATGTCACATAGTAATGACTTCTAACGTAGAACGTTATATAGTATTACCGTATAACGTATAACGTCATAGAGTAATAGCTTCTAACGTATAACGTTATATAGTATTACCTTATAACGTATAACGTCATAAAGTAATAGCTTCTAACGTATAACGTTATCTAGTATTACCTTATAAGGTATAACGCCATGTAGTAATAGCTTCCAACGTATAAAGTTACATAGTAATAGCTTCTAACGTATAACGTTATATAGTATTACGTTATAAGGTATAATGTCATATAGTAATAGCTTCTAACGTATAACGTTATGTACCATTACCTTACAACGTATAACGTCATATAGTAATAGCTTCCAACGTATAACGTTACATAGTAATACCTCCTATGGTATAACGTTACATAGTAGTACCTCCTATGGTATAACGTTGTATAATATTAACATATAACGTACAACGTTATATATTATTACCTTATAACGTATAATGTTATGTAGTATTACCTTATAACGTATAACGTTATGTACTATTACCTTATAACGTATAACGTCATATAGTAATAGCTTCCAACGTATAAAGTTACATAGTAATAGCTTCTAACGTATAACGTTATATAGTATTACGTTATAAGGTATAACGTCATATAGTAATAGCTTCTAACGTATAACGTTATGTACCATAACCTTACAACGTATAACGTCATATAGTGATAGCTTCCAACGTATAACGTTACATAGTAATACCTCCTATGGTATAACGTTACATAGTAGTACCTCCTATGGTATAACGTTGTATAATATTAACTTATAACGTACAACGTTATATATTATTACCTTATATAGTATAATGTTATGTAGTATTACCTTATAACGCATAAAGTTATGTAGTATTAGCTTATAAGGTATAACGCCATATAGTACTAGCTTCCTACCTATAACGTTATATAGTAATACCTCCTATGGTATAACGTTGTATAATATTAACTTACAACGTACAACGATATATATTATTACCTTGTATCGTATAACGTTATATTATTATTATTATAGTTATTATTAACGTTATTATTAACGTTATTATAGTATTACCTTATAAGGTATAATGTCATATAGCAATAGCTTCTTACGCATAACGTTACAAAGTATTACGTTATAAAGTATAACGTCATATGGTAATTGCTTCTAACGTATAACGTTATATAGTATTACCTCATAAGGTATTACGTCATATAGTAATAGCTTCTAATGTATAACGTTATGTAGTATTACCTTATAACGAATAACGTCATATAGTAATAGCTTCTAACGTATAACGTTATAAGCTATTACCTAATAACTTATAACGCTATATAGTATTACCTTATAACGTATGATGTTATATAGTATTACTTAATAACGTTCAACGTTATATAGTATTACCTTATAACGTATAACGTCATATAGTAATATCTAATAACGTATAACGTTATACAGAATTACCTTACAACGTGTAACGTTATATAGTATTCCCTAATAACGTACAACATTATAAAATATTAACTTATAACGTATAACGTCGTATAGTAATATCTACTAACGTATAACGTTGTGTACTATTACCTTACATCGTATAACATCATATAGTACTAGCTTCCTACCAATAACGTTATATAGTAATACCTCCTATGGCATAACGTTACATAGTAATACCTCCTGTGGTATAACGTTGTATAATAATAACTTATAACGTACAACGTTATATATTATTACCTTATAACGTATAATGTTATGTAGTATTACCTTATAACGTATAACGTTATGTACTATTACCTTATAACGTATAACGTCATATAGTAATAGCTTCTGACGTATAACATTATATAGTACTACCTTAAAACGTATAACGTCACATAGTAATGGCTTCTAACGTACAACGTTATATAGTATTACCTTATAAGGTATAACGTCATATAGTAATAGCTTCTAACGTATAACGTCATATAGTAATAGCTTCTGACGTATAACATTATATAGTACTACCTTAAAACGTATAACGTCACATAGTAATGGCTTCTAACGTACAACGTTATATAGTATTACCTTATAAGGTATAACGTCATATAGTAATCGCTTCCAACGTATAATGTTACATAGTACTACCTCCTATGGCATAATGTTACATAGTAATACCTCCTGTGGTATAACGTTGTATAGTATTAACTTACAACGTACAACGTTATATATTATTACCTTGTAACGTATAATGTTATGTAGTATTACCTTATAACGTATAACGTTATGTACTATTACCTTATAAGGTATAACGCCATGTAGTAATAGCTTCGTACGTATAACGTTAAATAGTATTACCTTATAAGGTATAACGTTATATAGTAATACCTTCTAACGTATAACGTTATAAGCTATTACCTAATAACGTACAACGTTATACAGTATTACCTTATAACGTATAACGTCATATAGTAATAGCTTCTGACGTATAACATTATATAGTACTACCTTATAAGGTATAACGTCACATAGTAATGGCTTCTAACGTACAACGTTATATAGTATTACCGTATAACGTATAACGTCATAGAGTAATAGCTTCTAACGTATAACGTTATATAGTATTAACTTATGACGTATAACGTCATATAGTATTAGCTTCTAACGTATAACGTTATATAGTATTACCTTATAACGTATAACGTCATATAGTAATAGCTTCCAACATATAAAGTTACATAGTAATAGCTTCTAACGTATAACGTTATATAGTATTACCTTATAAGGTATAACGTCATATAGTAATAGCTTCTAACGTATAACGTTATGTACCATTAGCTTACAACGTATATCGTCATATAGTAATAGCTTCCAACGTATAACGTTACATAGTAATACCTCCTATGGTATAACGTTACATAGTAGTACCTCCTATGGTATAACGTTGTATAATATTAACTTATAACGTACAACGTTATATATTATTACCTTATATAGTATAATGTTATGTAGTATTACCTTATAACGCATAAAGTTATGTAGTATTAGCTTATAAGGTATAACGCCATATAGTACTAGCTTCCTACCTATAACGTTATATAGTAATACCTCCTATGGTATAACGTTGTATAATATTAACTTACAACGTACAACGATATATATTATTACCTTGTATCGTATAACGTAATATTATTATTATTATAGTTATTATTAACGTTATTATTAACGTTATTATAGTATTACCTTATAAGGTATAATGTCATATAGCAATAGCTTCTTACGCATAACGTTACAAAGTATTACGTTATAAAGTATAACGTCATATGGTAATAGCTTCTAACGTATAACGTTATGTAGTATTACCTTATAAGGTATTACGTCATATTGTAATAGCTTCTAACGTATAACGTTATAAGCTATTACGTAATAACTTAGAACGCTATGTAGTATTACCTTATAACGTATGATGTTATATAGTATTACTTAATAACGTACAACGTTATATAGTATTACCTTATAACGTATAACGTCGTATAGTAATAGCTAATAACGTATAACGTTATACAGAATTACCTTACAACGTGTAACGTTATATAGTATTACCTAATAACGTACAACCGTATAAAATATTAACTTATAACGTATAACGTAGTATAGTAATATCTACTAACGTATAACGTTGTGTACTATTACCTTACAACGTATAACATCATATAGTACTAGCTTCCTACCTATAACGTTATATAGTAATACCTCCTATGGCATAACGTTACATAGTAATACCTCCTGTGGTATAACGTTGTATAATAATAACTTATAACGTACAACGTTATATATTATTACCTTATAACGTATAATGTTATGTAGTATTACCTTATAAAGTATAACGTTATGTACTATTACCTTATAACGTATAACGTCATATAGTAATAGCTTCTGACGTATAACATTATATAGTACTACCGTAAAACGTATGACGTCACATAGTAATGGCTTCTAACGTACAACGTTATATAGTATTACCTTATAAGGTATAACGTCATATAGTAATAGCTTCTAATGTATAACGTTATGTACCATTACCTTACAACGTTTAACGTCATATAGTAATAGCTTCCAACGTATAACGTTACATAGTAATACCTCCTATGGCATAATGTGACATAGTAATATCTCCTGTGGTATAACGTTGTATAGTATTAACTTACAACGTACAACGTTATATATTATTACCTTATATAGTATAATGTTATGTAGTATTACCTTATAACGTATAACGTTATGTACTATTACCTTATAACGTACAACGTTGTATAGTATTACCTTTTAACGTATAACGTTATATAGTATTACCTTATAACGTATGATGTTATATAGTATTACTTAATAACGTACAACGTTATATAGTATTACCTTATAACGAATAACGTCATATAGTAATATCTAATAACGTATAACGTTATACAGAATCACCTTACAACGTGTAACGTTATATAGTATTCCCTAATAACGTACAACATTATAAAATATTAACTTATAACGTATAACGTCGTATAGTAATATCTACTAACGTATAACGTTGTGTACTATTACCTTACAACGTATAACATCATATAGTACTAGCTTCCTACCTATAACGTTATATAGTAATACCTCCTATGGCATAACGTTACATAGTAATACCTCCTGTGGTATAACGTTGTATAATAATAACTTATAACGTACAACGTTATATATTATTACCTTATAACGTATAATGTTATGTAGTATTACCTTATAACGTATAACGTTATGTACTATTACCTTATAACGTATAACGTCATATAGTAATAGCTTCTGACGTATAACATTATATAGTACTACCTTAGAACGTATAACGTCACATAGTAATGGCTTCTAACGTACAACGTTATATAGTATTACCTTATAAGGTATAACGTCATATAGTAATAGCTTCTAACGTATAACGTTATGTACCATTACCTTACAACGTTTAACGTCATATAGTAATCGCTTCCAACGTATAACGTTACATAGTAGTACCTCCTATGGCATAATGTTACATAGTAATACTTCCTGTGGTATACCGTTGTATAGTATTAACTTACAACGTACAACGTTATATATTATTACCTTATAACGTATAATGTTATGTAGTATTACCTTATAACGTATAACGTTATGTACTATTACCTTATAACGTACAACGTTGTATAGTATTACCTTTTAACGTATAACGTTATATAGTATTACCTTATAACGTATAACGTTATCTAGTATTACCTTATAAGGTATAACGCCATGTAGTAATAGCTTCGTACGTATAACGTTAAATAGTATTACCTTATAAGGTATAACGTTATATAGTAATACCTTCTAACGTATAACGTTATAAGCTATTACCTAATAACGTACAACGTTATACAGTATTACCTTATAACGTATAACGTCATATAGTATTACCTTATAACGTATAACGTCATAGAGTAATAGCTTCCAACGTATAACGTTACATAGTAATACCTCCTATGGTATAACGTTACATAGTAGTACCTCCTATGGTATAACGTTGTATAATATTAACATATAACGTACAACGTTATATATTATTACCTTATAACGTATAATGTTATGTAGTATTACCTTATAACGTATAACGTTATGTACTATTACCTTATAACGTATAACGTCATATAGTAATAGCTTCCAACGTATAAAGTTACATAGTAATAGCTTCTAACGTATAACGTTATATAGTATTACGTTATAAGGTATAACGTCATATAGTAATAGCTTCTAACGTATAACGTTATATAGTATTACCTTATAACGTATAACGTCATAAAGTAATAGCTTCTAACGTATAACATTATCTAGTATTACCTTATAAGGTATAACGCCATGTAGTAATAGCTTCGTACGTATTACGTTAAATAGTATTACCTTATAAAGTATAACGTCATATAGTAATAGCTTCTAACGTATAACGTTATGTACCATTACCTTACAACGTATAACGTCATATAGTAATAGCTTCCAACGTATAACGTTACATAGTAATACCTCCTATGGTATAACGTTACATAGTAGTACCTCCTATGGTATAACGTTGTATAATATTAACTTATAACGTACAACGTTATATATTATTACCTTATAACTTATAATGTTATGTAGTATTACCTTATAACGTATAACGTTATGTACTATTACCTTATAACGTATAACGTCATATAGTAATAGCTTCCAACGTATAAAGTTACATAGTAATAGCTTCTAACGAATAACGTTATATAGTATTACGTTATAAGGAATAACGTCATATAGTAATAGCTTCTAACGTATAACGTTATGTACCATTACCTTACAACGTATAACGTCATATAGTAATAGCTTCCAACGTATAACGTCACATAGTAATACCTCCTATGGTATAACGTTACATAGTAGTACCTCCTATGGTATAACGTTGTATAATATTAACTTATAACGTACAACGTTATATATTATTACCTTATATAGTATAATGTTATGTAGTATTACCTTATAACGCATAAAGTTATGTAGTATTAGCTTATAAGGTATAACGCCATATAGTACTAGCTTCCTACCTATAACGTTATATAGTAATACCTCCTATGGTATAACGTCGTATAATATTAACTTACAACGTACAACGATATATATTATTACCTTGTATCATATAACGTTATATTATTATTATTATAGTTATTATTAACGTTATTATTAACGTTATTATAGTATTACCTTATAAGGTATAATGTCATATAGCAATAGCTTCTTACGCATAACGTTACAAAGTATTACGTTATAAAGTATAACGTCATATGGTAATAGCTTCTAACGTATAACGTTATATAGTATTACCTTATAAGGTATTACGTCATATTGTAATAGCTTCTAACGTATAACGTTATATAGTATTACCTCATAAGGTATTACGTCATATAGTAATAGCTTCTAATGTATAACGTTATGTAGTATTACCTTATAACGAATAACGTCATATAGTAATAGCTTCTAACGTATAACGTTATAAGCTATTACCTAATAACTTATAACGCTATATAGTATTACCTTATAACGTATGATGTTATATAGTATTACTTAATAACGTACAACGTTATATAGTATTACCTTATAACGTATGACGTCATATAGTAATATCTAATAACGTATAACGTTATACAGAATTACCTTACAACGTGTAACGTTATATAGTATTCCCTAATAACGTACAACATTATAAAATATTAACTTATAACGTATAACGTCGTATAGTAATATCTACTAACGTATAACGTTGTGTACTATTACCTTACAACGTATAACATCATATAGTACTAGCTTCCTACCAATAACGTTATATAGTAATACCTCCTATGGCATAACGTTACATAGTAATACCTCCTGTGGTATAACGTTGTATAATAATAACTTATAACGTACAACGTTATATATTATTACCTTATAACGTATAATGTTATGTAGTATTACCTTATAACGTATAACGTTATGTACTATTACCTTATAACGTATAACGTCATATAGTAATAGCTTCTGACGTATAACATTATATAGTACTACCTTAAAACGTATAACGTCACATAGTAATGGCTTCTAACGTACAACGTTATATAGTATTACCATATAAGGTATAACGTCATATAGTAATCGCTTCCAACGTATAATGTTACATAGTATTACCTCCTATGGCATAATGTTACATAGTAATACCTCCTGTGGTATAACGTTGTATAGTATTAACTTACAACGTACAACGTTACATATTATTACCTTATAACGTAAAATGTTATGTAGTATTACCTTATAACGTATAACGTTATGTACTATTACCTTATAAGGTATAACGCCATGTAGTAATAGCTTCGTACGTATAACGTTAAATAGTATTACCTTATAAGGTATAACGTTATATAGTAATACCTTCTAACGTATAACGTTATAAGCTATTACCTAATAACGTACAACGTTATACAGTATTACCTTATAACGTATAACGTCATATAGTAATAGCTTCTGACGTATAATATTATATAGTTCTACCTTATAAGGTATAACGTCACATAGTAATGGCATCTAACGTACAACGTTATATAGTATTACCGTATAACGTATAATGTTATGTAGTATTACCTTATAACGTATAACGTTATGTACTATTACCTTATAAGGTATAACGCCATGTAGTAATAGCTTCGTACGTATAACGTTAAATAGTATTACCTTATAAGGTATAACGTTATATAGTAATACCTTCTAACGTATAACGTTATAAGCTATTACCTAATAACGTACAACGTTATACAGTATTACCTTATAACGTATAACGTCATATAGTAATAGCTTCTGACGTATAACATTATATAGTACTACCTTATAAGGTATAACGTCACATAGTAATGGCTTCTAACGTACAACGTTATATAGTATTACCGTATAACGTATAACGTCATAGAGTAATAGCTTCTAACGTATAACGTTATATAGTATTAACTTATGACGTATAACGTCATATAGTATTAGCTTCTAACGTATAACGTTATATAGTATTACCTTATAACGTATAACGTCATATAGTAATAGCTTCCAACGTATAAAGTTACATAGTAATAGCTTCTAACGTACAACGTTATATAGTATTACCTTATAAGGTATAACGTCATATAGTAATAGCTTCTAACGTATAAAGTTATGTACCATTAGCTTACAACGTATAACGTCATATAGTAATAGCTTCCAACGTATAACGTTACATAGTAATACCTCCTATGGTATAACGTTACATAGTAGTACCTCCTATGGTATAACGTTGTATAATATTAACTTATAACGTACAACGTTATATATTATTACCTTATAACGTATAATGTTATGTAGTATTACCTTATAACGTATAACGTTATGTACTATTACCTTATAACGTATAACGTCATATAGTAATAGCTTCCAACGTATAAAGTTACATAGTAATAGCTTCTAACGTATAACGTTATATAGTATTACGTTATAAGGTATAACGTCATATAGTAATAGCTTCTAACGTATAACGTTATGTACCATTACCTTACAACGTATAACGTCATATAGTAATAGCTTCCAACGTATAACGTTACATAGTAATACCTCCTATGGTATAACGTTACATAGTAGTACCTCCTATGGTATAACGTTGTATAATATTAACTTATAACGTACAACGTTATATATTATTACCTTATATAGTATAATGTTATGTAGTATTACCTTATAACGTATGATGTTATATAGTATTACTTAATAACGTACAACGATATATAGTATTACCTTATAACGTATAACGTCATATAGTAATATCTAATAACGTATAACGTTATACAGAATTACCTTACAACGTGTGACGTTATATAGTATTCCCTAATAACGTACAACATTATAAAATATTAACTTATAACGTATAACGTCGTATAGTAATATCTACTAACGTATAACGTTGTGTACTATTACCTTACAACGTATAACATCATATAGTACGAGCTTTCTACCAATAACGTTATATAGTAATACCTCCTATGGCATAACGTTACATAGTAATACCTCCTGTGGTATAACGTTGTATAATAATAACTTATAACGTACAACGTTATATATTATTACCTTATAACGTATAATGTTATGTAGTATTACCTTATAACGTATAACGTTATGTACTATTACCTTATAACGTATAACGTCATATAGTAATAGCTTCTGACGAATAACATTATATAGTACTACCTTAAAACGTATAACGTCACATAGTAATGGCTTCTAACGTACAACGTTATATAGTATTACCTTATAAGGTATAACGTCATATAGTAATAGCTTCTAACGTATAACGTTATGTACCATTACCTTACAACGTTTAACGTCATATAGTAATCGCTTCCAACGTATAACGTTACATAGTACTACCTCCTATGGCATAATGTTACATAGTAATACCTCCTGTGGTATAACGTTGTATAGTATTAACTTACAACGTACAACGTTATATATTATTACCTTATAGCATATAATGTTATGTAGTATTACCTTATAACGTATAACGTTATGTACTATTACCTTATAAGGTATAACGCCATGTAGTAATAGCTTCGTACGTATAACGTTAAATAGTATTACCTTATAAGGTATAACGTTATATAGTAATACCTTCTAACGTATAACGTTATAAGCTATTACCTAATAACGTACAACGTTATACAGTATTACCTTATAACGTATAACGTCATATAGTAATAGCTTCTGACGTATAACATTATATAGTACTACCTTATAAGGTATAACGTCACATAGTAATGGCTTCTAACGTACAACGTTATATAGTATTACCGTATAACGTATAACGTCATAGAGTAATAGCTTCTAACGTATAACGTTATATAGTATTAACTTATGACGTATAACGTCATATAGTATTAGCTTCTAACGTATAACGTTATATAGTATTACCTTATAACGTATAACGTCATATAGTAATAGCTTCCAACATATAAAGTTACATAGTAATAGCTTCTAACGTATAACGTTATATAGTATTAACTTATAAGGTATAACGTCATATAGTAATAGCTTCTAACGTATAACGTTATGTACCATTAGCTTACAACGTATAACGTCATATAGTAATAGCTTCCATCGTATAACGTTACATAGTAATACCTCCTATGGTATAACGTTACATAGTAGTACCTCCTATGGTATAACGTTGTATAATATTAACTTATAACGTACAACGTTATATATTATTACCTTATATAGTATAATGTTATGTAGTATTACCTTATAACGCATAAAGTTATGTAGTATTAGCTTATAAGGTATAACGCCATATAGTACTAGCTTCCTACCTATAACGTTATATAGTAATACCTCCTATGGTATAACGTTGTATAATATTAACTTACAACGTACAACGATATATATTATTACCTTGTATCGTATAACGTTATATTATTATTATTATAGTTATTATTAACGTTATTATTAACGTTATTATAGTATTACCTTATAAGGTATAATGTCATATAGCAATAGCATCTTACGCATAACGTTACAAAGTATAACGTTATAAAGTATAACGTCATATGGTAATAGCTTCTAACGTATAACGTTATGTAGTATTACCTTATAAGGTATTACGTCATATTGTAATAGCTTCTAACGTATAACGTTATAAGCTATTACGTAATAACTTAAAACGCTATGTAGTATTACCTTATAACGTATGATGTTACATAGTATTACTTAATAACGTACAACGTTATATAGTATTACCTTATAACGTATAACGTCGTATAGTAATAGCTAATAACGTATAACGTTATACAGAATTACCTTACAACGTGTAACGTTATATAGTATTACCTAATAACGTACAACCGTATAAAATATTAACTTATAACGTATAACGTAGTATAGTAATATCTACTAACGTATAACGTTGTGTACTATTACCTTACAACGTATAACATCATATAGTACTAGCTTCCTACCAATAACGTTATATAGTAATACCTCCTATGGCATAACGTTACATAGTAATACCTCCTGTGGTATAACGTTGTATAATAATAACTTATAACGTACAACATTATATAATATTACCTTGTAACGTATAATGTTATGTAGTATTACCTTATAACGTATAACGTTATGTACTATTACCTTATAACGTATAACGTCATATAGTAATAGCTTCTGACGTATAACATTATATAGTACTACCTTAAAACGTATAACGTCACATAGTAATGGCTTCTAACGTACAACGTTATATAGTATTACCTTATAAGGTATAACGTCATATAGTAATAGCTTCTAACGTATAACGTTATGTACCATTACCTTACAACGTTTAACGTCATATAGTAATCGCTTCCAACGTATAACGTTACATAGTACTACCTCCTATGGCATAATGTTACATAGTAATACCTCCTGTGGTATAACGTTGTATAGTATTAACTTACAACGTACAACGTTATATATTATTACCATATAACGTATAATGTTATGTAGTATTACCTTATAACGTATAACGTTATGTACTATTACCTTATAAGGTATAACGCCATGTAGTAATAGCTTCGTACGTATAACGTTAAATAGTATTACCTTATAAGGTATAACGTTATATAGTAATACCTTCTAACGTATAACGTTATAAGCTATTACCTAATAACGTACAACGTTATACAGTATTAGCTTATAACGTATAACGTCATATAGTAATAGCTTCTGACGTATAACATTATATAGTACTACCTTATAAGGTATAACGTCACATAGTAATGGCTTCTAACGTACAACGTTATATAGTATTACCGTATAACGTATAACGTCATAGAGTAATAGCTTCTAACGTATAACGTTATATAGTATTACCTTATAACGTATAACGTCATAGAGTAATAGCTTCTAACGTATAACGTCATATAGTAATAGCTTCCAACGTATAAAGTTACATAGTAATAGCTTCTAACGTATAACGTTATATAGTATTACCTTATAAGGTATAACGTCATATAGTAATAGCTTCTAACGTATAACGTTATGTACCATTACCTTACAACGTATAACGTCATATAGTAATAGCTTCCAACGTATAACGTTACATAGTAATACCTCCTATGGTATAACGTTACATAGTAGTACCTCCTATGGTATAACGTTGTATAATATTAACTTATAACGTACAACGTTATATATTATTACCTTATAACGTATAATGTTATGTAGTATTACCTTATAACGTATAACGTTATGTACTATTACCTTATAACGTATAACGTCATATAGTAATAGCTTCCAACGTATAAAGTTACATAGTAATAGCTTCTAACGTATAACGTTATATAGTATTACGTTATAAGGTATAACGTCATATAGTAATAGTTTCTAACGTATAACGATATGTACCATTACCTTACAACGTATAACGTCATATAGTAATAGCTTCCAACGTATAACGTTACATAGTAATACCTCCTATGGTATAACGTTACATAGTAGTACCTCCTATGGTATAACGTTGTATAATATTAACTTATAACGTACAACGTTATATATTATTACCTTATATAGTATAATGTTATGTAGTATTACCTTATAACGCATAAAGTTATGTAGTATTAGCTTATAAGGTATAACGCCATATAGTACTAGCTTCCTACCTATAACGTTATATAGTAATACCTCCTATGGTATAACGTCGTATAATATTAACTTACAACGTACAACGATATATATTATTACCTTGTATCATATAACGTTATATTATTATTATTATAGTTATTATTAACGTTATTATTAACGTTATTATAGTATTACCTTATAAGGTATAATGTCATATAGCAATAGCTTCTTACGCATAACGTTACAAAGTATTACGTTATAAAGTATAACGTCATATGGTAATAGCTTCTAACGTATAACGTTATATAGTATTACCTTATAAGGTATTACGTCATATTGTAATAGCTTCTAACGTATAACGTTATATAGTATTACCTCATAAGGTATTACGTCATATAGTAATAGCTTCTAATGTATAACGTTATGTAGTACTACCTTATAACGAATAACGTCATATAGTAATAGCTTCTAACGTATAACGTTATAAGCTATTACCTAATAACTTATAACGCTATATAGTATTACCTTCTAACGTATGATGTCATATAGTATTACTTAATAACGTACAACGTTATATAGTATTACCTTATAACGTATAACGTCATATAGTAATATCTAATAACGTATAACGTTATACAGAATTACCTTACAACGTGTAACGTTATATAGTATTCCCTAATAACGTACAACATTATAAAATATTAACTTATAACGTATAACGTCGTATAGTAATATCTACTAACGTATAACGTTGTGTACTATTACCTTACAACGTATAACATCATATAGTACTAGCTTCCTACCTATAACGTTATATAGTAATACCTCCTATGGCATAACGTTACATAGTAATACCTCCTGTGGTATAACGTTGTATAATAATAACTTATAACGTACAACGTTATATATTATTACCTTATAACGTATAATGTTATGTAGTATTACCTTATAACATATAACGTTATGTACTATTACCTTATAACGTATAACGTCATATAGTAATAGCTTCTGACTTATAACATTATATAGTACTACCTTAAAACGTATAACGTCACATAGTAATGGCTTCTAACGTACAACGTTATATAGTATTACCTTATAAGGTATAACGTCATATAGTAATAGCTTCTAACGTATAACGTTATGTACCATTACCTTACAACGTTTAACGTCATATAGTAATCGCTTCCAACGTATAACGTTACATAGTAGTACCTCCTATGGCATAATGTTACATAGTAATACCTCCTGTGGTATAACGTTGTATAGTATTAACTTACAACGTACAACGTTGTATATTATTACCTTATAACGTATAATGTTATGTAGTATTACCTTATAACGTATAACGTTATGTACTATTACCTTATAACGTACAACGTTGTATAGTATTACCTTTTAACGTATAATGTTATATAGTATTACCTTATAACGTATAACGTTATCTAGTATTACCTTATAAGGTATAACGCCATGTAGTAATAGCTTCGTACGTATAACGTAAAATAGTATTACCTTATAACGTATAACGTCATAGAGTAATAGCTTCTAACGTATAACGTTATATAGTATTAACTTACGACGTATAACGTCATATAGTATTAACTTCTAACGTATAACGTTATATAGTATTACCTTATAACGTATAACGTCATAGAGTAATAGCTTCTAACGTATAACGTTATATAGTATTACCTTATAACGTATAACGTCATAGAGTAATAGCTTCTAACGTATAACGTCATATAGTAATAGCTTCCAACGTATAAAGTTACATAGTAATAGCTTCTAACGTATAACGTTATATAGTAATACCTTCTAACGTATAACGTTATAAGCTATTACCTAATAACGTACAACGTTATACAGTATTACCTTATAACGTATAACGTCATATAGTAATAGCTTCAGACGTATAACATTATATAGTACTACCTTATAAGGTATAACGTCACATAGTAATGGCTTCTAACGTACAACGTTATATAGTATTACCGTATAACGTATAACGTCATAGAGTAATAGCTTCTAACGTATAACGTTATATAGTATTAACTTATGACGTATAACGTCATATAGTAATAGCTTCTAACGTATAACGTTATGTACCATTACCTTACAACGTATAACGTCATATAGTAATAGCTTCCAACGTATAACGTTACATAGTAATACCTCCTATGGTATAACGTTACATAGTAGTACCTCCTATGGTATAACGTTGTATAATATTAACTTATAACGTACAACGTTATATATTATTACCTTATAACGTATAATGTTATGTAGTATTACCTTATAACGTATAACGTTATGTACTATTACCTTATAACGTATAACGTCATATAGTAATAGCTTCCAACGTATAAAGTTACATAGTAATAGCTTCTAACGTATAACGTTATATAGTATTACGTTATAAGGTATAACGTCATATAGTAATAGCTTCTAACGTATAACGTTATGTACCATTACCTTACAACGTATAACGTCATATAGTAATAGCTTCCAACGTATAACGTTACATAGTAATACCTCCTATGGTATAACGTTACATAGTAGTACCTCCTATGGTATAACGTTGTATAATATTAACTTATAACGTACAACGTTATATATTATTACCTTATACAGTATAATGTTATGTAGTATTACCTTATAGCGCATAAAGTTATGTAGTATTAGCTTATAAGGTATAACGCCATATAGTACTAGCTTCCTACCTATAACGTTATATAGTAATACCTCCTATGGTATAACGTCGTATAATATTAACTTACAACGTACAACGATATATATTATTACCTTGTATCGTATAACGTTATATTATTATTATTATAGTTATTATTAACGTTATTATTAACGTTATTATAGTATTACCTTATAAGGTATAATGTCATATAGCAATAGCTTCTTACGCATAACTTTACAAAGTATTACGTTATAAAGTATAACGTCATATGGTAATAGCTTCTAACGTATAACGTTATAGAGTATTACCTTATAAGGTATTACGTCATATTGTAATAGCTTCTAACGTATAACGTTATATAGTATTACCTCATAAGGTATTACGTCATATAGTAGTAGCTTCTAATGTATAACGTTATGTAGTATTACCTTATAACGAATAACGTCATATAGTAATAGCTTCTAACGTATAACGTTATAAGCTATTACCTAATAATTGATAACGCTATATAGTATTACCTTATAACGTATGATGTTATATAGTATTACGTAATAAGGTACAACGTTATATAGTATTACCTTATAACGTATAACGTCGTATAGTAATAGCTAATAACGTATAACGTTATACAGAATTACCTTACAACGTGTAACGTTATATAGTATTACCTAATAACGTACAACCGTATAAAATATTAACTTACAACGTATAACGTCGTATAGTAATATCTACTAACGTATAACGTTGTGTGCTATTACCTTACAACGTATAACATCATATAGTACTAGCTTCCTACCCATAACGTTATATAGTAATACATCCTATGGTATAACGTTGCATGATATTAACTTACAACGTACAACGATATATATTAGTACCTTGTATCGTATAACGTTATATAGTATTAGCTTCTTACGTGCAACGTCATATAGTATTACCTTATAACGTATTACGTCATATAGTAATATCTAATAACGTATAACGTTATACAGAATTACCTTACAACGTGTAACGTTATATAGTATTCCCTAATAACGTACAACATTATAAAATATTAACTTATAACGTATAACGTCGTATAGTAATATCTACTAACGTATAACGTTGTGTACTATTACCTTACAACGTATAACATCATATAGTACTAGCTTCCTACCTATAACGTTATATAGTAATACCTCCTATGGTATAACGTTGTATAATAATAACTTATAACGTACAACGTTATATATTATTACCTTATATAGTATAATGTTATGTAGTATTACCTTATAACGTATAACGTTATGTACTATTTCCTTACAACGTATAACGTCATATAGTAATAGCTTCTGACGTATAACATTATATAGTACTACCTTAAAACGTATAACGTCACATAGTAATGGCTTCTAACGTACAACGTTAACTAGTATTACCTTATAAGGTATAAGGCCATGTAGTAATAGCTTCCTACGTATAACGTTAAATAGTATTACCTTATAAGGTATAACGTTATATAGTAATACCTTCTAACGTATAACGTTATAAGCTATTACCTAATAACGTACAACGTTATACAGTATTACCTTATAACGTATAACGTCATATAGTAATAGCTTCTGTCGTATAACATTATATAGTAGTACCTTATAAGGTATAACGTCACATAGTAATGGCTTCTAACGTACAACGTTATATGGTATTACCGTATAACGTATAACGTCATAGAGTAATAGCTTCTAACGTATAACGTTATATAGTATTAACTTATGACGTATAATGTCATATAGTATCAGCTTCTAACGTATAACGTTATATAGTATTACCTTATAACGTATAACGTCATAGAGTAATAGCTTCTAACGTATAACGTTATATAGCATTACCTTATAACGTATAACGTCATAGAGTAATAGCTTCTATCGTATAACGTCATATAGTAATAGCTTCCAACGTATAAAGTTACATAGTAATAGCTTCTAACGCATAACGTTATATAGTATTACCTTATAAGGTATAACGTCATATAGTAATAGCTTCTAACGTATAACGTTATGTACCATTACCTTACAACGTATAACGTCATATAGTAATAGCTTCTAACGTATAACGTCATATAGTAATAGCTTCCAACGTATAAAGTTACATAGTAATAGCTTCTAACGCATAACGTTATATAGTATTACCTTATAAGGTATAACGTCATATAGTAATAGCTTCTAACGTATAACGTTATGTACCATTACCTTACAACGTATAACGTCATATAGTAATAGCTTCCAACGTATAACGTTACATAGTAATACCTCCTATGGTATAACGTTACATAGTAGTACCTCCTATGGTATAACGTTGTATAATATTAACTTATAACGTACAACGTTATATATTATTACCTTATAACGTATAATGTTATGTAGTATTACCTTATAACGTATAACGTTATGTACTATTACCTTATAACGTATAACGTCATATAGTAATAGCTTCCAACGTATAAAGTTACATAGTAATAGCTTCTAACGTATAACGTTATATAGTATTACGTTATAAGGTATAACGTCATATAGTAATAGCTTCTAACGTATAACGTTATGTACCATTACCTTACAACGTATAACGTCATATAGTAATAGCTTCCAACGTATAACGTTACATAGTAATACCTCCTATGGTATAACGTTACATAGTAGTACCTCCTATGGTATAACGTTGTATAATATTAACTTATAACGTACAACGTTATATATTATTACCTTATATAGTATAATGTTATGTAGTATTACCTTATAACGCATAAAGTTATGTAGTATTAGCTTATAAGGTATAACGCCATATAGTACTAGCTTCCTACCTATAACGTTATATAGTAATACCTCCTATGGTATAACGTCGTATAATATTAACTTACAACGTACAACGATATATATTATTACCTTGTATCATATAACGTTATATTATTATTATTATAGTTATTATTAACGTTATTATTAACGTTATTATAGTATTACCTTATAAGGTATAATGTCATATAGCAATAGCTTCTTACGCATAACGTTACAAAGTATTACGTTATAAAGTATAACGTCATATGGTAATAGCTTCTAACGTATAACGTTATAGAGTATTACCTTATAAGGTATTACGTCATATTGTAATAGCTTCTAACGTATAACGTTATATAGTATTACCTCATAAAGTATTACGTCATATAGTAGTAGCTTCTAATGTATAACGTTATGTAGTATTACCTTATAACGAATAACGTCATATAGTAATAGCTTCTAACGTATAACGTTATAAGCTATTACCTAATAATTGATAACGCTATATAGTATTACCTTATAACGTATGATGTTATATAGTATTACTTATAACGTACAACGTTATATAGTATTACCTTATAACGTATAACGTCGTATAGTAATAGCTAATAACGTATAACGTTATACAGAATTACCTTACAACGTGTAACGTTATATAGTATTACCTAATAACGTACAACCGTATAAAATATTAACTTATAACGTATAACGTCGTATAGTAATATCTACTAACGTATAACGTTGTGTGCTATTACCTTACAACGTATAACATCATATAGTACTAGCTTCCTACCCATAACGTTATATAGTAATACATCCTATGGTATAACGTTGTATGATATTAACTTACAACGTACAACGATATATATTAGTACCTTGTATCGTATAACGTTATATAGTATTAGCTTCTTACGTGCAACGTCATATAGTATTACCTTATAACGTATTACGTCATATAGTAATATCTAATAACGTATAACGTTATACAGAATTACCTTACAACGTGTAACGTTATATAGTATTCCCTAATAACGTACAACATTATAAAATATTAACTTATAACGTATAACGTCGTATAGTAATATCTACTAACGTATAACGTTGTGTGCTATTACCTTACAACGTATAACATCATATAGTACTAGCTTCCTACCCATAACGTTATATAGTAATACATCCTATGGTATAACGTCGTATGATATTAACTTACAACGTACAACGATATATATTAGTACCTTGTATCGTATAACGTTATATAGTATTAGCTTCTAAAGTGCAACGTCATGTAGTATTACCTTGTAACGTATAACGTCATATAGTAATATCTAATAACTTATAACTTTATACAGAAATGCCTTACAACGTGTAACGTTATATAGTATTCCCTCATAGCGTACAACATTATAAAATATTAACTTATAACGTATAACGTCGTATAGTAATATCTACTAACGTATAACGTTGTGTACTATTACCTTACAACGTATAACATCCTATAGTACTAGCTTCCTACCTATAACGTTATATAGTAATACCTCCTGCGGTATAACGTTGTATAATATTAACTTATAACGTACAACGTTATATATTATTACCTTATAACGTATAATGTTATGTAGTATTACCTTATAACGTATAAAGTTATGTACTATTACCTTATAACGTATAACGTCATAGAGTAATAGCTTCTAACGTATAACGTTATATAGTATTACCTTATAACGTATAACGTCATAGAGTAACAGCTTCTAACGTTTAACGTTATATAGTAATAGCTTCCAACGTATAAAGTTACATAGTAATAGCTTCTAACGTATAACGTTATATAGTATTACCTTATAAGGTATAACGTCATATAGTAATAGCTTCTAACGTATAACGTTATGTACCATTACCTTACAACGTTTAACGTCATATAGTAATCGCTTCCAACGTATAACGTTACATAGTAATACCTCCTATGTCATAATGTTACATAGTAATACCTCCTGTGGTATAACGTTGTATAGTATTAACTTACAACGTACAACGTTATATATTATTACCTTATAACGTATAATGTTATGTAGTATTACCTTATAACGTATAACGTTATGTACTATTACCTTATAACGTACAACGTTGTATAGTATTACCTTTTAACGTATAACGTTATATAGTATTACCTTATAACGTATAACGTTATCTAGTATTACCTTATAAGGTATAACGCCATGTAGTAATAGCTTCCTACGTATAACGTTAAATAGTATTACCATATAAGGTATAACGTTATATAGTAATACCTTCTAACGTATAACGTTATAAGCTATTACCTAATAACGTACAACGTTATACAGTATTACCTTATAACGTATAACGTCATATAGTAATAGCTTCTGACGTATAACATTATATAGTACTACCTTATAAGGTATAACGCCACATAGTAATGGCTTCTAACGTACAACGTTATATAGTATTACCGTATAACGTATAACGTCATAGAGTAATAGCTTCTAACGTATAACGTTATATAGTATTAACTTATGACGTATAATGTCATATAGTATTAGCTTCTAACGTATAACGTTATATAGTATTACCTTATAACGTATAACGTCATATAGTAATAGCTTCCAACGTATAAAGTTACATAGTAATAGCTTCTAACGTATAACGTTATATAGTATTACCTTATAAGGTATAACGTCATATAGTAATAGCTTCTAACGTATAACGTTATGTACCATTACCTTACAACGTATAACGTCATATGGTAATAGCTTCCTACGTATAAACTTACATAGTAATACCTCCTATGGTATAACGTTACATAGTAATAACTCCTATGGTATAACGTTACATAGTAGTGCCTCCTATGGTATAACGTTGTATAATATTAACTTATAACGTACAACGTTATATATTATTACCTTATATAGTATAATGTTATGTAGTATTACCTTATAACGCATAAAGTTATGTAGTATTAGCTTATAACGTATAACGCCATATAGTACTAGCTTCCTACCTATAACGTTATATAGTAATACCTCCTATGGTATAACGTTGTATAATATTAACTTACATCGTACAGCGATATATATTATTTCCTTGTATCGTATAACGTTATATTATTATTATTATAGTTATTATTAACGTTATTATTAACGTTATTATAGTATTACCTTATAAGGTATAATGTCATATAGCAATAGCTTCTTACGCATAACGTTATATAGTATTAACTTATAACGTATAACGTCATAGAGTAATAGCTTCTAATGTATAACGTGATATAGTAATAGCTTCCAACGTATAAAGTTACATAGTAATAGCTTGTAACGTATAACGTTATATAGTATTACCTTATAAGGTATAACGTCATATAGTAATAGCTTCTAACGTATAACGTTATGCACCATTACCTCACAACGTATAACGTCATATAGTAATAGCTTCCTACGTATAACCTTACATAGTAATACCTCCTATGGTATAACGTTACATAGTAATACCTCCTATGGTATAACGTTACATAGTAATACCTCCTATGGTATAACGTTACATAGTAATACCTCCTATGGTATAACGTTGTATAATATTAACTTATAACGTACAACGTTATATATTATTACCTTATGACGAATAATGTTATGTAGTATTACCTTATAACGTATAACGTTATGTACTATTACCTTATAACGTATAACGTCATATGGTAATAATTTCTGACGTATAATGTTATATAGTATTGCCTTAGAACGTATAACGTTACATTTGATTACCTTATAACGAATAAAGTTATGTAGTACTACCTTATAAGGTATAACGCCATGTAGTAATAGCTTCCTACGTATAACGTTAAATAGTATTACCTTATAAGGTATAACCTTATATAGTAATACCTTCTAACGTATAACGTTATAAGCTATTAACTAATAACGTACAACGTTATATAGTATTACCTTATGACGTATAACGTCATATAGTAATAGCTTCTGACGTATAACATTATACAGTACTACCTTATATGTTATAACGTCACACAGTAATGGCTTCTAACGTACAACGTTATATAGTATTACCTTATAACGTATAACGTTATCTAATATTACCTTATAACGTACAACGTCATATAGTAATAGCTTCTAACATATAACGTTATGTACCATTACCTTACAACGTATAACGTCATATAGTAATAGCTTCTAACGTATAACGTTACATAGTAATACCTCCTATGGTATAACGTTACATAGTAGTACGTCCTATGGTATAACGTTGTATAATATTAACTTATAACGTACAACGTTATATATTATTACCTTATAACGTATAATGTTATGTAGTATTACCTTATAACGTATAAAGTTATGTAGTATTAGCTTATAAGGTATAACGCCATATAGTACTAGCTTCCTACCTATAACGTTATATAGCAATACCTCCTATGGCATAACGTTACATAGTAATACCTCCTATGCCATAACGTTACATAGTAATACCTCCTGTGGTATAACGTTGTATAATATTAACTTACAACGTACAACGTTATATATTATTACCTTATAACGTATAATGTTATGTAGTATTACCATATAACGTATAACGTTATGTACTATTACCGTATAACGTACAACGTTGTATAGTATTACCTTATAAGGTATAACGTCATATAGTAATAGCTTCTAACGTATAACGTTATGCACCATTACCTCACAACGTATAACGTCATATAGTAATAGCTTCCTACGTATAACCTTACATAGTAATACCTCCTATGGTATAACGTTACATAGTAATACCTCCTATGGTATAACGTTACATAGTAATACCTCCTATGGTATAACGTTACATAGTAATACCTCCTATGGTATAACGTTGTATAATATTAACTTATAACGTACAACGTTATATATTATTACCTTATAACGAATATTGTTATGTAGTATTACCTTATAACGTATAACGTTATGTACTATTACCTTATAACGTATAACGTCATATGGTAATAATTTCTGACGTATAATGTTATATAGTATTGCCTTAGAACGTATAACGTTACATTTGATTACCTTATAACGAATAAAGTTATGTAGTACTACCTTATAAGGTATAACGCCATGTAGTAATAGCTTCCTACGTATAACGTTAAATAGTATTACCTTATAAGGTATAACCTTATATAGTAATACCTTCTAACGTATAACGTTATAAGCTATTAACTAATAACGTACAACGTTATATAGTATTACCTTATGACGTATAACGTCATATAGTAATAGCTTCTGACGTATAACATTATACAGTACTACCTTATATGTTATAACGTCACACAGTAATGGCTTCTAACGTACAACGTTATATAGTATTACCTTATAACGTATAACGTTATCTAATATTACCTTATAACGTACAACGTCATATACTAATAGCTTCTAACGTATAACGTTATATAGTATTACCTTATAAGGTATAACGTCATATAGTAATAGCTTCTAACATATAACGTTATGTACCATTACCTTACAACGTATAACGTCATATAGTAATAGCTTCTAACGTATAACGTCATATAGTAATAGCTTCCAACGTATAACGTTACATAGTAATACCTCCTATGGTATAACGTTACATAGTAGTACGTCCTATGGTATAACGTTGTATAATATTAACTTATAACGTACAACGTTATATATTATTACCTTATAACGTATAATGTTATGTAGTATTACCTTATAACGTATAAAGTTATGTAGTATTAGCTTATAAGGTATAACGCCATATAGTACTAGCTTCCTACCTATAACGTTATATAGCAATACCTCCTATGGCATAACGTTACATAGTAATACCTCCTGTGGTATAACGTTGTATAATATTAACTTATAACGTACAACGTTATATATTATTACTTTATAACGTATAATGTTATGTAGTACTACCTTAAAACGTATAACGTCACATAGTAATGGCTTCTAACGTACAACGTTATATAGTATTACCTTATAAGGTATAACGTCATATAGTCATAGCTTTTAACGTATAACGTTATATAGTATTACCTTACAACGTTTAACGTCATATAGTAATAGCTTCCAACGTATAACGTTACATAGTAATACCTCCTATGCCATAACGTTACATAGTAATACCTCCTGTGGTATAACGTTGTATAATATTAACTTACAACGTACAACGTTATATATTATTACCTTATAACGTATAATGTTATGTAGTATTACCATATAACGTATAACGTTATGTACTATTACCGTATAACGTACAACGTTGTATAGTATTACCTTTTAACGTATAACGTTACATAGTATTACCTTATAACGTATAACGTTATCTAGTATTACCTTATAAGGTATAACGCCATGTAGTAATAGCTTCCTACGTATAACTGTAAATAGTATTACCTTATAAGGTATAACGTTATATAGTAATACCTTCTAACGTATAACGTTATAAGCAACTACCTAATAACGTACAACGTTATATAGTATTACCTTATAACGTATAACGTCATATAGTAATAGCTTCTGACGTATAACATTATATAGTACTACCTTATAAGGTATAACGTCACATAGTAATGGCTTCTAACGTACAACGTTATATAGTATTACCTTATAACGTATAACGTTATCTAGTACTACCTTATAACGTACAACGTCATATAGTAATAGCTTCTAACGTATAACGTTATATAGTATTACCGTATAACGTATAACGTCATAGAGTAATAGATTCTAACGTATAACGATATATAGTATTACCTTATAAGGTATAACGTCATATAGTCATAGCTTCTAACGTATAACGTTATGTACCATTACCTTACAACGTATAACGTCATATAGTAATAGCTTCCAACGTATAACGTTACATAGTAATACCTCCTATGGTATAACGTTACATAGTAATACCTCCTATTGTATAACGTTGTATAATATTAACTTATAACGTACAACGTTATATATTATTACCTTACAACGAATAATGTTATGTAGTATTACCTTATAACGTATAACGTTATGTACTATTACCTTATAACGTATAACGTCATATAGTAATAGCTTCTCACGTATAATGTTATATAGTATTACCTTATAACGTACAACGTTGTATAGTATTACCTTTTAACGTATAACGTTATATAGTATTACCTTATAACGTATAACGTTATATTTGATTACCTTATAACGAATAACGTCATATAGCAATAGCTTCTAACGTATAACATTGTATAGTACTACCTTGTAAGGTATAACGTCACATAGTAATGGCTTCTAACGTACAACGTTATATAGTATTACCTTATAACGTATAACGTAATATAGTTATAGCTTCTAACGTATAACGCTATATAGTATTACCTTATAACGTATAACGTCATATAGTAATAGCTTCAGACGTATAACGTTATATAGTATTACCTTATAAGGTATAACGTCATATAGTAAAATCTTCCAACGTATAAAGTTATAAGCTCTTACCTAATAACCTATAACGTTATATGGTAATAGCTTCCAACGTATGACGTTATATAGTACTACCTTGTAATGTATAACGTTATGAACTATTACCTAATAACGTATAACATTTTATAGTATTACCTTATAACGTATAACATCTTATAGTAATAGCTTCTAACGGAATAACGCTATATTGTATTACCATATAACGTATAAAGTTATATTTGATTACCTAATAACGTATAAAGTTATGTAGTACTACCTTATAAGGTATGACGCCATATAGTAATAGCTTCCTACGTATAACGTTAAATAGTATTACCTTATAAGCTATAGCGTTATATAGTAATACCTTCTAACGTATAACGTTATAAGCTATTACCTAAAAACGTACAACGTTATATAGTATTACCTTATAAGGTATAACGTTATCTAGTATTACCTTATAACGTACACCGTCATATAGTCATAGCTTCTAACGTATGACGTTATATAGTACTACCTTATGAGGTATAACATCGCATAGTAATTGCTTCTAACGTATAACGTTATAAGCTATTACCTAATAACGTATAACGCTATATAGTATTACCTTATAACGTATAAAGTTATATAGTGTTACCTTATAAGGTATAACGCGATATAGTCATAGCTTCCTACGAATAACGTTATATAGTATTGCCGTATAAGGTATAACGTCATATAGTAATAGCTTCTAACGTATAACGTTACAGAGACTTACCTTATACCGTGTAACGTTATATAGTATTACCTAATAACGTACAAAGTAATAAAATATTAACTTATAACGTATAACGTCGTATAGTAATAGCTTCTAACTTATAACTTTATGTACTATCACCTTACAACGTATAACGTCATATAGTACTAGCTTCCTACGTATAACGTTATATAGTATTACCTCATAAGGTATAACGTCATATAGTAAAAGCTTCCAACGTATAAAGTTATAAGCTATTACCTAATAACCTATAACGTTATATGGTAATAGCTTCCAACGTATGACGTTATATAGTACTACCTTGTAATGCATAACGTTATGAACTATTACCTAATAACGTATAACATTATATAGTATTACCTTATAACGTATAACATCTTATAGTAATAGCTTCTAACGGAATAACGCTATATAGTATTACCATATAACGTATAAAGCTATATTTGATTACCTAATAACGTATAAAGTTATGTAGTACTACCTTATAAGGTATGACGCCATATAGTAATAGCTTCCTACGTATAACGTTAAATAGTATTACCTTGTAAGGTATAACGTCATATAGTAATACCTTCTAACGTATAATCTATTACCTAATAACGTACAGTGTTATATAGTATTACCTTATAACGTATAACGTTATCTACTATTACCTTATAACATACAACGTTATATAGTATTACCTTATAACGTATAACGTTATATAGTATTACCTGATAAGGTATAACGTCATATAGTAATAGCTTCTGACGTACAACGTTATATAGTATTACCTTATAATGTGTTACGTTATATAGTAATAGCTTCTAAATTATAATGATATATTTTATTACAATATAACGTATAATGTTATATTTGATTACCTAATAACATATAAAGTTATGTAGTACTACCTTATAAGGTATGACGCCATATATTAATAGCTTCCTACGTATAACGTTAAATAGTATTACCTTATAAGGTATAACGTTATATAGTAATACCTTCTAACGTATAACGTTATAAGCTATTACCTAATAACGTACAACGTTATATAGTATTACCTTATAACGTATAACGCTATATACTATTACCTTATAACGTATAACGTCATATAGTAATTACTTCAGACGTATAACGTTATATAGTATTACCTTATAACGTATAACGTCATAGAGTAATAGCTTCTAACGTTTAACGTTACATAGTAATACCTCCTATGGTATAACGTTGTATAATATTAACTTATAACGTACAACGTTATATATTATTACCTTATAACGAATAATGTTATGTAGTATTACCTTATAACGTATAACGTTATGTACTATCACCTTATAACGTATAACGTCATATAGTATTAGCTTCTCACGTATAATGTTATATAGTATTACCTTATAACGTATAACGTTATATAGTATTACTAAATAACGTACAAAGTTATATAGTATCACATTATAACGTATAACGTTATCTAGTATTACCTTACAAGGTATAACGCCATGTAGTAATTGCTTCCTACGTATAACGTTAAATAGTATTACCTTATAAGGTATAACGTTATATGGTAATACCTTCTAACGTATAACGTTATAAGCTATTACCTAATAACGTACAACGTTATATAGTATTACCTCATAACGTATAACGTCATATAGTAATAGCTTCAGACGTATAACGTTATATAGTATTACCTTATAAGGTATAACGTTATATGGTAATACCTTCTAACGTATAACGTTATAAGCTATTACCTAATAACGTACAACGTTATATAGTATTACCTTATAACGTATAACGTCATATAGTAATATCTTCCTACGTATAACGTTATATAGTATTACCTTATAACGTATAACGTCATAGAGTAATAGCTTCTAACGTTTAACGTTACATAGTAATACCTCCTATGGTATAACGTTGTATAATATTAACTTATAACGTACAACGTTATATATTATTACCTTATAACGAATAATGTTATGTAGTATTACCTTATAACGTATAACGTTATGTACTATCACCTTATAACGTATAACGTCATATAGTATTAGCTTCTAACGTATAACGTTATAAGCTATTACCTTATAACGTACAACCTTAAATATTATTATCTTATAACGAATAATGTTATGTAGTATTACGTTATAACGTATAACGTTATGTACTATTACCTTATAACGTATAACGTCATATAGTAATAACTTCTGACGTATAATGTTATATAGTATTACGTTATAACGTATAGCGTTATATTTGATTACCTTATAACGAATAAAGTTATGTAGTACTACCTTATAAGGTATAACGTCATATAGTAATAGCTTCTGACGTATAACATTATATAGTACTACCTTATAAGGTATAACGTCACATAGTAATGGCTTCTAACGTACAACGTTATATAGTATTACCTTATAACGTATAAAGTTATGTAGTATTAGCTTATAAGGTATATCGCCATATAGTACTAGCTTCCTACCTATAACGTTATATAGTAATACCTCCTATGGTATAACATTGTATAATATTAACTTACAACGTACAACGATATATATTATTACCTTGTATCGTATAACGTTATATAGTATTACCTTATAAGGTATAATGTCATATAGCAATAGCTTCTTACGCATAACGTTACAAAGTATTACGTTATAAAGTATAACGTCATATGGTAATAGCTTCTAACGTATAACGTTATATAGTATTACCTTATAAGGTATTACGTCATATTGTAATAGCGTCTATCGTATAACGTTATATAGTATTACCTTATAACGTATGATGTTATATAGTATTACTTAATAACGTACAACGTTATATAGTATTACCTTATAACGTATAACGTCGTAAAGTAATAGCTAATAACGTATAACGTTATACAGAATTACCTTACAACGTGTAACGTTATATAGTATTACCTAATAACGTACAACCGTATAAAATATTAACTTATAACGTATAACGTCGTATAGTAATATCTACTAACGTATAACGTTGTGTGCTATTACCTTACAACGTATAACGTCATATAGTAATAGCTTCTGACGTATAACATTATATAGTACTACCTTAAAACATATAACGTCACATAGTAATGGCTTCTAACGCACAATGTTATATAGTATTACCTTATAAGGTATAACGTCATATAGTCATAGCTTTTAACGTATAACGTTATATAGTATTACCTTATAACGTATACCGTCATATAGTAATAGCTTCTAACGTATAACGTAAAATAATATTACCTTATAACGTATAACGTCATAGAGTAATATCTTCTAACGTTTAACGTTATATAGTAAAATCTTCCAAGGTATAAAGTTACATAGTAATAGCTTCTAACGTATAACGTTGTATAGTATTACCTTATAAGGCATAGCGTCATATAGTTATAGCTTCTAACGTATAACGTTATGTACTATTACCTTACAACATATAACGTCATATAGTAATAGCTTCCTACTTATAACGTTACATAGTAAGACCTCCTATGGTATAACGTTACATAGTAGTACCTCCTATGGTATAACGTTCTATAATATTAACTTATAACGTACAACGTTATATATTATTACCTTATAACGTATAATGTTATGTTGTATTACCTTATAACGTATAACGTTATGTACTATTACCTTATAACGTATAACGTCATATAGCAACAGCTTCTGACGTATAATGTTATATAGTATTACCTTATAACGTATAACGTTATATTTGATTACCTTATAACGAATAAAGTTATGTAGTACTACCTTATAAGGTATAACGCCATGTAGTAATAGCTTCCTACGTATAACATTAAATAGTATTACCTTATAAGGTGTAACGTCATAGAGTAATATCTTCTAACGTTTAACGTTATATAGTAAAATCTTCCAAGGTATAAAGTTACATAGTAATAGCTTCTAACGTATAACGTTATATAGTATTACCTTATAAGGCATAACGTCATATAGTTATAGCTTCTAACGTATAACGTTATGTACTATTACCTTACAACATATAACGTCATATAGTAATAGCTTCCTACTTATAACGTTACATAGTAATACCTCCTATGGCACAACGTTACATAGTAATACCTCCTATGGTATAACGTTGTATAATATTAACTTATAACGTACAACGTTATATATTATTACCTTATAACGTATAATGTTATGTAGTATTACCTTACAACGTATAACGTTATGTATTATTACCTTACAACGTATAACGTCATATAGTAATAGCTTCTGACGCATAACGTGATATAGTATTACCTTATAACGTATAACGTTATATTTGATTACCTTATAACGAATAAAGTTATGTAGTACTACCTTATAAGGTATAACGCCATGCAGTAATAGCTTCCTACGTATAACGTTATCTAGTATAACCTTATAACGTACAACGTTATATAGTATTACCTTATAACGTATAACGTTATCTAGTATTACCTTATAACGTACAATGTTATATAGTATTACCTTATAACGTATAACGTTATATTTGATTACCTTATAACGAATAAAGTTATGTAGTACTACCTTATAAGGTATAACGCCATGCAGTAATAGCTTCTAACGTATAACGTTATATAGTATTACCTGATAAGGTATAACGTCATAGTGTAATAGCTTCTATCCTATAACGCTATATAGTATTACCTTATAACGTATAACGTCATATAGTAATAGCTTCAGACGTATAACGTTATATAGTATTACCTTATAAGGTATAACGTCATATAGTAATAGCTTCTAACCTATAACGTTATATAGTATTACCTTATAAGGTATAACGTAATATAGTTGTAGCTTCTAACGTATAACGCTATATCGTATTACTTTATAACGTATAACGTCATATAGTAATAGCTTCAGACGTATAACGTTATACAGTATTACCTTATAAGGTTTAACGTCATATAGTAATAGCTTCTAACGTATAACGTTATATAGTATTCCCTTATAAGGTATAACGTAATATAGTTATAGCTTCTAACGTATAACGTTATGTACTATTACCTTACTACGTATAACGTCATTTAGTAATAGCTTCTAACGTATAACGTTATATAGTATTACCTTTTGACATATAACGTTATATAGTATTACCTATTAACGTATTACGTTATATAGTATTACCTTATAACATGTAAAGTTATGTAGTACTACCTTATAAGGTATAACGCCATGTAGTAACAGCTTCCTACGTATAACGTTAAATAGTATTACCTTATCAGGTATAACGTTATATAGTAATAGCTTCTATGGTATATCGTTATATAGTAATAGCTTCTAACGTATAACGCTATATAGTATTACCTTATAAGGTATAACGTCATATAGTAATAGCTTCTAACGTACAACGTTATGTACCATTACCTTACAACGTATAACGTCATATAGTCTTACCTTATAAGGTATAACGTCACATAGTAATAGCTTCTAACGTATAACGCTATATAGTATTACCTTATAAGGTATAACGTCATAGAGTAATAGCTTCTAACGTATAACGTCATATAGTAATAGCTTCCAACGTATAAAGTTACATAGTAATAGCTTCTAACGTATAACGTTATATAGTATTACCTTATAACGTATAACGTTATATTTGATTACCTTATAACGAATAAAGTTATGTAGTACTACCTTATAAGGTATAACGCCATGCAGTAGTAGCTTCCTACGTATAACGTTAAATAGTATTACCTTATAAGGTATAACGTTATATAGTAATACCTTCTAACGTATAACGTTATAAGCTATTACCTAATAACGTACAACGTTATATAGTATTACCTTATAACGTATAACGTTATCTAGTATTACCTTATAACGTACAACGTCATATAGTAATAGCTTCTAACGTATAACGTTATATAGTATTACCTGATAAGGTATAACGTCATATAGTAATAGCTTCTAACGTATAACGTTATATAGTATTACCTTATAACGTATAACGTTATATTTGATTACCTTATAACGTATAACGCTATACAGTATTACCTTATATCGTATAACGTCATATAGTAATAGCTTCTAACGTACAACGTTATATAGTATTACCTTATAACGCATAACGCTATATAGTATTACCTTATAACGTATAACTTTATATAGTAATAGCTTCAGACGTATAACGTTATATAGTATTACCTTATAAGGTATAACGTCATATAGTAATAGCTTCTAACGTATAACGTTATATAGTATTACCTTATAAGGTATAACGTAATATAGTTATAGCTTCTAACGTATAACGTTATGTACTATTACATTACAACATATAACGTCATATAGTTATAGCTTCCAACGTATAAAGTTACATAGTAATAGCTTCTAACGTATAACGTTATATAGTATTACCTTATAAGGTATAACGTCATATAGTAATAGCTTCTAACGTATAACGTTATGTACCATTACATTACAACGTACAACGTTGTATAGTGTTACCTTTTAACGTATAACGTTATCTAGTATTACCTTATAACGTACAACGTTATATAGTATTACCTTATAACGTATAACGTTATATTTGATTACCTTATAACAATAAAGTTTTGTAGTACTACCTTATAAGGTACAACGCCATGCAGTAATAGCTTCCTACGTATAACGTTAAATAGTATTACCTTATAAGGTATAACGTTATATAGTAATACCTTCTAACGTATAATGTTATAAGCTATTACCTAATAACGTACAACGTTATATAGTATTACCTTATAACGTATAACGTTATCTAGTATAACCTTATAACGTACAACGTTATATAGTATTACCTTATAACGTATAACGTTATCTAGTATTACCTTATAACGTACAACATTATATAGTATTACCTTATAACGTATAACGTTATATTTGATTACCTTATAACGAATAAAGTTATGTAGTACTACCTTATAAGGTATAACGCCATGTAGTAATAGCTTCCTACGTATAACGTTAAATAGTAATACCTCCTATGGTATAACATTACATAGTAGTACCTCCTATGGTATATCGTTGTATAATATTAACTTATAACGTACAACGTTATATATTATTACCTTATATCGTATAATGTTATGTAGTATTACCTTATAACGTATAAAGTTATGTAGTATTAGCTTATAAGGTATAACGCCATATAGTACTAGCTTCCTACCTATAACGTTATATAGTAATACCTCCTATGGTATAACGTTGTATAATATTAACTTATAACGTACAACGTTATATATTATTACCTTATAACGTATAATGTTATGTAGTATTACCTTATAACGTATAACGTTATGTACTATTACCTTATAACGTATAACGTCATATAGTAATAGATTCTGACGCATAACGTGATATAGTATTACCTTATAACGTACAACGTCATATGGTAATAGCTTCTAACGTATAACGTTATATAGTATTACCTTATAAGGTATAACATCCTATAGTAATAGCTTCTAACGTATAACGTTATATAGTATTACCTTATAAGGTATAACGTCATATTGTAATAGCTTCTAACGTATAACGTTATATAGTATTACCTTACAACGTATAACGTCATATAGTAATAGCTTCCTACGTATAACGTTACATAGTAATACCTCCTATGGTATAACGTTGTATAATATTAACTTATAACGTACAACGTTATATATTATTACCTTATAACGAATAATGTTATGTAGTATTACCTTATAACGAATAACGTTATGTACTATTACCTTATAACGTATAACGTCATATAGTAATAGCTTCTCACGTATAATGTTATATAGTATTACCTTATAAGGTATAACATCATATAGTAGTAGCTTCTGACGTATAATGTTATATAGTATTACCTTATAACTTATAACGTTATATAGTATTACTAAATAACGTACAAAGTTATATAGTATTTCCTTATAACGTACAACGTTATATATTATTACCTTATATCGTATAATGTTATGTAGTATTACCTTATAACGTATAACGTTATATAGTATTACCTTATAAGGTATAACGTCATATAGTAATAGCTTCTATCGTACAACGCTATATAGTATTACCTTATAACGTAAAACGTCATATAGTGATAGCTTCTGACGTATAACGTTATATAGTATTACCTTATTAGGTATAACGTCATATAGTAATAGCTTCTACCGTATAACGTTATATAGTATTACCTTATAAGGTATAACGTAATATAGGTATAGCTTCTAACGTATAACGTTATGTACTATTACCTTACAACGTATAACGTCATATAGTAGTAGCTTCTAACGTATAACGTTATATAGTATTACCTTTTAACGTATAACGTTATATAGTATTACCTTATAACGTATAACGTCATATTTGATTACATTATAACGAATAAAGTTATGTAGTACTACCTTATAAGGTAAAACGCCATGCAGTAATAGCTTCCTACGTATAACGTTAAATAGTATTACTTTATAAGGTATAACGTTATATAGTAATACCTTCTAACGTATAACGTTATAAGCTATTACCAAATAACGTACAACGTTATATAGTATTACCTTATAACGTATAACGTTATCTAGTGTTACCTTATAACGTACAACGTTATATAGAATTACCTTATAACGTATAACGTTATCTAGTATTACCTTATAACGTACAACGTCATATAGTAATAGCTTCTAACGTATAACGTTATATAGTATTACCTGATAAGGTATAACGTCATATAGTAATAGCTTCTAACGTATAACGCTATATAGTATTACCTTATAACGTATAACGTCATGTAGTAATAGCTTCTGACGTATAACGTTATATAGTATTACCTTATAAGGTATAACGTCATATAGTAATAGCTTCTAACGTATAACGTTACATAGTATTACCTTATAACGTATAACGTTATATAGTACTACCTTATAACGTATAACGTTATATTTGATTACCTTATAACGTATAAAGTTATGTAGTACTACCTTATAATGTATAACGCCATGTAGTAATAGCTTCCAACGTATAACGATATATAGTATTACCTTATAAGGTATAACGTCATATAGTAATAGCTTCTAACGTATAACGTTATATAGTATTACCTTTTAACGTATAACGTTATATAGTATTACCTTTTAACGTATAACGTTATATAGTATTACCTTATAACGTATAACGTTATATTTGATTACCTTATAACATGTAAAGTTATGTAGTACTACCTTATAAGGTATAACGCCATATAGTAATAGCTTCCTACGTATAACATTAAATAGTATTACCTTATAAGGTATAACGTTATATAGTAATACCTTCTAACGTACAACGTCATATAGTAATCGCTTCTAATGTATAACGTTATATAGTATTACCTGATAAGGTATAACGTCATATAGTAATAGCTTCTAACGTATAACGCAGTATAGTATTACCTTATAACGTATAACGTCATATAGTAATAGCTTCTGACGTATAACGTCATATAGTAGTAGCTTCTGACGTATAATGTTATATAGTATTACCTTATAACTTATAACGTTATATAGTATTACTAAATAACGTACAAAGTAATATAGTATTACCTTATAACGTATAACGTTATCTACTATTACCTTATAACGTACAACGTTGTATAGTATTACCTTATAAGGTACAACGTTATATAGTATTACCTTATAACGTATAACGTTATCTAGTATTACCTTATAACGTACAACGTCATATAGTAATCGCTTCTAATGTATAACGTTATATAGTATTACCTGATAAGGTATAACGTCATATAGTAATAGCTTCTAACGTATAACGCAGTATAGTATTACCTTATAACGTATAACGTCATATAGTAATAGCTTCTGACGTATAACGTCATATAGTAGTAGCTTCTGACGTATAATGTTATATAGTATTACCTTATAACTTATAACGTTATATAGTATTACTAAATAACGTACAAAGTAATATAGTATTACCTTATAACGTATAACGTTATCTACTATTACCTTATAACGTACAACGTTGTATAGTATTACCTTTTAACGTATAATGTTATGTAGTATTACCTTATAACGTATAACGTTATGTACTATTACCTTACAACGTATAACGTCATATAGTAATAGCTTCTGACGCATGACGTGATATAGTATTACCTTATAACATATAACGTCATATGGTAATAGCTTCTAACGCATAACGTGATATAGTATTACCTTATAACATATAACGTCATATGGTAATAGCTTCTGACGTATAACGTTATATAGTATTACCTTATTAGGTAAAGCGTCATATAGTAATAGCTTCTAACGTACAACGTTATATAGTATTACCTTATAACGTATAACGTTATCTAGTATTACCTTATAACGTACAGCGTTATATAGTATTACCTTATAACGTATAACGTTATCTAGTATTACCTTATAACGTACAACGTCATACAGTAATAGCTACCAACGTATAAAGTTACATAGTAATAGCTTTTAACGTATAACGTTATATAGTATTACCTTATAAGGTATAACGTCATATAGTAATAGCTTCTAACGTATAACGCTATATAGTATTACCTTATAACGTAAAACGTCATATAGTAATAGCTTCTGACGTATAACGTTATATAGTATTACCTTATTAGGTATAACGTCATATAGTATTAGCTTCTAACGTATAACGTTATATAGTATTACCTGATAAGGCATAACGTCATATAGTAATAGCTTCTAACGTATAACGCTATATAGTATTACCTTATTACGTAAAACGTCATATAGTAATTGCTTCTGACGTATATCGTTATATAGTATTACCTTATTAGGTATAACGTTATATAGTAATAGCTTCTAACGTATAACGTTATATAGTATTACCTTATAAGGTATAACGTAATATAGTTATAGCTTCTAACGTATAACGTTATGTACTATTACCTTACAACGTACAACGTTATATAGTATTACCTTATAACGTATAACGTTATCTAGTATTACCTTATAACGTACAACGTTATATAGTATTACCTTATAACGTATAACGTTATCTAGTATTACCTTATAACGTATAACGTTATCTAGTATTACCTTATAACGTACAACGTCATACAGTAATAGCATCCAACGTATAAAGTTACATAGTAATAGCTTCTAACGTATAACGTTATATAGTATTACCTTATAAGGTATAACGTCATATAGTAATAGCTTCTAACGTATAACGTTATGTACCATTACCTTACAACGTATAACGTCATATAGTCTTACCTTATAAGGTATAACGTCATATAGTAATTGCTTCTAACGTATAACGTTATAAGCTATTACCTAATAAGGTATAACGTTATAGAGTGTTACCTTATAACGTATAACGTCATATAGTAGTAGCTTCTGACGTATAATGTTATATACTATTACCTTATAACTTATAACGTTATATAGTATTACCTTATAACGTATAACGTTATCTAGTATTACCTTATAACGTACAACGTCATACAGTAATAGCATCCAACATATAAAGTTACATAGTAATAGCTTCTAACGTATAACGTTATATAGTATTTCCTTATAACGTATAACGTTATCTAGTATTACCTTATAACCTACAACGTTATATAGTATTACCTTATAACGTATAAAGTTATCTAGTATTACCTTATAACGTGCAACGTCATATAGTAATAGCTTCTAACGTATAACGTTATATAGTATTACCTGATAAGGAATAACGTCATATAGTAATAGCTTCTAACGTATAACGCTATATAGTATTACCTTATAACGTAAAACGTCATATAGTAATAGCTTCTGACGTATAACGTTATATAGTATTACCTTATTAGGTATAACGTCATATAGTAATAGCTGCTAACGTATAACGCTATATAGTACTACCTTATAACGTATAACGTCATATAATATTACCTTATAACGTATAACGTCATATAGTAATGGCTTCTTACGTATGACGTTATATAGTATTACCATGTAACGTATAACGTTATGTACTATTACCTTATAACGTACAACGTTATATAGGATTACCTTTTAACGTCTAACGTTATATAGTATTATCTTATAACGTATAATGTCATATAGTAATAGCTTCCTGCGTATAACGTTATATAGTATTACTTTATAAGGTATAACGTCATATAGTAATAGCTGCTAACGTATAACGCTATATAGAACTACCTTATAACGTATAACGTCATATAATATTACCATGTAACGTATGACTTCATATAGTAATAGCTTCCAACATATAACGCTATATAGTAGTACCATGTAACGTATGACGTTATGTACTAATACCTTATAACGTACAACGTTATATGGTATTACCTTTCAGCGTATAACGTTATATAGTATTACCTTATAAGGTATAACGTCATATAGTAATAGCTTCTAACGTATAACGTTATGTACCATTACCTTACAACGTATAACGTCATATAGTCTTACCTTATAAGGTATAACGTCATATAGTAATTGCTTCTAACGTATAACGTTATAAGCTATTACCTAATAAGGTATAACGTTATACAGTGTTACCTTATAACGTATAACGTCATATAGTAGTAGCTTCTGACGTATAATGTTATATAGTATTACCTTATAACTTATAACGTTATATAGTATTACCTTATAACGTATAACGTTATCTAGTATTACCTTATAACGTACAACGTCATACAGTAATAGCATCCAACATATAAAGTTACATAGTAATAGCTTCTAACGTATAACGTTATATAGTATTTCCTTATAACGTATAACGTTATCTAGTATTACCTTATAACCTACAACGTTATATAGTATTACATTATAACGTATAAAGTTATCTAGTATTACCTTATAACGTGCAACGTCATATAGTAATAGCTTCTAACGTATAACGTTATATAGTATTACCTGATAAGGAATAACGTCATATAGTAATAGCTTCTAACGTATAACGCTATATAGTATTACCTTATAACGTAAAACGTCATATAGTAATAGCTTCTGACGTATAACGTTATATAGTATTACCTTATTAGGTATAACGTCATACAGTAATAGCTGCTAACGTATAACGCTATATAGTACTACCTTATAACGTATAACGTCATATAATATTACCTTATAACGTATAACGTCATATAGTAATGGCTTCTAACGTATGACGTTATATAGTATTACCATGTAACGTATAACGTTATGTACTATTACCTTATAACGTACACCGTTATATAGGATTACCTTTTAACGTCTAACGTTATATAGTATTATCTTATAAGGTATAACGTCATATAGTAATAGCTTCTAACGTATAATGTTATATAGCATTACCTTATAAGGTATAGCGTCATATAGTAATAGCTTCTAACGTATAACGTTATATAGTATTACCTTATAAGGTATAACGTCATATAGTAATAGCTTCTAACGTATAACGTTATATAGTATTACCTTATAAGGTATAACGTCATATAGTAATAGCTTCTAACGAATAACGTTATATAGTATTACCTTATAAGGTATAACGTCATATAGTAATAGCTTCTAACGTATAACGTTATATAGTATTACCTTATAACGTATAACGTTATATTTGATTACCTTATAACGAATAAAGTTATGTAGTACTACCTTATAAGGTATAACGGCATGCAGTAATAGCTTCCTACGTATAACGTTAAATAGTATTACCTTATAAGGTATAACGTTATATAGTAATACCTTCTAACGTATAACGTTATAAGCTATTACCTAATAACGTACAACGTTATATAGTATTACCTTATAACGTATAACGTTATCTAGTATTACCTTATAACGTATAACGTTATATAGTATTACCTTATAACGTATAACGTTATATGGTATTACCTGATAATGTATAACGTCATATAGTAATAGCTTCTAACGTATAACGCTATATAGTGTTACCTTATAACGTAAAACGTCGTATAGTAATAGCTTCTGACGTATAACGTTATATAGTTTTACCTTATAAGGTATAACGTCATATAGTAATAGCTTCTAACGTATAACTTTATATAGTATTACCTTATAAGGTATAACGTAATATAGTTATAGCTTCTAACGTATAACGTTATGTATTACTACCTTACAACGTATAACGTCATATAGTAATAGCTTCTAACGTATAACGTTATATAGTATTACCTTTTAACGTATAACGTTATATAGTATTACCTTTTAACGTATAACGTTATATAGTATTACCTTATAACGTATAACGTTATATTTGATTACCTTATAACATGTAAAGTTATGTAGTACTACCTTATAAGGTATAACGCCATGTAGTAATAGCTTCCTACGTATAACGTTAAATAGTATTACTTTATCAGGTATAACGTAATATAGTAATAGCATCTATCGTATAACGTTATATAGTAGTATCTTATTAGGTATAACGTCATATAGTAATAGCTTCTAACGCATAACGTTATATAGTATTACCTTATAAGGTATAACGTAATATAGTTATAGTTTCTAACGTACAACGTTATATATTATTACCTTATAACGTATAATGTTATGTAGTATTACCTTATAACGTATAACGTTATGTACTATTACCTTATAACGTATAACGTCATATAGTAATAGCTTCCAACGTATAAAGTTACATAGTAATAGCTTCAAACGTATAACGTTATATAGTATTACCTTATAAGGTATAACGTCATATAGTAATAGCCTCTAACGTATAACGTTATGTACCATTACCTTACAACGTATAACGTCATATAGTAATAGCTTCCAACGAATAACGTTACATAGTAACACCTCCTATGGTATAACGTTACATAGTAGTACCTCTTATGGTATAACGTTGTATAATATTAACTTATAACGTACAACGTTATATATTATTACCTTATATCGTATAATGTTATGTAGTATTACCTTATAACGTATAAAGTTATGTAGTATTAGCTTATAAGGTATAACGCCATATAGTACTAGCTTCCTACCTATAACGTTATATAGTAATACCTCCTATGGTATAACGTTGTATAATATTAACTTACAACGTACAACGATATATATTATTACCTTGTATCGTATAACGTTATACAGTATTACCTTATAAGGTATAATGTCATATAGTAATAGCTTCTAATGTATAACGTTATGTAGTATTACCTTATAACGAATAACGTCATATAGTAATATCTACTAACGTATAACTTTGTGTGCTATTACCTTACAACGTATAACATCATATAGTAATAGCTTCTGACGTACAACATTATATAGTACTACCTTAAAACGTATAACGTCACATAGTAATGGCTTCTAACGTACAACGTTATATATTATTACCTTATAAGGTATAACGTCATATAGTCATAGCTTTTAACGTATAACGTTATATAGTATTACATTATAACGTATAACGTCATATAGTAACAGCTTCTAACGTATAACGTTATATAGTATTACCTTATAACGTATAACGTCATAGAGTAATAGCTTCTAACGTATAACATTATATAGTATTACCTTATAATGTATAACGTCATAGAGTAATAGCTTCTAACGTATAACGTCATATAGTAATAGCTTCCAACGTATAAAGTTACATAGTAATGGCATCTAACGTATAACGTTATATAGTATTACCTTATAAGGTATAACGTCATATAGTAATAGCTTCTAACGTACAACGTTATATATTATTACCTTATAACGAATAATGTTATGTAGTATTACCTTATAACGTATAACGTTATGTACTATTACCTTATAACGTATAACGTCATATAGTAATAGCTTCTGACGTATAATGTTATATAGTACTACCTTATAAGGTATAACCTCACATAGTAATGGCTTCTAACGTACAACGTTATATAGTATTACCTTATAACGTATAACGTTATCTAGTATTACCTTATAACGTACAACGTCGTATAGTAATAGCCTCTAACGTATAACGTTATATAGTATTACCTTATAACGTATAACGTCATATAGTAATAGCATCTGACGTATCACATTATATAGTACTACCTTATAAGGTATAACGTCACATAGTAATGGCTTCTAACGTACAACGTTATATAGTATTACCTTATAAGGTATAACGTCATATTGTAATAGCTTCTAACGTATAACGTTATAGAGAATTACCTTATACCGTGTAACGTTATATAGTATTACCTAATATCGTACAAAGTAATAAAATATTAACTTATAACGTATAACGTCGTATAGTAATAGCTTCTAACGTATAATGTTATGTACCATTACCTTACAACGTCTAACGTCATATAGTAATAGCTTCCTACGTATAACGTTATATAGTAATACATCCTATGGTATGACGTTGTATGACATTAACTTACAACGTACAACGATATATATTAGTACCTTGTATCGTATAAAGTTATATAGTATTAGCTTCTAACGTGCAACGTCATATAGTATTACCTTATAACGTATAACGTCATATAGTAATAGCTTCCAACGTATAACGTTACATAGTAATACCTCCTATGGCATAACGTTTCATAGTAATACCTCCTGTGGTATAACGTTGTATAATATTAACTTATAACGTACAACGTTATATATTATTACCTTATAACTTATAATGTTATGTAGTATTACCTTATAACGTATAACGTTATGTACTATTACCTTATAAGGTATAACGTCATATAGTCATAGCTTTTAACGTATAACGTTATATAGTATTACCTTATAACGTATAACGTCATATAGTAATAGCTTCTAACCTATAACGTTAAATAGTATTACCTTATAGTGTATAACGTCATAGAGTAATACCTTCTAAAGTATCACGTTATATAGTATTACCTTATAACGTATAACGTCATGGAGTAATAGCTTCTAAAGTTTAACGTTATATAGTAATAGCTTCCAACGTATAAAGTTACATAGTAATAGCTTCTAACGTACAACGTTATATATTATTACCTTATAACGTATAATGTTATGTAGTATTACCTTATAACGTATAACGTTATGTACTATTACCTTATAACGTACAACGTTGGATAGTAATACCTTTTAACGTATAACGTTATATAGTATTACCTTATAACGTATAACGTTATCTAGTATTACCTTATAAGGTATAACGACATGTAGTAATAGCTTCCTACGTATAACGTTAAATAGTATTACTATATAAGGTATAACGTTATATAGTAATACCTTCTAATGTATAACGTTATGTACCATTACCTTACAACGTATAACGTCATATAGTCATACCTTATAAGGTATAACGTCATATAGTAATAGCTTCTAACGTATAAGGTTAGAAGCAATTACCTAATAAGGTATAACGTTATACAGTGTTACCTTATAACGTATAACGTTATATTTGATTACCTTATAACATGTAAACTTATGTAGTCTTCCTTATAAGGTATAACGCCATGTAGTAATAGCTTCCTACGTATAACGTTAAATAGTATTACCTTATCAGGTATAACGTTATATAGTAATACCTTCTAACGTATAACGTTATAAGCTATTACATAATAACGTACAACGTTATATAGTATTACCTTATAACGTATAACGTTATCTACTACTACCTTATAACGTTCAACGTTATATAGTATTACCTTTTAACGTATAACGTTATGTAGTATTACCTTATAACGTACAACGTTATATAGTATTACCTTATTACGTATAACGTTATATAGTATTACCTTATAACGTATAACGTTATCTAGTATTACCTTATAACGTACAATGTTATATAGTATTACCTTATAACGTATAACGTTATATTTGATTACCTTATAACGAATAAAGTTATGTAGTACTACCTTATAAGGTATAACGCCATGCAGTAATAGCTTCTAACGTATAACGTTATATAGTATTACCTGATAAGGTATAACGTCATATAGTAATAGCTTCTATCCTATAACGCTATATAGTATTACCTTATAACGTATAACGTCATATAGTAATAGCTTCAGACGTATAACGTTATATAGTATTACCTTATAAGGTATAACGTCATATAGTAATAGCTTCTAACGTATAACGTTATATAGTATTACTTTATAAGGTATAACGTAATATAGTTGTAGCTTCTAACGTATAACGCTATATCGTATTACTTTATAACGTATAACGTCATATAGTAATAGCTTCAGACGTATAACGTTATACAGTATTACCTTATAAGGTATAACGTCATATAGTAATAGCTTCTAACGTATAACGTTATATAGTATTCCCTTATAAGGTATAACGTAATATAGTTATAGCTTCTAACGTATAACGTTATGTACTATTACCTTACTACGTATAACGTCATTTAGTAATAGCTTCTAACGTATAACGTTATATAGTATTACCTTTTAACATATAACGTTATATAGTATTACCTATTAACGTATAACGTTATATAGTATTACCTTATAACATGTAAAGTTATGTAGTACTACCTTATAAGGTATAACGCCATGTAGTAACAGCTTCCTACGTATAACGTTAAATAGTATTACCTTATCAGGTATAACGTTATATAGTAATAGCTTCTATGGTATATCGTTATATAGTATTACCTTATAAGGTATAACGTCATATAGTAATAGCTTCTTACGTATAACGTTATATAGTATTACCTTATAAGGTATATCGTAATATAGTTATAGCTTCTAACGTATAACGTAATGTACTATTACCAGACAACGTATAACGTCATATAGTACTAGCTTCCTACTTATAACGTTACATAGTAAGACCTCCTATGGTATAACGTTACATAGTAGTACCTCCTATGGTATAACGTTCTATAATATTAACTTATAACGTACAACGTTATATATTATTACCTTATAACGTATAATGTTATGTTGTATTACCTTATAACGTATAACGTTATGTACTATTACCTTATAACGTATAACGTCATATAGCAACAGCTTCTGACGTATAATGTTATATAGTATTACCTTATAACGTATAACGTTATATTTGATTACCTTATAACGAATAAAGTTATGTAGTACTACCTTATAAGGTATAACGCCATGTAGTAATAGCTTCCTACGTATAACATTAAATAGTATTACCTTATAAGGTGTAACGTCATAGAGTAATATCTTCTAACGTTTAACGTTATATAGTAAAATCTTCCAAGGTATAAAGTTACATAGTAATAGCTTCTAACGTATAACGTTATATAGTATTACCTTATAAGGCATAACGTCATATAGTTATAGCTTCTAACGTATAACGTTATGTACTATTACCTTACAACATATAACGTCATATAGTAATAGCTTCCTACTTATAACGTTACATAGTAATACCTCCTATGGCACAACGTTACATAGTAATACCTCCTATGGTATAACGTTGTATAATATTAACTTATAACGTACAACGTTATATATTATTACCTTATAACGTATAATGTTATGTAGTATTACCTTACAACGTATAACGTTATGTATTATTACCTTACAACGTATAACGTCATATAGTAATAGCTTCTGACGCATAACGTGATATAGTATTACCTTATAACGTATAACGTTATATTTGATTACCTTATAACGAATAAAGTTATGTAGTACTACCTTATAAGGTATAACGCCATGCAGTAATATCTTCCTACGTATAACGTTATCTAGTATAACCTTATAACGTACAACGTTATATAGTATTACCTTATAACGTATAACGTTATCTAGTATTACCTTATAACGTACAATGTTATATAGTATTACCTTATAACGTATAACGTTATATTTGATTACCTTATAACGAATAAAGTTATGTAGTACTACCTTATAAGGTATAACGCCATGCAGTAATAGCTTCTAACCTATAACGTTATATAGTATTACCTTATAAGGTATAACGTAATATAGTTGTAGCTTCTAACGTATAACGCTATATCGTATTACTTTATAACGTATAACGTCATATAGTAATAGCTTCAGACGTATAACGTTATACAGTATTACCTTATAAGGTTTAACGTCATATAGTAATAGCTTCTAACGTATAACGTTATATAGTATTCCCTTATAAGGTATAACGTAATATAGTTATAGCTTCTAACGTATAACGTTATGTACTATTACCTTACTACGTATAACGTCATTTAGTAATAGCTTCTAACGTATAACGTTATATAGTATTACCTTTTGACATATAACGTTATATAGTATTACCTATTAACGTATTACGTTATATAGTATTACCTTATAACATGTAAAGTTATGTAGTACTACCTTATAAGGTATAACGCCATGTAGTAACAGCTTCCTACGTATAACGTTAAATAGTATTACCTTATCAGGTATAACGTTATATAGTAATAGCTTCTATGGTATATCGTTATATAGTAATAGCTTCTAACGTATAACGCTATATAGTATTACCTTATAAGGTATAACGTCATATAGTAATAGCTTCTAACGTACAACGTTATGTACCATTACCTTACAACGTATAACGTCATATAGTCTTACCTTATAAGGTATAACGTCACATAGTAATAGCTTCTAACGTATAACGCTATATAGTATTACCTTATAAGGTATAACGTCATAGAGTAATAGCTTCTAACGTATAACGTCATATAGTAATAGCTTCCAACGTATAAAGTTACATAGTAATAGCTTCTAACGTATAACGTTATATAGTATTACCTTATAACGTATAACGTTATATTTGATTACCTTATAACGAATAAAGTTATGTAGTACTACCTTATAAGGTATAACGCCATGCAGTAGTAGCTTCCTACGTATAACGTTAAATAGTATTACCTTATAAGGTATAACGTTATATAGTAATACCTTCTAACGTATAACGTTATAAGCTATTACCTAATAACGTACAACGTTATATAGTATTACCTTATAACGTATAACGTTATCTAGTATTACCTTATAACGTACAACGTCATATAGTAATAGCTTCTAACGTATAACGTTATATAGTATTACCTGATAAGGTATAACGTCATATAGTAATAGCTTCTAACGTATAACGTTATATAGTATTACCTTATAACGTATAACGTTATATTTGATTACCTTATAACGTATAACGCTATACAGTATTACCTTATATCGTATAACGTCATATAGTAATAGCTTCTAACGTACAACGTTATATAGTATTACCTTATAACGCATAACGCTATATAGTATTACCTTATAACGTATAACTTTATATAGTAATAGCTTCAGACGTATAACGTTATATAGTATTACCTTATAAGGTATAACGTCATATAGTAATAGCTTCTAACGTATAACGTTATATAGTATTACCTTATAAGGTATAACGTAATATAGTTATAGCTTCTAACGTATAACGTTATGTACTATTACATTACAACATATAACGTCATATAGTTATAGCTTCCAACGTATAAAGTTACATAGTAATAGCTTCTAACGTATAACGTTATATAGTATTACCTTATAAGGTATAACGTCATATAGTAATAGCTTCTAACGTATAACGTTATGTACCATTACATTACAACGTACAACGTTGTATAGTGTTACCTTTTAACGTATAACGTTATCTAGTATTACCTTATAACGTACAACGTTATATAGTATTACCTTATAACGTATAACGTTATATTTGATTACCTTATAACAATAAAGTTTTGTAGTACTACCTTATAAGGTACAACGCCATGCAGTAATAGCTTCCTACGTATAACGTTAAATAGTATTACCTTATAAGGTATAACGTTATATAGTAATACCTTCTAACGTATAATGTTATAAGCTATTACCTAATAACGTACAACGTTATATAGTATTACCTTATAACGTATAACGTTATCTAGTATAACCTTATAACGTACAACGTTATATAGTATTACCTTATAACGTATAACGTTATCTAGTATTACCTTATAACGTACAACATTATATAGTATTACCTTATAACGTATAACGTTATATTTGATTACCTTATAACGAATAAAGTTATGTAGTACTACCTTATAAGGTATAACGCCATGTAGTAATAGCTTCCTACGTATAACGTTAAATAGTAATACCTCCTATGGTATAACATTACATAGTAGTACCTCCTATGGTATATCGTTGTATAATATTAACTTATAACGTACAACGTTATATATTATTACCTTATATCGTATAATGTTATGTAGTATTACCTTATAACGTATAAAGTTATGTAGTATTAGCTTATAAGGTATAACGCCATATAGTACTAGCTTCCTACCTATAACGTTATATAGTAATACCTCCTATGGTATAACGTTGTATAATATTAACTTATAACGTACAACGTTATATATTATTACCTTATAACGTATAATGTTATGTAGTATTACCTTATAACGTATAACGTTATGTACTATTACCTTATAACGTATAACGTCATATAGTAATAGATTCTGACGCATAACGTGATATAGTATTACCTTATAACGTACAACGTCATATGGTAATAGCTTCTAACGTATAACGTTATATAGTATTACCTTATAAGGTATAACATCCTATAGTAATAGCTTCTAACGTATAACGTTATATAGTATTACCTTATAAGGTATAACGTCATATTGTAATAGCTTCTAACGTATAACGTTATATAGTATTACCTTACAACGTATAACGTCATATAGTAATAGCTTCCTACGTATAACGTTACATAGTAATACCTCCTATGGTATAACGTTGTATAATATTAACTTATAACGTACAACGTTATATATTATTACCTTATAACGAATAATGTTATGTAGTATTACCTTATAACGAATAACGTTATGTACTATTACCTTATAACGTATAACGTCATATAGTAATAGCTTCTCACGTATAATGTTATATAGTATTACCTTATAAGGTATAACATCATATAGTAGTAGCTTCTGACGTATAATGTTATATAGTATTACCTTATAACTTATAACGTTATATAGTATTACTAAATAACGTACAAAGTTATATAGTATTTCCTTATAACGTACAACGTTATATATTATTACCTTATATCGTATAATGTTATGTAGTATTACCTTATAACGTATAACGTTATATAGTATTACCTTATAAGGTATAACGTCATATAGTAATAGCTTCTATCGTACAACGCTATATAGTATTACCTTATAACGTAAAACGTCATATAGTGATAGCTTCTGACGTATAACGTTATATAGTATTACCTTATTAGGTATAACGTCATATAGTAATAGCTTCTACCGTATAACGTTATATAGTATTACCTTATAAGGTATAACGTAATATAGGTATAGCTTCTAACGTATAACGTTATGTACTATTACCTTACAACGTATAACGTCATATAGTAGTAGCTTCTAACGTATAACGTTATATAGTATTACCTTTTAACGTATAACGTTATATAGTATTACCTTATAACGTATAACGTCATATTTGATTACATTATAACGAATAAAGTTATGTAGTACTACCTTATAAGGTAAAACGCCATGCAGTAATAGCTTCCTACGTATAACGTTAAATAGTATTACTTTATAAGGTATAACGTTATATAGTAATACCTTCTAACGTATAACGTTATAAGCTATTACCAAATAACGTACAACGTTATATAGTATTACCTTATAACGTATAACGTTATCTAGTGTTACCTTATAACGTACAACGTTATATAGAATTACCTTATAACGTATAACGTTATCTAGTATTACCTTATAACGTACAACGTCATATAGTAATAGCTTCTAACGTATAACGTTATATAGTATTACCTGATAAGGTATAACGTCATATAGTAATAGCTTCTAACGTATAACGCTATATAGTATTACCTTATAACGTATAACGTCATGTAGTAATAGCTTCTGACGTATAACGTTATATAGTATTACCTTATAAGGTATAACGTCATATAGTAATAGCTTCTAACGTATAACGTTACATAGTATTACCTTATAACGTATAACGTTATATAGTACTACCTTATAACGTATAACGTTATATTTGATTACCTTATAACGTATAAAGTTATGTAGTACTACCTTATAATGTATAACGCCATGTAGTAATAGCTTCCAACGTATAACGATATATAGTATTACCTTATAAGGTATAACGTCATATAGTAATAGCTTCTAACGTATAACGTTATATAGTATTACCTTTTAACGTATAACGTTATATAGTATTACCTTTTAACGTATAACGTTATATAGTATTACCTTATAACGTATAACGTTATATTTGATTACCTTATAACATGTAAAGTTATGTAGTACTACCTTATAAGGTATAACGCCATATAGTAATAGCTTCCTACGTATAACATTAAATAGTATTACCTTATAAGGTATAACGTTATATAGTAATACCTTCTAACGTACAACGTCATATAGTAATCGCTTCTAATGTATAACGTTATATAGTATTACCTGATAAGGTATAACGTCATATAGTAATAGCTTCTAACGTATAACGCAGTATAGTATTACCTTATAACGTATAACGTCATATAGTAATAGCTTCTGACGTATAACGTCATATAGTAGTAGCTTCTGACGTATAATGTTATATAGTATTACCTTATAACTTATAACGTTATATAGTATTACTAAATAACGTACAAAGTAATATAGTATTACCTTATAACGTATAACGTTATCTACTATTACCTTATAACGTACAACGTTGTATAGTATTACCTTATAAGGTACAACGTTATATAGTATTACCTTATAACGTATAACGTTATCTAGTATTACCTTATAACGTACAACGTCATATAGTAATCGCTTCTAATGTATAACGTTATATAGTATTACCTGATAAGGTATAACGTCATATAGTAATAGCTTCTAACGTATAACGCAGTATAGTATTACCTTATAACGTATAACGTCATATAGTAATAGCTTCTGACGTATAACGTCATATAGTAGTAGCTTCTGACGTATAATGTTATATAGTATTACCTTATAACTTATAACGTTATATAGTATTACTAAATAACGTACAAAGTAATATAGTATTACCTTATAACGTATAACGTTATCTACTATTACCTTATAACGTACAACGTTGTATAGTATTACCTTTTAACGTATAATGTTATGTAGTATTACCTTATAACGTATAACGTTATGTACTATTACCTTACAACGTATAACGTCATATAGTAATAGCTTCTGACGCATGACGTGATATAGTATTACCTTATAACATATAACGTCATATGGTAATAGCTTCTAACGCATAACGTGATATAGTATTACCTTATAACATACAACGTCATATGGTAATAGCTTCTGACGTATAACGTTATATAGTATTACCTTATTAGGTAAAGCGTCATATAGTAATAGCTTCTAACGTACAACGTTATATAGTATTACCTTATAACGTATAACGTTATCTAGTATTACCTTATAACGTACAGCGTTATATAGTATTACCTTATAACGTATAACGTTATCTAGTATTACCTTATAACGTACAACGTCATACAGTAATAGCTACCAACGTATAAAGTTACATAGTAATAGCTTTTAACGTATAACGTTATATAGTATTACCTTATAAGGTATAACGTCATATAGTAATAGCTTCTAACGTATAACGCTATATAGTATTACCTTATAACGTAAAACGTCATATAGTAATAGCTTCTGACGTATAACGTTATATAGTATTACCTTATTAGGTATAACGTCATATAGTATTAGCTTCTAACGTATAACGTTATATAGTATTACCTGATAAGGCATAACGTCATATAGTAATAGCTTCTAACGTATAACGCTATATAGTATTACCTTATTACGTAAAACGTCATATAGTAATTGCTTCTGACGTATATCGTTATATAGTATTACCTTATTAGGTATAACGTTATATAGTAATAGCTTCTAACGTATAACGTTATATAGTATTACCTTATAAGGTATAACGTAATATAGTTATAGCTTCTAACGTATAACGTTATGTACTATTACCTTACAACGTACAACGTTATATAGTATTACCTTATAACGTATAACGTTATCTAGTATTACCTTATAACGTACAACGTTATATAGTATTACCTTATAACGTATAACGTTATCTAGTATTACCTTATAACGTATAACGTTATCTAGTATTACCTTATAACGTACAACGTCATACAGTAATAGCATCCAACGTATAAAGTTACATAGTAATAGCTTCTAACGTATAACGTTATATAGTATTACCTTATAAGGTATAACGTCATATAGTAATAGCTTCTAACGTATAACGTTATGTACCATTACCTTACAACGTATAACGTCATATAGTCTTACCTTATAAGGTATAACGTCATATAGTAATTGCTTCTAACGTATAACGTTATAAGCTATTACCTAATAAGGTATAACGTTATAGAGTGTTACCTTATAACGTATAACGTCATATAGTAGTAGCTTCTGACGTATAATGTTATATACTATTACCTTATAACTTATAACGTTATATAGTATTACCTTATAACGTATAACGTTATCTAGTATTACCTTATAACGTACAACGTCATACAGTAATAGCATCCAACATATAAAGTTACATAGTAATAGCTTCTAACGTATAACGTTATATAGTATTTCCTTATAACGTATAACGTTATCTAGTATTACCTTATAACCTACAACGTTATATAGTATTACCTTATAACGTATAAAGTTATCTAGTATTACCTTATAACGTGCAACGTCATATAGTAATAGCTTCTAACGTATAACGTTATATAGTATTACCTGATAAGGAATAACGTCATATAGTAATAGCTTCTAACGTATAACGCTATATAGTATTACCTTATAACGTAAAACGTCATATAGTAATAGCTTCTGACGTATAACGTTATATAGTATTACCTTATTAGGTATAACGTCATATAGTAATAGCTGCTAACGTATAACGCTATATAGTACTACCTTATAACGTATAACGTCATATAATATTACCTTATAACGTATAACGTCATATAGTAATGGCTTCTTACGTATGACGTTATATAGTATTACCATGTAACGTATAACGTTATGTACTATTACCTTATAACGTACAACGTTATATAGGATTACCTTTTAACGTCTAACGTTATATAGTATTATCTTATAACGTATAATGTCATATAGTAATAGCTTCCTGCGTATAACGTTATATAGTATTACTTTATAAGGTATAACGTCATATAGTAATAGCTGCTAACGTATAACGCTATATAGAACTACCTTATAACGTATAACGTCATATAATATTACCATGTAACGTATGACTTCATATAGTAATAGCTTCCAACATATAACGCTATATAGTAGTACCATGTAACGTATGACGTTATGTACTAATACCTTATAACGTACAACGTTATATGGTATTACCTTTCAGCGTATAACGTTATATAGTATTACCTTATAAGGTATAACGTCATATAGTAATAGCTTCTAACGTATAACGTTATGTACCATTACCTTACAACGTATAACGTCATATAGTCTTACCTTATAAGGTATAACGTCATATAGTAATTGCTTCTAACGTATAACGTTATAAGCTATTACCTAATAAGGTATAACGTTATACAGTGTTACCTTATAACGTATAACGTCATATAGTAGTAGCTTCTGACGTATAATGTTATATAGTATTACCTTATAACTTATAACGTTATATAGTATTACCTTATAACGTATAACGTTATCTAGTATTACCTTATAACGTACAACGTCATACAGTAATAGCATCCAACATATAAAGTTACATAGTAATAGCTTCTAACGTATAACGTTATATAGTATTTCCTTATAACGTATAACGTTATCTAGTATTACCTTATAACCTACAACGTTATATAGTATTACATTATAACGTATAAAGTTATCTAGTATTACCTTATAACGTGCAACGTCATATAGTAATAGCTTCTAACGTATAACGTTATATAGTATTACCTGATAAGGAATAACGTCATATAGTAATAGCTTCTAACGTATAACGCTATATAGTATTACCTTATAACGTAAAACGTCATATAGTAATAGCTTCTGACGTATAACGTTATATAGTATTACCTTATTAGGTATAACGTCATATAGTAATAGCTGCTAACGTATAACGCTATATAGTACTACCTTATAACGTATAACGTCATATAATATTACCTTATAACGTATAACGTCATATAGTAATGGCTTCTAACGTATGACGTTATATAGTATTACCATGTAACGTATAACGTTATGTACTATTACCTTATAACGTACACCGTTATATAGGATTACCTTTTAACGTCTAACGTTATATAGTATTATCTTATAAGGTATAACGTCATATAGTAATAGCTTCTAACGTATAATGTTATATAGCATTACCTTATAAGGTATAGCGTCATATAGTAATAGCTTCTAACGTATAACGTTATATAGTATTACCTTATAAGGTATAACGTCATATAGTAATAGCTTCTAACGTATAACGTTATATAGTATTACCTTATAAGGTATAACGTCATATAGTAATAGCTTCTAACGAATAACGTTATATAGTATTACCTTATAAGGTATAACGTCATATAGTAATAGCTTCTAACGTATAACGTTATATAGTATTACCTTATAACGTATAACGTTATATTTGATTACCTTATAACGAATAAAGTTATGTAGTACTACCTTATAAGGTATAACGGCATGCAGTAATAGCTTCCTACGTATAACGTTAAATAGTATTACCTTATAAGTTATAACGTTATATAGTAATACCTTCTAACGTATAACGTTATAAGCTATTACCTAATAACGTACAACGTTATATAGTATTACCTTATAACGTATAACGTTATCTAGTATTACCTTATAACGTATAACGTTATATAGTATTACCTTATAACGTATAACGTTATATGGTATTACCTGATAATGTATAACGTCATATAGTAATAGCTTCTAACGTATAACGCTATATAGTGTTACCTTATAACGTAAAACGTCGTATAGTAATAGCTTCTGACGTATAACGTTATATAGTTTTACCTTATAAGGTATAACGTCATATAGTAATAGCTTCTAACGTATAACTTTATATAGTATTACCTTATAAGGTATAACGTAATATAGTTATAGCTTCTAACGTATAACGTTATGTATTACTACCTTACAACGTATAACGTCATATAGTAATAGCTTCTAACGTATAACGTTATATAGTATTACCTTTTAACGTATAACGTTATATAGTATTACCTTTTAACGTATAACGTTATATAGTATTACCTTATAACGTATAACGTTATATTTGATTACCTTATAACATGTAAAGTTATGTAGTACTACCTTATAAGGTATAACGCCATGTAGTAATAGCTTCCTACGTATAACGTTAAATAGTATTACTTTATCAGGTATAACGTAATATAGTAATAGCATATATCGTATAACGTTATATAGTAGTATCTTATTAGGTATAACGTCATATAGTAATAGCTTCTAACGCATAACGTTATATAGTATTACCTTATAAGGTATAACGTAATATAGTTATAGTTTCTAACGTACAACGTTATATATTATTACCTTATAACGTATAATGTTATGTAGTATTACCTTATAACGTATAACGTTATGTACTATTACCTTATAACGTATAACGTCATATAGTAATAGCTTCCAACGTATAAAGTTACATAGTAATAGCTTCAAACGTATAACGTTATATAGTATTACCTTATAAGGTATAACGTCATATAGTAATAGCCTCTAACGTATAACGTTATGTACCATTACCTTACAACGTATAACGTCATATAGTAATAGCTTCCAACGAATAACGTTACATAGTAACACCTCCTATGGTATAACGTTACATAGTAGTACCTCTTATGGTATAACGTTGTATAATATTAACTTATAACGTACAACGTTATATATTATTACCTTATATCGTATAATGTTATGTAGTATTACCTTATAACGTATAAAGTTATGTAGTATTAGCTTATAAGGTATAACGCCATATAGTACTAGCTTCCTACCTATAACGTTATATAGTAATACCTCCTATGGTATAACGTTGTATAATATTAACTTACAACGTACAACGATATATATTATTACCTTGTATCGTATAACGTTATACAGTATTACCTTATAAGGTATAATGTCATATAGTAATAGCTTCTAATGTATAACGTTATGTAGTATTACCTTATAACGAATAACGTCATATAGTAATAGCTTCTAACGTATAACGTTATAAGCTATTACCTAATAACTTACAACGCTATATAGTATTACCTTATAACGTATGATGTTATATAGTATTACTTAATAACGTACAACGTTATATAGTATTACCTTATAACGTATAACCTCGTATAGTAATATCTACTAACGTATAACTTTGTGTGCTATTACCTTACAACGTATAACATCATATAGTAATAGCTTCTGACGTACAACATTATATAGTACTACCTTAAAACGTATAACGTCACATAGTAATGGCTTCTAACGTACAACGTTATATATTATTACCTTATAAGGTATAACGTCATATAGTCATAGCTTTTAACGTATAACGTTATATAGTATTACATTATAACGTATAACGTCATATAGTAACAGCTTCTAACGTATAACGTTATATAGTATTACCTTATAACGTATAACGTCATAGAGTAATAGCTTCTAACGTATAACATTATATAGTATTACCTTATAATGTATAACGTCATAGAGTAATAGCTTCTAACGTATAACGTCATATAGTAATAGCTTCCAAAGTATAAAGTTACATAGTAATGGCATCTAACGTATAACGTTATATAGTATTACCTTATAAGGTATAACGTCATATAGTAATAGCTTCTAACGTACAACGTTATATATTATTACCTTATAACGAATAATGTTATGTAGTATTACCTTATAACGTATAACGTTATGTACTATTACCTTATAACGTATAACGTCATATAGTAATAGCTTCTGACGTATAATGTTATATAGTACTACCTTATAAGGTATAACCTCACATAGTAATGGCTTCTAACGTACAACGTTATATAGTATTACCTTATAACGTATAACGTTATCTAGTATTACCTTATAACGTACAACGTCGTATAGTAATAGCCTCTAACGTATAACGTTATATAGTATTACCTTATAACGTATAACGTCATATAGTAATAGCATCTGACGTATCACATTATATAGTACTACCTTATAAGGTATAACGTCACATAGTAATGGCTTCTAACGTACAACGTTATATAGTATTACCTTATAAGGTATAACGTCATATTGTAATAGCTTCTAACGTATAACGTTATAGAGAATTACCTTATACCGTGTAACGTTATATAGTATTACCTAATATCGTACAAAGTAATAAAATATTAACTTATAACGTATAACGTCGTATAGTAATAGCTTCTAACGTATAATGTTATGTACCATTACCTTACAACGTCTAACGTCATATAGTAATAGCTTCCTACGTATAACGTTATATAGTAATACATCCTATGGTATGACGTTGTATGACATTAACTTACAACGTACAACGATATATATTAGTACCTTGTATCGTATAAAGTTATATAGTATTAGCTTCTAACGTGCAACGTCATATAGTATTACCTTATAACGTATAACGTCATATAGTAATAGCTTCCAACGTATAACGTTACATAGTAATACCTCCTATGGCATAACGTTTCATAGTAATACCTCCTGTGGTATAACGTTGTATAATATTAACTTATAACGTACAACGTTATATATTATTACCTTATAACTTATAATGTTATGTAGTATTACCTTATAACGTATAACGTTATGTACTATTACCTTATAAGGTATAACGTCATATAGTCATAGCTTTTAACGTATAACGTTATATAGTATTACCTTATAACGTATAACGTCATATAGTAATAGCTTCTAACCTATAACGTTAAATAGTATTACCTTATAGTGTATAACGTCATAGAGTAATACCTTCTAACGTATCACGTTATATAGTATTACCTTATAACGTATAACGTCATGGAGTAATAGCTTCTAAAGTTTAACGTTATATAGTAATAGCTTCCAACGTATAAAGTTACATAGTAATAGCTTCTAACGTACAACGTTATATATTATTACCTTATAACGTATAATGTTATGTAGTATTACCTTATAACGTATAACGTTATGTACTATTACCTTATAACGTACAACGTTGGATAGTAATACCTTTTAACGTATAACGTTATATAGTATTACCTTATAACGTATAACGTTATCTAGTATTACCTTATAAGGTATAACGACATGTAGTAATAGCTTCCTACGTATAACGTTAAATAGTATTACTATATAAGGTATAACGTTATATAGTAATACCTTCTAATGTATAACGTTATGTACCATTACCTTACAACGTATAACGTCATATAGTCATACCTTATAAGGTATAACGTCATATAGTAATAGCTTCTAACGTATAAGGTTAGAAGCAATTACCTAATAAGGTATAACGTTATACAGTGTTACCTTATAACGTATAACGTTATATTTGATTACCTTATAACATGTAAACTTATGTAGTCTTCCTTATAAGGTATAACGCCATGTAGTAATAGCTTCCTACGTATAACGTTAAATAGTATTACCTTATCAGGTATAACGTTATATAGTAATACCTTCTAACGTATAACGTTATAAGCTATTACATAATAACGTACAACGTTATATAGTATTACCTTATAACGTATAACGTTATCTACTACTACCTTATAACGTTCAACGTTATATAGTATTACCTTTTAACGTATAACGTTATATAGTATTACCTTATAACGTATAACGTTATATTTGATTACCTTATAACGAATAAAGTTATGTAGTACTACCTTATAAGGTATAACGGCATGCAGTAATAGCTTCCTACGTATAACGTTAAATAGTATTACCTTATAAGGTATAACGTTATATAGTAATACCTTCTAACGTATAACGTTATAAGCTATTACCTAATAACGTACAACGTTATATAGTATTACCTTATAACTTATAACGTTATCTAGTATTACCTTATAACGTATAACGTCATATAGAAATCGCTTCTGACGTATAACATTATATAGTACTACCTTATAAGGTATAACGTCACATAGTAATGGCTTCTAACGTACAACGTTATATAGTATTACCTTATAACGTATAACGTTATCTAGTATTACCTTATAACGTACAACGTCATATAGTAATAGCTTCTAACGTATAACGTTATATAGTATTACCGTATAACGTATAACGTCCTAGAGTAATAGATTCTAACGTATAACGTTATATAGTATTACCTTATAACGTATAACGTTATCTAGTATTACCTTAAAACGTACAACGTCATATAGTCATAGCTTCTAACGTATGACGTTATATAGTACTACCTTATGAGGTATAACATCACATAGTAATTGCTTCTAACGTATAACGTTATAAGCTATTACCTAATAACCTATAACGCTATATAGTATTACCTTATAACGTATTAAGTTATATAGTATTACCTTATAAGGTATAACGCGATATAGTAATAGCTTACTACGAATAACGTTATATAGTATTACCTTATAACGTATAACGTTATCTAGTATTACCTTATAACGTACAACGTCGTATAGTAATAGCTTCTAACGTATAACGTTATATAGTATTACCTTATAACGTATAACGTCATATAGTAATAGCTTCTGACGTACAACGTTAAATAGTATTACCTTATAACGTATAACGTCATACAGTAATTGCTTCTGACGTATAACGTTATATAGTATTACCTTGTAATGTGTTACGTTATATAGCAATAGCTTCTAAAGTATAACGATATATTGTATTACCATATAACGTATAATGTTATATTTGATTACCTAATAACGTATAAAGTTATGTAGTACTACCTTATAAGGTATGACGCCATATAGTAATAGCTTCCTACGTATAACGTTAAATAGTTTAACCTTGTAAGGAATAACGTCATATAGTAATACCTTCTAACGTATAACGTTATAAGCTATTACCTAATAACGTACAACGTTATATAGTATTACCTTATAACGTATAACGTTATATAGTATTACCTGATAACTTATAACGTCTTATAGTAATAGCTTCTGACGTATAACGTTATATAGTATTACCTTATAATGTATAACGTTATATAATATTACCTTATAACGTATAACGTTATATAGTATCACCTTATATAGTATAACGTCATATAGTAATAGCTTCCTACGTATAACGTTAAATAGTATTACCTTATAACGTATAACGTCATAGAGTAATAGCTTCTAACGTATAACGTTATATAGTATTACCTTATAACGTATAACGTCATAGAGTAATAGCTTCTAACGTATAACGTTATATAGTATTACCTTATAACGTATAACGTCATAGAGTAATAGCTTCGAACGTATAACGTTATATAGTATTACCTTATAACGTATAACGTCATAGAGTAATAGCTTCTAACGTTTAACGTCATATAGTAGTAGCTTCCAACGTATAACGTTACATAGTAATATCTCCTATGGCATAACGTTACATAGTAATACCTCCTATGGTATAACGTTGTATAATATTAACTTACAACGTACAACGTTATATATTATTACCTTATAACTTATAATGTTATGTAGTATTACCTTATGATGTATAACGTCATAGAGTAATAGCTTCTAACGTATAACGTCATATAGTAATAGCTTCTGACGTATAACATTATATAGTATTACCGTATAACGTATAACGTCATAGAGTAATAGATTCTAACGTATAACGTTATATAGTATTACCTTATAAGGTATAACGTCATAGAGTAATAGATTCTAACGTATAACGTTATATAGTATTACCTTATAAGGTATAATGTCATATAGTCATAGCTTCTAACGTATAACGTTATACAGTATTACCTTATGACGTATAACGTCATATAGTATTAGCTTCTAACGTATAACGTCATATAGTAATAGCTTCTAACGTATAACGTTATATAGTATTACCGTATAACGTATAACGTCATAGAGTAATAGATTGTAACGTATAACGTTATATAGTATTACCTTATAAGGTATAACGTCATATTGTAATAGCTTCTAACGTATAACGTTATAGCGAATTACCTTATACCGTGTAACGTTATATAGTATTACCTAATAACATACAAAGTAATAAAATATTAACTTATAACGTAGAACGTCGTATAGTAATAGCTTCTAACGTATAATGTTATGTACCATTACCTTACAACGTCTAACGTCATATAGTAATAGCTTCCTACGTATAACGTTATATAGTAATACATCCTATGGTATGACGTTGTATGATATTAACTTACAACGTACAACGATATATATTAGTACCTTGTATCGTATAAAGTTATATAGTATTAGCTTCTAACGTGCAACGTCATATAGTATTACCTTATAACGTATAACGTCATATAGTAATAGCTTCCAACGTATAACGTTACATAGTAATACCTCCTATGGCATAACGTTTCATAGTAATACCTCCTGTGGTATAACGTTGTATAATATTAACTTATAACGTACAACGTTATATATTATTACCTTATAACTTATAATGTCATGTAGTATTACCTTATAACGTATAACGTTATGTACTATTACCTTATAACGTATAACGTCATATAGTAATGGCTTCTAACGTACAACGTTATATAGTATTACCTTATAAGGTATAACGTCATATAGTCATAGCTTTTAACGTATAACGTTATATAGTATTACCTTATAGTGTATAACGTCATAGAGTAATACCTTCTAACGTATCACGTTATATAGTATTACCTTATAACGTATAACGTCATGGAGTAATAGCTTCTAAAGTTTAACGTTATATAGTAATAGCTTCCAACGTATAAAGTTACATAGTAATAGCTTCTAACGTATAACGTTACATAGTATTACCTTATAAGGTATAACGTCATATAGTAATAGCTTCTAACGTATAACGTTATCTACCATTACCTTACAACGTTTAAAGTCATATAGTAATAGCTTCCAACGTATAACGTTACCTAGTAACACCTCCTATGGCATAACGTTACATAGTAATACCTCCTATGGTATAACGTTGTATAATATTAACTTACAACGTACAACGTTATATATTATTACCTTATAACGTATAATGTTATCTAGTATTACCTTATAAGGTATAACGACATGTAGTAATAGCTTCCTACGTATAACGTTAAATAGTATTACTATATAAGGTATAACGTTATATAGTAATACCTTCTAACGTATAACGTTATATAGTATTACCTTCTGACGTATAACGTCATATAGTATTAGCTTCTAACGTATAACGTTATATAGTATTACCTTATAAGGTATAACGTCATATAGTAATAGCTTCTAACGTATAACGTTATATAGTATTACCTTATAAGGTATAACGTAATATAGTTGTAGCTTCTAACGTATAACGCTATATCGTATTACTTTATAACGTATAACGTCATATAGTAATAGCTTCAGACGTATAACGTTATACAGTATTACCTTATAAGGTATAACGTCATATAGTAATAGCTTCTAACGTATAACGTTATATAGTATTCCCTTATAAGGTATAACGTAATATAGTTATAGCTTCTAACGTATAACGTTATGTACTATTACCTTACTACGTATAACGTCATTTACTAATAGCTTCTAACGTATAACGTTATATAGTATTACCTTTTAACATATAACGTTATATAGTATTACCTATTAACGTATAACGTTATATAGTATTACCTTATAACATGTAAAGTTATGTAGTACTACCTTATAAGGTATAACGCCATGTAGTAACAGCTTCCTACGTATAACGTTAAATAGTATTACCTTATCAGGTATAACGTTATATAGTAATAGCTTCTATGGTATATCGTTATATAGTATTACCTTATAAGGTATAACGTCATATAGTAATAGCTTCTTACGTATAACGTTATATAGTATTACCTTATAAGGTATATCGTAATATAGTTATAGCTTCTAACGTATAACGTTATGTACTATTACCAGACAACGTATAACGTCATATAGTACTAGCTTCCTACTTATAACGTTACATAGTAAGACCTCCTATGGTATAACGTTACATAGTAGTACCTCCTATGGTATAACGTTCTATAATATTAACTTATAACGTACAACGTTATATATTATTACCTTATAACGTATAATGTTATGTTGTATTACCTTATAACGTATAACGTTATGTACTATTACCTTATAACGTATAACGTCATATAGCAACAGCTTCTGACGTATAATGTTATATAGTATTACCTTATAACGTATAACGTTATATTTGATTACCTTAAAACGAATAAAGTTATGTAGTACTACCTTATAAGGTATAACGCCATGTAGTAATAGCTTCCTACGTATAACATTAAATAGTATTACCTTATAAGGTGTAACGTCATAGAGTAATATCTTCTAACGTTTAACGTTATATAGTAAAATCTTCCAAGGTATAAAGTTACATAGTAATAGCTTCTAACGTATAACGTTATATAGTATTACCTTATAAGGCATAACGTCATATAGTTATAGCTTCTAACGTATAACGTTATGTACTATTACCTTACAACATATAACGTCATATAGTAATAGCTTCCTACTTATAACGTTACATAGTAATACCTCCTATGGCACAACGTTACATAGTAATACCTCCTATGGTATAACGTTGTATAATATTAACTTATAACGTACAACGTTATATATTATTACCTTATAACGTATAATGTTATGTAGTATTACCTTACAACGTATAACGTTATGTATTATTACCTTACAACGTATAACGTCATATAGTAATAGCTTCTGACGCATAACGTGATATAGTATTACCTTATAACGTATAACGTTATATTTGATTTCCTTATAACGAATAAAGTTATGTAGTACTACCTTATAAGGTATAACGCCATGCAGTAATAGCTTCCTACGTATAACGTTATCTAGTATAACCTTATAACGTACAACGTTATATAGTATTACCTTATAACGTATAACGTTATCTAGTATTACCTTATAACGTACAATGTTATATAGTATTACCTTATAACGTATAACGTTATATTTGATTACCTTATAACGAATAAAGTTATGTAGTACTACCTTATAAGGTATAACGGCATGCAGTAATAGCTTCCTACGTATAACGTTAAATAGTATTACCTTATAAGGTATAACGTTATATAGTAATACCTTCTAACGTATAACGTTATAAGCTATTACCTAATAACGTACAACGTTATATAGTATTACCTTATAACTTATAACGTTATCTAGTATTACCTTATAACGTATAACGTCATATAGAAATCGCTTCTGACGTATAACATTATATAGTACTACCTTATAAGGTATAACGTCACATAGTAATGGCTTCTAACGTACAACGTTATATAGTATTACCTTATAACGTATAACGTTATCTAGTATTACCTTATAACGTACAACGTCATATAGTAATAGCTTCTAACGTATAACGTTATATAGTATTACCGTATAACGTATAACGTCCTAGAGTAATAGATTCTAACGTATAACGTTATATAGTATTACCTTATAACGTATAACGTTATCTAGTATTATCTTAAAACGTACAACGTCATATAGTCATAGCTTCTAACGTATGACGTTATATAGTACTACCTTATGAGGTATAACATCACATAGTAATTGCTTCTAACGTATAACGTTATAAGCTATTACCTAACAACCTATAACGCTATATAGTATTACCTTATAACGTATTAAGTTATATAGTATTACCTTATAAGGTATAACGCGATATAGTAATAGCTTACTACGAATAACGTTATATAGTATTACCTTATAACGTATAACGTTGTCTAGTATTACCTTATAACGTACAACGTCGTATAGTAATAGCTTCTAACGTATAACGTTATATAGTATTACCTTATAACGTATAACGTCATATAGTAATAGCTTCTGACGTACAACGTTATATAGTATTACCTTATAATGTATAACGTTATATAATATTACCTTATAACCTATAACGTTATATAGTATTACCTTATAACGCATAACGTCATACAGTAATTGCTTCTGACGTATAACGTTATATAGTATTACCTTGTAATGTGTTACGTTATATAGCAATAGCTTCTAAAGTATAACGATATATTGTATTACCATATAACGTATAATGTTATATTTGATTACCTAATAACGTATAAAGTTATGTAGTACTACCTTATAAGGTATGACGCCATATAGTAATAGCTTCCTACGTATAACGTTAAATAGTTTAACCTTGTAAGGAATAACGTCATATAGTAATACCTTCTAACGTATAACGTTATAAGCTATTACCTAATAACGTACAACGTTATATAGTATTACCTTATAACGTATAACGTTATATAGTATTACCTGATAACTTATAATGTCTTATAGTAATAGCTTCTGACGTATAACGTTATATAGTATTACCTTATAATGTATAACGTTATATAATATTACCTTATAACGTATAACGTTATATAGTATTACCTTATATAGTATAACGTCATATAGTAATAGCTTCCTACGTATAACGTTAAATAGTATTACCTTATAACGTATAACGTCATAGAGTAATAGCTTCTAACGTATAACGTTATATAGTATTACCTTATAACGTATAACGTCATAGAGTAATAGCTTCTAACGTATAACGTTATATAGTATTACCTTATAACGTATAACGTCATAGAGTAATAGCTTCTAACGTATAACGTTATATAGTATTACCTTATAACGTATAACGTCATAGAGTAATAGCTTCTAACGTTTAACGTCATATAGTAGTAGCTTCCAACGTATAACGTTACATAGTAATATCTCCTATGGCATAACGTTACATAGTAATACCTCCTATGGTATAACGTTGTATAATATTAACTTACAACGTACAACGTTATATATTATTACCTTATAACTTATAATGTTATGTAGTATTACCTTATAATGTATAACGTCATAGAGTAATAGCTTCTAACGTATAACGTCATATAGTAATAGCTTCTAACGTATAACGTTATATAGTATTACCGTATAACGTATAACGTCATAGAGTAATAGATTCTAACATATAACGTTATATAGTATTACCTTATAAGGTATAACGTCATAGAGTAATAGATTCTAACGTATAACGTTATATAGTATTACCTTATAAGGTATAATGTCATATAGTCATAGCTTCTAACGTATAACGTTATACAGTATTACCTTATGACGTATAACGTCATATAGTATTAGCTTCTAACGTATAACGTCATATAGTAATAGCTTCTAACGTATAACGTTATATAGTATTACCGTATAACGTATAACGTCATAGAGTAATAGATTCTAACGTATAACGTTATATAGTATTACCTTATAAGGTATAACGTCATATTGTAATAGCTTCTAACGTATAACGTTATAGCGAATTACCTTATACCGTGTAACGTTATATAGTATTACCTAATAACATACAAAGTAATAAAATATTAACTTATAACGTAGAACGTCGTATAGTAATAGCTTCTAACGTATAATGTTATGTACCATTACCTTACAACGTCTAACGTCATATAGTAATAGCTTCCTACGTATAACGTTATATAGTAATACATCCTATGGTATGACGTTGTATGATATTAACTTACAACGTACAACGATATATATTAGTACCTTGTATCGTATAAAGTTATATAGTATTAGCTTCTAACGTGCAACGTCATATAGTATTAACTTATAACGTATAACGTCATATAGTAATAGCTTCCAACGTATAACGTTACATAGTAATACCTCCTATGGCATAACGTTTCATAGTAATACCTCCTGTGGTATAACGTTGTATAATATTAACTTATAACGTACAACGTTATATATTATTACCTTATAACTTATAATGTTATGTAGTATTACCTTATAACGTATAACGTTATGTACTATTACCTTATAACGTATAACGTCATATAGTAATGGCTTCTAACGTACAACGTTATATAGTATTACCTTATAAGGTATAACGTCATATAGTCATAGCTTTTAACGTAGAACGTTATATAGTATTACCTTATAGTGTATAACGTCATAGAGTAATACCTTCTAACGTATCACGTTATATAGTATTACCTTATAACGTATAACGTCATGGAGTAATAGCTTCTAAAGTTTAACGTTATATAGTAATAGCCTCCAACGTATAAAGTTACATAGTAATAGCTTCCTACGTATAACGTTAAATAGTATTACTATATAAGGTATAACGTTATATAGTAATACCTTCTAACGTATAACGTTAGAAGCAATTACCTAATAAGGTATAACGTTATACAGTGTTACCTTATAACGTATAACGTTATATTTGATTACCTTATAACATGTAGAGTTATGTAGTACTACCTTATAACGTATAACGCTACATAGTATTACCTTATAACGTATAACGTCATATTGTAATAGCTTCTAACGTATAACGTTATATAGTATTACCGTATTACGTATAACGTCATAGAGTAATAGCTTCTAACGTATAACGTTATATAGTATTACCTTATAACGTATAACGTCATAGAGTAATAGCTTCTAACGTATAACGTCATATAGTAATAGCTTCCAACGTATAAAGTTACATAGTAATAGCTTCTAACGTATAACGTTATATAGTATTACCTTATAACGTATAACGTCATAGAGTAATAGCTTCTGACTTATAACGTTATATAGTATTACCTTATAACGTATAACGTCATAGAGTAATAGCTTCTAACGTATAACGTCAAATAGTAATAGCTTCTAACGTATAACGTTATATAGTATTACCTTATAAGGTATTACGTCATATTGTAATAGCTTCTAACGTATAACGTTATATAGTATTACCTTATAAGGTATTATGTCATATAGTAATAGCTTCTAATGTATAACGTTATGTAGTATTACCTTAGAGCGAATAACGTCATATAGTAATAGCTTCTAACGTATAACGTTATAAGCTATTACCTAATAACTTATAACGCTATATAGTATTACCTTATAACGTATGATGTTATATAGTATTACTTAACAACGTACAACGTTATATAGTATTACCTTATAACGTATAACGTCGTATAGTAATAGCTAATAACGTATAACGTTATACAGAATTACCTTACAACGTGTAACGTTATATAGTATTCCCTAATAACGTACAACATTATAAAATATTAACTTATAACGTATGACGTCGTATAGTAATATCAACTAACGTATAACGTTGTGTACTATTACCTTACAACGTATAACATCATATAGTACTAGCTTCCTACCTATAACGTTATATAGTAACACCTCCTATGGCATAACGTTACATAGTAATACCTCCTGTGGTATGACGTTGTATAATATTAACTTATAACGTACAACGTTATATATTATTACCTTATAACGTATAATGTTATGTAGTATTACCTTATAACGTATAACGTCATATAGTAATAGCTTCTGACGTACAACGTCATATAGTAATAGCTTCTAACGTGTAACGTTAAATAGTATTACCGTATAACGTATAACGTCATAGAGTAATAGCTTCTAACGTATAACGTTATAAAGTATTACTTTATAAGGTATAACGTCATATAGTCATAGCTTCTAACGTTTGACGTTATATAGTAATAGCTTCCAACGTATAAAATTACATAGTAATAGCTTCTAACGTATAACGTTATATAGTAATAGCTTCCAACGTATAAAGTTACATAGTAATAGCTTCTAACGTACAACGTTATTTATTATTACCTTATAACGTATAATGTTATGTAGTATTACCTTATAACGTATAACGTTATGTACTACTACCTTATAACGTACAACGTTGTATAGTAATACCTTTTAACGTATAACGTTATATAGTATTACCTTATAACATATAACGTTATCTAGTATTACCTTATAACGTATAACGTCATAGAGTAATAGCTTCCAACGTATAAAGTTACATAGTAATAGCCTCTAACGTATAACGTTACATAGTAATACCTCCTATGGTATAACGTTGTATAATATTAACTTATAACGTACAACGTTATATATTATTACCTTATAACGAATAATGTTATGTAGTATTACCTTATAACGTATAACGTTATGTACTATTACCTTATAACGTATAACGTCATATAGTAATAGCTTCCAACTTATAACGTTACATAGTAATAACTCCTATGGCATAACGTTACATAGTAATACTTCCTATGGTATAACGTTGTATAATATTAACTTATAACGTACAACGTTATATATTATTACCTAATAACGTACAACGTTATATAGTATTACCTTATAACGTATAACGTTATCTAGTATTACCTTATAACGTACAACGTTATATAGGATTACCTTATAACGTATAACGTTATCTAGTATTACCTTATAACGTATAACGTCATATAGTAATAGCTTCTGACGTATAACATATAGTACTACCTTATAACGTATAACGTCACATAGTAATGGCTTCTAACGTACAACGTTATATAGTATTACCTTATAGCGTATAACGTTATCTAGTATTACCTTATAACGTACAACGTCATATAGTAATAGCTTCTAACGTATAACGTTAAATAGTATTACCGTATAACGTATAACGTCATAGAGTAATAGCTTCTAACGTATAACGTTGTATAGTATTACCTTACAACGTATAACGTCATATAATAATAGCTTCCTACGTATAACGTTACATAGTAATACCTCCTATGGTATAACGTTGTATAATATTAACTTATGACGTACAACGTTATATATTATTACCTTATAACGAATAATGTTATGTAGTATTACCTTATAACGTATAACGTTATGTACTATTACCTTATAACGTATAACGTCATATAGAAATAGCTTCTCACGTATAATGTTATATAGTATTACCTTAGAACGTATAACGTTATATAGTATTACTAAATAACGTACAAAGTTATATAGTATTACCTTATAACGTATAACGTTATCTACTACTACCTTATAACGTACAACGTTGTATAGTATTACCTTTTAACGTATAACGTTATATAGTATTACCTTATAACGTATAACGTTATATTTGATTACCTTATAACGAATAAAGTTATGTAGCACTACCTTATAAGGTATAACGCCATGTAGTAATACCTTCCTACGTATAACGTTAAATAGTATTACCTTATAAGGTATAACGTTATATAGTAATACATTCTAACGTATAACGTTATAAGCTATTACCTTATAACGTACAACGTTATATAGGATTACCTTATAACGTATAACGTTGTCTAGTATTACCTTATAACGTATAACGTCATATAGTAATAGCTTCTGATGTATAACATTATATAGTACTACCTTATAACGTATAACGTCACATAATAATGGCTTCTAACGTACAACGTTATATAGTATTACCTTATAGCGTATAACGTTATCTAGTAATAGCTTCTAACGTATAACGTTAAATAGTATTACCTTATAACGTAAAACGTCATAGAGTAATAGCTTCTAACGTATAACGTTATATAGTGTTACCTTATAACGTATAACGTCATAGAGTAATAGATTCTAACGTTTAACGTTATATAGTAATAGCTTCCAACGTATAAAGTTACATAGTAATAGCTTCTAACGTATAACGTTACATAGTAATACCTCCTATGGCATAACGTTACATAGTAATACCTCCTATGCTATAACGTTGTATAATATTACGTTACAACGTACAACGTTATATATTATTACCTTATAACGTATAATGTTATGTAGTACTACCTTATAACGTATAACGTCATATAATAATAGCTTCTGACGTATAATGTTATATAGTATTACCTTATAACGTATAACGTTATATGTGATTACCTTATAACGTATAAAGTTATGTAGTACTACCTCATAAGGTATAACGCCATGTAGTAATAGCTTCCTACGTATAACGTTAAATAGTATTACCTTATAAGGTATAACGTTATATAGTAATACCTTCTAACGTATAACGTTATAAGCTATTACCTAATAACGTACAACATTATATAGTATTACCTTATAACGTATAACGTCATATAGTAATAGCTTCTAACGTATAACGTTATATAGTATTACCTTATAACGTATAACGTCATAGAGTAATAGCTTCTAACGTATAACGTTATATAGTATTACCTTATAACGTATAACGTCATAGAGTAATAGCTTTCAACGTATAAAGTTACATAGTAATAGCTTCTCACGTATAACGTTATATAGTATTACCTTATAAGGTATAACGTCATATAGTAATAGCTTCTAACGTATAACGTTATGTACCATTACCTTACAACGTATAACGTCATATAGTCTTACCTTATAAGGTATAACGTCATATAGTAATAGCTTCTGACGTATAATGTTATATAGTATTACCTTATAACGTATAACGTTATCTACTACTACCTTATAACGTACAACGTTGTATAGTATTACCTTTTAACGTATAACGTTATATTGTATTACCTTATAACGTATAACGTTATATTTGATTACCTTATAACGAATAAAGTTATGTAGCACTACCTTATAAGGTACAACGCCATGTAGTAATACCTTCGTACGTATAACGTTAAATAGTATTACCTTAGAAGGTATAACGTTATATAGTAATACCTTCTAACGTATAACGTTATAAGCTATTACCTAATAACGTACAACGTTATATAGTATTACCTTATAACGTATAACGTTATCTGGTATTACCTTATAACGTACAACGTCATATAGTCATAGCTTCTAACGTATGACGTTATATAGTACTACCTTATAAGGTGTAACATCACATGGTAATTGCTTCTAACGTATAACATTATAAGCTATTACCTAATAACGTATAACGCTATATAGTATTACCTTATAACGTATAAAGTTATATAGTATTACCTTACAAGGTATAACGCGATATAGTAATAGCTTCCTACGAATAACGTTAAATAGTATTACCTTATAACGTATAACGTCATATAGTAATAGCTTCTGACGTATAACATTATATAGTACTACCTTATAAGGTATAACGTCACATAGTAATGGCTTCTAACGTACAACGTTATATAGTATTACCTTATAACGTATAACGTTATCTAGTATTACCTTATAACGTACAACGTCATATGGTAATAGCTTCTTTCGTATAACGTTATATAGTATTACCGTATAACGTATAACGTCATAGAGTAATAGATTCTAACGTATAACGTTATATTGTATTACCTTATAAGGTATAACGTCATATAGTCATAGCTTCTAACGTATAACGTTATATAGTATTACCTTATGACGTATAACGTCATATAGTATTAGCTTCTAACGTATAGCGTTATATAGTATTACCTTATAACGTATAACGTCATAGAGTAATAGCTTCTAACGTGTAACGTTGTATAGTATTACCTTATAACGTATAACGTCATAGAGTAATAGCTTCTAACGTATAACGTCATATAGTAATAGCTTCCAACGTATAAAGTTACATAGTAATATCTTCTAACGTATAACGTTATATAGTATCACCTTATAAGGTATAACGTCATATAGTAATAGCTTCCTACGTACAACGTTACATAGTAATTCCTACTATGGTATAACGTTACATAGTAATACCTCCTTATGGTATAACGTTGTACAATATTAACTTATAACGTACAACGTTATATATTATTACCTTATAACGAATAATGTTATGTAGTATTACCTTATAACGTATAACGTTATGTACTATTACCTTATAACGTATAACGTCATATAGTAATAGCTTCTCACGTATAATGTTATATAGTATTACCTTATAACGTATAACGTTATATAGTATTACTAAATAACGTACAAAGTTATATAGTATTACCTTATAACGTATAACGTTATCTACTATTACCTTATAACGTACAGCGTTGTATAGTATTACCTTTTAACGTATAACGTTATATAGTATTACCTTATAACGTATAACGTTATATTTGATTACCTTAAAACGAATAAAGTTATGTAGCACTACCTTATAAGGTATAACGCCAAGTAGTAATACCTTCCTACGTATAACGTTAAATAGTATTACCTTATAAGGTATAACGTTATATAGTAATACCTTCTAACGTATAACGTTATAAGCTATTACCTAATAGTGTACAAAGTTATATAGTATTACCTTATAACGTATAACGTCATAGAGTAATAGATTCTAACGTATAACGTTATATAGTATTACCTTATAAGGTATAACGTCATATAGTCATAGCTTCTAACGTATAACGTTATATAGTATTACCTTATGACGTATAACGTCATATAGTATTAGCTTCTAACGTATAGCGTTATATAGTATTACCTTATAACGTATAACGTCATAGAGTAATAACTTCCTACGTACAACGTTACATAGTAATACCTACTATGGTATAACGTTACATAGTAATACCTCCTATGGTATAACGTTGTACAATATTAACTTATAACGTACAACGTTATATATTATTACCTTATAACGAATAATGTTATGTAGTATTACCTTATAACGTATAACGTTATGTACTATTACCTTATAACGTATAACGTCATATAGTAATAGCTTCTCACGTATGATGTTATATAGTATTACCTTATAACGTATAACGTTATATAGTATTAACTTATAAGGTATAACGTCATATAGTAATAGCTTCTAACGTATAACTTTATCTACCATCACCTTACAACGTATAACGTCATATAGTAATAGCTTCTGACGTATAACATTATATAGTACTACCTTATAAGGTATAACGTCACATAGTAATGGCTCCTAACGTACAACGTTATATAGTATTACATTATAACGTATAATGTTATCTAGCATTACCTTATAACGTACAACGTCATATAGTAATAGCTTCTAACGTATAACGTTATATAGTATTACCGTATAACGTATAACGTCATAGAGTAATAGATTCTAACGTATAACGTTATATAGTATTACCTTATAAGGTATAACGTCATATAGTCATAGCTTCTAACGTATAACGTTATATAGTATTACCTTATGACGTATAACGTCATATAGTATTAGCTTCTAAAGTATAACGTTATATAGTATTACCTTATAACGTATAACGTCATAGAGTAATAGCTTCTAACGTATAACGTTATATAGTATTACCTTATAACGTATAACGTCATAGAGTAATAGCTTCTAACGTATAACGTCATATAGTAATAGCTTCCAACGTATAAAGTTACATAGTAATAGCCTCTAACGTATAACGTTACATAGTAATACCTCCTATGGCATAACGTTGTATAATATTAACTTATAACGTACAACGTTATATATTATTACCTTATAACGGATAATGTTATGTAGTATTACCTTATAACGTATAACGTTATGTACTATTACCTTATAACGTATAACGTCATATAGTATTAGCTTCTGACGTATAATGGTATATTGTATTACCTTATAACGTATAACGTTATATTTGATTACCTTATAACGAATAAAGTTATGTAGTACTACCTTGTAAGGTACAACGCCATGTAGTAATAGCTTCCTACGTATAACGTTAAATAGTATTACCTTATAAGGTATAACGTTATATAGTAATACCTTCTAACGTATAACGTTATAAGCTATTACCTAATAACGTACAACGTTATATAGTATTACCTTATAACGTATAACGTCATATAGTAATAGCTTCTGACGTATAACATTATATAGTACTACCTTATAAGGTATAACGTCACATAGTAATGGCTTCTAACGTACAACATTATATAGTATTACTTTATAACGTATAACGTTATCTAGTATTACCTTATAACGTACAACGTCATATGGTAATAGCTTCTTTCGTATAACGTTATATAGTATTACCGTATAACGTATAACGTCATAGAGTAATAGATTCTAACGTATAACGTTATATAGTATTACCTTATAAGGTATAACCTCATATAGTCATAGCTTCTAACGTATAACGTTATATAGTATTACCTTATGACGTATAACGTCATATAGTAATAGCTTCCTACGTACAACGTTACATAGTAATACCTACTATGGTATAACGTTACATAGTAATACCTCCTATGGTATAACGTTGTACAATATTAACTTATAACGTACAACGTTATATATTATTACCTTATAACGAATAATGTTATGTAGTATTACCTTATAACGTATAACGTTATGTACTATTACCTTATAACGTATAACGTCATATAGTAATAGCTTCTCACGTATAATGTTATATAGTATTACCTTATAAGGTATAACGTTATATAGTATTACTAAATAACGTACAAAGTTATATAGTATTACCTTATAACGTATAACGTTATCTACTATTACCTTATAACGTACAGCGTTGTATAGTATTACCTTTTAACGTATAACGTTATATAGTATTACCTTATAACGTATAACGTTATATTTGATTACCTTAAAACGAATAAAGTTATGTAGCACTACCTTATAAGGTATAACGCCAAGTAGTAATACCTTCCTACGTATAACGTTAAATAGTATTACCTTATAAGGTATAACGTTATATAGTAATACCTTCTAACGTATAACGTTATAAGCTATTACCTAATAATGTACAAAGTTATATAGTATTACCTTATAACGTATAACGTTATCTAGTATTACCTTATAACGTACAACGTTATATAGGATTACCTTATAACGTATAACGTTATCTAGTATTACCTTATAACGTATAACGTCATATAGTAATAGCTTCTGACGTATAAAATTATATAGTACTACCTTATAACGTGTAACGTCACATAGTAATGGCTTCTAACGTACAACGTTATATAGTATTACCTTATAGCGTATAACGTTATCTAGTATTACCTTATAACGTATAACGTCATGGAGTAATAGCTTCTAACGTATAACGTTATATAGTATTACCTTATAACGTATAACGTCATAGAGTAATAGCTTCCTACGTATAACGTTAAATAGTATTACCTTATAAGGTATAAAGTTATATAGTAATAGCTTCTAACGTATAACGTTATAAGCTATTACATAATAACGTACAACGTTATATAGTATTACCTTATAACGTATAACGTCATATAGTAATAGCTTCTGACGTATAACATTATATAGTACTACCTTATAACGTATAACGTCATATAGAAATAGCTTCTAACGTATAACGTTAAATAGTATTACATTATAACTTATAACGTCATAGAGTAATAGCTTCTAACGTATAACGTTATATAGTATTACCTTATAACGTATAACGTCATATAGTAATAGCTTCTGACGTATAACATTATATAGTACTACCTTATAACGTATAACGTTATATATTATTACCTTATAACGAATAATGTTATGTAGTATTACCTTATAACGTATAACGTTATGTACTATTACCTTATAACGTATAACGTCATATAGTAATAGCTTCTCACGTATAATGTTATATAGTATTACTTTATAACGTATAACGTTATATAGTATTACCTTATAACGTACAAAGTTATATAGTATTACCTTATAACGTATAACGTTATCTACTATTACCAATATAACGTACAACGTTGTATAGTATTACCTTTTAACGTATTACGTTATATAGTATTACCTTATAACGTATAACGTTATATTTGATTACCTTAAAACGAATAAAGTTATGTAGCACTACCTTATAAGGTATAACGCCAAGTAGTAATACCTTCCGACGTATAACGTTAAATAGTATTACCTTATAAGGTATAACGTTATATAGTAATACCTTCTAACGTATAACGTTATCTAGTATTACCTTATAACGTACAACGTTATATAGGATTACCTTATAACGTATAACGTTATCTAGTATTACCTTATAACGTATAACGTCATATAGTAATAGCTTCTGACGTATAACATTATATAGTACTACCTTATAACGTATAACGTCACATAGTAATGGCTTCTAACGTACAACGTTATATAGTATTACATTATAACGTATAACGTTATCTAGAATTACCTTATAACGTACAACGTCATATAGTAATAGCTTCCAACGTATAAAGTTACATAGTAATAGCTTCTAACGTATAACGTTATATAGTATTACCTTATAAGGTATAACGTCATATAGTAATAGCTTCTAACGTATAACGTTATGTACCATTACCTTACAACGTATAACGTCATATAGTCTTACCTTATAAGGTATAACGTCATATAGTAATAGCTTCTAACGTATAACGTTATAAGCTATTACCTAATAAGGTATAACGTTATACAGTGTTACCTTATAACGTATAACGTCATATAGTTGTAGCTTCTGACGTATAATGTTATATAGTATTACCTTATAACGTATAACGTTATATAGTATTACCTTATAAGATATAACGTCATATAGTAATAGCTTCTAACGTATAACTTTATCTACCATCACCTTACAACGTATAACGTCATATAGTAATAGCTTCTGACGTATAACATTATATAGTACTACCTTATAAGGTATAACGTCACATAGTAATGGCTCCTAACGTACAACGTTATATAGTATTACCTTATAACGTATAATGTTATCTAGCATTACCTTATAACGTACAACGTCATATAGTAATAGCTTCTAACGTATAACGTTATATAGTATTACCGTATAACGTATAACGTCATAGAGTAGTAGATTCTAACGTATAACGTTATATAGTATTACCTTATAAGGTATAACGTCATATAGTCATAGCTTCTAACGTATAACGTTATATAGTATTACCTTATAACGTATAACGTCATAGAGTAATAGCTTCTAACGTATATCGTCATATAGTATTACCTTATAACGTATAACGTCATAGAGTAATAGCTTCTAACGTATAACGTCATATAGTAATAGCTTCCAACGTATAAAGTTACATAGTAACAGCCTCTAACGTATAACATTACATAGTAATACCTCCTATGGCATAACGTTGTATAATATTAACTTATAACGTACAACGTTATATATTATTACCTTATAACGGATAATGTTATGTAGTATTACCTTATAACGTATAACGCTATGTACTATTACCTTATAACGTATAACGTCATATAGTATTAGCTTCTGACGTATAATGTTATATTGTATTACCTTATAACGTATAACGTTATATTTGATTACCTTATAACGAATAAAGTTATGTAGTACTACCGTGTAAGGTACAACGCCATGTAGTATTACCTTCCTACGTATAACGTTAAATAGTATTACCTTATAAGGTATAACGTTATATAGTAATACCTTCTAACGTATAACGTTATAAGCTAATACCTAATAACGTACAACATTATATAGTATTACCTTATAACGTATAACGTCATATAGTAATAGCTTCTGACGTATAACATTATATAGTACTACCTTATAAGGTATAACGTCACATAGTAATGGCTTCTAACGTACAACGTTATATAGTATTACATTATAACGTATAACGTTATCTAGAATTACCTTATAACGTACAACGTCATATAGTAATAGCTTCCAACGTATAATGTTATATAGTATTACCTTATAACGTATAACGTTATATGTGATTACCTTATAACGAATAAAGTTATGTAGTACTACCTCATAAGGTATAACGCCATGTAGTAATAGCTTCCTACGTATAACGTTAAATAGTATTACCTTATAAGGTATAACGTTATATAGTAATACCTTCTAACGTATAACGGTATAAGCTATTACCTAATAACGTACAACATTATATTGTATTACCTTATAACGTATAACGTCATATAGTAATAGCTTCTGACGTATAACATTATATAGTACTACCTTATAAGGTATAACGTCACATAGTAATGGCTTCTAACGTACAACGTTATATAGTATTACATTATAACGTATAACGTTATCTAGAATTACCTTATAACGTACAACGTCATATAGTAATAGCTTCCAACGTATAAAGTTACATAGTAATAGCTTCTAACGTATAACGTTATATAGTATTACCTTATAAGGTATAACGTCATATAGTAATAGCTTCTAACGTATAACGTTATGTACCATTACCTTACAACGTATAACGTCATATAGTCTTACCTTATAAGGTATAACGTCATATAGTAATAGCTTCTAACGTATAACGTTATAAGCTATTACCTAATAAGGTATAACGTTATACAGTGTTACCTTATAACGTATAACGTCATATAGTAGTAGCTTCTCACGTATAATGTTATATAGTATTACCTTATAACGTATAACGTTATCTACTACTACCTTATAACGTACAACGTTGTATAGTTTTACCTTTTAACGTATAACGTTATATTGTATTACCTTATAACGTATAACGTTATATTTGATTACCTTATAACGAATAAAGTTATGTAGCACTACCTTATAAGGTACAACGCCATGTAGTAATACCTTCCTACGTATAACGTTAAATAGTATTACCTTAGAAGGTATAACGTTATATAGTAATACCTTCTAACGTATAACGTTATAAGCTATTACCTAATAACGTACAACGTTATATAGTATTACCTTATAACGTATAACGTTATCTGGTATTACCTTATAACGTACAACGTCATATAGTAATAGCTTCTAACGTATGACGTTATATAGTACTACCTTATGAGGTATAACATCACATGGTAATTGCTTCTAACGTATAACATTATAAGCTATTACCTAATAACGTATAACGCTATATAGTATTACCTTATAACGTATAAAGTTATATAGTATTACGTTACAAGGTATAACGCGATGTAGTAATAGCTTCCTACGAATAACGTTATATAGAATTACCTTATAAAGTATAACGTCATATAGTAATAGCTTCTAACGTATAACGTTATAGAGAATTACCTTATACCGTGTAACGTTATAGAGTATTACCTAATAACGTACAAAGTAATAAAATATTAACTTATAACGTATAACGTGGTATAGTAATAGCTTCTAACGTATAACTTTATCTACCATCACCTTACAACATATAACGTCATATAGTACTAGCTTCCTACGTATAACGTTATATAGTATTACCTTATAACGTATAACGTCATATAGTAATAGCTTCTGACGTATAAAATTATATAGTACTACCTTATAAGGTATAACGTCACATAGTAATGGCTCCTAACGTACAACGTTATATAGTATTACCTTATAACGTATAATGTTATCTAGCATTACCTTATAACGTACAACGTCATATAGTAATAGCTTCTAACGTATAACGTTATATAGTATTATCGTATAACGTATAACGTCATATAGTAATAGCTTCTGACGTATAACATTATATAGTACTACCTTATAAGGTATAACGTCACATAGTAATGGCTTCTAACGTACAACGTTATATAGTATTACATTATAACGTATAACGTTATCTAGAATTACCTTATAACGTACAACGTCATATAGTAATAGCTTCCAACGTATAAAATTACATAGTAATAGCTTCTAACGTATAACGTTATATAGTATTACCTTATAAGGTATAACGTCATATAGTAATAGCTTCTAACGTATAACGTTATGTACCTTTACCTTACAACGTATAACGTCATATAGTCTTACCTTATAAGGTATAACGTCATATAGTAATAGCTTCTAACGTATAACGTTATAAGCTATTACCTAATAAGGTATTACGTTATACAGTGTTACCTTATAACGTATAACGTCATATAGTAGTAGCTTCTCACGTATAATGTTATATAGTATTACCTTATAACGTATAACGTTATCTACTACTACCTTATAACGTACAACGTTGTATAGTATTACCATTTAACGTATAACGTTATATTGTATTACCTTATAACGTATAACGTTATATTTGATTACCTTATAACGAATAAAGTTATGTAGCACTACCTTATAAGGTACAACGCCATGTAGTAATACCTTCCTACGTATAACGTTAAATAGTATTACCTTAGAAGGTATAACGTTATATAGTAATACCTTCTAACGTATAACGTTATAAGCTATTACCTAATAACGTACAAAGTTATATAGTATTACCTTATAACGTATAACGTTATCTGGTATTACCTTATAACGTACAACGTCATATAGTCATAGCTTCTAACGTATGACGTTATATAGTACTACCTTATGAGGTATAACATCACATGGTAATTGCTTCTAACGTATAACATTATAAGCTATTACCTAATAACGTATAACGCTATATAGTATTACCTTATAACGTATAAAGTTATATAGTATTACGTTACAAGGTATAACGCGATGTAGTAATAGCTTCCTACGAATAACGTTATATAGTATTACCTTATAAGGTATAACGTCATATAGTAATAGCTTCTAACGTATAACGTTATAGAGAATTACCTTATACCGTGTAACGTTATAGAGTATTACCTAATAACGTACAAAGTAATAAAATATTAACTTATAACGTATAACGTGGTATAGTAATAGCTTCTAACGTATAACTTTATCTACCATCACCTTACAACATATAACGTCATATAGTACTAGCTTCCTACGTATAACGTTATATAGTATTACCTTATAACGTATAACGTCATATAGTAATAGATTCTAACGTATAACGTTATATAGTATTACCTTATAAGGTATAACGTCATATAGTCATAGCTTCTAACGTATAACGTTATATAGTATTACCTTATGACGTATAACGTCATATAGTATTAGCTTCTAAAGTATAACGTTATATAGTATTACCTTATAACGTATAACGTTATCTAGAATTACCTTATAACGTACAACGTCATATAGTAATAGCTTCCAACGTATAAAGTTACATAGTAATAGCTTCTAACGTATAACGTTATATAGTATTACCTTATAAGGTATAACGTCATATAGTAATAGCTTCTAACGTATAACGTTATGTACCATTACCTTACAACGTATAACGTCATATAGTCTTACCTTATAAGGTATAACGTCATATAGTAATAGCTTCTAACGTATAACGTTATAAGCTATTACCTAATAAGGTATAACGTTATACAGTGTTACCTTATAACGTATAACGTCATATAGTAGTAGCTTCTCACGTATAATGTTATATAGTATTACCTTATAACGTATAACGTTATCTACTACTACCTTATAACGTACAACGTTGTATAGTATTACCTTTTAACGTATAACGTTATATTGTATTACCTTATAACGTATAACGTTATATTTGATTACCTTATAACGAATAAAGTTATGTAGCACTACCTTATAAGGTACAACGCCATGTAGTAATACCTTCCTACGTATAACGTTAAATAGTATTACCTTAGAAGGTATAACGTTATATAGTAATACCTTCTAACGTATAACGTTATAAGCTATTACCTAATAACGTACAACGTTATATAGTATTACCTTATAACGTATAACGTTATCTGGTATTACCTTATAACGTACAACGTCATATAGTAATAGCTTCTAACGTATGACGTTATATAGTACTACCTTATGAGGTATAACATCACATGGTAATTGCTTCTAACGTATAACATTATAAGCTATTACCTAATAACGTATAACGCTATATAGTATTACCTTATAACGTATAAAGTTATATAGTATTACGTTACAAGGTATAACGCGATGTAGTAATAGCTTCCTACGAATAACGTTATATAGAATTACCTTATAAAGTATAACGTCATATAGTAATAGCTTCTAACGTATAACGTTATAGAGAATTACCTTATACCGTGTAACGTTATAGAGTATTACCTAATAACGTACAAAGTAATAAAATATTAACTTATAACGTATAACGTGGTATAGTAATAGCTTCTAACGTATAACTTTATCTACCATCACCTTACAACATATAACGTCATATAGTACTAGCTTCCTACGTATAACGTTATATAGTATTACCTTATAACGTATAACGTCATATAGTAATAGATTCTAACGTATAACGTTATATAGTATTACCTTATAAGGTATAACGTCATATAGTCATAGCTTCTAACGTATAACGTTATATAGTATTACCTTATGACGTATAACGTCATATAGTATTAGCTTCTAAAGTATAACGTTATATAGTATTACCTTATAACGTATAACGTCATAGAGTAATAGCTTCTAACGTATAACGTTATATAGTATTACCTTATAACGTATAACGTCATAGAGTAAAAGCTTCTAACGTATAACGTCATATAGTAATAGCTTCCAACGTATAAAGTTACATAGAAATAGCCTCTAACGTATAACGTTACATAGTAATACCTCCTATGGCATAACGTTGTATAATATTAACTTATAACGTACAACGTTATATATTATTACCTTATAACGGATAATGTTATGTAGTATTACCTTATAACGTATAACGTTATGTACTATTACCTTATAACGTATAACGTCATATAGTATTAGCTTCTGACGTATAATGTTATATTGTATTACCTTATAACGTATAACGTTATATTTGATTACCTTATAACGAATAAAGTTATGTAGTACTACCTTGTAAGGTACAACGCCATGTAGTAATAGCTTCATACGTATAACGTTAAATAGTATTACCTTATAAGGTATAACGTTATATAGTAATACCTTTAACGTATAACGTTATAAGCTATTACCTAATAACGTACAACGTTATATAGTATTACCTTATAACGTATAACGTCATATAGTAATAGCTTCTGACGTATAACATTATATAGTACTACCTTATAAGGTATAACGTCACATAGTAATGGCTTCTAACGTACAACGTTATATAGTATTACCTTATAACGTATAACGTTATCTAGTATTACCTTATAACGTACAACGTCATATGGTAATAGCTTCTTTCGTATAACGTTATATAGTATTACCGTATAACGTATAACGTCATAGAGTAATAGATTCTAACGTATAACGTTATATAGTATTACCTTATAAGGTATAACGTCATATAGTCATAGCTTCTAACGTATAACGTTACATAGTATTACCTTATGACGTATAACGTCATATAGTATTAGCTTCTAACGTATAGCGTTATATAGTATTACCTTATAACGTATAACGTCATAGAGTAATAACTTCCTACGTACAACGTTACATAGTAATACCTACTATGGTATAACGTTACATAGTAATACCTCCTATGGTATAACGTTGTACAATATTAACTTATAACGTACAACGTTATATATTATTACCTTATAACGAATAATGTTATGTAGTATTACCTTATAACGTATAACGTTATGTACTATTACCTTATAACGTATAACGTCATATAGTAATAGCTTCTCACGTATAATGTTATATAGTATTACCTTATAACGTATAACGTTATATAGTATTACCTTATAACGTACAAAGTTATATAGTATTACCTTATAACGTATAACGTTATCTACTATTACCTTATAACGTACAACATTGTATAGTATTACCTTTTAACGTATAACGTTATATAGTATTACCTTATAACGTATAACGTTATATTTGATTACCTTAAAACGAATAAAGTTGTGTAGCACTACCTTATAAGGTATAACGCCAAGTAGTAATACCTTCCTACGTATAACGTTAAATAGTATTACCTTATAAGGTATAACGTTATATAGTAATACCTTCTAACGTATAACGTTATAAGCTATTACCTAATAATGTACAAAGTTATATAGTATTACCTTATAACGTATAACGTTATCTAGTATTACCTTATAACGTACAACGTTATATAGGATTACCTTATAACGTATAACGTTATCTAGTATTACCTTATAACGTATAACGTCATATAGTAATAGCTTCTGACGTTTAACATTATATAGTACTACCTTATAACGTATAACGTCACATAGTAATAGCTTCTAACGTACAACGTTATATAGTATTACCTTATAGCGTATAACGTTATCTAGTATTACCTTATAACGTATAACGTCATGGAGTAATAGCTTCTAACGTATAACGTTATATAGTATTACCTTATAACGTATAACGTCATAGAGTAATAGCTTCCTACGTATAACGTTAAATAGTATTACCTTATAAGGTATAACGTTATATAGTAATACCTTCTAACGTATAACGTTATAAGCTATTACCTAATAACATACAACGTTATATAGTATTACCTTATAACGTATAACGTCAAATAGTAATAGCTTCTGACGTATAACATTATATAGTACTACCTTATAACGTATAACGTCATATAGTAATAGCTTCTAACGTATAACGTTAAATAGTATTACCTTATAACTGATAACGTCATAGAGTAATAGCTTCTAACGTATACCGTTATATAGTATTACCTTATAACGTATAACGTCATAGAGTAATAGCTTCTAACGTTTAACGTTATATAGTAATAGCTTCCAACGTATAAAGTTACATAGTAATAGCTTCTAACGTATAACGTTACATAGTAATACCTCCTATGACATAACGTTACATAGTAATACCTCCTATGGTATAACGTTGTATAATATTACCTTACAACGTACAACGTTATATACTATTACCTTATAACGTATAATGTTATGTAGTATTACCTTATAACGTATAACGTTATGTACTATTACCTTATAACGTATGACGTCATATAATAATAGCTTCTGACGTATAATGTTATATAGTATTGCCTTATAACGTATAACGTTATATTTGATTACCTTATAACGAATAAAGTTATGTAGTACTACCTTATAAGGTATAAGGCCATGTAGTAATAGCTTCCTACGTATAACGTTAAATAGTATTATCTTATAAGGTATAACGTTATATAGTAATACCTTCTAACGTATAACGTTATAAGGTGTTACCTAATAACGTACAACGTTATATAGTATTACCTTATAACGTATAATGTCATATAGTAATAGCTTCTGACGTATAACATTATATAGTACTACCTTATAAGGTATAACGTCATATAGTAATAGCTTCTAACGTATAACGTTATGTACCATTACCTTACAACGTATAACGTCATATAGTCTTACCTTATAAGGTATAACGTCATATAGTAATAGCTTCTAACGTATAACGTTATAAGCTATTACCTAATAAGGTATAACGTTATACAGTGTTACCTTATATCGTATAACGTCATATAGTAGTAGTTTCTGACGTATAATGTTATATAGTTTTACCTGATAACTTATAACGTTATCTAGTATTACCTTATAACGTACAACTTTATATAGTATTACCTTATAACGTATAACGTTATCTAGTATTACCTTATAACGTACAACGTCATATAGTAATAGCTTCTAACGTATAATGTTATGTAGTATTACCAGATAAGGTATAACGTCATACAGTAATAGCTTCTATCGTATAACGCTATATAGTATTACCTTATAACGTAAAACGTCATATAGTAATAGCTTCTAACGTATAACGTTATGTACCATTACCTTACAACGTATAACGTCATATAGTCTTACCTTATAAGGTATAACGTCATATAGTAATAGCTTCTAACGGAAAGCGTTATAAGCTATTACCTAATAAGGTATAACGTTATACAGTGTTACCTTATATCGTATAACGTCATATAGTAGTAGTTTCTGACGTATAATGTTATATAGTTTTACCTGATAACTTATAACGTTATCTAGTATTACCTTATAACGTACAACTTTATATAGTATTACCTTATAACGTATAACGTTATCTAGTATTACCTTATAACGTACAACGTCATATAGTAATAGCTTCTAACGTATAATGTTATGTAGTATTACCAGATAAGGTATAACGTCATACAGTAATAGCTTCTATCGTATAACGCTATATAGTATTACCTTATAACGTAAAACGTCATATAGTAATAGCTTCTGACGTATAACGTTATATAGTATTACCTTATTAGGTATAACGTCATATAGTAATAGCTTCTAACGTATAACGTTATATAGTATTACCTTATAAGGTATAACGTAATATAGTTATAGCTTCTAACGTATAACGTTATGTACTGTTACCTTACAACGGATAACGTCATATAGTAATAGCTTCTAACGTATAACGTTATATAGTATTACCTTTTTACGTATAACGTTATATAGTATTACCTTATAACGTATAACGTTATATTTGATTACATTATAACATGTAAAGTTATGTTGTACTACCTTATAAGGTATAACGCCATATAGTAATAGCTTCCTACGTATAACGTTAAACAGTATTACCTTATAAGGTATAACGTTATATAGTAATAGCTTCTGACGTATAACATTATATGGTACTACCTTATAAGGTATAACGTCACATAGTAATAGCTTCTAACGTATAACGCTATATAGTATTACCTTATAAGGTATAACGTCATATAGTAATAGCTTCTAACATATAACGTTATGTAGCATTACCTTACAACGTATAACGTCATATAGTCTTACCTTATAAGGTATAACGTCACATAGTAATAGCTTCTAACGTATAACGCTATATAGTATTACCTTATAAGGTATAACGTCATATAGTAATAGCTTCCAACGTATAAAGTTACATAGTAATAGCTTCTAACGTATAACGTTATATAGTATTACCTTATAACGTATAACGTCATAGAGTAATAGCTTCTAACGTTTAACGTTATATAGTAATATCTTCCAACGTATAACGTCATATAGTAATAGCTTCCAACGTATAACGTTACATAGTAATACCTCCTATGGCATAACGTTACATAGTATTACCTTATAAGGTATAACGTTATATAGTAATGCCTTATGACGTATAACGTTATAAGCTATTACCTAATAAAGTATAACGTTATATAGTATTACCTTATAACGTATAACGCTATATAGTATTACCTTATAACGTATAACGTCATAAAGCAATAGCCTGTAACGTATAACATTGTATAGTACTACCTTATAAGGTATAATGTCACATAGTAATGGCTTCTAACGTGCAACGTTATATAGTATTACCTTATAACGTATAACGCTATATAATATTACCTTATAACGTATAACGTCATATAGTAATAGCTTCAGACGTATAACGTTATATAGTATTACCTTATAAGGTATAACGTCATATAGTAATAGCTTCTGACGTATAATGTTATATAGTATTGCCTTATAACGTATAACGTTATATTTGATTACCTTATAACGAATAAAGTTATGTAGTACTACCTTATAAGGTATAAGGCCATGTAGTAATAGCTTCCTACGTATAACGTTAAATAGTATTATCTTATAAGGTATAACGTTATATAGTAATACCTTCTAACGTATAACGTTATAAGCTGTTACCTAATAACGTACAACGTTATATAGTATTACCTTATAACGTATAATGTCATATAGTAATAGCTTCTGACGTATAACATTATATAGTACTACCTTATAAGGTATAACGTCATATAGTAATAGCTTCTAACGTATAACGTTATGTACCATTACCTTACAACGTATAACGTCATATAGTCTTACCTTATAAGGTATAACGTCATATAGTAATAGCTTCTAACGTATAACGTTATAAGCTATTACCTAATAAGGTATAACGTTATACAGTGTTACCTTATATCGTATAACGTCATATAGTAGTAGTTTCTGACGTATAATGTTATATAGTTTTACCTGATAACTTATAACGTTATCTAGTATTACCTTATAACGTACAACTTTATATAGTATTACCTTATAACGTATAACGTTATCTAGTATTACCTTATAACGTACAACGTCATATAGTAATAGCTTCTAACGTATAACGTTATAGAGAATTACCTTATACCGTGTAACGTTATAGAGTATTACCTAATAACGTACAAAGTAATAAAATATTAACTTATAACGTATAACGTGGTATAGTAATAGCTTCTAACGTATAACTTTATCTACCATCACCTTACAACATATAACGTCATATAGTACTAGCTTCCTACGTATAACGTTATATAGTATTACCTTATAACGTATAACGTCATATAGTAATAGATTCTAACGTATAACGTTATATAGTATTACCTTATAAGGTATAACGTCATATAGTCATAGCTTCTAACGTATAACGTTATATAGTATTACCTTATGACGTATAACGTCATATAGTATTAGCTTCTAAAGTATAACGTTATATAGTATTACCTTATAACGTATAACGTCATAGAGTAATAGCTTCTAACGTATAACGTTATATAGTATTACCTTATAACGTATAACGTCATAGAGTAATAGCTTCTAACGTATAACGTCATATAGTAATAGCTTCCAACGTATAAAGTTACATAGAAATAGCCTCTAACGTATAACGTTACATAGTAATACCTCCTATGGCATAACGTTGTATAATATTAACTTATAACGTACAACGTTATATATTATTACCTTATAACGGATAATGTTATGTAGTATTACCTTATAACGTATAACGTTATGTACTATTACCTTATAACGTATAACGTCATATAGTATTAGCTTCTGACGTATAATGTTATATTGTATTACCTTATAACGTATAACGTTATATTTGATTACCTTATAACGAATAAAGTTATGTAGTACTACCTTGTAAGGTACAACGCCATGTAGTAATAGCTTCATACGTATAACATTAAATAGTATTACCTTATAAGGTATAACGTTATATAGTAATACCTTTAACGTATAACGTTATAAGCTATTACCTAATAACGTACAACGTTATATAGTATTACCTTATAACGTATAACGTCATATAGTAATAGCTTCTGACGTATAACATTATATAGTACTACCTTATAAGGTATAACGTCACATAGTAATGGCTTCTAACGTACAACGTTATATAGTATTACCTTATAACGTATAACGTTATCTAGTATTACCTTATAACGTACAACGTCATATGGTAATAGCTTCTTTCGTATAACGTTATATAGTATTACCGTATAACGTATAACGTCATAGAGTAATAGATTCTAACGTATAACGTTATATAGTATTACCTTATAAGGTATAACGTCATATAGTCATAGCTTCTAACGTATAACGTTATATAGTATTACCTTATGACGTATAACGTCATATAGTATTAGCTTCTAACGTATAGCGTTATATAGTATTACCTTATAACGTATAACGTCATAGAGTAATAACTTCCTACGTACAACGTTACATAGTAATACCTACTATGGTATAACGTTACATAGTAATACCTCCTATGGTATAACGTTGTACAATATTAACTTATAACGTACAACGTTATATATTATTACCTTATAACGAATAATGTTATGTAGTATTACCTTATAACGTATAACGTTATGTACTATTACCTTATAACGTATAACGTCATATAGTAATAGCTTCTCACGTATAATGTTATATAGTATTACCTTATAACGTATAACGTTATATAGTATTACCTTATAACGTACAAAGTTATATAGTATTACCTTATAACGTATAACGTTATCTACTATTACCTTATAACGTACAACATTGTATAGTATTACCTTTTAACGTATAACGTTATATAGTATTACCTTATAACGTATAACGTTATATTTGATTACCTTAAAACGAATAAAGTTGTGTAGCACTACCTTATAAGGTATAACGCCAAGTAGTAATACCTTCCTACGTATAACGTTAAATAGTATTACCTTATAAGGTATAACGTTATATAGTAATACCTTCTAACGTATAACGTTATAAGCTATTACCTAATAATGTACAAAGTTATATAGTATTACCTTATAACGTATAACGTTATCTAGTATTACCTTATAACGTACAACGTTATATAGGATTACCTTATAACGTATAACGTTATCTAGTATTACCTTATAACGTATAACGTCATATAGTAATAGCTTCTGACGTTTAACATTATATAGTACTACCTTATAACGTATAACGTCACATAGTAATAGCTTCTAACGTACAACGTTATATAGTATTACCTTATAGCGTATAACGTTATCTAGTATTACCTTATAACGTATAACGTCATGGAGTAATAGCTTCTAACGTATAACGTTATATAGTATTACCTTATAACGTATAACGTCATAGAGTAATAGCTTCCTACGTATAACGTTAAATAGTATTACCTTATAAGGTATAACGTTATATAGTAATACCTTCTAACGTATAACGTTATAAGCTATTACCTAATAACATACAACGTTATATAGTATTACCTTATAACGTATAACGTCAAATAGTAATAGCTTCTGACGTATAACATTATATAGTACTACCTTATAACGTATAACGTTACATAGTAATACCTCCTATGGCATAACGTTACATAGTAATACCTCCTATGGTATAACGTTGTATAATATTACCTTACAACGTACAACGTTATATACTATTACCTTATAACGTATAATGTTATGTAGTATTACCTTATAACGTATAACGTTATGTACTATTACCTTATAACGTATGACGTCATATAATAATAGCTTCTGACGTATAATGTTATATAGTATTGCCTTATAACGTATAACGTTATATTTGATTACCTTATAACGAATAAAGTTATGTAGTACTACCTTATAAGGTATAAGGCCATGTAGTAATAGCTTCCTACGTATAACGTTATGTACCATTACCTTACAACGTATAACGTCATATAGTCTTACCTTATAAGGTATAACGTCATATAGTAATAGCTTCTAACGTATAACGTTATAAGCTATTACCTAATAAGGTATAACGTTATACAGTGTTACCTTATATCGTATAACGTCATATAGTAGTAGTTTCTGACGTATAATGTTATATAGTTTTACCTGATAACTTATAACGTTATCTAGTATTACCTTATAACGTACAACTTTATATAGTATTACCTTATAACGTATAACGTTATCTAGTATTACCTTATAACGTACAACGTCATATAGTAATAGCTTCTAACGTATAATGTTATGTAGTATTACCAGATAAGGTATAACGTCATACAGTAATAGCTTCTATCGTATAACGCTATATAGTATTACCTTATAACGTAAAACGTCATATAGTAATAGCTTCTAACGTATAACGTTATGTACCATTACCTTACAACGTATAACGTCATATAGTCTTACCTTATAAGGTATAACGTCATATAGTAATAGCTTCTAACGTATAACGTTATAAGCTATTACCTAATAAGGTATAACGTTATACAGTGTTACCTTATATCGTATAACGTCATATAGTAGTAGTTTCTGACGTATAATGTTATATAGTTTTACCTGATAACTTATAACGTTATCTAGTATTACCTTATAACGTACAACTTTATATAGTATTACCTTATAACGTATAACGTTATCTAGTATTACCTTATAACGTACAACGTCATATAGTAATAGCTTCTAACGTATAATGTTATGTAGTATTACCAGATAAGGTATAACGTCATACAGTAATAGCTTCTATCGTATAACGCTATATAGTATTACCTTATAACGTAAAACGTCATATAGTAATAGCTTCTGACGTATAACGTTATATAGTATTACCTTATTAGGTATAACGTCATATAGTAATAGCTTCTAACGTATAACGTTATATAGTATTACCTTATAAGGTATAACGTAATATAGTTATAGCTTCTAACGTATAACGTTATGTACTGTTACCTTACAACGGATAACGTCATATAGTAATAGCTTCTAACGTATAACGTTATATAGTATTACCTTTTTACGTATAACGTTATATAGTATTACCTTATAACGTATAACGTTATATTTGATTACATTATAACATGTAAAGTTATGTTGTACTACCTTATAAGGTATAACGCCATATAGTAATAGCTTCCTACGTATAACGTTAAACAGTATTACCTTATAAGGTATAACGTTATATAGTAATAGCTTCTGACGTATAACATTATATGGTACTACCTTATAAGGTATAACGTCACATAGTAATAGCTTCTAACGTATAACGCTATATAGTATTACCTTATAAGGTATAACGTCATATAGTAATAGCTTCTAACATATAACGTTATGTAGCATTACCTTACAACGTATAACGTCATATAGTCTTACCTTATAAGGTATAACGTCACATAGTAATAGCTTCTAACGTATAACGCTATATAGTATTACCTTATAAGGTATAACGTCATATAGTAATAGCTTCCAACGTATAAAGTTACATAGTAATAGCTTCTAACGTATAACGTTATATAGTATTACCTTATAACGTATAACGTCATAGAGTAATAGCTTCTAACGTTTAACGTTATATAGTAATATCTTCCAACGTATAACGTCATATAGTAATAGCTTCCAACGTATAACGTTACATAGTAATACCTCCTATGGCATAACGTTACATAGTATTACCTTATAAGGTATAACGTTATATAGTAATGCCTTATGACGTATAACGTTATAAGCTATTACCTAATAAAGTATAACGTTATATAGTATTACCTTATAACGTATAACGCTATATAGTATTACCTTATAACGTATAACGTCATAAAGCAATAGCCTGTAACGTATAACATTGTATAGTACTACCTTATAAGGTATAACGTCACATAGTAATGGCTTCTAACGTGCAACGTTATATAGTATTACCTTATAACGTATAACGCTATATAATATTACCTTATAACGTATAACGTCATATAGTAATAGCTTCAGACGTATAACGTTATATAGTATTACCTTATAAGGTATAACGTCATATAGTAATAGCTTCTGACGTATAATGTTATATAGTATTGCCTTATAACGTATAACGTTATATTTGATTACCTTATAACGAATAAAGTTATGTAGTACTACCTTATAAGGTATAAGGCCATGTAGTAATAGCTTCCTACGTATAACGTTAAATAGTATTATCTTATAAGGTATAACGTTATATAGTAATACCTTCTAACGTATAACGTTATAAGCTGTTACCTAATAACGTACAACGTTATATAGTATTACCTTATAACGTATAATGTCATATAGTAATAGCTTCTGACGTATAACATTATATAGTACTACCTTATAAGGTATAACGTCATATAGTAATAGCTTCTAACGTATAACGTTATGTACCATTACCTTACAACGTATAACGTCATATAGTCTTACCTTATAAGGTATAACGTCATATAGTAATAGCTTCTAACGTATAACGTTATAAGCTATTACCTAATAAGGTATAACGTTATACAGTGTTACCTTATATCGTATAACGTCATATAGTAGTAGTTTCTGACGTATAATGTTATATAGTTTTACCTGATAACTTATAACGTTATCTAGTATTACCTTATAACGTACAACTTTATATAGTATTACCTTATAACGTATAACGTTATCTAGTATTACCTTATAACGTACAACGTCATATAGTAATAGCTTCTAACGTATAATGTTATGTAGTATTACCAGATAAGGTATAACGTCATACAGTAATAGCTTCTATCGTATAACGCTATATAGTATTACCTTATAACGTAAAACGTCATATAGTAATAGCTTCTAACGTATAACGTTATGTACCATTACCTTACAACGTATAACGTCATATAGTCTTACCTTATAAGGTATAACGTCATATAGTAATAGCTTCTAACGTATAACGTTATAAGCTATTACCTAATAAGGTATAACGTTATACAGTGTTACCTTATATCGTATAACGTCATATAGTAGTAGTTTCTGACGTATAATGTTATATAGTTTTACCTGATAACTTATAACGTTATCTAGTATTACCTTATAACGTACAACTTTATATAGTATTACCTTATAACGTATAACGTTATCTAGTATTACCTTATAACGTACAACGTCATATAGTAATAGCTTCTAACGTATAATGTTATGTAGTATTACCAGATAAGGTATAACGTCATACAGTAATAGCTTCTATCGTATAACGCTATATAGTATTACCTTATAACGTAAAACGTCATATAGTAATAGCTTCTGACGTATAACGTTATATAGTATTACCTTATTAGGTATAACGTCATATAGTAATAGCTTCTAACGTATAACGTTATATAGTATTACCTTATAAGGTATAACGTAATATAGTTATAGCTTCTAACGTATAACGTTATGTACTGTTACCTTACAACGGATAACGTCATATAGTAATAGCTTCTAACGTATAACGTTATATAGTATTACCTTTTTACGTATAACGTTATATAGTATTACCTTATAACGTATAACGTTATATTTGATTACATTATAACATGTAAAGTTATGTTGTACTACCTTATAAGGTATAACGCCATATAGTAATAGCTTCCTACGTATAACGTTAAACAGTATTACATTATAAGGTATAACGTTATATAGTAATAGCTTCTGACGTATAACATTATATGGTACTACCTTATAAGGTATAACGTCACATAGTAATAGCTTCTAACGTATAACGCTATATAGTATTACCTTATAAGGTATAACGTCATATAGTAATAGCTTCTAACATATAACGTTATGTAGCATTACCTTACAAGGTATAACGTCATATAGTCTTACCTTATAAGGTATAACGTCACATAGTAATAGCTTCTAACGTATAACGCTATATAGTATTACCTTATAAGGTATAACGTCATATAGTAATAGCTTCCAACGTATAAAGTTACATAGTAATAGCTTCTAACGTATAACGTTATATAGTATTACCTTATAACGTATAACGTCATAGAGTAATAGCTTCTAACGTTTAACGTTATACAGTAATATCTTCCAACGTATAACGTCATATAGTAATAGCTTCCAACGTATAACGTTACATAGTAATACCTCCTATGGCATAACGTTACATAGTATTACCTTATAAGGAATAACGTTATATAGTAATGCCTTATGACGTATAACGTTATAAGCTATTACCTAATAAAGTATAACGTTATATAGTATTACCTTATAACGTATAACGCTATATAGTATTACCTTATAACGTATAACGTCATAAAGCAATAGCCTGTAACGTATAACATTGTATAGTACTACCTTATAAGGTATAACGTCACATAGTAATGGCTTCTAACGTGCAACGTTATATAGTATTACCTTATAACGTATAACGCTATATAATATTACCTTATAACGTATAACGTCATATAGTAATAGCTTCAGACGTATAACGTTATATAGTATTACCTTATAAGGTATAACGTCATATAGTAATAGCTTCTAACGTATAACGTTATATAGTATTACCTTATAAGGTATAACGTAATATAGTTATAGCTTCTAACGTATAACGCTATATAGTATTACCTTATAACGTATAACGTCATATAGTAATAGCTTCAGACGTATAACGTTATATAGTATTATCTTATAAGGTATAACGTCATATAGTAATAGCTTCTAACGTATAACGTTAAATAGTATTACCTTATAAGTTATAACGTAATATAATTATAGCTTCTAACGTATAACGTTATGTACTATTACCTTATAGCGTATAACGTCATATAGTAATAGCTTCTAACGTATAACGTTATGTACCATTACCTTACAACGTATAACGTCCTATAGTAATAGCTTCCAACGTATAACGTTACATAGTAATACCTCCTATGGCATAATGTTACATAGTAATACCTCCTATGGCATAATGTTACATAGTAATACCTCCTATGGTATAACGTTGTATAATATTAACTTATAACGTACAACGTTATATATTATAACCTGATAATATATTGTATATTGTTATGTAGTATTACCTTATAACGTATAACGTTATGTACTATTACCTTACAACGTATAACGTCATATAGTAATAGCTTCTGACGCATAACGTGATATAGTATTACCTTATAAGGTATAACGTAATATAGTTATAGCTTCTAACGTATAACGTTATATAGTATTACCAGATAAGGTATAACGTCATATAGTAATAGCTTCTATCGTATAACGCTATATAGTATTACCTTATAAAGTAAAACGTCATATAGTAATAGCTTCTGACGTATAACGTTATATAGTATTACCTTATTAGGTATAACGTCATATTGTAATAGCTTCTAACGTATAACGTTATATAGTATTACCTTATAAGGTATAACGTAATATAGTTATAGCTTCTAACGTATAACGTTATGTACTATTACCTTACAATGTATAACGTCATATAGTAATAGCATCTAACGTATAACGTTATATAGTATTACCTTTTAACGTATAACGTTATATAGTATTACCTTTTAACGTATAACGTTATATAGTATTACCTTATAACGTATAACGTTATATTTGATTACATTATAACATGTAAAATTATGTAGTACTACCTTATAAGGTATAACGCCATGTAGTAATAGCTTCCTCCGTATAACATTAAATAGTATTACCTTATCCGGTATAACGTTATATAGAAATAGCTTCTATCGTATAACGTTATATAGTATTACCTTATAAGGTATAACGTCATATAGTAATAGCTTCTAACGTATAACGATATATAGTATTACCTTATAAGGTATAACGTAATATAGTTATAGCTTCTAACATATAACGTTATGTACTATTACCTTACAACGTATAACGTCATATAGTAATAGCTTCTGACGTATAATGTTATATAGTATTACCTTATAACGTATAACGTTATATTTGATTACCTTATAACGAATAAAGTTATGTAGTACTACCTTATAAGGTATAACGCCATATAGTAATAGCTTCCTACGTATAACGTTAAATAGTATTACCTTATAAGGTATAACGTTATATAGTAATAGCTTCTGACGTATAACATTATATGGTACTACCTTATAAGGTATAACGTCACATAGTAATAGCTTCTAACGTATAACGCTATATAGTATTACCTTATAAGGTATAACGTCATATAGTAATAGCTTCTAACGTATAACGTTATGTAGCATTACCTTACAACGTATAACGTCATATAGTCTTACCTTATAAGGTATAACCTCACATAGTAATAGCTTCTAACGTATAACGCTATATAGTATTACCTTATAAGGTATAACGTCATATAGTAATAGCTTCCAACGTATAAAGTTACATAGTAATAGCTTCTAACGTATAACGTTATATAGTATTACCTTATAACGTATAACGTCATAGAGTAATAGCTTCTAACGTTTAACGTTATATAGTAATATTTTCCAACGTATAACGTCATATAGTAATAGCTTCCAACGTATAACGTTACATAGTAATACCTCCTATGGCATAACGTTACATAGTATTACCTTATAAGCTATAACGTTATATAGTAATAGCTTCTAACGTATAACGTTATATAGTATTACCTTATAAGGTATAACGTAATATAGTTATAGCTTCTAACGTATAACGTTATGTAGCATTACCTTACAACGTATAACGTCATATAGTCTTACCTTATAAGGTATAACGTCACATAGTAATACCTCCTATGGCATAACGTTACATAGTACTACCTCCTATGGTATAACGTTGTATAATATTAACTTACAACGTACAACGTTATATATTATTACCTTATAACGTATAATGTTATGTAGTATTACCTTATAACGTATAACGTTATGTACCATTACCTTACAACGTATAACGTCATATAGTCTTACCTTATAAGGTATAACGTCATATAGTAATATCTTCTAACGTATAACGTTATATAGTATTACCTTATTAGGTATAACGTCATATAGTAATAGCTTCTAACGTATAACGCTATATACTATTACCTTAAAACATATAACGTCATATAGTAATAGCTTCCAACGTATAAAGTTACATAGTAATAGCTTCTAACGTATAACTATACATAGTATTACCTTATAAGGTATAACGTCATATAGTAATAGCTTCTAACGTATAACGTTATGTAGCATTACCTTACAACGTATAATGTCATATAGTCTTACCTTATAAGGTATAACGTCACATAGTAATAGCTTCCTACGTATAACGTTAAATAGTATTACCTTATAAGCTATAACGTTATATAGTAATAGCTTCTGACGTATAACATTATATAGTACTACCTTATAAGGTATAACGTCACATAGTAACAGCTTCTAACGCATAACGCTATATAGTATTACCTTATAAGGTATAACGTCATATAGTAATAGCTTCTAACGTATAACGTTATGTAGCATTACCTTACAACGCATAACGTCATGTAGTCTTACCTTATAAGGTATAACGTCACATAGTAATACCTCCTATGGCATAACGTTACATAGTACTACCTCCTATGGTATAACGTTGTATAATATTAACTTACAACGTACAACGTTATATATTATTACCTTATAACGTATAATGTTATGTAGTATTACCTTATAACGTATAACGTTATGTACTCTTACCTTATAACGTACAACGTTGTATAGTATTACCTTTTAACGTATAACGTTATATAGTATTACCTTATAACGTATAACGTTATCTAGTATTACCTTATAAGGTATAACGCCATGTAGTAATAGCTTCCTACGTATAACGTTAAATAGTATTTCCTTATAAGGTATAACGTTATATAGTAATACCTTCTAACGTATAACGTTATAAGCTATTACCTAATAACGTACAACGTTATACAGTATTACCTTATAAGGTATAACGTCATATAGTAATAGCTTCTAACGTATAACGTTATGTACCATTACCTTACAACGTTTAACGTCATATAGTAATAGCTTCCAACGTATAACGTTACATAGTAATACCTCCTATGGCATAATGTTACATAGTAATACCTCCTGTGGTATAACATTGTATAGTATTAACTTACAACGTACAACGTTATATATTACTACCTTATAACGTATAACGTCATATAGTAATAGCTTATGACGTATAACATTATATAGTACTACCTTATAAGGTATAACGTCACATAGTAATGGCTTCTAACGTACAACGTTACATAGTATTACCGTATAACGTATAACGTCATAGAGTAATAGATTCTAACGTATAACGTTATATAGTATTACCTTATAAGGTATAACGACATATAGTCATAGCTTCTAACGTATAACGTTATATAGTATTACCTTATAAGGTATAACGTTATATAGTAATGCCTTCTAACGTATAACGTTATAAGCTATTACCTAATAAAGTACAACGTTATATAGTATTACCTTATAACGTATAACGCTATATAGTATTACCTTATAAAGTATAACGTCATATAGCAATAGCTTCTAACGTATAACATTGTATAGTACTACCTTATAAGGTATAACGTCACATAGTAATGGCTTCTAACGTACAACGTTATATAGTATTACCTTATAACGTATAACGCTATATACTATTACCTTATAACGTATAACGTCATATAGTAATAGCTTCTAACGTATAACGTTGTATAGTATTACCTTATAAGGTATAACGTAATATAGTTATAGCTCCTAACGTATAACGTTATGTACTATTACCTTATAACGTATAACGTCATATAGTAATAGCTTCCTACTTATAACGTCACATAGTAATACCTCCTATGGTATAACGTTAAACAGTAGTACCTCCTATGGTATAACGTTGTATAATATTAACTTATAAGGTACAACGTTATATATTATTACCTTATAACGTATAATGTTATGTAGTATTACCTTATAACGTATAACGTTATGTACCATTACCTTATAACGTATAACGTCATATAGTAATAGCTTCTGACGTATAATGTTATATTGTATTACCTTATAACGTATAACGTTATATTTGATTACCTTATAACGAATAAAGTTATGTAGTACTACCTTATAAGATATAACGTTATATAGTAATAGCTTCTGACGTATAACATTATATAGTACTACGTTATAAGGTATAACGTCACATAGTAATAGCTTCTAACGTATAACGCTATAGAGTATTACCTTATAAGGTATAACGTCATATAGTAATAGCTTCTAACGTATAACGTTATGTACCATTACCTTACAACGTATAACGTCATTTAGTCTTACCTTATAAGGTATAACGTCATATAGTAATAGCTTCTAACGTATAACGTTATATAGTATTACCTTATTAGGTATAACGTCATATAGTAATAGCTTCTAACGTATAACGCTATATACTATTACCTTACAACATATAACGTCATATAGTAATAGCTTCCAACTTATAAAGCTACATAGTAATAGCTTCTAACGTATAACGTTATATAGTAATAGCTTCTAACGTATAACGTTATATAGTATTACCTTACAACATATAACGTCATATAGTAATAGCTTCCAACGTATAAAGTTACATAGTAATAGCTTCTAACGTATAACTATACATAGTATTACCTTATAAGGTATAACGTCATATAGTAATAGCTTCTAACGTATAACGTTATGTACCATTACCTTACAACGTATAACGTCATATAGTAATAGCTTCCAACGTATAACGCTAGATAGTAGTACCTCATATGGTATAACGTTGTACAATATTAACTTACAACGTACAACGATATATATTATTACCTTGTATCGTATAACGTTATATTATTATTATTATAGTTATTATTAACGTTATTATTAACGTTATTATAGTATTACCTTATAAGGTATAATGTCATATAGCAATAGCTTCTTACGCATAACGTTACAAAGTATTACATTATAAAGTATAACGTCATATAGTAATAGCTTCCAACGTATAACGTTACATAGTAGTAACTCATATGGTATAACGTTGTATAATATTAACTTACAACGTACAACGATATATATTATTACCTTGTATCGTATAACGTTATATTATTATTATTATAGTTATTATTAACGTTATTATTAACGTTATTATAGTATTACCTTATAAGGTATTACGTCATATTGTAATTGCTTCTAACGTATAACGTTATAAGCTATTACCTAATAACTTATAACGCTATGTAGTATTACCTTATAACGTATGATGTTATATTGTATTACTTAATAACGTACAACGTTATATAGTATTAGCTTATAACGTATAACGTCGTATAGTAATAGCTAATAACGTATAACGTTATACAGAATAACCTTACAACGTGTAACGTTATATAGTATTACCTAATAACGTACAACCGTATAAAATATTAACTTATAACGTATAACGTCGTATAGTAATATCTACTAACGTATAACGTTGTGTACTATTACCTTACAACGTATAACATCATATAGTACTAGCTTCCTACCTATAACGTTATATAGTAATACCTCCTATGGCATAACGTTACATAGTAATACCTCCTGTGGTATAACGTTGTATAATAATAACTTATAACGTACAACGTTATATATTATTACCTTATAACGTATAATGTTATGTAGTATTACCTTATAACGTATAACGTTATGTACTATTACCTTATAACGTATAACGTCATATAGTAATAGCTTCTGACGTATAACATTATATAGTACTACCTTAAAACGTATAACGTCACATAGTAATGGCTTCTAACGTACAACGTTATATAGTATTACCTTATAAGGTATAACGTCATATAGTAATAGCTTCTAATGTATAACGTTATGTACCATTACCTTACAACGTTTAACGTCATATAGTAATAGCTTCCAACGTATAAAGTTACATAGTAATAGCTTCTAACGTATAACGTTATATAGTATTACGTTATAAGGTATAACGTCATATAGTAATAGCTTCTAACGTATAACGTTATGTACTATTACCTTATAACGTACAACGTTGTATAGTATTACCTTTTAACGTATAACGTTATATAGTATTACCTTATAACGTATAACGTTATCTAGTATTACCTTATAAGGTATAACGTCATATAGTAATAGCTTCTAACGTATAACGTTATGTACCATTACCTTACAACGTATAACGTCATATAGTAATAGCTTCCAACGTATAACGTTATATAGTATTACCTTATAAGGTATTACGTCATATTGTAATAGCTTCTAACGTGTAACGTTATATAGTATTACCTCATAAGGTATTACGTCATATAGTAATAGCTTCTAATGTATAACGTTATGTAGTATTACCTTATAACGAATAACGTCATATAGTAATAGCTTCTAACGTATAACGTTATAAGCTATTACCTAATAACTTATAACGCTATATAGTATTACCTTACAACGTGTAACGTTATATAGTATTCCCTAATAACGTACAACATTATAAAATATTAACTTATAACGTATAACGTCGTATAGTAATATCTACTAACGTATAACGTTGTGTACTATTACCTTACAACGTATAACATCATATAGTACTAGCTTCCTACCTATAACGTTATATAGTAATACCTCCTATGGCATAACGTTACATAGTAATACCTCCTGTGGTATAACGTTGTATAATAATAACTTATAACGTACAACGTTATATATTATTACCTTATAACGTATAATGTTATGTAGTATTACCTTATAACGTATAACGTTATGTACTATTACCTTATAACGTATAACGTCATATAGTAATAGCTTCTGACGTATAACATTATATAGTACTACCTTAAAACGTATAACGTCACATAGTAATGGCTTCTAACGTACAACGTTATATAGTATTACCTTATAACGTATAACGTCATAGAGTAATAGCTTCTAACGTATAACGTTATATAGTATTACCTTATAACGTATAACGTCATAGAGTAATAGCTTCTAACGTATAACGTCATATAGTAATAGCTTCCAACGTATAAAGTTACATAGTAATAGCTTCTAACGTATAACGTTATATAGCATTACGTTATAAGGTATAACGTCATATAGTAATACCTTCTAACGTATAACGTTATATAATGTTATGTAGTATTACCTTATAACGAATAAAGTTGTGTAGTATTAGCTTATAAGGTATAACGCCATATAGTACTAGCTTCCTACCTATAACGTTATATAGCAATACCTCCTATGGTATAACGTTGTATAATATTAACTTACAACGTACAACGATATATATTATTACCTTGTATTGTATAACGTTATATAGTATTAACTTATAAGGTATAATGTCATATAGCAATAGCTTCTTACGCATAACGTTACAAAGTATTACGTTATAAAGTATAACGTCATATGGTAATAGCTTCTAACGTATAACGTTATATAGTATTACCTTATAAGGTATTACGTCATATAGTAATAGCTTCTAATGTATAACGTTATGTAGTATTACCTTATAACGAATAACGTTATATAGTAATAGCTTATAACGTATAACGTTATAAGCTATTACCTAATAACTTATAACGCTATATAGTATAACCTTACAGCGTATGATGTTATATAGTATTACTTAATAACGTACAACGTTATATAGTATTACTTAATAACGTACAACGTTATATAGTATTACCTTATAACGTATAACGTCGTATAGTAATATCTACTAACGTATATCGTTGTGTGCTATTACCTTACAACGTATAACATCATATAGTACTAGCTTCCTACCCATAATGTTATATAGTAATACATCCTATGGTATAACGTTGTATGATATTAATTTACAACGTACAACGATATATATTAGTACCTTGTATCGTATAACGTTATATAGTATTAGCTTCTTACGTGCAACGTCATATAGTATTACCTTATAACGTATAACGTCATATAGTAATATCTAATAACGTATAACGTTATACAGAATTACCTTACAACGTGTAACGTTATATAGTATTCCCTAATAACGTACAACATTATAAAATATTAACTTATAACGTATAACGTCGTATAGTAATATCTACTAACGTATAACGTTGTGTACAATTACCTTACAACGTATAACATCATATAGTACTAGCTTCCTACCTATAACGTTATATAGTAATACCTCCTATGGCATAACGTTACATAGTAATACCTCCTGTGGTATAACGTCGTATAATAATAACTTATAACGTACAACGTTATATATTATTACCTTATAAAGTATAATGTTATGTAGTATTACCTTATAACGTATAACGTTATGTACTATTACCTTATAACGTATAACGTCATATAGTAATAGCTTCTGACGTATAACATTATATAGTACTACCTTAAAACGTATAACGTCACATAGTAATGGCTTCTAACGTACAACGTTATATAGTATTACCTTATAAGGTATAACGTCATATAGTAATTGCTTCTAACGTATAACGTTATGTACCATTACCTTACAACGTTTAACGTCATATAGTAATCGCTTCCAACGTATAACGTTACATAGTAATACCTCCTATGGCATAATGTTACATAGTAATACCTCCTATGGCATAATGTTTCATAGTAATACCTCCTGTGGTATAACGTTGTATAGTATTAACTTACAACGTACAACGTTATATATTATTACCTTATAACGTATAATGTTATGTAGTATTACCTTATAACGTATAACGTTATGTACTATTACATTATAACGTATAACGTTATCTAGTATTACCTTATAAGGTATAACGCCATGTAGTAATAGCTTCGTACGTATAACGTTAAATAGTATTACCTTATAAGGTATAACGTTATATAGTAATACCTTCTAACGTATAACGTTATAAGCTATTACCTAATAACGTACAACGTTACACAGTATTACCTTATAACGTATAACGTCATATAGTAATAGCTTCTGACGTATAACATTATATAGTACTACCTTATAAGGTATAACGTCACATAGTAATGGCTTCTAACGTACAACGTTATATAGTATTACCGTATAACGTATAACGTCATAGAGTAATAGCTTCTAACGTATAACGTTATATAGTATTAACTTATGACGTATAACGTCATATAGTATTAGCTTCTAACGTATAACGTTATATAGTATTACCTTATAACGTATAACGTCATAGAGTAATAGCTTCTAACGTATAACGTTATATAGTATTACCTTATAACGTATAACGTCATAGAGTAATAGCTTCTAACGTATAACGTCATATGGTAATAGCTTCCAACGTATAAAGTTACATAGTAATAGCTTCTAACGCATAACGTTATGTACTATTACCTCATAACGTATAACGTCATATAGTAATAATTTCTGACGTATAATGTTATATAGTATTGCCTCAGAACATATAACGTTATATTTGATTACCTTATAACGAATAAAGTTATGTAGTACTACCTTATAAGGTATAACGCCATGTAGTAATAGCTTCCTACGTATAACGTTAAATAGTATTACCTTGTAAGGTATAACCTTATATAGTAATACCTTCTAACGTATAACGTTATAAGCTATTACCTAATAACGTACAACGTTATATAGTATTACATTATAACGTATAACGTAATATAGTAATAGCTTCTGACGTATAACATTATACAGTACTGCCTTATAAGGTATAACGTCACATAGTAATGGCTTCTAACGTACAACGTTATATAGTATTACCTTATAACGTATAACGTTATCTAATATTACCTTATAACGTACAACGTCATATAGTAATAGCTTCTAACGTATAACGCTATATAGTATTACCTTATAAGGCATAACGTCATATAGTAATAGCTTCTAACGTATAACGTTATGTACCATGACCTTACAACGTATAACGTCATATAGTAATAGCTTGTAACGTATAACGTTATGTACCATTACCTTACAACGTATAACGTCATATAGTAATAGCTTCCAACGTATAACGTTACATAGTAATACCTCCTATGGTAGAACGTTACATAGTAGTACCTCCTATGGTATAACGTTGTATAATATTAACTTATAACGTACAATGTTATATATTATTACCTTATAACGTATAATGTTATGTAGTATTACCTTATAACGTATAAAGTTATGTAGTATTAGCTTATAAGGTATAACGTCATATAGTAATATCTAATAACGTATAACGTTATACAGAATTACCTTACAACGTGTAACGTTATATAGTATTACCTAATAACGTACAACGGTATAAAATATTAACTTATAACGTATAACGTCGTATAGTAATATCTACTAACGCGTAACGCTGTGTGCTATTACCTTACAACGTATAACATCATATAGTACTAGCTTCCTACCCATAACGTTATATAGTAATACATCCTATGGTATAACGTTGTATGATATTAACTTACAACGTACAACGATATATATTAGTACCTTGTATCGTATAACGTTATATAGTATTAGCTTCTAACGTGCAACGTCATATAGTATTACCTTATAACGTATAACGTCATATAGTAATATCTAATAACGTATAACGTTATACAGAATTACCTTACAACGTGTAACGTTATATAGTATTCCCTAATAACGTACAACATTATAAAATGTTAACTTATAACGTATAACGTCGTATAGTAATATCTAATAACGTATAACGTTGTGTACTATTACCTTACAACGTATAACTTCATATAGTACTAGCTTCCTACCTATAACGTTATATAGTAATACCTCGTATGGCATAACGTTACATAGTAATACCTCCTGTGGTATAACGTTGTGTAATATTAACTTATAACGTACAACGTTATATATTATTATCTTATAACGTATAATGTTATGTAGTATTACCTTATAACGTATAACGTTATGTACTACTACCTTATAACGTATAACGTCATATTGTAATAGCTTCTGACGTATAACATTATATAGTACTACCTTAAAACGTATAACGTCACATAGTAATGGCTTCTAACTTACAACGTTATATAGTATTACCTTATAAGGTATAACGTCATATAGTAATAGCTTCTAACGTATAACGTTATGTACCATTACCTTACAACGTTTAACGTCATATAGTAATCGCTTCCAACGTATAACGTTACATAGTAATACCTCCTATGGCATAATGTTACATAGTAATACCTCCTGTGGTATAACGTTGTATAGTATTAACTTACAACGTACAACGTTATATATTATTACCTTATAACGTATAATGTTATGTAGTATTACCTTATAACGTATAACGTTATGTACTAATACCTTATAACGTACAACGTTGTATAGTATTACCTTTTAACGTATAACCTTATATAGTATGACCTTATAACGTATAACGTTATCTAGTATTACGTTATAAGGTATAACGTCATATAGTAATAGCTTCTAACGTATAACGTTATGTACCATTACCTTACAACGTATAACGTCATATAGTAATAGCTTCCAACGTATAACGTTACATAGTAATACCTCCTATGGTATAACGTTACATAGTAGTACCTCCTATGGTATAACGTTGTATAATATTAACTTATAACGTACAACGTTATATATTATTACCTTATATAGTATAATGTTATGTAGCATTACCTTATAACGCATAAAGTTATGTAGTATTAGCTTATAAGGTATAACGCCATATAGTACTAGCTTCCTACCTATAACGTTATATAGTAATACCTCCTATGGTATAACGTTGTATGATATTAACTTACAACGTACAACGATATATATTAGTACCTTTTATCGTATAACATTATATAGTATTAGCTTCTAACGTGCAACGTCATATAGTATTACCTTATAACGTATAACGTCATATAGTAATATCTAATAACGTATAACGTTATACAGAATTACCTTCCTACATATAACGTTATATAGTAATACCTCCTATGGCATAACGTTACATAGTAATACCTCCTGTGGTATAACGTTGTATAATATTAACTTATAACGTACAACGTTATATATTATTACCTTATAACGTATAACGTTATGTAGTATTACCTTATAACGTATAACGTTATGTACTATTACCTTATAACGTATAACGTCATATTGTAATAGCTTCTGACGTATAACATTATATAGTACTACCTTAAAACGTATAACGTCACATAGTAATGGCTTCTAACGTACAACGTTATATAGTATTACCTTATAAGGTATAACGTCATATAGTAATAGCTTCTAACGTATAACGTTATGTACCATTACCTTACAACGTTTAACGTCATATAGTAATCGCTTCCAACGTATAACGTTACATAGTAATACCTCCTATGGCATAATGTTACACAGTAATACCTCCTGTGGTATAACGTTGTATAGTATTAACTTACAACGTACAACGTTATATATTATTACCTTATAACGTATAATGTTATGTAGTATTACCTTATAACGTATAACGTTATGTACTATTACCTTATAACGTACAGCGTTGTATAGTATTACCTTTTAACGTATAACGTTATATAGTATTACCTTATAACGTATAACGTTATCTAGTATTACCTTATAAGGTATAACGTCATATAGTAATAGCTTCCAACGTATAACGTTACATAGTAATACCTCCTATGGCATAATGTTACACAGTAATACCTCCTGTGGTATAACGTTGTATAGTATTAACTTACAACGTACAACGTTATATATTATTTCCTTATAACGTACAACGTTATATATTATTACCTTATAACGTATAATGTTATGTAGTATTACCTTATAACGCATAAAGTTATGTAGTGTTAGCTTATAAGGTATAACGCCATATAGTACTTGCTTCCTACCTATAACGTTATATAGTAATACCTCCTATGGTATAACGTTGTATAATATTAACTTACAACGTACAACGATATATATTATTACCTTGTATCGTATAACGTTATATTATTATTATTATAGTTATTATTAACGTTATTATTAACGTTATTATAGTATTACCTTATAAGGTATAATGTCATATAGCAATAGCTTCTTACGCATAACGTTACAAAGTATTACGTTATAAAGTATAACGTCATATGGTAATAGCTTCTAACGTATAACGTTATCTAGTATTACCTTATAACGTACAACGTCATATAGTAATAGCTTCTAACGTATAACGTTATATAGTATTACCGTATAACGTATAACGTCATATAGTAATAGCTTCTAACGTATAACGTTATAAGCTATTACCTAATAACTTATAACGCTATATTGTATTACCTTATAACGTATGATGTTATATAGTATTACTTAATAACGTACAACGTTATATAGTATTACATTATAACGTATAACGTCGTATAGTAATAGCTAATAACGTATAACGTTGTGTACTATTACCGTACAACGTATAACATCATATAGTACTAGCTTCCTACCTATAACGTTATATAGTAATACCTCCTATGGCATAACGTTACATAGTAATACCTCCTGTGGTATAACGTTGTATAATAATAACTTATAACGTACAACGTTATATATTATTACCTTATAACGTATAATGTTATGTAGTATTACCTTATAACGTATAACGTTATGTACTATTACCTTATAACGTATAACGTCATATAGTAATAGCTTCTGACGTATAACATTATATAGTACTACCCTAAAACGTATAACGTCACATAGTAATGGCTTCTAACGTACAACGTTAGATAGTATTACCTTATAAGGTATAACGTCATATAGTAATTGCTTCTAACGTATAACGTTATGTACCATTACCTTACAACGTATAACGTCATATAGTAATAGCTTCCAACGTATAACTTTACATAGTAATACCTCCTATGGTATAACGTTACATAGTAGTACCTCCTATGGTATAACGTTGTATAATATTAACTTATAACGTACAATGTTATATATTATTACCTTATAACGTATAATGTTATGTAGTATTACCTTATAACGTATAACGTTGTGTACTATTACCTTATAACGTACAACGTTGTATAGTATTACCTTTTAACGTATAACGTTACATAGTATTACCTTATAACGTATAACGTTATCTAGTATTACCTTATAAGGTATAACGCCATGTAGTAATAGCTTCCTACGTATAACTTTAAATAGTATTACCTTATAAGGTATAACGTTATATAGTAATACCTTCTAACGTATAACGTTATAAGCAACTACCTAATAACGTACAACGTTATATAGTATTACCTTATAACGTATAACGTCATATAGTATTACCTTATAACGTATAACGTTATCTAGTATTACCTTATAACGTACAACGTCATATAGTAATAGCTTCTAACGTATAACGTTATGTACCATTACCTTACAACGTATAATGTCATATAGTAATAGCTTCCAACGTATAACGTTACATAGTAATACCTCCTATGGTATAACGTTACATAGTAATACCTCCTATTGTATAACGTTGTATAATATTAACTTATAACGTACAACGTTATATATTATTACCTTATAACGTATAACGTTATATAGTATTACCTGATAACTTATAACGTTATATAGTAATAGCTTCTGACGTATAACGTTATATAGTATTACCTTATAATGTATAACGTTATATAATATTACCTTTTAACGTATAACGTTATACAGTATTACGTTATAAAGTATAACGTCATATAGTAATAGCTTCCTACGTATAACGTTAAGTAGTATTACCTTGTAATGTATAACGTCATATAGTATTATTAAATAACGTACAAAGTTATATAGTATTGCCTTATAACGTATAACGTCATATAGTAATAGCTTCTGACGTACAACGTTATATAGTATTACCTTATAACGTAAAACGTCATATAGTGAGAGCTTCTAACGTATAACGTTATATTCGGTTACCTTATAACGTATAACGCTATATAGTATTACCTTATAACGTATAACGTTATATTTGATTGCCTTATAACGTATAAAGTTATGTAGTATTAGCTTATAAGGTATAACGCCATATAGTACTAGCTTCCTACCTATAACGTTACAAAGCAATACCTCCTATGGTATAACGTAGTATAATATTAACTTATAACGTACAACGTTATATATTATTATCTTATAACGTATAATGTTATGTAGTATTACCTTATAACGTATAACGTTATGTACTATTACCTTACAACGTATAACGGCATATAGTAATAGCTTCTGACGCATAACGTGATATAGTATTACCTTATAACGTATAACGTCATATGGTAATAGCTTCTAACGTATAACGTTATATAGTATTACCTTATAAGGTATAACGTCATATAGTAATAGCTTCCAACATATAACGTTACATAGTAATACCTCCTATGGCAATACGTTACATAGTAATACTTCCTATGGTATAACGTTGTATAATATTAACTTATAACGTACAACGTTGTATAGTATTACCTTTTAACGTATAACGTTATATTTGATTACCTTATAACGAATAAAGTTATGTAGCACTATCTTATAAGGTATAACGCCATGTAGTAATACCTTCCTATGTATAACGTTAAATAGTATTACCTTATAAGGTATAACGCGATATAGCCATAGCTTCCTACGAATAACGTTATATAGTATTACCTTATAAGGTATAACGTCATATAGTAATAGCTTCTAACGTATAACGTTATAGAGACTTACCTTATACCGTGTAACGTTATATAGTATTACCTAATAACGTACAAAGTAATAAAATATTAACTTATAACGTATAACGACGTATAGTAATAGCTTCTAACTTATAACTTTATGTACTATCACCTTACAACGAATAACGTCATATAGTACTAGCTTCCTACGTATAACGTTATATAGTATTACCTCATAAGGTATAACGTCATATAGTAAAATCTTCCAACGTATAAAGTTATAAGCTACTACCTAATATCCTATAACGTTATATGGTAATAGCTTCCAACGTATGACGTTATATAGTACTACCTTGTAATGCATAACGTTATGAACTATTACCTAATAACGTATAACATTATATAGTATTACCTTATAACGTATAACATCTTATAGTAATATCTTCTAACGGAATAACGCTATATAGAATTACCTTATAACGTATAACGTCATATAGCAATAGCTTCTAACGTATAACATTGTGTAGTACTACCTTATAAGGTATAACGTCACATAGTAATGGCTTCTAACGTACAACGTTATATAGTATTACCTTATAACGTATAACGCTATATACTATTACCTTATAAGGTATAACGTAATATAGTAATAGCTTCTAACGTATAACGTTATATAGTATTACCTTATAACGTATAACGTCATAGAGTAATAGCTTCTAACGTTTAACGTTACATAGTAATACCTCCTATGGTATAACGTTGTATAATATTAACTTATAACGTACAACGTTATATATTACTACCTTATAACGAATAATGTTATGTAGTATTACCTTATAACGTATAACGTTATGTACTATCACCTTATAACGTATAACGTCATATAGTAATAGCTTCTCACGTATAATGTTACTTAGTATTACCTTATAACGTATAACGTTATATAGTAGTACTAAATAACGTACAAAGTTATATAGTATTACATTATAACGTATAACGTTATCTACTATTACCTTATAACGTACAACGTTTTATTTGATTACCCTATGACGAATAAAGTTATGTAGTACTACCTTATAAGGTATAACGCCATGTAGTAATAGCTTCTGACGTATAACGTTATATAGTATTACATTATAAGGTATAACGTTATATAGTAATACCTTCTAACGTATAACGTTATAAGCTATTACCTAATAACTTACAACGTTATATAGTATTACCTTATAGCGTATAACGTCATATAATAATAGCTTCTGACGTATAACATTATATAGTACTACCTTATAAGGTATAACGTCACATAGTAATGGCTTCTAACGTACAACGTTATATAGTATTACCTTATAACGTATAACGTCGTATAGTAATAGCTTCTGACGTATAACGTTATATAGTATTACCTTATATGGTATAACGTCATATAGTAAAAGATTCTAACGTATAACGTTATATAGTAATACCTTCTAAGGTATAACGTAATATAGTTATAGCTTCTAACGTATAACGTTATGTACTATTACCTTACAACATATAACGTTGTATAGTATTACCTTTTAACGTATAACGTTACATAGTATTACCTTATAACGTATAACGTTATCTAGTATTACCTTATAAGGTATTACGCCATGTAGTAATAGCTTCCTACGTATAACTTTAAATAGTATTACCTTATAAGGTATAACGTTATATAGTAGTACCTTCTAACGTATAACGTTATAAGCAACTACCTAATAACGTACAACGTTATATAGTATTACCTTATAACGTATAACGTCATATAGTAATAGCTTCCAACGTATAAAGTTACATAGTAATAGCTTCTAACGTATAACGTTATATAGTATTACCTTATAAGGTATAACGTCATATAGTAATAGCTTCTAACGTATAACATTATGTACCATTACCTTACAACGTTTAACGTCATATAGTAATGGCTTCCAACGTATAACGTTACATAGTAATACCTCCTATGGTATAACTTTACATAGTAATACCTCCTATGGTATAACGTTGTATAATATTAACTTACAACGTACAACGTTATATATTATTACCTTATAACGTATAATGTTAAGTAGTATTACCTTATAACGTTTAACGTTATGTACTATTACCTTATAACGTACAACGTTGTATAGTATTACCTTTTAACGTATAACGTTATATAGAATTACCTTATAACGTATAACGTTATGTACTATTACCTTATAACGTATAACGTCATATAGTAATAGCTTCTGACATATAATGTTATATAGTATTACCTTATAACGTATAACGTTATATTTGATTACCTTATAACGAATAAAGTTATGTAGTACTACCTTATAAGGTATAACGCCATGTAGTAATAGCTTCCTACGTATAACGTTAAATAGTATTACCTTATAAGGTATAACGTTATATAGTAATGCCTTCTAACGTATAACGTTATAAGCTATTACCTAATAAAGTACAACGTTATATAGTATTACCTTATAACGTATAACGCTATATAGAATTACCTTATAACGTATAACGTCATATAGCAATAGCTTCTAACGTATAACATTGTATAGTACTACCTTATAAGGTATAACGTCACATAGTAATGGCTTCTAACGTACAACGTTATATAGTATTACCTTATAACGTATAACGCTATATACTATTACCTTATAACGTATAACGTCATATAGTAATAACTTCAGACGTATAACGTTATATAGTATTACCTTATAAGGTATAACGTCATATAGTAATAGCTTCAGACGTATAACGATATATAGTATTACCTTATAAGGTATAACGTAATATAGTAATAGCTTCTAACGTATGACGTTATATAGTATTACCTTATAACGTATAACGTCATAGAGTAATAGCTTCTAACGTTTAACGTTACATAGTAATACCTCCTATGGTATAACGTTGTATAATATTAACTTATAACGTACAACGTTATATATTATTACCTTATAACGAATAATGTTATGTAGTATTACCTTATAACGTATAACGTTATGTACTATCACCTTATAACGTATAACGTCATATAGTAATAGCTTCTCACGTATAATGTTACTTAGTATTACCTTATAACGTATAACGTTATATAGTAGTACTAAATAACGTACAAAGTTATATAGTATTACATTATAACGTATAACGTTATCTACTATTACCTTATAACGTACAACGTTTTATTTGATTACCTTATGACGAATAAAGTTATGTAGTACTACCTTATAAGGTATAACGCCATGTAGTAATAGCTTCTGACGTATAACGTTATATAGTATTACATTATAAGGTATAACGTTATATAGTAATACCTTCTAACGTATAACGTTATAAGCTATTACCTAATAACATACAACGTTATATAGTATTACCTTATAGCGTATAACGTCATATAGTAATAGCTTCTGACGTATAACATTATATAGTACTACCTTATAAGGTATAACGTCACATAGTAATGGCTTCTGACGTACAACGTTATATAGTATTACCTTATAACGTATAACGTCATATAATAATAGCTTCAGACGTATAACATTATATAGTACTACCTTATAAGGTATAACGTCACATAGTAATGGCTCCTAACGTACAACGTTATATAGTATTACCTTATAACGTATAACGTCGTATAATAATAGCTTCTGACGTATAACGTTATATAGTATTACCTTATATGGTATAACGTCATATAGTAATAGATTCTAACGTATAACGTTATATAGTAATACCTTCTAAGGTATAACGTAATATAGTTATAGCTTCTAACGTATAATGTTATGTACTATTACCTTACAACATATAACGTTGTATAGTATTACCTTTTAACGTATAACGTTACATAGTATTACCTTATAACGTATAACGTTATCTAGTATTACCTTATAAGGTATAACGCCATGTAGTAATAGCTTCCTACGTATAACTTTAAATAGTATTACCTTATAAGGTATAACGTTATATAGTAATACCTTCTAACGTATAACGTTATAAGCAACTACCTAATAACGTACAACGTTATATAGTATTACCTTATAACGTATAAGGTCATATAGTAATAGCTTCTGACGTATAACATTATATAGTACTACCTTATAAGGTATAACGTCACATAGTAATGGCTTCTAACGTACAACGTTATATAGTATTACCTTATAACGTATAACGTTATCTAGTAATACCTTATAACGTACAACGTTATATAGGATTACCTTATAACGTATAACGTTATCTAGTATTTCCTTATAACGTACAACGTCATATAGTAATAGCTCCTAACGTATAACGTTTTATAGTATTACCTGATAAGGTATAACGTCATATAGTAATAGTTTCTAACGTATAACGCTATATAGTATTACCTTATAACGTATAAGGTCATATAGTAATAGCTTCTGACGTATAACATTATATAGTACTACCTTATAAGGTATAACGTCACATAGTAATGGCTTCTAACGTACAACGTTATATAGTATTACCTTATAACGTATAACGTTATCTAGTATTACCTTATAACGTACAACGTCATATAGTAATAGCTTCTAACGTATAAGGTTATATAGTATTACCGTATAACGTATAACGTCATAGAGTAATAGCTTCTAACGTATATCGTTGTATAGTATTACCTTATAAGGTATAACGTCATATAGTCATACCTTCTAACGTATAACATTATATAGTACTACCTTATAACGTATAACGTCATATAGTAATAGCTTCTAACGAATAATGTTAAATAGTATTACCTCATAACGTATAACGTCATAGAGTAATAGCTTCTAACGTATAACGTTATATAGTACTACCTTATAACGTATAACGTCATATAGTAATATCTTCTAACGAATAATGTTAAATAGTATTACCTCATAACGTATAACGTCATAGAGTAATAGCTTCCAACGTATAACGTTACATAGTAATACCTCCTATGGCATAACGTTACATAGTAATACCTCCTATAGTATAACGTTGTATAATATTAACTTACAACGTAAAACGTTATATATTATTACCTTATAACATATAATGTTATGTAGTATTACCTTATAACGTATAACGTTATATTTGATTACCTTATAACGAATAAAGTTATGTAGTACAACCTTATAAGGTATAACGCCATGTAGTAATAGCTTCCTACGTATAACGTTAAATAGTATAACCTTGTAAGATATAACGTCATATAGTATTATTAAATAACGTACAAAGTTATATAGTATTACCTTATAACGTATAACGTCATATAGTAAGAGCTTCTAACGTATAACGCTATATAATATTACCTTATAACGTATAACGTTATATAGTATTACTAAATAACGTACAATGTTATATAGTATTACCTTATAACGTATAACGTTATCTACTATTACCTTATAACGTAAAACGTCATATAGTAATAGCTTCTGACGTATAACGTTATATAGTATTACCTTGTAAGGTATAACGTCATATAGTAATAGCTTCTAACGTACAACATTATATAGTATTACCTTATAACGTATAACGTTATGTACTACTACCTTATAACGTATAACGTCATATAGTAATAACTTAAGACGTATAACGTTATATAGTATTACCATATAACTTATAACGTTATATTTGATTACCTTATAACGAATAAAGTTATGTAGTACAACCTTATAAGGTATAACGCCATGCAGTAATAGCTTCCTACGTATAACGTTAAATAGTATTACCTTATAAGGTATAGCGTTATATAGTAATACCTTCTAAAGTATAACGTTATAAGCTATTACCTAATAACGTCCAACGTTATATAGTATTACCTTATAACGTATAACGTTATCTAGTATTACCTTATAACGTACAACGTTATATAGTATTACCTTATAACGTATAACGTTATATAGTATTACCTGATGAGGCATAACGTCATATAGTAATAGCTTCTAACGTATAACGCTATATAGTATTACCTTATAACGTAAAACGTCATATAGTAATAGCTTCTGACGTATAACGTTATATAGTATTACCTTGTAAGGTATAACGTCATATAGTAATAGCTTCTAACGTATAACGTTATATAGTATTACCGTATAAGGTATAACGTTATATAGTTATAACTTCTAACGTATAACGTTATGTACTATTACCTTACAACGTATAACGTCATATAGTAATAGCTTCTAACGTATAACGTTATATAGTATTACCTTTTAACGTATAACGTTATATAGTATTACCTTTTCACGTATAACGTTATATAGTATTACCTTATAACGTACAACGTTATATTTCATTACCTTATAACATGTAAAGTTATGTAGTACTACCTTATAAGGTATAACGCCATGTAGTAATAGCTTCCTACGTATAACGTTAAATAGTATTACCTTATCAGGTATAACGTTATATAGTAATAGCTTCTAACGCATAACGTTATATAGTATTACCTTATAAGGTATAACGTAATATAGTTATAGCTTCTAACGTATAACGTTATGTACTATTACCTTACAACGTATAACGTCATATCGTTATAGCTTCAGACGTATAATGTTATATAGTATTACCTTATAACGTATAACGTTATATTTGATTACCTTATAACGAATAAAGTTATGTAGTGCTACCTTATAAGGTTTAACGCCATGTAGTAATAGCTTCCTACGTATAACGTTAAATAGTATTACCTTATAAGGTATAACGTTATATAGTAATACCTTCTAACGTATAACGTTATAAGCTATTACCTAATAACGTACAACGTTATATAGTATTACCTTATAACGTATAACGCTATATAGTATTACCTTATAACGTATAACGTCATATAGTAATAGCTTCCGACGTATAACATTATATAGTACTACCTTATAAGGTATAACGTCACATAGTAATGGCTTCTAACGTACAACGTTATATAGAATTACCTTATAACGTATAACGTTATCTAGTATTAGCTTATAACGTACAACGTCATATAGTAATAGCCTCTAACGTATAACGTTATATAGTATTACCGTGTTACGTATAACGTCATAGAGTAATAGATTCTAACGTATAACGTTATATAGTATTACCTTAAAACGTATAACGTCATAGGGTAATAGCTTCTAACTTTTAACGTTATATAGTAATAGCTTCCAACGTATAAAGTTATGTAGTATTACCTTATAACGTATAAAGTTATGTAGTATTAGCTTATAAGGTATATCGCCATATAGTACTAGCTTCCTACCTATAACGTTATATAGTAATACCTCCTATGGTATAACATTGTATAATATTAACTTACAACGTACAACGATATATATTATTACCTTGTATCGTATAACGTTATATAGTATTACCTTATAAGGTATAATGTCATATAGCAATAGCTTCTTACGCATAACGTTACAAAGTATTACGTTATAAAGTATAACGTCATATGGTAATAGCTTCTAACGTATAACGTTATATAGTATTACCTTATAAGGTATTACGTCATATTGTAATAGCTTCTAACGTATAACGTTATATAGTATTACCTTATAAGGTATAACGTCATATAGTAATAGCTTCTAACGTATAACGTTATGTACCATTACCTTACAACGTATAACGTCATATAGTAATAGCTTCCAACGTATAACGTTACATAGTAATACCTCCTTTGGTATAACGTTACATAGTAGTACCTCCTATGGTATAACGTTGTATAATATTAACTTACAACGTACAACGATATATATTATTACCTTGTATCGTATAACGTTATATAGTATTAACTTATAAGGTATAATGTCATATAGCAATAGCTTCTTACGCATAACGTTACAAAGTATTACGTTATAAAGTATAACGTCATATGGTAATAGCTTCTAATGTATAACGTTATATAGTATTACCTTATAAGGTATTACGTTATATAGCAATAGCTTCTAATGCATAACGTTATGTAGTATTACCTTATAACGTCTAACGTCGTATAGTAATATCTACTAACGTATAACGTTATGTACCATTACCTTACAACGTATAACGTCATATAGTAATAGCTTCCAACGTATAACGTTACATAGTAATACCTCCTATGGCATAACGTTACATAGTAATACCTCCTGTGGTATAACGTTGTATAATATTAACTTATAACGTACAACGTTATATATTATTACCTTATAACGTATAATGTTATGTAGTATTACCTTATAACATATAACGTTATGTACTATTACCTTATAACGTATAACGTCATATAGTAATAGCTTCTGACGTATAACATTATATAGTATTACCTTATAACGTATAACGTTATCTAGTATTACCTTATAAGGTATAACGCCATGTAGTAATAGCTTCCTACGTATAACGTTAAATAGTATTACCTTATAAGGTATAACGTTATATAGTAATACCTTCTAACGTATAACGTTATAAGCTATTACCTAATAACGTACAACGTTATATAGTATTACCTTATAAGGTATAACGTCATATAGTAATAGCTTCTAACGTATAACGTTATGTACCATTACCTTACAACGTATAACGTCATATAGTAATAGCTTCCAACGTATAACGTTACATAGTAATACCTCCTATGGTATAACGTTACATAGTAGTACCTCCTATGGTATAACGTTGTATAATATTAACTTACAACGTACAACGATATATATTATTACCTTGTATCGTATAACGTTATATAGTATTAACTTATAAGGTAGAATGTCATATAGCAATAGCTTCTTACGCATAACGTTACAAAGTATTACATTATAAAGTATAACGTCATATGGTAATAGCTTCTAATGTATAACGTTATATAGTATTACCTTATAAGGTATTACGTTATATAGTAATAGCTTCTAATGCATAACGTTATGTAGTATTACCTTATAACGTCTAACGTCGTATAGTAATATCTACTAACGTATAACGTTATGTACCATTACCTTACAACGTATAACGTCATATAGTAATAGCTTCCAACGTATAACGTTACATAGTAATACCTCCTATGGCATAACGTTACATAGTAATACCTCCTGTGGTATAACGTTGTATAATATTAACTTATAACGTACAACGTTATATATTATTACCTTATAACGTATAATGTTATGTAGTATTACCTTATAACATATAACGTTATGTACTATTACCTTATAACGTATAACGTCATATAGTAATAGCTTCTGACGTATAACATTATATAGTATTACCTTATAACGTATAACGTTATCTAGTATTACCTTATAAGGTATAACGCCATGTAGTAATAGCTTCCTACGTATAACGTTAAATAGTATTACCTTATAAGGTATAACGTTATATAGTAATACCTTCTAACGTATAACGTTATAAGCTATTACCTAATAACGTACAACGTTATATAGTATTACCTTATAAGGTATAACGTCATATAGTAATAGCTTCTAACGTATAACGTTATATAGTATTACTTTATAAGGTATAACGTAATATAGTTATAGCTTCTAACGTATAACGTTATGTACTATTACCTTACAACATATAACGTCATACAGTAATAGCTTCCAACGTATAAAGTTACATAGTAATAGCTTCTAACGTATAACGTTATATAGTATTACCTTATAAGGTATAACGTCATATAGTAATAGCTTCTAACCTATAACGTTATGTACCATTACATTACAACGTACAACGTTGTATAGTGTTACCTTTTAACGTATAACGTTATCTAGTATTACCTTATAACGTACAACGTTATATAGTATTACCTTATAACGTATAACGTTATATTTGATTACCTTATAACGAATAAAGTTATGTAGTACTACCTTATAAGGTATAACGCCATGCAGTAATAGCTTCTAACGTATAACGTTATGTACTATTACCTTACAACGTATAACGTCATATAGTAATAGCTTCCTACTTATAACGTTACATAGTAATACCTCCTATGGCACAACGTTACATAGTAATACCTCCTATGGTATAACGTTGTATAATATTAACTTATAACGTACAACGTTATATATTATTACCTTATAACGTATAATGTTACGTAGTATTACCTTACAACGTATAACGTTATGTACTATTACCTTAAAACGTATAACGTCATATAGTAATAGCTTCTGACGCATAACGTGATATAGTATTACCTTATAACGTATAACGTTATATTTGATTACGTTATAACGAATAAAGTTTTGTAGTACTACCTTATAAGGTATAACGCCATGCAGTAATAGCTTCCTACGTATAACGTTAAATAGTATTACCTTATAAGGTATAACGTTATATAGTAATACCTTCTAACGTATAATGTTATAAGCTATTACCTAATAACGTACAACGTTATATAGTATTACCTTATAACGTAACGTTATCTAGTATAACCTTATAACGTACAACGTTATATAGTATTACCTTATAACGTATAACGTTATCTAGTATTACCTTATAACGTACAACGTTATATAGTATTACCTTATAACGTATAACGTTATATTTGATTACCTTATAACGAATAAAGTTATGTAGTACCACCTTATAAGGTATAACGCCATGCAGTAATAGCTTCTAACGTATAACGTTATATAGTATTACCTTATAACGTACAACGTCATATAGTCATAGCTTCTAACGTATGACGTTATATAGTACTACCTTACGAGGTATAACATCACATAGTAATTGCTTCTAACGTATAACCTTATATTTGATTATCTTATAACATGTAAAGTTATGTAGTACTACCTTATAAGGTATAACGCCATGTAGTAATAGCTTCCTCCGTATAACGTTAAATAGTATTACCTTATCCGGTATAACGTTATATAGTAATAGCTTCTATCGTATAACGTTATATAGTATTACCTTATAAGGTATAACGTCATATAGTAATAGCTTCCAATGTATAACGTTACATAGTAGTACCTCCTATGGCACAACGTTACATAGTAATACCTCCCATGGTATAACGTTGTATAATATTAACTTATAACGTACAACGTTATATATTATTACCTTATAACGTATAATGTTATGTAGTATTACCTTACAACGTATAACGTTATGTACTATTACCTTACAACGTATAACGTCATATAGTAATAGCTTCTGACGCATAACGTGATATAGTATTACCTTAGAACGTATAAAGTCATATGGTAATAGCTTCTAACGTATAACGTTATATATTATTACCTTATAAGGTATAACGCCATATAGTAATAGCTTCTAACGTATAACGCTATATAGTATTACCTTATAAGGTATAACGTCATAGAGTAATAGCTTCTAACATTTAACGTCATATAGTAATAGCTTCCAACCTATAAAGTTACATAGTAATAGCTTCTAACGTATAACGTTATATAGTATTACCTTATAAGGTATAACGTCATATAGTAATAGCTTCTAACGTATAACGTTATGTACCATTACCTTACAACGTATAACGTCATATAGTAATAGCTTCCAACGTATAACGTTACATAGTAGTACCTCCTATGGCACAACGTTACATAGTAATACCTCCCATGGTATAACGTTGTATAATATTAACTTATAACGTACAACGTTATATATTATTACCTTATAACGTATAATGTTATGTAGTATTACCTTACAACGTATAACGTTATGTACTATTACCTTACAACGTATAACGTCATATAGTAATAGCTTCTGACGCATAACGTGATATAGTATTACCTTATAACGTATAAAGTCATATGGTAATAGCTTCTAACGTATAACGTTATATAGTATTACCTTATAAGGTATAACGTCATATAGTAATAGCTTCTAACGTATAACGTTATATAGTATTACCTTGTTAGGTATAACGTCATATAGTAATAGCTTCTAACGTATAACGTTATGTACTATTACCTTACAACATATAACGTCATATAGTAATAGCTTCCAACGTATAAAGTTACATAGTAATAGCTTCTAACGTATAACGTTATATAGTATTACCTTATAAGGTATAACGTCATATAGTAATAGCTTCTAACATATAACGTTATGTACCAGTACCTTACAACGTATAACGTCATATAGTAATAGCTTCCAACGTATAACGTAACATAGTAATACCTCCTATGGTATAACGTTACATAGTAGTACCTCCTATGGTATAACGTTGTATAATATTTACTTATAACGTACAACGTTATATATTATTACCTTATAACGTATAATGTTATGTAGTATTACCTTATAACGTATAACGTTACGTACTATTACCTTATAACGCATAACGTCATATAGTAATAGCTTCTGACGTATAATGTTATATAGTATTACCTTATAACGTATAACGTTATATTTGATTACCTTATAACGTATAACGCTATACAGTATTACCTTATAACGTATAACGTCATATAGTAATAGCTTCAGACGTATAACGTTATATAGTATTACCTTATAAGGTATAACGTCATATAGTAATAGCTTCAGACGTATAACGTTATATAGTATTACCTTATAAGGTATAACGCTATATAGTATTACCTTATAACGTATAACGTCATATAGCAATAGCTTCTAACGTATAACATTGTATTGTACTGCCTTATAAGGTATAACGTCACATAGTAATGGCTTCTAACGTACAACGTTATATAGTATTACCTTATAACGTATAACGCTATATAGTATTACCTTATAACGTATAACTTTATATAGTAATAGCTTCAGACGTATAACGTTATATAGTATTACCTTATAAGGTATAACGTCATATAGTAATAGCTTCTAACGTATAACGTTATATAGTATTACCTTATAAGGTATAACGTAATATAGTTATAGCTTCTAACGTATAACGTTATGTACTATTACCTTACAACATATAACGTCATACAGTAATAGCTTCCAACGTATAAAGTTACATAGTAGTAGCTTCTAACGTATAACGTTATATAGTATTACCTTATAAGGTATAACGTCATATAGTTATAGCTTCTAACGTATAACGTTATGTACCATTACATTACAACGTACAACGTTGTATAGTGTTACCTTTTAACGTATAACGTTATCTAGTATTACCTTATAACGTACAACGTTATATAGTATTACCTTATAACGTATAACGTTATATTTGATTACCTTATAACGAATAAAGTTTTGTAGTACTACCTTATAAGGTATAACGCCATGCAGTAATAGCTTCCTACGTATAACGTTAAATAGTATTACCTTATAAGGTATAACGTTATATAGTAATACCTTCTAACGTATAATGTTATAATCTATTACCTAATAACGTACAACGTTATATAGTATTACCTTATAACGTATAACGTTATCTAGTATAACCTTATAACGTACAACGTTATATAGTATTACCTTATAACGTATAACGTTATCTAGTATTACCTTATAACATACAACGTTATATAGTATTACCTTATAACGTATAACGTTATATTTGATTACCTTATAACGAATAAAGTTATGTAGTACAACCTTATAAGGTATAACGCCATGTAGTAATAGCTTCCTACGTATAACGTTAAATAGTATAACCTTGTAAGGTATAACGTCATATAGTATTATTAAATAACGTACAAAGTTATATAGTATTACCTTTTAACGTATAACGTCATATAGTAAGAGCTTCTAACGTATAACGCTATATAATATTACCTTATAACGTATAACGATATATAGTATTACTAAATAACGTACAATGTTATATAGTATTACCTTATAACGTATAACGTTATCTACTATTACCTTATAACGTACAACATTATATAGTATTACCTTATAACGTATAACGTTATGTACTACTACCTTATAACGTATAACGTCATATAGTAATAACTTCAGACGTATAACGTTATATAGTATTACCTTATAACGTATAACGTTATATTTGATTACCTTATAGCGAATAAAGTTATGTAGTACAACCTTATAAGGTATAACGCCATGCAGTAATAGCTTCCTACGTATAACGTTAAATAGTATTAAATTATAAGGTATAGCGTTATATAGTAATACCTTCTAAAGTATAACGTTATAAGCTATTACCTAATAACGTACAACGTTATATAGTATTACCTTATAACGTATAACGTTATCTAGTATTACCTTATAACATACAACGTTATATAGTATTACCGTATAACGTATAACGTTATATAGTATTACCTGATGAGGTATAACGTCATATAGTAATAGCTTCTAACGTATAACGCTATATAGTATTACCTTATAACGTAAAACGTCATATAGTAATAGCTTCTGACGTATAACGTTATATAGTATTACCTTATAAGGTATAACGTCATATAGTAATAGCTTCTAACGTATAACGTTATATAGTATTACCGTATAAGGTATAACGTTATATAGTAATACCTTCTAACGTATAACGTTATAAGCTATTACCTAATAACGTACAACGTTATATAGTATTACCTTATAACGTATAACGTCATATAGTAATAGTTTCTGACGTATAATGTTATATAGTATTACCTTATAACGTATAACGTTATATTTGATTACCTTATAACGAATAAAGTTATGTAGTACTACCTTATAAGGTATAACGCCATGTAGTAATAGCTTCTAACGTATAACGTTATGTACCATTACCTTACAACGTATAACGTCATATAGTAATAGCTTCCTACGTATAACGTTACATAGTATTACCTTATAACGTATAACGTTATATAGTATTACCAAATAACGTACAAAGTTATATAGTATTACCTTATAACGTATAACGTTATCTATTATTACCTTATAACGTACAACGTCATATAGTCATAGCTTCTAACGTATGACGTTATATAGAGCTACCTTATGAAGTATAACATCACATAGTAGTTGCTTCTAACGTATAACGTTATAAGCTATTACCTAATAACGTATAACGCTATATAGTATTACCTTATAACGTATAAAGTTATATAGTATTAACTTATAAGGTATAACGCGATATAGTAATAACTTCCTACGAATAACGTTATATAGTATTACCTTATAAGGTATAACGTCATATAGTCATAGCTTCTAACGTATGACGTTATATAGAACTACCTTATGAGGTATAACATCACATAGTAATTACTTCTAACGTATAACGTTATAAGCTATTACCTAATAACGTATAACGCTATATAGTATTACCTTACAACGTATAACGTCATATAGTAATAGCTTCTAACGTATAACGTTATATAGTATTACCTTTCAACGTATAACGTTATATAGTATTACCTTTTCACGTATAACGTTATATAGTAATACCTTATAACGTATAACGTTATATTTGATTACCTTATAACATGTAAAGTTATGTAGCACTACCTTATAAGGTATAACGCCATGTAGTAATAGCTTCCTACGTATAACGTTAAATAGTATTACCTTATCAGGTATAATGTTATATAGTAATAGCTTCTAACGTATAACGTTATATAGTATTACCTTATAAGGTATAACGTAATATAGTTATAGCTTCTAACGTATAACGTTATGTACTATTACCTTACAACGTATAACGTCATATCGTTATAGCTTCAGACGTATAATGTTATATAGTATTAGCTTATAACGTATAACGTTATATTTGATTACCTTATAACGAATAAAGTTATGTAGTGCTACCTTATAATGTTTAACGCCATGTAGTAATAGCTTCCTACGTATAACGTTAAATAGTATTATCTTAGAAGGTATAACGTTATATAGTAATACCTGCTAACGTATAACGTTATAAGCTATTACCTAATAATGTACAAAGTTATATAGTATTACCTTATAACGTATAACGCTATATAGTATTACCTTATAAGGTATAACGTCACATAGTAATGGCTTCTAACGTACAACGTTATATAGTATTACCTTATAACGTATAACGTTATCTAGTATTAGCTTATAACGTACAACGTCATATAGTAATAGCCTCTAACGTATAACGTTATATAGTATTACCGTGTTACGTATAACGTCATAGAGTAATAGATTCTAACGTATAACGTTATATAGTATTACCTTAAAACGTATAACGTCATAGGGTAATAGCTTCTAACGTTTAACGTTATATAGTAATAGCTTCCAACGTATAAAGTTATGTGGTATTACCTTGTAACGTATAAAGTTATGTAGTATTAGCTTATAAGGTATATCGCCATATAGTACTAGCTTCCTACCTATAACGTTATATAGTAATACCTCCTATGGTATAACATTGTATAATATTAACTTACAACGTACAACGATATATATTATTACCTTGTATCGTATAACGTTATACAGTATTACCTTATAAGGTATAATGTCATATAGTAATAGCTTCAGACGTATAACGTTATACAGTATTACCTTATAAGGTATAACGTCATATGGTAATAGCTTCTAACGTATAACGTTATATAGTATTACCTTATAAGGTATTACGTCATATTGTAATAGCTTCTAACGTATAACGTTATATAGTATTACCTTATAAGGTATAACGTCATATAGTAATAGCTTCTAACGTATAACGTTCTGTACCATTACCTTACAACGTATAACGTCATATAGTAATAGCTTCCAACGTATAACGTTACATAGTAATACCTCCTATGGTATAACGTTACATAGTAGTACCTCCTATGGTATAACGTTGTATAATATTAACTTACAACGTACAACGATATATATTATTACCTTGTATCGTATAACGTTATATAGTATTAACTTATAAGGTATAATGTCATATAGCAATAGCTTCTTACGCATAACGTTACAAAGTATTACGTTATAAAGTATAACGTCATATGGTAATAGCTTCTAATGTATAACGTTATATAGTATTACCTTATAAGGTATTACGTTATATAGTAATAGCTTCTAATGCATAACGTTATGTAGTATTACCTTATAACGTCTAACGTCGTATAGTAATATCTACTAACGTATAACGTTATGTACCATTACCTTACAACGTATAACGTCATATAGTAATAGCTTCCAACGTATAACGATATATAGTATTACCTGATAAGGTATAACGTCATATAGTAATAGCTTCTAACGTATAACGTTATATAGTATTACCTTTTAACGTATAACGTTATATAGTATTACCTTATAACGTATAACGCTATACAGTATTACCTTATAACGTATAACGTCATATAGTAATAGCTTCCAACGTATAACGTTACATAGTAATACCTCCTATGGTATAACGTTACATAGTAGTACCTCCTATGGTATAACGTTGTATAATATTTACTTATAACGTACAACGTTATATATTATTACCTTGTAACGTATAATGTTATATAGTATTACCTTATAACGTATAACGTTATGTACTATTACCTTATAACGCATAACGTCATATAGTAATAGCTTCTGACGTATAATGTTATATAGTATTACCTTTTAACGTATAACGTTATATTTGATTACCTTATAACGTATAACGCTATACAGTATTACCTTATAACGTATAACGTCATATAGTAATAGCTTCAGACGTATATAGACCTGATATAGTATTACCTTATAAGGTATAACGACATATAGTAATAGCTTCTAACGTATAACGTTATATAGTATTACCTTATAACGTATAACGTTATATTTGATTACCTTATAACGAATAAAGTTATGTAGTACTACCTTATAAGGTATAACGCCATGTAGTAATAGCTTCCTACGTATAACGTTAAATAGTATTACCTTATAAGGTATAACGTTATATAGTAATTCCTTCTAACGTATAACGTTATAGGCTATTACCTAATAAGGTACAACGTTATATAGTATTACCTTATAACGTATAACGCTATATAGTATTACCTTATAACGTATAACGTCATATAGCAATAGCTTCTAACGTATAACGTTATATAGTATTACCTTATAAGGTATAACGTAATATAGTTATAGCTTCTAACGTATAACGTTATGTACTATTACCTTACAACATATAACGTCATACAGTAATAGCTTCCAACGTATAAACTTACATAGTAATAGCTTCTAACGTATAACGTTATATAGTATTACCTTATAAGGTATAACGTCATATAGTAATAGCTTCTAACGTATAACGTTATGTACCATTACATTACAACGTACAACGTTGTATAGTGTTACCTTTTAACGTATAACGTTATCTAGTATTACCTTATAACGTACAACGTTATATAGTATTACCTTATAACGTATAACGTTATATTTGATTACCTTATAACGAATAAAGTTATGTAGTACTACCTTATAAGGTATAACGCCATGCAGTAATAGCTTCTAACGTATAACGTTATATAGTATTACCTGATAAGGTATAACGTCATATAGTAATAGCTTCTAACGTATAACGCTATATAATATTACCTTATAACGTATAACGTCATATAGTAATAGCTTCAGACGTCTAACGTTATATAGTATTACCTTATACGGTATAACGTCATATAGTAATAGCTTCTAACGTATAACGTTATATAGTATTCCCTTATAAGGTATAACGTAATATAGTTATAGCTTCTAACGTATAACGTTATGTACTATTACCTTACGACGTATAACGTCATATAGTAATAGCTTCCTACTTATAACGTTACATAGTAATACCTCCTATGGCACAACGTTACATAGTAATACCTCCTATGGTATAACGTTGTATAATATTAACTTATAACGTACAACGTTATATATTATTACCTTATAACGTATAATGTTATGTAGTATTACCTTACAACGTATAACGTTATGTACTATTACCTTAAAACGTATAACGTCATATAGTAATAGCTTCTGACGCATAACGTGATATAGTATTACCTTATAACGTATAACGTTATATTTGATTACGTTATAACGAATAAAGTTTTGTAGTACTACCTTATAAGGTATAACGCCATGCAGTAATAGCTTCCTACGTATAACGTTAAATAGTATTACCTTATAAGGTATAACGTTATATAGTAATACCTTCTAACGTATAATGTTATAAGCTATTACCTAATAACGTACAACGTTATATAGTATTACCTTATAACGTATAACGTTATCTAGTATAACCTTATAACGTACAACGTTATATAGTATTACCTTATAACGTATAACGTTATCTAGTATTACCTTATAACGTACAACGTTATATAGTTTTACCTTATAACGTATAACGTTATATTTGATTACCTTATAACGAATAAAGTTATGTAGTACCACCTTATAAGGTATAACGCCATGCAGTAATAGCTTCTAACGTATAACGTTATATAGTATTACCTTATAACGTACAACGTCATATAGTCATAGCTTCTAACGTATGACGTTATATAGTACTACCTTACGAGGTATAACATCACATAGTAATTGCTTCTAACGTATAACCTTATATTTGTTTACCTTGTAACATGTAAAGTTATGTAGTACTACCTTATAAGGTATAACGCCATGTAGTAATATCTTCCTCCGTATAACGTTAAATAGTATTACCTTATCCGGTATAACGTTATATAGTAATAGCTTCTATCGTATAACGTTATATAGTATTACCTTATAAGGTATAACGTTATATAGTATTACCTTATAACGTATAACGTTATCTAGTAATACCTTATAACGTACAACGTTATATAGGATTACCTTATAACGTACAACGTCATATAGTAATAGCTTCTAACGTATAACGTTATATAGTATTACCTTGTTAGGTATAACGTCATATAGTAATAGCTTCTAACGTATAACGTTATGTACTATTACCTTACAACATATAACGTCATATAGTAATAGCTTCCAACGTATAAAGTTACATAGTAATAGCTTCTAACGTATAACGTTATATAGTATTACCTTATAAGGTATAACGTCATATAGTAATAGCTTCTAACGTATAACGTTATGTACCATTACATTACAACGTACAACGTTGTATAGTGTTACCTTTTAACGTATAACGTTATATAGTATTACCTTATAAGGTATAACGTAATATAGTTGTAGCTTCTAACGTATAACGCTATATAGTATTACTTTATAACGTATAACGTCATATAGTAATAGCTTCAGACGTATAACGTTATACAGTATTACCTTATAAGGTATAACGTCATATAGTAATAGCTTCAGACGTATAACGTTATACAGTATTCCCTTATAAGGTATAACGTAATATAGTTATAGCTTCTAACGTATAACGTTATGTACTATTACCTTACAACGTATAACGTCATTTAGTAATAGCTTCTAACGTATAACGTTATATAGTATTACCTTTTAACGTATAACGTTATATAGTATTACCTTTTAACGTATAACGTTATATAGTATTACCTTATAACATGTAAAGTTATGTAGTACTACCTTATAAGGTATAACCCCATGTAGTAATAGCTTCCTACGTACAACGTTAAATAGTATTACCTTATCAGGTATAGCGTTATATAGTAATAGCTTCTATGGTATAAAGTTATATAGTATTACCTTATAAGGTATAACGTCATATAGTAATAGCTTCTTACGTATAACGTTATATAGTATTACCTTATAAGGTATATCGTAATATAGTTATAGCTTCTAACGTATAACGTTATGTACTATTACCTTACAACGTATAACGTCATATAGTAATAGCTTCAGACGTATATAGACCTGATATAGTATTACCTTATAAGGTATAACGTCATATAGAAATAGCTTCTAACGTATAACGTTATATAGTATTACCTTATAACGTATAACGTTATCTAGTATAACCTTATAACGTACAACGTTATATAGTATTACCTTATAACGTATAACGTTATCTAGTATTACCTTATAACGTACAACGCTATATATAGTATTACCTTATAACGTATAAAGTCATATGGTAATAGCTTCTAACGTATAACGTTATATAGTATTACCTTATAAGGTATAACGTCATATAGTAATAGCTTCTAACGTATAACGTTATATAGTATTACCTTGTTAGGTATAACGTCATATAGTAATAGCTTCTAACGTATAACGTTATGTACTATTACCTTACAACATATAACGTCATATAATAATAGCTTCCAACGTATAAAGTTACATAGTAATAGCTTCTAACGTATAACGTTATATAGTATTACCTTATAAGGTATAACGTCATATAGTAATAGCTTCTAACGTATAACGTTATGTACCATTACATTACAACGTACAACGTTGTATAGTGTTACCTTTTAACGTATAACGTTATATGGTATTACCTTATAAGGCATAACGTAATATAGTTGTAGCTTCTAACGTATAACGCTATATAGTATTACTTTATAACGTATAACGTCATATAGTAATAGCTTCAGACGTATAACGTTATACAGTATTACCTTATAAGGTATAACGTCATATAGTAATAGCTTCAGACGTATAACGTTATACAGTATTCCCTTATAAGGTATAACGTAATATAGTTATAGCTTCTAACGTATAACGTTATGTACTATTACCTTACAACGTATAACGTCATTTAGTAATAGCTTCTAACGTATAACGTTATATAGTATTACCTTTTAACGTATAACGTTATATAGTATTACCTTTTAACATATAACGTTATGTAGTATTACCTTATAACATGTAAAGTTATGTAGTACTACCTTATAAGGTATAACCCCATGTAGTAATAGCTTCCTACGTATAACGTTAAATAGTATTACCTTATCAGGTATAGCGTTATATACTAATAGCTTCTATGGTATAAAGTTATATAGTATTACCTTATAAGGTATAACGTCATATAGTAATAGCTTCTTACGTATAACGTTATATAGTATTACCTTATAAGGTATATCGTAATATAGTTATAGCTTCTAACGTATAACGTTATGTACTATTACCTTACAACGTATAACGTCATATAGTACTAGCTTCCTACTTATAACGTTACATAGTAAGACCTCCTATGGTATAACGTTACATAGTAGTACCTCCTATGGTATAACGTTGTATAATATTAACTTATAACGTACAACGTTATATATTATTACCTTATAACGTATAATGTTATGTTGTATTACCTTATAACGTATAACGTTATGTACTATTACCTTATAACGTATAACGTCATATACTAACAGCTTCTGACGTATAATGTTATATAGTATTACCTTATAACGTATAACGTTATATTTGATTACCTTATAAGGTATATCGTAATATAGTTATAGCTTCTAACGTATAACGTTATGTACTATTACCTTACAACGTATAACGTCATATAGTACTAGCTTCCTACTTATAACGTTACATAGTAAGACCTCCTATGGTATAACGTTACATAGTAGTACCTCCTATGGTATAACGTTGTATAATATTAACTTATAACGTACAACGTTATATATTATTACCTTATAACGTATAATGTTATGTTGTATTACCTTATAACGTATAACGTTATGTACTATTACCTTATAACGTATAACGTCATATACTAACAGCTTCTGACGTATAACGTTATATAGTAATAGCTTCTATCGTATAACGTTATATAGTATTACCTTATAAGGTATAACGTCATATAGTAATAGCTTCTAACGTATAACGCTATATAGTATTACCTTATAAGGTATAACGTCATAGAGTAGTAGCTTCTAACATTAAACGTCATATAGTAATAGCTTCCAACCTATAAAGTTACATAGTAATAGCTTCTAACGTATAACGTTATATAGTATTACCTTATAAGGTATAACGTCATATAGTAATAGCTTCTAACGTATAACGTTATATACCATTACCTTACAACGTATAACGTCATATAGTAATAGCTTCCAACGTATAACGTTACATAGTAGTACCTCCTATGGCACAACGTTACATAGTAATACCTCCCATGGTATAACGTTGTATAATATTAACTTATAACGTACAACGTTATATATTATTACCTTATAACGTATAATGTTATGTAGTATTACCTTACAACGTATAACGTTATGTACTATTACCTTACAACGTATAACGTCATATAGTAATAGCTTCTGACGCATAACGTGATATAGTATTACCTTATAACGTATAAAGTCATATGGTAATAGCTTCTAACGTATAACGTTATATAGTATTACCTTACAAGGTATAACGTCATATAGTAATAGCTTCTAACGTATAACGTTATATAGTATTACCTTGTTAGGTATAACATCATATAGTAATAGCTTCTAACGTATAACGTTATGTACTATTACCTTACAATATATAACGTCATATAGTAATAGCTTCCAACGTATAAAGTTACATAGTAATAGCTTCTAACGTATAACGTTATATAGTATTACCTTATAAGGTATAACGTCATATAGTAATAGCTTCTAACGTATAACGTTATGTACCATTACATTACAACGTACAACGTTGTATAGTGTTACCTTTTAACGTATAACGTTATATGGTATTACCTTATAAGGCATAACGTAATATAGTTGGAGCTTCTAACGTATAACGCTATATAGTATTACTTTATAACGTATAACGTCATATAGTAATAGCTTCAGACGTATAACGTTATACAGTATTACCTTATAAGTTATAACGTCATATAGTAATAGCTTCAGACGTATAACGTTATACAGTATTCCCTTATAAGGTATAACGTAATATAGTTATAGCTTCTAACGTATAACGTTATGTACTATTACCTTACAACGTATAACGTCATTTAGTAATAGCTTCTAACGTATAACGTTATATAGTATTACCTTTTAACGTATAACGTTATATAGTATTACCTTTTAACGTATAACGTTATATAGTATTACCTTATAACATGTAAAGTTATGTAGTACTACCTTATAAGGTATAACCCCATGTAGTAATAGCTTCCTACGTATAACGTTAAATAGTATTACCTTATCAGGTATAGCGTTATATAGTAATAGCTTCTATGGTATAAAGTTATATAGTATTACCTTATAAGGTATAACGTCATATAGTAATAGCTTCTTACGTATAACGTTATATAGTATTACCTTATAAGGTATATCGTAATATAGTTATAGCTTCTAACGTATAACGTTATGTACTATTACCTTACAACGTATAACGTCATATAGTAATAGCTTCAGACGTATATAGACCTGATATAGTATTACCTTATAAGGTATAACGTCATATAGAAATAGCTTCTAACGTATAACGTTATATAGTATTACCTTATAACGTATAACGTTATATTTGATTACCTTATAACGAATAAAGTTATGTAGTACTACCTTATAAGGTATAACGCCATGTAGTAATAGCTTCCTACGTATAACGTTAAATAGTATTACCTTATAAGGTATAACGTTATATAGTAATTCCTTCTAACGTATAACGTTATAGGCTATTACCTAATAAAGTACAACGTTATATAGTATTACCTTATAACGTATAACTCTATATAGTATTACCTTATAACGTATAACGTCATATAGCAATAGCTTCTAACGTATAACATTGTATTGTACTACCTTATAAGGTATAACGTCACATAGTAATGGCTTCTAACGTACAACGTTATATAGTATTACCTTATAACGTATAACGCTATATAGTATTACCTTATAACGTATAACTTTATATAGTAATAGCTTCAGACGTATAACGTTATATAGTATTACCTTATAAGGTATAACGTCATATAGTAATAGCTTCTAACGTATAACGTTATGTACCATTACATTACAACGTACAACGTTGTATAGTGTTACCTTTTAACGTATAACGTTATCTAGTATTACCTTATAACGTACAACGTTATATAGTATTACCTTATAACGTATAACGTTATATTTGATTACCTTATAACGAATAAAGTTATGTAGTACTACCTTATAAGGTATAACGCCATGCAGTAATAGCTTCTAACGTATAACGTTATATAGTATTACCTGATAAGGTATAACGTCATATAGTAATAGCTTCTAACGTATAACGCTATATAGTATTACCTTATAACGTATAACGTCATATAGTAATAGCTTCAGACGTATAACGTTATATAGTATTAACTTATACGGTATAACGTCATATAGTAATAGCTTCTAACGTATAACGTTATATAGTATTCCCTTATAAGGTATAACGTAATATAGTTATAGCTTCTAACGTATAACGTTATGTACTATTACCTTACAACGTATAACGTCATATAGTAATAGCTTCCTACTTATAACGTTACATAGTAATACCTCCTATGGCACAACGTTACATAGTAATACCTCCTATGGTATAACGTTGTATAATATTAACTTATATCGTACAACGTTATATATTATTACCTTATAACGTATAATGTTATGTAGTATTACCTTACAACGTATAACGTTATGTACTATTACCTTAAAACGTATAACGTCATATAGTAATAGCTTCTGACGCATAACGTGATATAGTATTACCTTATAACGTATAACGTTATATTTGATTACGTTATAACGAATAAAGTTTTGTAGTACTACCTTATAAGGTATAACGCCATGCAGTAATAGCTTCCTACGTATAACGTTAAATAGTATTACCTTATAAGGTATAACGTTATATAGTAATACCTTCTAACGTATAATGTTATAAGCTATTACCTAATAACGTACAACGTTATATAGTATTACCTTATAACGTATAACGTTATCTAGTATAACCTTATAACGTACAACGTTATATAGTATTACCTTATAACGTATAACGTTATCTAGTATTACCTTATAACGTACAACGTTATATAGTATTACCTTATAACGTATAAAGTCATATGGTAATAGCTTCTAACGTATAACGTTATATAGTATTACCTTATAAGGTATAACGTCATATAGTAATAGCTTCTAACGTATAACGTTATATAGTATTACCTTGTTAGGTATAACGTCATATAGTAATAGCTTCTAACGTATAACGTTATGTACTATTACCTTACAACATATAACGTCATATAGTAATAGCTTCCAACGTATAAAGTTTCATAGTAATAGCTTCTAACGTATAACGTTATATAGTATTACCTTATAAGGTATAACGTCATATAGTAATAGCTTCTAACGTATAACGTTATGTACCATTACATTACAACGTACAACGTTGTATAGTGTTACCTTTTAACGTATAACGTTATATGGTATTACCTTATAAGGCATAACGTAATATAGTTGTAGCTTCTAACGTATAACGCTATATAGTATTACTTTATAACGTATAACGTCATATAGTAATAGCTTCAGACGTATAACGTTATACAGTATTCCCTTATAAGGTATAACGTAATATAGTTATAGCTTCTAACGTATAACGTTATGTACTATTACCTTACAACGTATAACGTCATTTAGTAATAGCTTCTAACGTATAACGTTATATAGTATTACCTTTTAACGTATAACGTTATATAGTATTACCTTTTAACATATAACGTTATATAGTATTACCTTATAACATGTAAAGTTATGTAGTACTACCTTATAAGGTATAACCCCATGTAGTAATAGCTTCCTACGTATAACGTTAAATAGTATTACCTTATCAGGTATAGCGTTATATACTAATAGCTTCTATGGTATAAAGTTATATAGTATTACCTTATAAGGTATAACGTCATATAGTAATAGCTTCTTACGTATAACGTTATATAGTATTACCTTATAAGGTATATCGTAATATAGTTATAGCTTCTAACGTATAACGTTATGTACTATTACCTTACAACGTATAACGTCATATAGTACTAGCTTCCTACTTATAACGTTACATAGTAAGACCTCCTATGGTATAACGTTACATAGTAGTACCTCCTATGGTATAACGTTGTATAATATTAACTTATAACGTACAACGTTATATATTATTACCTTATAACGTATAATGTTATGTTGTATTACCTTATAACGTATAACGTTATGTACTATTACCTTATAACGTATAACGTCATATACTAACAGCTTCTGACGTATAATGTTATATAGTATTACCTTATAACGTATAACGTTATATTTGATTACCTTATAACGAATAAAGTTATGTAGTACTACCTTATAAGGTATAACGCCATGTAGTAATAGCTTCCTACGTATAACATTAAATAGTATTACCTTATAAGGTGTAACGTTATATAGTAATAGGTTCTGACGTATAACATTATATAGTACTACCTTATAAGGTATAACGTCACATAGGAATAGCTTCTAACGTATAACGCTATATAGTATTACCTTATAAGGTATAACGTCATATAGTAATAGCTTCTAACGTATAACGTTATGTACCCTTACCTTACAACGTATAACGTCATATAGTCTTACCTTATAAGGTATAACGTCACATAGTAATAGCTTCTAACGTATAACGCTATATAGTATTACCTTATAAGGTATAACGTCATAGAGTAATAGCTTCTAACGTATAACGTCATATAGTAATAGCTTCCAACGTATAAAGTTACATAGTAATAGCTTCCAACGTATAACGTTATATAGTATTACCTTATAACGTATAACGGTATATTTAATTACCTTATAACGAATAAAGTTATGTAGTACTACCTTATAAGGTATAACGCCATGCAGTAATAGCTTCCTACGTATAACGTTAAATAGTATTACCTGATAAGGTATAACGTCATATAGTAATAGCTTCCTACGTATAACATTAAATAGTATTACCTTATAAGGTATAACGTCATATAGTAATAGCTTCTTACGTATAACGTTATATAGTATTACCTTTTAACGTATAACGTTATATAGTATTACCTTATAACGTATAACGTTATATTTGATTACCTTATAGCGTATAAAGTTATGTAGTACTACCTTATAAGGTATAACGACATGTAGTAATAGCTTCCAACGTATAACGATATATAGTATTACCTTATAAGGTATAACGTCATATAGTAATAGCTTCTAACGTATAACGTTATGTACCATTACCTTACAACGTATAACGTCATATAGTAATAGCTTCCAACGTATAACGTAACATAGTAATACCTCCTATGGTATAACGTTACATAGTAGTACCTCCTATGGTATAACGTTGTATAATATTTACTTATAACGTACAACGTTATATATTATTACCTTATAACGTATAATGTTATGTAGTATTACCTTATAACGTATAACGTTACGTACTATTACCTTATAACGCATAACGTCATATAGTAATAGCTTCTGACGTATAATGTTATATAGTATTACCTTATAACGTATAACGTTATATTTGATTACCTTATAACGTATAACGCTATACAGTATTACCTTATAACGTATAACGTCATATAGTAATAGCTTCAGACGTATAACGTTATATAGTATTACCTTATAAGGTATAACGTCATATAGTAATATCTTCTAACGTATAACGTTATATAGTATTACCTTATAACGTATAACGTTATATTTGATTACCTTATAACGAATAAAGTTATGTAGTACTACCTTATAAGGTATAACGCCATGCAGTAATAGCTTCTAACGTATAACGTTATATAGTATTACCTGATATGGTATAACGTCATATAGTAATAGCTTCTAACGTATAACGCTATATAGTATTACCTTATAACGTATAACGTCATATAGTAATAGCTTCAAACGTATAACGTTATATAGTATTACCTTATAAGGTATAACGTCATATAGTAATAGCTTCCAACGTATAACGTTATGTACTATTACCTTATAACGTATAACGTTATGTACTATTACCTTATAACGCATAACGTCATATAGTAATAGCTTCTGACGTATAATGTTATATAGTATTACCTTATAACGTATAACGTTATATTTGATTACCTTATAACGTATAACGCTATACAGTATTACCTTATAACGAATAACGTCATATAGTAATAGCTTCAGACATATAACGTTAAATAGTATTACCTTATAAGGTATAACGTCATATAGTAATAGCTTCTAACGTATAACGTTATGTACTATTACCTTACAACGTATAACGTTATGTACTATTCCCTTATAACGCATAACGTCATATAGTAATAGCTTCTGACGTATAATGTTATATAGTAGTACCTTATAACGTATAACGTTATATTTGATTACCTTGTAACGAATAAAGTTATGTAGTACTACCTTATAAGGTATAACGCCATGTAGTAATAGCTTCCTACGTATAACGTTAAATAGTATTACCTCATAAGGTATAACGTTATATAGTAATTCCTTCTAACGTATAACGTTATAGGCTATTACCTAATAAAGTACAACGTTGTATAGTATTACCTTATAACGTATAACGCTATATAGTATTACCTTATAACGTATAACGTCATATAGCAATAGCTTCTAACGTATAACATTGTATTGTACTACCTTATAAGGTATAACGTCACATAGTAATGGCTTCTAACGTACAACGTTATATAGTATTACCTTATAACGTATAACGCTATATAGTATTACCTTATAACGTATAACTTTATATAGTAATAGCTTCAGACGTATAACGTTATATAGTATTACCTTATAAGGTATAACGTCATATAGTTATAGGTTCTAACGTATAACGTTATGTACTATTACCTTACAACATATAACGTCATACAGTAATAGCTTCCAACGTATAAAGTTACATAGTAGTAGCTTCTAACGTATAACGTTATATAGTATTACCTTATAAGGTATAACGTCATATAGTAATAGCTTCTAACGTATAACGTTATGTACCATTACATTACAACGTACAACGTTGTATAGTGTTACCTTTTAACGTATAACGTTATCTAGTATTACCTTATAACGTACAACGTTATATAGTATTACCTTATAACGTATATCGTTATATTTGATTACCTTATAACGAATAAAGTTTTGTAGTACTACCTTATAAGGTATAACGCCATGCAGTAATAGCTTCCTACGTATAACGTTAAATAGTATTACCTTATAAGGTATTACGTTATATAGTAATACCTTCTAACGTATAATGTTATAAGCTATTACCTAATAACGTACAACGTTATATAGTATTACCTTATAACGTATAACGTTATATAGTATTACCTTATAACGTATAACGTCATATAGCAATAGCTTCTAACGTATAACATTGTATAGTACTACCTTATAAGGTATAACGTCACATAGTAATGGCTTCTAACGTACAACGTTATGTAGTATTACCTTATAACGTATAACGTAATATAGTTATAGCTTCTAACGTATAACGCTATATAGTATTACCTTATAACGTATAACGTCATATAGTAATAGCTTCAGACGTGTAACGTTATATAGTATTACCTTATAAGGTATAACGTCATATAGTAATAGCTTCTAACGTATAACGTTATATAGTATTACTAAATAACGTAGAAAGTTATACAGTATTACCTTATAACGTATAACGTTATCTACCATTACCTTATATCGTACAACGTTATATAGTATTACCTTTTAACATATAACGTTATATAGTATTACCTTATAACGTATAACGTTATATTAGATTACCTTATAACGTATAAAGTTATGTAGTACTACCTTATAAGGTATAACGCTATGTAGTAATAGCTTCCTACGTATAACGTTAAATAGTATTACCTTATAAGGTATAACGTTATATAGTAATACCTTCTAACGTATAACGTTATAAGCTATTACCTAATAACGTACAACGTTATATAGTATTACCTTATAACGTATAACATTATATAGTATTACCTTATAAGGTATAACGTCATATAGTAATAGCTTCTAACGCATAACGTTATATAGTATTACCTTTTAACGTATAACGTTATATAGTATTACCTTATAACGTATATCGTTATATTTGATTACCTTGTAACGAATAAAGTTTTGTAGTACTACCTTATAAGGTATAACGCTATGTAGTAATAGCTTCCTACGTATAACGTTAAATAGTATTACCTTATAAGGTATAACGTTATATAGTAATACCTTCTAACGTATAACGTTATAAGCTATTACCTAATAACGTACAACGTTATATAGTATTACCTTATAACGTATAACATTATATAGTATTACCTTATAAGGTATAACGTCATATAGTAATAGCTTCTAACGTATAACGTTATATAGTATTACCTTTTAACGTATAACGTTATATAGTATTACCTTATAACGTATATCGTTATATATGATTACCTTATAACGAATAAAGTTTTGTAGTACTACCTTATAAGGTATAACGCCATGCAGTAATAGCTTCCTACGTATAACGTTAAATAGTATTACCTTATAAGGTATTACGTTATATAGTAATACCTTCTAACGTATAATGTTATAAGCTATTACCTAATAACGTACAACGTTATATAGTATTACCTTATAACGTATAACGTTATCTAGTATAACCTTATAACGTACAACGTTATATAGTATTACCTTATAACGTATAACGTTATATTTGATTACCTTATAACGAATAAAGTTATGTAGTACTACCTTATAAGGTATAACGCCATGCAGTAATAGCTTCTAACGTATAACGTTATATAGTATTACCTTATAAGGTATAACGTCATATAGTAATAGCTTCTAACGTATAACGTTATATAGTATTACCTTATAACGTATAACGTCATATAGCAATAGCTTCTAACGTATAACATTGTATAGTACTACCTTATAAGGTATAACGTCACATAGTAATGGCTTCTAACGTACAACGTTATATAGTATTACCTTATAACGTATAACGTAATATAGTTATAGCTTCTAACGTATAACGTTATATAGTATTACCTTATAACGTATAACGTCATATAGCAATAGCTTCTAACGTATAACATTGTATAGTACTACCTTATAAGGTATAACGTCACATAGTAATGGCTTCTAACGTACAACGTTATGTAGTATTACCTTATAACGTATAACGTAATATAGTTATAGCTTCTAACGTATAACGCTATATAGTATTACCTTATAACGTATAACGTCATATAGTAATAGCTTCAGACGTGTAACGTTATATAGTATTACCTTATAAGGTATAACGTCATATAGTAATAGCTTCTAACGTATAACGTTATATAGTATTACTAAATAACGTAGAAAGTTATACAGTATTACCTTATAACGTATAACGTTATCTACCATTACCTTATATCGTACAACGTTATATAGTATTACCTTTTAACATATAACGTTATATAGTATTACCTTATAACGTATAACGTTATATTAGATTACCTTATAACGTATAAAGTTATGTAGTACTACCTTATAAGGTATAACGCTATGTAGTAATAGCTTCCTACGTATAACGTTAAATAGTATTACCTTATAAGGTATAACGTTATATAGTAATACCTTCTAACGTATAACGTTATAAGCTATTACCTAATAACGTACAACGTTATATAGTATTACCTTATAACGTATAACGTTATCTACTATTACCTTATAACGTACAACGTTGTATAGTATTACCTTTTAACGTATAACGTTATATAGTATTACCTTATAACGTATAACGTTATATTAGATTACCTTATAACGTATAAAGTTATGTAGCACTACCTTATAAGGTATAACGCTATGTAGTAATAGCTTCCTACCTATAACGTTAAATAGTATTACCTTATAAGGTATAACGTAATATAGTCATAGCTGCTAACGTATAACGTTATGTACTATTTACTTACAACGTATAACGTCTTATAGTAATAGCTTCAAACGTTTAAAGTTATATAGTATTACCTTATAAGGTATAACGTCATATACTAATAGCTTCTTACGTATAACGTTATAAGCTATTATCGAATAACGTATAACGCTATATAGTATTACCTTCTAACGTATGATGTTATATAGTATTACTTAATAACGTAAACCGTTATATAGTATTACCTTATAACGTATAACGTCATATAGTAATAGCTCCTAACGTATAACGTTGTGTACTATTACGTTACAACGTATAACGTCATATAGCACTAGCTTCCTACCTATAACGTTATATAGCAATACCTCCTATGATATAATGTTGTATAATTTTAACTTACAACCTACAACGATATATATTAGTACCTTGTATCTTATAACGTTATATAGTGTTACCTTACAACGTGTAACGTCATATACTAGTAGCTTCTAACGTATAACGTTATATAGTATAACCTTATAACGTATAACGTCATATAGTAATAGCTTCTGACGTATAATGTTATATAGTATTACCTTATATCGTGTAACGTTATATTTGATTACCTTATAACGAATAAAGTTATGTAGTACTACATTATAAGGTATAACGCCATGTAGCAATAGCTTCCCACGTATAACGTTAAATAGTATCACCTTCTAAGGTATAACGTAATATAGTTATAGCTTCTGACGTATAACATTATATAGTACTACCTTATAAGGTATAACGTCACATAGCAATAGCTTCTAACGTATAACGCTATATAGTATTACCTTATAAGGTATGACGTCATATAGTAATAGCTTCTAACGTATAACGTTATGTACCATTACCTTACAACGTATAACGTCATATAGTCTTACCTTATAAGGTATAACGTCACATAGTAATAGCTTCTAACGTATAACGCTATATAGTATTACCTTATAAGGTATAACGTCATAGAGTAATAGCTTCTAACGTATAACGTCATATAGTAATAGCTTCCAACGTATAAAGTTACATAGTAATAGCTTCTAACGTATAACGTTATGTACCATTACCTTACAACGTATAACGTCACATAGTAATAGCTTCCAACGTTTAACGTTACATAGTAATACCTCCTATGGTATAACGTTGTATAATATTAACTTATAATGTACAACGTTATATATTATTACCTTATAACGTATAACGTTATGTACTATTACCTTACAACGTATAACGTCATATAGTAATAGCTTCCAACGTATAAGGTTACATAGTAATAGCTTCTAACGTATAACGCTATATAGTATTACCTTATAAGGTATAACGTCATATAGAAATAGCTTCTAACGTATAACCTTATGTACCATTACCTTACAACGTATAACGTCATATAGTAATAGCTTCCAACGTTTAACGTTACATAGTAATACCTCCTATGGTATAACGTTGTATAATATTAACTTATAATGTACAACGTTATATATTATTACCTTATAACGTATAATGTTATGTAGTATTACCTTACAACGTATAACGTTATGTACTATTACCTTACAACGTATAACGTCATATAGTAATAGCTTCTGACGCATAACGTGATATAGTATTACCTTAGAACGTATAAAGTCATATGGTAATAGCTTCTAACGTATAACGTTATATATTATTACCTTATAAGGTATAACGCCATATAGTAATAGCTTCTAACGTATAACGCTATATAGTATTACCTTATAAGGTATAACGTCATAGAGTAATAGCTTCTAACATTTAACGTCATATAGTAATAGCTTCCAACCTATAAAGTTACATAGTAATAGCTTCTAACGTATAACGTTATATAGTATTACCTTATAAGGTATTACGTTATATTTGATTACCTTATAACGAATAAAGTTATGTAGTACTACCTTATAAGGTATAACTCCATGCAGTAATAGCTTCCTACGTATAACGTTAAATAGTATTACCTTATAAGGTATAACGTTATATAGTAATACCTTCTAACGTATAACGATATAAGCTATTACCTAATAACGTACAAAGTTATATAGTATTACCTTATAACGTATAACGTTATCTACTATTACCTTATAACGTACAACGTTGTATAGTATTACCTTTTAACGTATAACGTTATATAGTATTACCTTATAACGTATAACGTTATATTTGATTACCTTATAACGAATAAAGTTATGTAGTACTACCTTATAAGGTATAACGCCATGCAGTAATAGCTTCCTACGTATTACGTTAAATAGTGTTACCTTATAAGGTATAACGTTATATAGTAATACCTTCTAACGTATAACGATATAAGCAATTACCTAATAACGTACAACGTTATATAGTATTACCTTATAACGTATAACGTTATCTTGTATTACCTTATAACGTATAACGTTATATAGTAATACCTTCTAACGTATAACGTTATAAGCAAAAACGTAATAACGTACAACGTTATATAGTATTACCTTATAACGTATAACGTTATATAGTATTACCTTATAACGTATAACGTTATATTAGATTACCTTATAACGTATAAAGTTATGTAGCACTACCTTATAAGGTATAACGCTATGTAGTAATAGCTTCCTACCTATAACGTTAAATAGTATTACCTTATAAGGTATAACGTAATATAGTCATAGCTGCTAACGTATAACGTTATGTACTATTTACTTACAACGTATAACGTCTTATAGTAATAGCTTCAAACGTTTAAAGTTATATAGTATTACCTTATAAGGTATAACGTCATATACTAATAGCTTCTTACGTATAACGTTATAAGCTATTATCGAATAACGTATAACGCTATATAGTAATACCTTCTAACGTATGATGTTATATAGTATTACTTAATAACGTAAACCGTTATATAGTATTACCTTATAACGTATAACGTCATATAGTAATAGCTCCTAACGTATAACGTTGTGTACTATTACGTTACAACGTATAACGTCATATAGCACTAGCTTCCTACCTATAACGTTATATAGCAATACCTCCTATGATATAATGTTGTATAATTTTAACTTACAACCTACAACGATATATATTAGTACCTTGTATCTTATAACGTTATATAGTGTTACCTTACAACGTGTAACGTCATATACTAGTAGCTTCTAACGTATAACGTTATATAGTATAACCTTATAACGTATAACGTCATATAGTAATAGCTTCTGACGTATAATGTTATATAGTATTACCTTATATCGTGTAACGTTATATTTGATTACCTTATAACGAATAAAGTTATGTAGTACTACATTATAAGGTATAACGCCATGTAGCAATAGCTTCCCACGTATAACGTTAAATAGTATCACCTTCTAAGGTATAACGTAATATAGTTATAGCTTCTGACGTATAACATTATATAGTACTACCTTATAAGGTATAACGTCACATAGCAATAGCTTCTAACGTATAACGCTATATAGTATTACCTTATAAGGTATGACGTCATATAGTAATAGCTTCTAACGTATAACGTTATGTACCATTACCTTACAACGTATAACGTCATATAGTCTTACCTTATAAGGTATAACGTCACATAGTAATAGCTTCTAACGTATAACGCTATATAGTATTACCTTATAAGGTATAACGTCATAGAGTAATAGCTTCTAACGTATAACGTCATATAGTAATAGCTTCCAACGTATAAAGTTACATAGTAATAGCTTCTAACGTATAACGTTATGTACCATTACCTTACAACGTATAACGTCACATAGTAATAGCTTCCAACGTTTAACGTTACATAGTAATACCTCCTATGGTATAACGTTGTATAATATTAACTTATAATGTACAACGTTATATATTATTACCTTATAACGTATAACGTTATGTACTATTACCTTACAACGTATAACGTCATATAGTAATAGCTTCCAACGTATAAGGTTACATAGTAATAGCTTCTAACGTATAACGCTATATAGTATTACCTTATAAGGTATAACGTCATATAGAAATAGCTTCTAACGTATAACCTTATGTACCATTACCTTACAACGTATAACGTCATATAGTAATAGCTTCCAACGTTTAACGTTACATAGTAATACCTCCTATGGTATAACGTTGTATAATATTAACTTATAATGTACAACGTTATATATTATTACCTTATAACGTATAACGTTATGTACTATTACCTTACAACGTATAACGTCATATAGTAATAGCTTCCAACGAATAACGTTACATAGTAATAGCCTCTAACGTATAACGTTATATAGTATTACCTTATAAGGTATAACGTAATATAGTAATAGCTTCTAACGTATAACGTTATATAGTATTACCTTATAACGTATAACGTCATATAGTAATAGGTTCTAACGTATAACGTTATATAGTATTACCTTATAAGGTATAACGTCATATAGTAATAGCTTCTAACGCATAACGTTATATAGTATTACCTTATAAGGTATAACGTCATATAGTAAAAGCTTCTAACGTATAACGTTAGGTAGTATTACCTTACAATGTATAACGTCATATAGCAATAGCTTCCAACGTATAACGTTACATAGTACTAGCCTCTAACGTATAACGTTATATAGTATTACCTTATAAGGTGTAACGTCATATAGTAATAGCTTCTAACGTATAACGTTATATAGTATTACCTTATAAGGTATAACGTCATATAGTAATAGCTTCTAACGTATAACGTTATATAGTATTACCTTATAAGGTATAACGTCACATAGTAATAGCTTCTTACGTATAACGTTATAAGCTATTACCGAATAACGTATAACGCTATATAGTATTACCTTCTAACGTATGATGTTATATAGTATTACTTAATAACGTACAACGTTATATAGTAATAGCTTCCAACGTATAAAGTTACAAAGTAACAGCTTCTAACGTATAACGTTATATAGTATTACCTTATAAGGTATAACGTCATATAGTAATAGCTTCTAACGTATAACGATATGTACTATTACCTTACAACGTATAACGTCTTATAGTAATAGCTTCCAACGTGTAAAGTTACATAGTAATAGCTTCTAACGTATAACGTTATATAGTATTACCTTATAAGGTATAACGTCATATAGTAATAGCTTCTAACGTATAACGTTATGTGCCATTACCTTACAACGTATAACGTCATATAGCCTTACCTTATAAGGTATAACGTCATATAGTAATAGCTTCTAACGTATAACGTTATGTACTATTACCTTACAACGTATAACGTCATATAGTAATAGCTTCTAACGTATAACGTTATATAGTATTACCTTATAAGGTATAACGTAATATAGTAATAGCTTCTAACGTATAACGTTATATAGTATTACCTTATAAGGTATAACGTAATACAGTTGTAGCTTCTAACGTATAACGCTATATAGTATTACTTTATAACGTATAACGTCATATAGTAATAGCTTCTAACGTATAACGTTATGTACTATTACCTTACAACGTATAACGTCATTTAGTAATAGCTTCTAACGTATAACGTTATATAGTATTACCTTATAACGTATAACGTTATATTTGATTACCTTATAACGAATAAAGTTATGTAGTACTACATTATAAGGTATAACGCCATGTAGCAATAGCTTCCCACGTATAACGTTAAATAGTATCACCTTCTAAGGTATAACGTAATATAGTAATAGCTTCTGACGTATAACATTATATAGTACTACCTTATAAGGTATAACGTCACATAGCAATAGCTTCTAACGTATAACGCTATATAGTATTACCTTATAAGGTATAACGTCATATAGTAATAGCTTCTAACGTATAACGTTATGTACCATTACCTTACAACGTATAACGTCATATAGTCTTACCTTATAAGGTATAACGTCACATAGTAATAGCTTCTAACGTATAACGCTATATAGTATTACCTTATAAGGTATAACGTCATAGAGTAATAGCTTCTAACGTATAACGTCATATAGTAATAGCTTCCAACGTATAAAGTTACATAGTAATAGCTTCTAACGTATAACGTTATGTACCATTACCTTACAACGTATAACGTCACATAGTAATAGCTTCCAACGTTTAACGTTACATAGTAATACCTCCTATGGTATAACGTTGTATAATATTAACTTATAATGTACAACGTTATATATTATTACCTTATAACGTATAACGTTATGTACTATTACCTTACAACGTATAACTTCATATAGTAATAGCTTCCAACGTATAAGGTTACATAGTAATAGCTTCTAACGTATAACGCTACATAGTATTACCTTATAAGGTATAACGTCATATAGAAATAGCTTCTAACGTATAACCTTATGTACCATTACCTTACAACGTATAACGTCATATAGTAATAGCTTCCAACGTTTAACGTTACATAGTAATACCTCCTATGGTATAACGTTGTATAATATTAACTTATAATGTACAACGTTATATATTATTACCTTATAACGTATAACGTTATGTACTATTACCTTACAACGTATAACGTCATATAGTAATAGCTTCCAACGAATAACGTTACATAGTAATAGCCTCTAACGTATAACGTTATATAGTATTACCTTATAAGGTATAACGTCATATAGTAATAGCTTCTAACGTATAACGTTATATAGTATTACCTTATAACGTATAACGTCATATAGTAATAGGTTCTAACGTATAACGTTATATAGTATTACCTTATAAGGTATAACGTCATATAGTAATAGCTTCTAACGCATAACGTTATATAGTATTACCTTATAAGGTATAACGTCATATAGTAAAAGCTTCTAACGTATAACGTTAGGTAGTATTACCTTACAATGTATAACGTCATATAGCAATAGCTTCCAACGTATAACGTTACATAGTAGTAGCCTCTAACGTATAACGTTATATAGTATTACCTTATAAGGTGTAACGTCATATAGTAATAGCTTCTAACGTATAACGTTATATAGTATTACCTTATAAGGTATAACGTCATATAGTAATAGCTTCTAACGTATAACGTTATATAGTATTACCTTATAAGGTATAACGTCACATAGTAATAGCTTCTTACGTATAACGTTGTAAGCTATTACCGAATAACGTATAACGCTATATAGTATTACCTTCTAACGTATGATGTTATATAGTATTACTTAATAACGTACAACATTATATAGTAATAGCTTCAAACGTATAAAGTTACAAAGTAACAGCTTCTAACGTATAACGTTATATAGTATTACCTTATAAGGTATAACGTCATATAGTAATAGCTTCTAACGTATAACGATATGTACTATTACCTTACAACGTATAACGTCTTATAGTAATAGCTTCCAACGTGTAAAGTTACATAGTAATAGCTTCTAACGTATAACGTTATATAGTATTACCTTATAAGGTATAACGTCATATAGTAATAGCTTCTAACGTATAACGTTATGTGCCATTACCTTACAACGTATAACGTCATATAGCCTTACCTTATAAGGTATAACGTCATATAGTAATAGCTTCTAACGTATAACGTTATGTACTATTACCTTACAACGTATAACGTCATATAGTAATAGCTTCTAACGTATAACGTTATATAGTATTACCTTATAAGGTATAACGTCATATAGTAATAGCTTCTAACGTATAACGTTATATAGTATTACCTTATAAGGTATAACGTAATACAGTTGTAGCTTCTAACGTATAACGCTATATAGTATTACTTTATAACGTATAACGTCATATAGTAATAGCTTCTAACGTATAACGTTATGTTCTATTACCTTACAACGTGTAACGTCATTTAGTAATAGCTTCTAACGTATAACGTTATATAGTATTACCTTATAACGTATAACGCTATATAGTATTACCTTATAACGTATAACGTCATATAGCAATAGCTTCTAACGTATAACATGGTATAGTACTACCTTATAAGGTATAACGTCACATAGTAATGGCTTCTAACGTACAACGTTATATAGTATTACCTTATAACGTATAACGTCATATAGTAATAGCTTCAGACGTATAACGTTATATAGTATAACCTTATAAGGTATAACGTCATATAGTAATAGCTTCTAACGTATAACGTCATATAGTAATAGCTTCCAACGTATAAAGTTACATAGTAATATCTTCTAACGGATAACGTTAGATAGTATTACCTTATAACTTATAACGTTATATTTGATTATCTTATAACGAATAAAGTTATGTAGTACTACCTTATAAGGTATTACACCATGCAGTAATAGCTTCCTACGTATAACGTTAAATAGTATTACCTTATAAGGTATAACGTTATATATTAATACCTTCTAACGTATAACGTTATAAGCTATTACCTAATAACGTACAACGTTATATAGTACTACCTTATAACGTATAACGTTATCTAGTATTACCTTATAACGTACAACGTTATCTAGTATTACCTTATAACGTATAACCTTATCTAGTATTACCTTATAACGTACAACGTCATATAGTAATAGCTTCTAACGTATAACGTTATATTTGATTACCTTATAACGTATAAAGTTATGTAGTACTACCTTATAAGGTATAACGCCACGTAGTAATAGCTTCCAACGTATAACGATATATAGTATTACCTTATAAGGTATAACGTCATATAGTAGTAGCTTCTAACGTATAACGTTATGTACCATTACCTTACAACGTATAACGTCATATAGTAATAGCTTCCAACGTATAACGTTACATAGTAATACCTCCTATGGAATAACGTTACATAGTAGTACCTCCTATGGTATAACGTTGTATAAAATTAACTTATAACGTACAACGTTATATATTATTACCTTATAACGTATAATGTTATATAGTATTACCTTATAACGTATAACGTTATATTTGATTACCTTATAACGAATAAAGTTATGTAGTACTACCTTATAAGGTAAAACGCCATGTAGTAATAGCTTCCTACGTATAACGTTAAATAGTATTACCTTATAAGGTATAACGTTATATAGTATTACCTTCTAACGTATAACGTTATAAGCTATTACCTAATAAAGTACAACGTTATATAGTATTACCTTATACCGTATAACGCTATGTAGTATTACCTTATAACGTATAACGTCATATAGCAATAGCTTCTAACGTATAACATTGTATAGTACTACCTTATAAGGTATAACGTCACATAGTAACGGCTTCTAACGTACAACGTTATATAGTATTACCTTATAACGTATAACGTAATATAGTTATAGCTTCTAACGTATAACGCTATATAGTATTACCTTATAACGTATAACGTCATATAGTAATAGCTTCAGACGTATAACGTTATATTTGATTACCTTATAACGTATAAAGTTATGTAGTACTACCTTATAAGGTATAACGCCATGTAGTAATAGCTTCCAACGTATAACGATATATAGTATTACCTTATAAGGTATAACGTCATATAGTAGTAGCTTCTAACGTATAACGTTATGTACCATTACCTTACAACGTATAACGTCATATAGTAATAGCTTCCAACGTATAAAGTTACATAGTAATAGCTTCTAACGTATAACGTTATGTACCATTACCTTACAACGTATAACGTCACATAGTCTTACCTTATAAGGTATAACGTCATATAGTAATATCTTCTGACGCATAACGTGATATAGTATTACCTTATAACATATAACGTCATATGGTAATAGCTTCTAACGTATAACGTTATATAGTATTACCTGTTAAGGTATAACGTCATATAGTAATAGCTTCTAACGTATAACGTTATATAGTATTACCTTATAAGGTATAACGTCATATAGTAGTAGCTTCTAACGTATAACGGTATGTACTATTACCTTACAACATATAACGTCATATAGTAATAGCTTGCAACGTATAAGGTTACATAGTAATAGCTTCTAACGTATAACGTTATATAGTATTACCTTATAAGGTATAACGTCATATAGTAATAGCTTCTAACGTATAACGTTATGTACCATTACCTTACAACGAATAACGTCATATAGTCTTACCTTATAAGGTATAACGTCATATAGCAATAGCTTCTAACGTATAACGTTATAAGCTATTACCTAATAAGGTATAACGTTATACAGTGTTACCTTATAACGTATAACGTCATATAGTAGTAGCTTCTGACGTATAATGTTTTATAGTATTACATTATAACTTATAACGTTGTAAGCTATTACCTAATAATGTACAACGTTATATAGTATTACCTTATAACGTATAACGTTATCTTGTATTACCTTATAACGTACAACGTCATATAGTAATAGCTTCTAACGTATAACGTTATATAGTATTACCTGATAAGGTATAACGTCATATAGTAATACCTTCTAACGTATAACGATATAAGCTATTACCTAATAACGTACAACGTTATATAGTATTACCTTATAACGTATAACGTTATCTTGTATTACCTTATAACGTACAACGTTATATAGTATTACCTTATAACGTATGACGTTATGTACTATTACCTTATAACGTATAACGTCATATAGTAATAGCTTCTGACGTATAATGTTATATAGTATTACCTTATATCGTGTAACGTTATATTTGATTACCTTATAACGAATAAAGTTATGTAGTACTACATTATAAGGTATAACGCCATGTAGTAATAGCTTCCTACGTATAACGTTAAATAGTATTACCTTCTAAGGTATAACGTTATATAGTAATAGCTTCTGACGTATAACGTTATAAGCTAATACCTAATAACGTACAACGTTATATAGTATTACCTTATAACGTATGACGTTATATAGTATTACCTTATACGGTATAACGTCATATAGTAATAGCTTCTAACGCATAACGTTATATAGTATTACCTTATAAGGTATAACATCATATAGTAATAGCTTCTAACGCATAACGTTATATATTATTTCCTTATAAGGTATAACGTCATATAGTAATAGCTTCTAACGTATAACGTTAGGTACTATTACCTTACAATGTATAACGTCATATAGTAATGGCTCCCAACGTATAACGTTACATAGTACTAGCCTCTAACGTATAACGTTATATAGTATTACCTTATAACGTATAACGTCAAAGAGTAATCGCTTCTAACGTGTAACGTTATATAGTATTACCTTATGAGGTATAACGTCATATTGTAATAGCTTCTAACGCATAACGTTATATGGTATTTCCTTATAAGGTATAACGTCATATAGTAATAGCTTCTAAGGTATAACGTTAGGTACTATTACCTTACAATGTATAACGTCATATAGTAATAGCTTCCAACGAATAACGTTACATAGTAATAGCCTCTAACGTATAACGTTATATAGTATTACCTTATAAGGTATAACGTCATATAGTAATAGCTTCTAACGTATAACGTTAGGTACTATTACCTTACAGTGTATAACGTCATATAGTAATAGCTTCCAACGTATAACGTTACATATTACTAGCCTCTAACGTATAACGTTATATAGTATTACCTTATAAGGTGTAACGTCATATAGTAATAGCTTCTAACGTATAACGTTATATAGTATTACCTTATAAGGTATAACGTCATATAGTAATAGCTTCTAACGTATAACGTTATATACTATTACCTTATAAGGTATAACGTCACATAGTAATAGCTTCTTACGTATAACGTTATAAGCTATTACCGAATAACGTATAACGCTATATAGTATTACCTTCTAACGTATGATGTTATATAGTATTACTTAATAACGTACAACGTTATATAGTAATAGCTTCTAACGTATAACGATATGTACTATTACCTTACAACGTATAACGTCATATAGTAATAGCTTCCAACGTGTAAAGTTACATAGTAATAGCTTCTAACGTATAACGTTATATAGTATTACCTTATAAGGTATAACGTCATATAGTAATAGCTTCTAACGTATAACGTTATGTGCCATTACCTTACAACGTATAACGTCATATAGCCTTACCTTATAAGGTATAACGTCATATAGTAATAGCTTCTAACGTATAACGTTATGTACTATTACCTTACAACGTATAACGTCATATAGTAATAGCTTCTAACGTATAACGTTATATGGTATTACCTTTTAACGTATAACGTTATATAGTATTACCTTTTAACGTATAACGTTATATAGTATTACCTTTTAACGTATAACATTATATAGTATTACCTTATAACCTATAACGTTATATTTGATTACCTTATAACATATAAAGTTATGTAGTACTACCTTATAAGGTATAACGCCATGTAGTAATAGCTTCCTACGTATAACGTTAAATAGAATTACCTTATCAGGTATAACATTATATAGTAATAGCTTCTATCGTATAACGTTATATAGTATTACCTTATAAGGTATAACGTCACATAGCAATAGCTTCGAACGTATAACGCTATATAGTATTACCTTATAAGGTATAACGTCACATAGCAATAGCTTCGAACGTATAACGCTCTATAGTATTACCTTATAAGGTATAACGTCATAGAGTAATAGCTTCTAACGTATAACGTCATATAGTAATAGCTTCCAACGAATAAAGTTACATAGTAATAGCTTCTAACGTATAACGTTATATAGTATTACCTTATCAGGTATAAGATTATATAGTAATTGCTTCTATCGTATAACGTTATATAGTATTACCTTATAAGGTATAACGTCATATAGTCATAGCTTCTAACGTATAACGTTATGTACTATTACCTTACAACGTATAACGTCATATAGTAATAGCTTCCTACTTATAACGTTACATAGTAATACCTCCTATGGTATAACGTTACATAGTAGTACCTCCTATGGTATAACGTTGTATAATATTAACATATAAATACAACGTTATATATTATTACCTTATAACGAATAATGTTATGTAGTATTACCTTATAACGTATAACGTTATGTACTATTACCTTATAACGTATAACGCCATATAGTATTACCTTATAACGTATAACGTTATATTTGATTACCTTATAACGTATAAAGTTATGTAGTGTTACCTTATAAGGTATAACGTCACATAGTAATAGCTTCTAACGTATAACGCTATATAGTATTACCTTATAAGGTATAACGTCATAGAGTAATAGCTTCTAACGTATAACGTCATATAGTAATAGCTTCCAACGTATAAAGTTACATTGTAATAGCTTCTAACGTATAACGTTATGTACCATTACCTTACAACGTATAACGTCACATAGTAATAGCTTCCAACGTTTAACGTTACATAGTAATACCTCCTATGGTATAACGTTGTATAATATTAACTTATAATGTACAACGTTATATATTATTACCTTATAACGTATAACGTTATGTACTATTACCTTACAACGTATAACGTCATATAGTAATAGCTTCCAACGTATAAGGTTACATAGTAATAGCTTCTAACGTATAACGCTACATAGTATTACCTTATAAGGTATAACGTCATATAGAAATAGCTTCTAACGTATAACCTTATGTACCATTACCTTACAACGTATAACGTCATATAGTAATAGCTTCCAACGTTTAACGTTACATAGTAATACCTCCTATGGCATAACGTTGTATAATATTAACTTATAATGTACAACGTTATATATTATTACCTTATAACGTATAACGTTATGTACTATTACCTTACAACGTATAACGTCATATAGTAATAGCTTCCAACGAATAACGTTACATAGTAATAGCCTCTAACGTATAACGTTATATAGTATTACCTTATAAGGTATAACGTCATATAGTAATAGCTTCTAACGTATAACGTTATATAGTATTACCTTATAACGTATAACGTCATATAGTAATAGGTTCTAACGTATAACGTTATATAGTATTACCTTATAAGGTATAACGTCATATAGTAATAGCTTCTAACGCATAACGTTATATAGTATTACCTTATAAGGTATAACGTCATATAGTAAAAGCTTCTAACGTATAACGTTAGGTAGTATTACCTTACAATGTATAACGTCATATAGCAATAGCTTCCAACGTATAACGTTACATAGTAGTAGCCTCTAACGTATAACGTTATATAGTATTACCTTATAAGGTGTAACGTCATATAGTAATAGCTTCTAACGTATAACGTTATATAGTATTACCTTATAAGGTATAACGTCATATAGTAATAGCTTCTAACGTATAACGTTATATAGTATTACCTTATAAGGTATAACGTCACATAGTAATAGCTTCTTACGTATAACGTTGTAAGCTATTACCGAATAACGTATAACGCTATATAGTATTACCTTCTAACGTATGATGTTATATAGTATTACTTAATAACGTACAACGTTATATAGTAATAGCTTCAAACGTATAAAGTTACAAAGTAACAGCTTCTAACGTATAACGTTATATAGTATTACCTTATAAGGTATAACGTCATATAGTAATAGCTTCTAACGTATAACGTTATATACTATTACCTTATAAGGTATAACGTCACATAGTAATAGCTTCTTACGTATAACGTTATAAGCTATTACCGAATAACGTATAACGCTATATAGTATTACCTTCTAACGTATGATGTTATATAGTATTACTTAATAACGTACAACGTTATATAGTAATAGCTTCTAACGTATAACGATATGTACTATTACCTTACAACGTATAACGTCATATAGTAATAGCTTCCAACGTGTAAAGTTACATAGTAATAGCTTCTAACGTATAACGTTATATAGTATTACCTTATAAGGTATAACGTCATATAGTAATAGCTTCTAACGTATAACGTTATGTGCCATTACCTTACAACGTATAACGTCATATAGCCTTACCTTATAAGGTATAACGTCATATAGTAATAGCTTCTAACGTATAACGTTATGTACTATTACCTTACAACGTATAACGTCATATAGTAATAGCTTCTAACGTATAACGTTATATAGTATTACCTTATAAGGTATAACGTCATATAGTAATAGCTTCTAACGTATAACGTTATATAGTATTACCTTATAAGGTATAACGTAATACAGTTGTAGCTTCTAACGTATAACGCTATATAGTATTACTTTATAACGTATAACGTCATATAGTAATAGCTTCTAACGTATAACGTTATGTACTATTACCTTACAACGTGTAACGTCATTTAGTAATAGCTTCTAACGTATAACGTTATATAGTATTACCTTATAACGTATAACGCTATATAGTATTACCTTATAACGTATAACGTCATATAGCAATAGCTTCTAACGTATAACATGGTATAGTACTACCTTATAAGGTATAACGTCACATAGTAATGGCTTCTAACGTACAACGTTATATAGTATTACCTTATAACGTATAACGTCATATAGTAATAGCTTCAGACGTATAACGTTATATAGTATTACCTTATAAGGTATAACGTCATATAGTAATAGCTTCTAACGTATAACGTCATATAGTAATAGCTTCCAACGTATAAAGTTACATAGTAATAGCTTCTAACGGATAACGTTAGATAGTATTACCTTATAACTTATAACGTTATATTTGATTATCTTATAACGAATAAAGTTATGTAGTACTACCTTATAAGGTATTACACCATGCAGTAATAGCTTCCTACGTATAACGTTAAATAGTATTACCTTATAAGGTATAACGTTATATATTAATACCTTCTAACGTATAACGTTATAAGCTATTACCTAATAACGTACAACGTTATATAGTACTACCTTATAACGTATAACGTTATCTAGTATTACCTTATAACGTACAACGTTATCTAGTATTACCTTATAACGTATAACCTTATCTAGTATTACCTTATAACGTACAACGTCATATAGTAATAGCTTCTAACGTATAACGTTATATTTGATTACCTTATAACGTATAAAGTTATGTAGTACTACCTTATAAGGTATAACGCCACGTAGTAATAGCTTCCAACGTATAACGATATATAGTATTACCTTATAAGGTATAACGTCATATAGTAGTAGCTTCTAACGTATAACGTTATGTACCATTACCTTACAACGTATAACGTCATATAGTAATAGCTTCCAACGTATAACGTTACATAGTAATACCTCCTATGGAATAACGTTACATAGTAGTACCTCCTATGGTATAACGTTGTATAAAATTAACTTATAACGTACAACGTTATATATTATTACCTTATAACGTATAATGTTATATAGTATTACCTTATAACGTATAACGTTATATTTGATTACCTTATAACGAATAAAGTTATGTAGTACTACCTTATAAGGTAAAACGCCATGTAGTAATAGCTTCCTACGTATAACGTTAAATAGTATTACCTTATAAGGTATAACGTTATATAGTATTACCTTCTAACGTATAACGTTATAAGCTATTACCTAATAAAGTACAACGTTATATAGTATTACCTTATACCGTATAACGCTATGTAGTATTACCTTATAACGTATAACGTCATATAGCAATAGCTTCTAACGTATAACATTGTATAGTACTACCTTATAAGGTATAACGTCACATAGTAACGGCTTCTAACGTACAACGTTATATAGTATTACCTTATAACGTATAACGTAATATAGTTATAGCTTCTAACGTATAACGCTATATAGTATTACCTTATAACGTATAACGTCATATAGTAATAGCTTCAGACGTATAACGTTATATTTGATTACCTTATAACGTATAAAGTTATGTAGTACTACCTTATAAGGTATAACGCCATGTAGTAATAGCTTCCAACGTATAACGATATATAGTATTACCTTATAAGGTATAACGTCATATAGTAGTAGCTTCTAACGTATAACGTTATGTACCATTACCTTACAACGTATAACGTCATATAGTAATAGCTTCCAACGTATAAAGTTACATAGTAATAGCTTCTAACGTATAACGTTATGTACCATTACCTTACAACGTATAACGTCACATAGTCTTACCTTATAAGGTATAACGTCATATAGTAATATCTTCTGACGCATAACGTGATATAGTATTACCTTATAACATATAACGTCATATGGTAATAGCTTCTAACGTATAACGTTATATAGTATTACCTGTTAAGGTATAACGTCATATAGTAATAGCTTCTAACGTATAACGTTATATAGTATTACCTTATAAGGTATAACGTCATATAGTAGTAGCTTCTAACGTATAACGGTATGTACTATTACCTTACAACATATAACGTCATATAGTAATAGCTTGCAACGTATAAGGTTACATAGTAATAGCTTCTAACGTATAACGTTATATAGTATTACCTTATAAGGTATAACGTCATATAGTAATAGCTTCTAACGTATAACGTTATGTACCATTACCTTACAACGAATAACGTCATATAGTCTTACCTTATAAGGTATAACGTCATATAGCAATAGCTTCTAACGTATAACGTTATAAGCTATTACCTAATAAGGTATAACGTTATACAGTGTTACCTTATAACGTATAACGTCATATAGTAGTAGCTTCTGACGTATAATGTTTTATAGTATTACATTATAACTTATAACGTTGTAAGCTATTACCTAATAATGTACAACGTTATATAGTATTACCTTATAACGTATAACGTTATCTTGTATTACCTTATAACGTACAACGTCATATAGTAATAGCTTCTAACGTATAACGTTATATAGTATTACCTGATAAGGTATAACGTCATATAGTAATACCTTCTAACGTATAACGATATAAGCTATTACCTAATAACGTACAACGTTATATAGTATTACCTTATAACGTATAACGTTATCTTGTATTACCTTATAACGTACAACGTTATATAGTATTACCTTATAACGTATGACGTTATGTACTATTACCTTATAACGTATAACGTCATATAGTAATAGCTTCTGACGTATAATGTTATATAGTATTACCTTATATCGTGTAACGTTATATTTGATTACCTTATAACGAATAAAGTTATGTAGTACTACATTATAAGGTATAACGCCATGTAGTAATAGCTTCCTACGTATAACGTTAAATAGTATTACCTTCTAAGGTATAACGTTATATAGTAATAGCTTCTGACGTATAACGTTATAAGCTAATACCTAATAACGTACAACGTTATATAGTATTACCTTATAACGTATGACGTTATATAGTATTACCTTATACGGTATAACGTCATATAGTAATAGCTTCTAACGCATAACGTTATATAGTATTACCTTATAAGGTATAACATCATATAGTAATAGCTTCTAACGCATAACGTTATATATTATTTCCTTATAAGGTATAACGTCATATAGTAATAGCTTCTAACGTATAACGTTAGGTACTATTACCTTACAATGTATAACGTCATATAGTAATAGCTCCCAACGTATAACGTTACATAGTACTAGCCTCTAACGTATAACGTTATATAGTATTACCTTATAACGTATAACGTCAAAGAGTAATCGCTTCTAACGTGTAACGTTATATAGTATTACCTTATGAGGTATAACGTCATATTGTAATAGCTTCTAACGCATAACGTTATATGGTATTTCCTTATAAGGTATAACGTCATATAGTAATAGCTTCTAACGTATAACGTTAGGTACTATTACCTTACAATGTATAACGTCATATAGTAATAGCTTCCAACGAATAACGTTACATAGTAATAGCCTCTAACGTATAACGTTATATAGTATTACCTTATAAGGTATAACGTCATATAGTAATAGCTTCTAACGTATAACGTTAGGTACTATTACCTTACAGTGTATAACGTCATATAGTAATAGCTTCCAACGTATAACGTTACATATTACTAGCCTCTAACGTATAACGTTATATAGTATTACCTTATAAGGTGTAACGTCATATAGTAATAGCTTCTAACGTATAACGTTATATAGTATTACCTTATAAGGTATAACGTCATATAGTAATAGCTTCTAACGTATAACGTTATATACTATTACCTTATAAGGTATAACGTCACATAGTAATAGCTTCTTACGTATAACGTTATAAGCTATTACCGAATAACGTATAACGCTATATAGTATTACCTTCTAACGTATGATGTTATATAGTATTACTTAATAACGTACAACGTTATATAGTAATAGCTTCTAACGTATAACGATATGTACTATTACCTTACAACGTATAACGTCATATAGTAATAGCTTCCATCGTGTAAAGTTACATAGTAATAGCTTCTAACGTATAACGTTATATAGTATTACCTTATAAGGTATAACGTCATATAGTAATAGCTTCTAACGTATAACGTTATGTGCCATTACCTTACAACGTATAACGTCATATAGCCTTACCTTATAAGGTATAACGTCATATAGTAATAGCTTCTAACGTATAACGTTATGTACTATTACCTTACAACGTATAACGTCATATAGTAATAGCTTCTAACGTATAACGTTATATGGTATTACCTTTTAACGTATAACGTTATATAGTATTACCTTTTAACGTATAACGTTATATAGTATTACCTTTTAACGTATAACATTATATAGTATTACCTTATAACCTATAACGTTATATTTGATTACCTTATAACATATAAAGTTATGTAGTACTACCTTATAAGGTATAACGCCATGTAGTAATAGCTTCCTACGTATAACGTTAAATAGAATTACCTTATCAGGTATAACATTATATAGTAATAGCTTCTATCGTATAACGTTATATAGTATTACCTTATAAGGTATAACGTCACATAGCAATAGCTTCGAACGTATAACGCTATATAGTATTACCTTATAAGGTATAACGTCACATAGCAATAGCTTCGAACGTATAACGCTCTATAGTATTACCTTATAAGGTATAACGTCATAGAGTAATAGCTTCTAACGTATAACGTCATATAGTAATAGCTTCCAACGAATAAAGTTACATAGTAATAGCTTCTAACGTATAACGTTATATAGTATTACCTTATCAGGTATAAGATTATATAGTAATTGCTTCTATCGTATAACGTTATATAGTATTACCTTATAAGGTATAACGTCATATAGTCATAGCTTCTAACGTATAACGTTATGTACTATTACCTTACAACGTATAACGTCATATAGTAATAGCTTCCTACTTATAACGTTACATAGTAATACCTCCTATGGTATAACGTTACATAGTAGTACCTCCTATGGTATAACGTTGTATAATATTAACATATAAATACAACGTTATATATTATTACCTTATAACGAATAATGTTATGTAGTATTACCTTATAACGTATAACGTTATGTACTATTACCTTATAACGTATAACGCCATATAGTATTACCTTATAACGTATAACGTTATATTTGATTACCTTATAACGTATAAAGTTATGTAGTGTTACCTTATAAGGTATAACGTCACATAGTAATAGCTTCTAACGTATAACGCTATATAGTATTACCTTATAAGGTATAACGTCATAGAGTAATAGCTTCTAACGTATAACGTCATATAGTAATAGCTTCCAACGTATAAAGTTACATTGTAATAGCTTCTAACGTATAACGTTATGTACCATTACCTTACAACGTATAACGTCACATAGTAATAGCTTCCAACGTTTAACGTTACATAGTAATACCTCCTATGGTATAACGTTGTATAATATTAACTTATAATGTACAACGTTATATATTATTACCTTATAACGTATAACGTTATGTACTATTACCTTACAACGTATAACGTCATATAGTAATAGCTTCCAACGTATAAGGTTACATAGTAATAGCTTCTAACGTATAACGCTACATAGTATTACCTTATAAGGTATAACGTCATATAGAAATAGCTTCTAACGTATAACCTTATGTACCATTACCTTACAACGTATAACGTCATATAGTAATAGCTTCCAACGTTTAACGTTACATAGTAATACCTCCTATGGCATAACGTTGTATAATATTAACTTATAATGTACAACGTTATATATTATTACCTTATAACGTATAACGTTATGTACTATTACCTTACAACGTATAACGTCATATAGTAATAGCTTCCAACGAATAACGTTACATAGTAATAGCCTCTAACGTATAACGTTATATAGTATTACCTTATAAGGTATAACGTCATATAGTAATAGCTTCTAACGTATAACGTTATATAGTATTACCTTATAACGTATAACGTCATATAGTAATAGGTTCTAACGTATAACGTTATATAGTATTACCTTATAAGGTATAACGTCATATAGTAATAGCTTCTAACGCATAACGTTATATAGTATTACCTTATAAGGTATAACGTCATATAGTAAAAGCTTCTAACGTATAACGTTAGGTAGTATTACCTTACAATGTATAACGTCATATAGCAATAGCTTCCAACGTATAACGTTACATAGTAGTAGCCTCTAACGTATAACGTTATATAGTATTACCTTATAAGGTGTAACGTCATATAGTAATAGCTTCTAACGTATAACGTTATATAGTATTACCTTATAAGGTATAACGTCATATAGTAATAGCTTCTAACGTATAACGTTATATAGTATTACCTTATAAGGTATAACGTCACATAGTAATAGCTTCTTACGTATAACGTTGTAAGCTATTACCGAATAACGTATAACGCTATATAGTATTACCTTCTAACGTATGATGTTATATAGTATTACTTAATAACGTACAACGTTATATAGTAATAGCTTCAAACGTATAAAGTTACAAAGTAACAGCTTCTAACGTATAACGTTATATAGTATTACCTTATAAGGTATAACGTCATATAGTAATAGCTTCTAACGTATAACGTTATATACTATTACCTTATAAGGTATAACGTCACATAGTAATAGCTTCTTACGTATAACGTTATAAGCTATTACCGAATAACGTATAACGCTATATAGTATTACCTTCTAACGTATGATGTTATATAGTATTACTTAATAACGTACAACGTTATATAGTAATAGCTTCTAACGTATAACGATATGTACTATTACCTTACAACGTATAACGTCATATAGTAATAGCTTCCAACGTGTAAAGTTACATAGTAATAGCTTCTAACGTATAACGTTATATAGTATTACCTTATAAGGTATAACGTCATATAGTAATAGCTTCTAACGTATAACGTTATGTGCCATTACCTTACAACGTATAACGTCATATAGCCTTACCTTATAAGGTATAACGTCATATAGTAATAGCTTCTAACGTATAACGTTATGTACTATTACCTTACAACGTATAACGTCATATAGTAATAGCTTCTAACGTATAACGTTATATAGTATTACCTTATAAGGTATAACGTCATATAGTAATAGCTTCTAACGTATAACGTTATATAGTATTACCTTATAAGGTATAACGTAATACAGTTGTAGCTTCTAACGTATAACGCTATATAGTATTACTTTATAACGTATAACGTCATATAGTAATAGCTTCTAACGTATAACGTTATGTACTATTACCTTACAACGTGTAACGTCATTTAGTAATAGCTTCTAACGTATAACGTTATATAGTATTACCTTATAACGTATAACGCTATATAGTATTACCTTATAACGTATAACGTCATATAGCAATAGCTTCTAACGTATAACATGGTATAGTACTACCTTATAAGGTATAACGTCACATAGTAATGGCTTCTAACGTACAACGTTATATAGTATTACCTTATAACGTATAACGTCATATAGTAATAGCTTCAGACGTATAACGTTATATAGTATTACCTTATAAGGTATAACGTCATATAGTAATAGCTTCTAACGTATAACGTCATATAGTAATAGCTTCCAACGTATAAAGTTACATAGTAATAGCTTCTAACGGATAACGTTAGATAGTATTACCTTATAACTTATAACGTTATATTTGATTATCTTATAACGAATAAAGTTATGTAGTACTACCTTATAAGGTATTACACCATGCAGTAATAGCTTCCTACGTATAACGTTAAATAGTATTACCTTATAAGGTATAACGTTATATATTAATACCTTCTAACGTATAACGTTATAAGCTATTACCTAATAACGTACAACGTTATATAGTACTACCTTATAACGTATAACGTTATCTAGTATTACCTTATAACGTACAACGTTATCTAGTATTACCTTATAACGTATAACCTTATCTAGTATTACCTTATAACGTACAACGTCATATAGTAATAGCTTCTAACGTATAACGTTATATTTGATTACCTTATAACGTATAAAGTTATGTAGTACTACCTTATAAGGTATAACGCCACGTAGTAATAGCTTCCAACGTATAACGATATATAGTATTACCTTATAAGGTATAACGTCATATAGTAGTAGCTTCTAACGTATAACGTTATGTACCATTACCTTACAACGTATAACGTCATATAGTAATAGCTTCCAACGTATAACGTTACATAGTAATACCTCCTATGGAATAACGTTACATAGTAGTACCTCCTATGGTATAACGTTGTATAAAATTAACTTATAACGTACAACGTTATATATTATTACCTTATAACGTATAATGTTATGTAGTATTACCTTATAACGTATAACGTTATGTACTATTACCTTATAACGTATAACGTCATATAGTAATAGCTTCTGACGTATAATGTTATATAGTATTACCTTATAACGTATAACGTTATATTTGATTACCTTATAACGAATAAAGTTATGTAGTACTACCTTATAAGGTAAAACGCCATGTAGTAATAGCTTCCTACGTATAACGTTAAATAGTATTACCTTATAAGGTATAACGTTATATAGTATTACCTTCTAACGTATAACGTTATAAGCTATTACCTAATAAAGTACAACGTTATATAGTATTACCTTATACCGTATAACGCTATGTAGTATTACCTTATAACGTATAACGTCATATAGCAATAGCTTCTAACGTATAACATTGTATAGTACTACCTTATAAGGTATAACGTCACATAGTAATGGCTTCTAACGTACAACGTTATATAGTATTACCTTATAACGTATAACGTAATATAGTTATAGCTTCTAACGTATAACGCTATATAGTATTACCTTATAACGTATAACGTCATATAGTAATAGCTTCAGACGTATAACGTTATATTTGATTACCTTATAACGTATAAAGTTATGTAGTACTACCTTATAAGGTATAACGCCATGTAGTAATAGCTTCCAACGTATAACGATATATAGTATTACCTTATAAGGTATAACGTCATATAGTAGTAGCTTCTAACGTATAACGTTATGTACCATTACCTTACAACGTATAACGTCATATAGTAATAGCTTCCAACGTATAAAGTTACATAGTAATAGCTTCTAACGTATAACGTTATGTACCATTACCTTACAACGTATAACGTCACATAGTCTTACCTTATAAGGTATAACGTCATATAGTAATATCTTCTGACGCATAACGTGATATAGTATTACCTTATAACATATAACGTCATATGGTAATAGCTTCTAACGTATAACGTTATATAGTATTACCTGTTAAGGTATAACGTCATATAGTAATAGCTTCTAACGTATAACGTTATATAGTATTACCTTATAAGGTATAACGTCATATAGTAGTAGCTTCTAACGTATAACGGTATGTACTATTACCTTACAACATATAACGTCATATAGTAATAGCTTGCAACGTATAAGGTTACATAGTAATAGCTTCTAACGTATAACGTTATATAGTATTACCTTATAAGGTATAACGTCATATAGTAATAGCTTCTAACGTATAACGTTATGTACCATTACCTTACAACGAATAACGTCATATAGTCTTACCTTATAAGGTATAACGTCATATAGCAATAGCTTCTAACGTATAACGTTATAAGCTATTACCTAATAAGGTATAACGTTATACAGTGTTACCTTATAACGTATAACGTCATATAGTAGTAGCTTCTGACGTATAATGTTTTATAGTATTACATTATAACTTATAACGTTGTAAGCTATTACCTAATAATGTACAACGTTATATAGTATTACCTTATAACGTATAACGTTATCTTGTATTACCTTATAACGTACAACGTCATATAGTAATAGCTTCTAACGTATAACGTTATATAGTATTACCTGATAAGGTATAACGTCATATAGTAATACCTTCTAACGTATAACGATATAAGCTATTACCTAATAACGTACAACGTTATATAGTATTACCTTATAACGTATAACGTTATCTTGTATTACCTTATAACGTACAAAGTTATATAGTATTACCTTATAACGTATGACGTTATGTACTATTACCTTATAACGTATAACGTCATATAGTAATAGCTTCTGACGTATAATGTTATATAGTATTACCTTATATCGTGTAACGTTATATTTGATTACCTTATAACGAATAAAGTTATGTAGTACTACATTATAAGGTATAACGCCATGTAGTAATAGCTTCCTACGTATAACGTTAAATAGTATTACCTTCTAAGGTATAACGTTGTATAGTAATAGCTTCTGACGTATAACGTTATAAGCTAATACCTAATAACGTACAACGTTATATAGTATTACCTTATAACGTATGACGTTATATAGTATTACCTTATACGGTATAACGTCATATAGTAATAGCTTCTAACGCATAACGTTATATAGTATTACCTTATAAGGTATAACATCATATAGTAATAGCTTCTAACGCATAACGTTATATATTATTTCCTTATAAGGTATAACGTCATATAGTAATAGCTTCTAACGTATAACGTTAGGTACTATTACCTTACAATGTATAACGTCATATAGTAATAGCTCCCAACGTATAACGTTACATAGTACTAGCCTCTAACGTATAACGTTATATAGTATTACCTTATAACGTATAACGTCAAAGAGTAATCGCTTCTAACGTGTAACGTTATATAGTATTACCTTATGAGGTATAACGTCATATTGTAATAGCTTCTAACGCATAACGTTATATGGTATTTCCTTATAAGGTATAACGTCATATAGTAATAGCTTCTAACGTATAACGTTAGGTACTATTACCTTACAATGTATAACGTCATATAGTAATAGCTTCCAACGAATAACGTTACATAGTAATAGCCTCTAACGTATAACGTTATATAGTATTACCTTATAAGGTATAACGTCATATAGTAATAGCTTCTAACGTATAACGTTAGGTACTATTACCTTACAGTGTATAACGTCATATAGTAATAGCTTCCAACGTATAACGTTACATATTACTAGCCTCTAACGTATAACGTTATATAGTATTACCTTATAAGGTGTAACGTCATATAGTAATAGCTTCTAACGTATAACGTTATATAGTATTACCTTATAAGGTATAACGTCATATAGTAATAGCTTCTAACGTATAACGTTATATACTATTACCTTATAAGGTATAACATCACATAGTAATAGCTTCTTACGTATAACGTTATAAGCTATTACCGAATAACGTATAACGCTATATAGTATTACCTTCTAACGTATGATGTTATATAGTATTACTTAATAACGTACAACGTTATATAGTAATAGCTTCTAACGTATAACGATATGTACTATTACCTTACAACGTATAACGTCATATAGTAATAGCTTCCAACGTGTAAAGTTACATAGTAATAGCTTCTAACGTATAACGTTATATAGTATTACCTTATAAGGTATAACGTCATATAGTAATAGCTTCTAACGTATAACGTTATGTGCCATTACCTTACAACGTATAACGTCATATAGTAATAGCTTCTAACGTATAACGTTATATGGTATTACCTTTTAACGTATAACGTTATATAGTATTACCTTTTAACGTATAACGTTATATAGTATTACCTTTTAACGTATAACATTATATAGTATTACCTTATAACCTATAACGTTATATTTGATTACCTTATAACATATAAAGTTATGTAGTACTACCTTATAAGGTATAACGCCATGTAGTAATAGCTTCCTACGTATAACGTTAAATAGAATTACCTTATCAGGTATAACATTATATAGTAATAGCTTCTATCGTATAACGTTATATAGTATTACCTTATAAGGTATAACGTCACATAGCAATAGCTTCGAACGTATAACGCTATATAGTATTACTTTATAAGGTATAACGTCACATAGCAATAGCTTCGAACGTATAACGCTCTATAGTATTACCTTATAAGGTATAACGTCATAGAGTAATAGCTTCTAACGTATAACGTCATATAGTAATAGCTTCCAACGAATAAAGTTACATAGTAATAGCTTCTAACGTATAACGTTATATAGTATTACCTTATCAGGTATAAGATTATATAGTAATTGCTTCTATCGTATAACGTTATATAGTATTACCTTATAAGGTATAACGTCATATAGTCATAGCTTCTAACGTATAACGTTATGTACTATTACCTTACAACGTATAACGTCATATAGTAATAGCTTCCTACTTATAACGTTACATAGTAATACCTCCTATGGTATAACGTTACATAGTAGTACCTCCTATGGTATAACGTTGTATAATATTAACATATAAATACAACGTTATATATTATTACCTTATAACGAATAATGTTATGTAGTATTACCTTATAACGTATAACGTTATGTACTATTACCTTATAACGTATAACGCCATATAGTATTACCTTATAACGTATAACGTTATATTTGATTACCTTATAACGTATAAAGTTATGTAGTGTTACCTTATAAGGTATAACGCCATGTAGTAATAGCTTCCTACGTATAACGTTAAATATTATTACCTTATAAGGTATAACGTTATATAGTAATACCTTCTTACGTATAACGTTATAAGCTAATACCTAATAACGTACAACGTTATATAGTATTACCTTATAACGTATAACGTTATATAGTATTACCTTATAAGGTATAACGTCATATAGTAATAGCTTCTTACGTATAACGTTATAAGCTATTATCGAATAACGTATAACGCTATATAGTATTACCTTCTAACGTATGATGTTATATAGTATTACTTAATAACGTACAACGTTATATAGTATTACCTTATAACGTATAACGTCGTATAGTAATAGCTAATAGCGTGTAACGTTATATAGTATTACCTTATAAGGTATAACGTCATATAGTAATAGCTTCTAACGTATAACGAAATATAGTATTACCTTATAACGTATAACGTTATATAGTATTACCTTATAAGGTATAACGTCATATAGTAATAGCTTCTAACGTATAACGTTATGTACCATTACCTTACAACGTATAACGTCATATAGTCTTACCTTATAAGGTATAACGTCATATAGTAATAGCTTCTAACGTATAACGCTATATAGTATTACCTTATAACGTATAACGTTATATAGTATTACCTTTTAACGTATAAAGTTATATAGTATTACCTTATAACGTATAACGTTATATTTGATTGCCTTATAACATGTAAAGTTATGTAGTACTACCTTATAAGGTATAACGCCATGTAGTAATAGCTTCCTACGTATAACGTTAAATAGTATTACCTTATCAGGTATAACGTTATATAGTAATAGCTTCCATCTTACAACGTTATGTACTATTACCTTACAACGTATAACGTCATATAGTAATAGCTTCTAACGTATAACGTTATATAGTATAACCTTATAAGGTGTAACGTCATATAGTAATAGCTTCTAACGTATAACTTTATATAGTATTACCTTATAAGGTATAACGTCATATAGTAATAGCTTCTAACGTATAACGTTATATACTATTACCTTATAAGGTATAACGTCACATAGTAATAGCTTCTTACGTATAACGTTATAAGCTATTACCGAATAACGTATAACGCTATATAGTATTACCTTCTAACGTATGATGTTATATAGTATTACTTAATAACGTACAACGTTATAGAGTAATAGCTTCTAACGTATAACGATATGTACTATTACCTTACAACGTATAACGTCATATAGTAATAGCTTCCAACGTGTAAAGTTACATAGTAATAGCTTCTAACGTATAACGTTATATAGTATTACCTTATAAGGTATAACGTCATATAGTAATAGCTTCTAACGTATAACGTTATTTGCCATTACCTTACAACGTATAACGTCATATAGCCTTACCTTATAAGGTATAACGTCATATAGTAATAGCTTCTAACGTATAACGTTATATGGTATTACCTTTTAACGAATAACGTTATATAGTATTACCTTTTAACGTATAACGTTATATAGTATTACCTTTTAACGTATAACGTTATATAGTATTACCTTATAAACTATAACGTTATATTTGATTACCTTATAACATATAAAGTTATGTAGTAATACCTTATAAGGTATAACGCCATGTAGTAATAGCTTCCTACGTATAACGTTAAATAGAATTACCTTATCAGGTGTAACGTTATATAGTAATAGCTTCTATCGTATAACGTTATATAGTATTACCTTATAAGGTATAACGTCACATAGCAATAGCTTCGAACGTATAACGCTATATAGTATTACTTTATAAGGTATAACGTCATATAGTAATAGCGTCTAACGTATAACGTTATGTACCATTACCTTACAACGTATAACGTCATATAGTCTTACCTTATAAGGTATAACGTCACATAGTAATATCTTCTAACGTATAACGCTCTATAGTATTACCTTATAAGGTATAACGTCATAGAGTAATAGCTTCTAACGTATAACGTCATATAGTAATAGCTTCCAACGAATAAAGTTACATAGTAATAGCTTCTAACGTATAACGTTATATAGTATTACCTTATCAGGTATAAGATTATATAGTAATTGCTTCTATCGTATAACGTTATATAGTATTACCTTATAAGGTATAACGTCATATAGTCATAGCTTCTAACGTATAACGTTATGTACTATTACCTTACAACGTATAACGTCATATAGTAATAGCTTCCTACTTATAACGTTACATAGTAATACCTCCTATGGTATAACGTTACATAGTAGTACCTCCTATGGTATAACGTTGTATAATATTAACATATAAATACAACGTTATATATTATTACCTTATAACGAATAATGTTATGTAGTATTACCTTATAACGTATAACGTTATGTACTATTACCTTATAACGTATAACGCCATATAGTATTACCTTATAAAGTATAACGTTATATTTGAATACCTTATAACGTATAAAGTTATGTAGTGTTACCTTATAAGGTATAACGCCATGTAGTAATAGCTTCCTACGTATAACGTTAAATATTATTACCTTATAAGGTATAACGTTATATAGTAATACCTTCTTACGTATAACGTTATAAGCTAATACCTAATAACGTACAACGTTATATAGTATTACCTTATAACGTATAACGTTATATAGTATTACCTTATAAGGTATAACGTCATATAGTAATAGCTTCTTACGTATAACGTTATAAGCTATTATCGAATAACGTATAACGCTATATAGTATTACCTTCTAACGTATGATGTTATATAGTATTACTTAATAACGTACAACGTTATATAGTATTACCTTATAACGTATAACGTCGTATAGTAATAGCTAATAGCGTATAACGTTATATAGTATTACCTTATAAGGTATAACGTCATATAGTAATAGCTTCTAACGTATAACGAAATATAGTATTACCTTATAACGTATAACGTTATATAGTATTACCGTATAAGGTATAACGTCATATAGTAATAGCTTCTAACGTATAACGTTATGTACCATTACCTTACAACGTATAACGTCATATAGTCTTACCTTATAAGGTATAACGTCATATAGTAATAGCTTCTAACGTATAACGCTATATAGTATTACCTTATAACGTATAACGTTATATAGTATTACCTTTTAACGTATAAAGTTATATAGTATTACCTTATAACGTATAACGTTATATTTGATTGCCTTATAACATGTAAAGTTATGTAGTACTACCTTATAAGGTATAACGCCATGTAGTAATAGCTTCCTACGTATAACGTTAAATAGTATTACCTTATCAGGTATAACGTTATATAGTAATAGCTTCTATCGTACAACGTTATGTACTATTACCTTACAACGTATAACGTCATATAGTAATAGCTTCTAACGTATAACGTTATATAGTATTACCTTGTAAGGTATAACGTAATATAGTCATAGCTTCTAACGTATAACGTTATGTACAATTACCTTACAACATATAACGTCATATAGTAATAGCATCCTACTTATAATGTTACATAGTAATACCTCCTATGGTATAACGTTACATAGTAGTACCTCCTATGGTATAACGTTGTATAATATTAACTTATAACGTACAACGTTATATATTATTACCTTATAACGAATAATGTTATATAGTATTACTTTATAGCGTATAACGTTATATAGTATTACTAAATAACGTACAAAGTTATACAGTATTACCTTATAACGTATAACGTTATCTACTATTACCTTATAACGTACAACGTTATATAGTATTACCTTAGAACGTATAACGTTATCTAGTATTACCTTATAAGGTATAACGTCATATAGTAATAGCTTCTAACGTATAACGTTATGTACTATTACCTTACAACGTATAACGTCATATAGTAATAGCTTCTAACGTATAACGTTATATAGTATTACCTTATAAGGTATAACGTCATATAGTAATAGCTTCTAACGTATAACGTTATATAGTATTACCTTATAAGGTATAACGTAATACAGTTGTAGCTTCTAACGTATAACGCTATATAGTATTACTTTATAACCTATAACGTCATATAGTAATAGCTTCTAACGTATAACGTTATGTACTATTACCTTACAAAGTGTAACGTCAATTAGTAATAGCTTCTAACGTATAACGTTATATAGTATTACCTTATAACGTATAACGCTATATAGTATTACCTTATAACGTATAACGTCATATAGCAATAGCTTCTAACGTATAACATGGTATAGTACTACCTTATAAGGTATAACGTCACATAGTAATGGCTTCTAACGTACAACGTTATATAGTATTACCTTATAACGTATAACGTCATATAGTAATAGCTTCAGACGTATAACGTTATATAGTATTACCTTATAAGGTATAACGTCATATAGTAATAGCTTCTAACGTATAACGTCATATAGTAATAGCTTCCAACGTATAAAGTTACATAGTAATAGCTTCTAACGGATAACGTTAGATAGTATTACCTTATAACTTATAACGTTATATTTGATTATCTTATAACGAATAAAGTTATGTAGTACTACCTTATAAGGTATTACACCATGCAGTAATAGCTTCCTACGTATAACGTTAAATAGTATTACCTTATAAGGTATAACGTTATATATTAATACCTTCTAACGTATAACGTTATAAGCTATTACCTAATAACGTACAACGTTATATAGTACTACCTTATAACGTATAACGTTATCTAGTATTACCTTATAACGTACAACGTTATCTAGTATTACCTTATAACGTATAACCTTATCTAGTATTACCTTATAACGTACAACGTCATATAGTAATAGCTTCTAACGTATAACGTTATATTTGATTACCTTATAACGTATAAAGTTATGTAGTACTACCTTATAAGGTATAACGCCACGTAGTAATAGCTTCCAACGTATAACGATATATAGTATTACCTTATAAGGTATAACGTCATATAGTAGTAGCTTCTAACGTATAACGTTATGTACCATTACCTTACAACGTATAACGTCATATAGTAATAGCTTCCAACGTATAACGTTACATAGTAATACCTCCTATGGAATAACGTTACATAGTAGTACCTCCTATGGTATAACGTTGTATAAAATTAACTTATAACGTACAACGTTATATATTATTACCTTATAACGTATAATGTTATGTAGTATTACCTTATAACGTATAACGTTATGTACTATTACCTTATAACGTATAACGTCATATAGTAATAGCTTCTGACGTATAATGTTATATAGTATTACCTTATAACGTATATCGTTATATTTGATTACCTTATAACGAATAAAGTTATGTAGTACTACCTTATAAGGTAAAACGCCATGTAGTAATAGCTTCCTACGTATAACGTTAAATAGTATTACCTTATAAGGTATAACGTTATATAGTATTACCTTCTAACGTATAACGTTATAAGCTATTACCTAATAAAGTACAACGTTATATAGTATTACCTTATACCGTATAACGCTATGTAGTATTACCTTATAACGTATAACGTCATATAGCAATAGCTTCTAACGTATAACATTGTATAGTACTACCTTATAAGGTATAACGTCACATAGTAATGGCTTCTAACGTACAACGTTATATAGTATTACCTTATAACGTATAACGTAATATAGTTATAGCTTCTAACGTATAACGCTATATAGTATTACCTTATAACGTATAACGTCATATAGTAATAGCTTCAGACGTATAACGTTATATTTGATTACCTTATAACGTATAAAGTTATGTAGTACTACCTTATAAGGTATAACGCCATGTAGTAATAGCTTCCAACGTATAACGATATATAGTATTACCTTATAAGGTATAACGTCATATAGTAGTAGCTTCTAACGTATAACGTTATGTACCATTACCTTACAACGTATAACGTCATATAGTAATAGCTTCCAACGAATAACGTTACATAGTAATAGCCTCTAACGTATAACGTTATATAGTATTACCTTATAAGGTATAACGTCATATAGTAATAGCTTCTAACGCATAACGTTATATAGTATTACCTTATAAGGTATAACATCATATAGTAATAGCTTCTAACGCATAACGTTATATATTATTTCCTTATAAGGTATAACGTCATATAGTAATAGCTTCTAACGTATAACGTTAGGTACTATTACCTTACAATGTATAACGTCATATAGTAATAGCTCCCAACGTATAACGTTACATAGTACTAGCCTCTAACGTATAACGTTATATAGTATTACCTTATAACGTATAACGTCAAAGAGTAATCGCTTCTAACGTGTAACATTATATAGTATTACCTTATGAGGTATAACGTCATATTGTAATAGCTTCTAACGCATAACGTTATATGGTATTTCCTTATAAGGTATAACGTCATATAGTAATAGCTTCTAACGTATAACGTTAGGTACTATTACCTTACAATGTATAACGTCATATAGTAATAGCTTCCAACGAATAACGTTACATAGTAATAGCCTCTAACGTATAACGTTATATAGTATTACCTTATAAGGTATAACGTCATATAGTAATAGCTTCTAACGTATAACGTTAGGTACTATTACCTTACAGTGTATAACGTCATATAGTAATAGCTTCCAACGTATAACGTTACATATTACTAGCCTCTAACGTATAACGTTATATAGTATTACCTTATAAGGTGTAACGTCATATAGTAATAGCTTCTAACGTATAACGTTATATAGTATTACCTTATAAGGTATAACGTCATATAGTAATAGCTTCTAACGTATAACGTTATATACTATTACCTTATAAGGTATAACGTCACATAGTAATAGCTTCTTACGTATAACGTTATAAGCTATTACCGAATAACGTATAACGCTATATAGTATTACCTTCTAACGTATGATGTTATATAGTATTACTTAATAACGTACAACGTTATATAGTAATAGCTTCTAACGTATAACGATATGTACTATTACCTTACAACGTATAACGTCATATAGTAATAGCTTCCAACGTGTAAAGTTACATAGTAATAGCTTCTAACGTATAACGTTATATAGTATTACCTTATAAGGTATAACGTCATATAGTAATAGCTTCTAACGTATAACGTTATGTGCCATTACCTTACAACGTATAACGTCATATAGCCTTACCTTATAAGGTATAACGTCATATAGTAATAGCTTCTAACGTATAACGTTATGTACTATTACCTTACAACGTATAACGTCATATAGTAATAGCTTCTAACGTATAACGTTATATGGTATTACCTTTTAACGTATAACGTTATATAGTATTACCTTTTAACGTATAACGTTATATAGTATTACCTTTTAACGTATAACATTATATAGTATTACCTTATAACCTATAACGTTATATTTGATTACCTTATAACATATAAAGTTATGTAGTACTACCTTATAAGGTATAACGCCATGTAGTAATAGCTTCCTACGTATAACGTTAAATAGAATTACCTTATCAGGTATAACATTATATAGTAATAGCTTCTATCGTATAACGTTATATAGTATTACCTTATAAGGTATAACGTCACATAGCAATAGCTTCGAACGTATAACGCTATATAGTATTACCTTATAAGGTATAACGTCACATAGCAATAGCTTCGAACGTATAACGCTCTATAGTATTACCTTATAAGGTATAACGTCATAGAGTAATAGCTTCTAACGTATAACGTCATATAGTAATAGCTTCCAACGAATAAAGTTACATAGTAATAGCTTCTAACGTATAACGTTATATAGTATTACCTTATCAGGTATAAGATTATATAGTAATTGCTTCTATCGTATAACGTTATATAGTATTACCTTATAAGGTATAACGTCATATAGTCATAGCTTCTAACGTATAACGTTATGTACTATTACCTTACAACGTATAACGTCATATAGTAATAGCTTCCTACTTATAACGTTACATAGTAATACCTCCTATGGTATAACGTTACATAGTAGTACCTCCTATGGTATAACGTTGTATAATATTAACATATAAATACAACGTTATATATTATTACCTTATAACGAATAATGTTATGTAGTATTACCTTATAACGTATAACGTTATGTACTATTACCTTATAACGTATAACGCCATATAGTATTACCTTATAACGTATAACGTTATATTTGATTACCTTATAACGTATAACGTTATATAGTATTACCTTATAAGGTATAACGTCATATAGTAATAGCTTCTTACGTATAACGTTATAAGCTATTATCGAATAACGTATAACGCTATATAGTATTACCTTCTAACGTATGATGTTATATAGTATTACTTAATAACGTACAACGTTATATAGTATTACCTTATAACGTATAACGTCGTATAGTAATAGCTAATAGCGTATAACGTTATATAGTATTACCTTATAAGGTATAACGTCATATAGTAATAGCTTCTAACGTATAACGAAATATAGTATTACCTTATAACGTATAACGTTATATAGTATTACCTTATAAGGTATAACGTCATATAGTAATAGCTTCTAACGTATAACGTTATGTACCATTACCTTACAACGTATAACGTCATATAGTCTTACCTTATAAGGTATAACGTCATATAGTAATAGCTTCTAACGTATAACGCTATATAGTATTACCTTATAACGTATAACGTTATATAGTATTACCTTTTAACGTATAAAGTTATATAGTATTACCTTATAACGTATAACGTTATATTTGATTGCCTTATAACATGTAAAGTTATGTAGTACTACCTTATAAGGTATAACGCCATGTAGTAATAGCTTCCTACGTATAACGTTAAATAGTATTACCTTATCAGGTATAACGTTATATAGTAATAGCTTCCATCTTACAACGTTATGTACTATTACCTTACAACGTATAACGTCATATAGTAATAGCTTCTAACGTATAACGTTATATAGTATTACCTTATAAGGTGTAACGTCATATAGTAATAGCTTCTAACGTATAACTTTATATAGTATTACCTTATAAGGTATAACGTCATATAGTAATAGCTTCTAACGTATAACGTTATATACTATTACCTTATAAGGTATAACGTCACATAGTAATAGCTTCTTACGTATAACGTTATAAGCTATTACCGAATAACGTATAACGCTATATAGTATTACCTTCTAACGTATGATGTTATATAGTATTACTTAATAACGTACAACGTTATAGAGTAATAGCTTCTAACGTATAACGATATGTACTATTACCTTACAACGTATAACGTCATATAGTAATAGCTTCCAACGTGTAAAGTTACATAGTAATAGCTTCTAACGTATAACGTTATATAGTATTACCTTATAAGGTATAACGTCATATAGTAATAGCTTCTAACGTATAACGTTATTTGCCATTACCTTACAACGTATAACGTCATATAGCCTTACCTTATAAGGTATAACGTCATATAGTAATAGCTTCTAACGTATAACGTTATATGGTATTACCTTTTAACGAATAACGTTATATAGTATTACCTTTTAACGTATAACGTTATATAGTATTACCTTTTAACGTATAACGTTATATAGTATTACCTTATAAACTATAACGTTATATTTGATTACCTTATAACATATAAAGTTATGTAGTAATACCTTATAAGGTATAACGCCATGTAGTAATAGCTTCCTACGTATAACGTTAAATAGAATTACCTTATCAGGTGTAACGTTATATAGTAATAGCTTCTATCGTATAACGTTATATAGTATTACCTTATAAGGTATAACGTCACATAGCAATAGCTTCGAACGTATAACGCTATATAGTATTACTTTATAAGGTATAACGTCATATAGTAATAGCGTCTAACGTATAACGTTATGTACCATTACCTTACAACGTATAACGTCATATAGTCATACCTTAAAAGGTATAACGTCACATAGTAATATCTTCTAACGTATAACGCTCTATAGTATTACCTTATAAGGTATAACGTCATAGAGTAATAGCTTCTAACGTATAACGTCATATAGTAATAGCTTCCAACGAATAAAGTTACATAGTAATAGCTTCTAACGTATAACGTTATATAGTATTACCTTATCAGGTATAAGATTATATAGTAATTGCTTCTATCGTATAACGTTATATAGTATTACCTTATAAGGTATAACGTCATATAGTCATAGCTTCTAACGTATAACGTTATGTACTATTACCTTACAACGTATAACGTCATATAGTAATAGCTTCCTACTTATAACGTTACATAGTAATACCTCCTATGGTATATCGTTACATAGTAGTACCTCCTATGGTATAACGTTGTATAATATTAACATATAAATACAACGTTATATATTATTACCTTATAACGAATAATGTTATGTAGTATTACCTTATAACGTATAACGTTATGTACTATTACCTTATAACGTATAACGCCATATAGTATTACCTTATAAAGTATAACGTTATATTTGATTACCTTATAACGTATAAAGTTATGTAGTGTTACCTTATAAGGTATAACGCCATGTAGTAATAGCTTCCTACGTATAACGTTAAATATTATTACCTTATAAGGTATAACGTTATATAGTAATACCTTCTTACGTATAACGTTATAAGCTAATACCTAATAACGTACAACGTTATATAGTATTACCTTATAACGTATAACGGTATATAGTATTACCTTATAAGGTATAACGTCATATAGTAATAGCTTCTTACGTATAACGTTATAAGCTATTATCGAATAACGTATAACGCTATATAGTATTACCTTCTAACGTATGATGTTATATAGTATTACTTAATAACGTACAACGTTATATAGTATTACCTTATAACGTATAACGTCGTATAGTAATAGCTAATAGCGTATAACGTTATATAGTATTACCTTATAAGGTATAACGTCATATAGTAATAGCTTCTAACGTATAACGAAATATAGTATTACCTTATAACGTATAACGTTATATAGTATTACCTTATAAGGTATAACGTCATATAGTAATAGCTTCTAACGTATAACGTTATGTACCATTACCTTACAACGTATAACGTCATATAGTCTTACCTTATAAGGTATAACGTCATATAGTAATAGCTTCTAACGTATAACGCTATATAGTATTACCTTATAACGTATAACGTTATATAGTATTACCTTTTAACGTATAAAGTTATATAGTATTACCTTATAACGTATAACGTTATATTTGATTGCCTTATAACATGTAAAGTTATGTAGTACTACCTTATAAGGTATAACGCCATGTAGTAATAGCTTCCTACGTATAACGTTAAATAGTATTACCTTATCAGGTATAACGTTATATAGTAATAGCTTCTATCGTACAACGTTATGTACTATTACCTTACAACGTATAACGTCATATGGTAATAGCTTCTAACGTATAACGTTATATAGTATTACCTTGTAAGGTATAACGTAATATAGTCATAGCTTCTAACGTATAACGTTATGTACAACTACCTTACAACATATAACGTCATATAGTAATAGCATCCTACTTATAATGTTACATAGTAATACCTCCTATGGTATAACGTTACATAGTAGTACCTCCTATGGTATAACGTTGTATAATATTAACTTATAACGTACAACGTTATATATTATTACCTTATAACGAATAATGTTATATAGTATTACTTTATAGCGTATAACGTTATATAGTATTACTAAATAACGTACAAAGTTATACAGTATTACCTTATAACGTATAACGTTATCTACTATTACCTTATAACGTACAACGTTATATAGTATTACCTTTTAACGTATATCGTTATATAGTATTACCTTATAACATATAACGTTATATTTGATTACCTTATAACGTATAAAGTTATGTAGTACTACCTTATAAGGTATAACGCCATGTAGTAATAGCTTCCTACGTATAACGTTAAATAGTATTACCTTATAAGGTATAACGTTATATAGTAATACCTTCTAACGTATAACGTTATAAGCTATTAGGTAATAACGTACAACGTTGTATAGTATTACCTTATAACGTATAACGTTATCTAGTATTACCTTATAACGTACAACGTTATATAGTATTACCTTATAACGTATAACGTTATCTAGTATTACCTTATAACGTACAACGTCATATAGTAATAGCTTCTAACGTATAACGTTATATTGTATTACCTTATAACGTATAACGTCATATAGTAATAGCTTCTGACGTATAACATTATATAGTATTACCTTATAAGGTATAACGTCATATAGTAATAGCTTCTAACGTATAACGTTATATAGTATTACCTTTTAACATATAACGTTATATAGTATTACCTTATAGCATATAACGTTATATTTGATTACCTTAGAACGTATAAAGTTATGTAGTACTACCTTATGAGGTATAACGCCATGTAGTAATAGCTTCCAACGTATAACGTTATATAGTATTACCTTATAAGGTATAACGTCATGTAGTAATAGCTTCCTACGTATAACGTTAAATAGTATTACCTTATAAGGTATAACGTTATATAGTAATACCTTCTAACGTATAACGTTATAAGCTATTAGGTAATAACGTACAACGTTGTATAGTATTACCTTATAACGTATAACGTTATCTAGTATTACCTTATAACGTACAACGTTATATAGTATTACCTTATAACGTATAACGTTATCTAGTATTACCTTATAACGTACAACGTCATATAGTAATAGCTTCTAACGTATAACGTTATATTGTATTACCTTATAACGTATAACGTCATATAGTAATAGCTTCTGACGTATAACATTATATAGTATTACCTTATAAGGTATAACGTCATATAGTAATAGCTTCTAACGTATAACGTTATGTACCATTACCTTACAACGTATAACGTCATATAGTATTACCTTATAAGGTAAAACGTCATATAGTAATAGCTTCTAACGTATAACGTTATAAGCTATTACCTAATAAGGTATAACGTTATTCAGTGTTACCTTCTAACGTATAACGTCATATAGTAGTAGCTTCTGACGTATAATGTTATATAGTATTACATTATAACTTATAACGTTATATAGTATTACTAAATAATGTACAAAGTTATATAGTATTACCTTATAACGTATAACGTTATCTAGTAGTTCCTTATAACGTATAACGTTATATTTGATTACCTTATAACATGTAAAGTTATGTAGTACTACCTTATAAGGTATAACGCCATGTGGTAATAGCTTCCTACGTATAACGTTAAATAGTATTACCTTATCAGGTATAGCGTCATATAGTCATAGCTTCTAACGTATAACGTTATGTACTATTACCTTACAACGTATAACGTCATATAGTAATAGCTTCCTACTTATAACGTTACATAGTAATACCTCCTATGGTATAACGTTACATAGTAGTACCTCCTATGGTATAACGTTGTATAATATTAACATATAACGTACAACGTTATATATTATTACCTTATAACGAATAATGTTATGTAGTATTACCTTATAACGTATAACGTTATGTACTATTACCTTATAACGTATAACGCCATATAGTAATAGCTTCTGACGTATAACCTTAAATAGTATTACCTTATAAGGTATAACGTTATATAGTAATATCTTCTAACGTATAACGTTATAAGCTAATACCTAATAACGTACAACGTTATATAGTATTACCTTATAACGTATAACGTTATATAGTATTATCTTATAAGGTATAACGTCATATAGTAATAGCTTCTTACTTATAACGTTATAAGCTATTATCGAATAACGTATAACGCTATATAGTATTACCTTCTAACGTATGACGTTATATAGTATTACCTTCTAACGTATGATGTTATATAGTATTACTTAATAACGTACAACGTTATATAGTATTACCTTATAACGTATAACGTCATATAGTAATAGCTTCCAACGAATAACGTTACAAAGTACTAGCCTCTAACGTATAACGTTATATAGTATTACCTTATAAGGTATAACGTCATATAGTAATAGCTTCTAACGTATAACGTTATATAGTATTACCTTATAAGGTATAACGTCATATAGTAATAGCTTCTAACGTATAACGCTATATAGTATTACCTTCTAACGTATGATGTTATATAGTATTACTTAATAACGTACAACGTTATATAGTAATAGCTTCCAACGTATAAAGTTACATAGTAATAGCTTCTAACGTATAACGTTATATAGTATTACCTTATAAGGTATAACGTCATATAGTAATAGCTTCCAACGAATAACGTTACAAAGTACTAGCCTCTAACGTATAACGTTATATAGTATTACCTTATAAGGTATAACGTCATATAGTAATAGCTTCTAACGTATAACGTTATATAGTATTACCTTATAAGGTATAACGTCATATAGTAATAGCTTCTAACGTATAACGCTATATAGTATTACCTTCTAACGTATGATGTTATATAGTATTACTTAATAACGTACAACGTTATATAGTAATAGCTTCCAACGTATAAAGTTACATAGTAATAGCTTCTAACGTATAACGTTATATAGTATTACCTTATAAGGTATAACGTCATATAGTAATAGCTTATAACGTATAACGATATGTACTATTACCTTACAACGTATAACGTCATATAGTAATAGCATCCAATGTATAAAGTTACATAGTAATAGCTTCTAACGTATAACGTTATATAGAATTACCTTATAAGGTATAACGTCATATAGTAATAGCTTCTAACGTATAACGTTATGTGCCATTACCTTACAACGTATAACGTCATATAGTCTTACCTTATAAGGTATAACGTCATATAGTAATAGCTTCTAAAGTATAACGTTATGTACTATTACCTTACAACGTATAACGTCATATAGTAATAGCTTCTAACGTATAACGTTATATAGTATTACCTTTCAACGTATAACGTTATATAGTATTACCTTTTAACGTATAACGTTATATAGTATTACCTTTTAACGTATAACGTTATATAGTATTACCTTATAACGTACAACGTCAAAGAGTAATAGCTTCTAACGCATAACGTTATATGGTATTTCCTTATAAGGTATAACGTCATATAGTAATAGCTTCTAACGTATAACGTTAGGTACTATTACCTTACAATGTATAACGTCATATAGTAATAGCTTCCAACGAATAACGTTACATAGTAATAGCCTCTAACGTATAACGTTATATAGTATTACCTTATAAGGTATAACGTCATATAGTAATAGCTTCTAACGTATAACGTTATATAGTATTACCTTATAAGGTGTAACGTCATATAGTAATAGCTTCTAACGTATAACGTTATATAGTATTACCTTATAAGGTATAACGTCATATAGTAATAGCTTCTAAAGAATAACGTTATATACTATTACCTTATAAGGTATAACGTCACATAGTAATAGCTTCTTACGTATAACGTTATAAGCTATTACCGAATAACGTATAACGCTATATAGTATTACCTTCTAACGTATGATGTTATATAGTATTACTTAATAACGTACAACGTTATATAGTAATAGCTTCCAACGTATAAAGTTACAAAGTAACAGCTTCTAACGTATAACGTTATATAGTATTACCTTATAAGGTATAACGTCATATAGTAATAGCTTCTAACGTGTAAAGTTACATAGTAATAGCTTCTAACGTATAACGTTATATAGTATTACCTTATAAGGTATAACGTCATATAGTAATAGCTTCTAACGTATAACGTTATATGGTATTACCTTTTAACGTATAACGTTATATAGTATTACCTTTTAACGTATAACGTTATATAGTATTACCTTTTAACGTATAACGTTATATAGTATTACCTTATAACCTATAACGTTATATTTGATTACCTTATAACATGTAAAGTTATGTAGTACTACCTTATAAGGTATAACGCCATGTAGTAATAGCTTCCTACGTATAACGTTAAATAGAATTACCTTATCAGGTATAACTTTATATAGTAATAGCTTCTATCGTATAACGTTATATAGTATTACCTTATAAGGTATAACGTCACATAGCAATAGCTTCGAACGTATAACGCTATATAGTATTACCTTATAAGGTATAACGTCATATAGTAATAGCTTCTAACGTATAACGTTATGTACGATTACCTTACAACGTATAACGTCATATAGTCTTACCTTATAAGGTATAACGTCACATAGTAATAGCTTCTAACGTATAACGCTCTATAGTATTACCTTATAAGGTATAACGTCATAGAGTAATAGCTTCTAACGTATAACGTCATATAGTAATAGCTTCCAACGAATAAAGTTACATAGTAATAGCTTCTAACGTATAACGTTATATAGTATTAACTTATCAGGTATAAGATTATATAGTAATTGCTTCTATCGTATAACGTTATATAGTATTACCTTATAAGGTATAACGTCATATAGTCATAGCTTCTAACGCATAACGTTATGTACTATTACCTTACAACGTATAACGTCATATAGTAATAGCTTCCTACTTATAACGTTACATAGTAATACCTCCTATGGTATAACGTTACATAGTAGTACCTCCTATGGTATAACGTTGTATAATATTAACATATAACGTACAACGTTATATATCATTACCTTATAACGAATAATGTTATGTAGTATTACCTTATAACGTATAACGTTATGTACTATTACCTTATAACGTATAACGCCATATAGTATTACCTTATAACGTATAACGTTATATTTGATTACCTTATAACGTATAAAGTTATGTAGTGTTACCTTATAAGGTATAACGCCATGTAGTAATAGCTTCCTACGTATAACGTTAAGTATTATTACCTTATAAGGTATAACGTTATATAGTAACACCTTCTAACGTATAACGTTATAAGCTAATACCTAATAACGTACAACGTTATATAGTATTACCTTATAACGTATAACGTTATATAGTATTACCTTATAAGGTATAACGTCATATAGTAATAGCTTCTTACGTATAACGTTATAAGCTATTATCGAATAACGTATAACGCTATATAGTATTACCTTCTAACGTATGATGTTATATAGTATTACTTAATAACGTACAACGTTATATAGTATTACCTTATAACGTATAACGTCGTATAGTAATAGCTAATAGCGTATAACGTTATATAGTATTACCTTATAATGAATAACGTCATATAGTAATAGCTTCTAACGTATAACGAAATATAGTATTACCTTATAACGTATAACGTTATATAGTATTACCTTATAAGGTATAACGTCATATAGTAATAGCTTCTAACGTATAACGTTATGTACCATTACCTTACAACGTATAACGTCATATAGTCTTACCTTATAAGGTATAACGTCATATAGTAATAGCTTCTAACGTATAACACTATATAGTATTACCTTATAACGTATAACGTCATATACTAATAGCTTCTGACGTATAACGTTATATAGTATTACCTTATATGGTATAACGTCATATAGTAATAGCTTCTAACGTATAACGTTATATAGTAATACCTTCTAAGGTATAACGTAATATAGTTATAGCTTCTAACGTATAACGTTATGTACTATTACCTTACAACGTATAACGTCATATAGTAATAGCTTCTAACGTATAACGTTATATAGTATTACCTTTTAACGTATAACGTTATATAGTATTACCTTTTAACGTATAACGTTATATAGTATTACCTTATAACGTATAACGTTATATTTGATTACCTTATATCATGTAAAGTTATGTAGTACTACCTTATAAGGTATAACGCCATGTAGTAATAGCTTCCTACGTATAACGTTAAATAGTATTACCTTATCAGGTATAACGTTATATAGTAATAGCTTCTATCGTACAACGTTATGTACTATTACCTTACAACGTATAACGTCATATAGTAATAGCTTCCAACGTATAACGTTACATAGTAATACCTCCTATGGTATAACGTTACATAGTAGTACCTCCTATGGTATAAAGTTGTATAATATTAACTTATAACGTACAACGTTATATATTATTACATTATAACGTATAACGTTATGTACTATTACCTTATAACGTATAACGTCATATAGTAATAGCTTCTGACGTATAATGTTATATAGTATTACCTTATAACGTATATCGTTATATTCGATTACCTTATAACGAATAAAGTTATGTAGTACTACCTTATAAGGTATAACGCCATGTAGTAATAGCTTCCTACGTATAACGTTAAATAGTATTACCTTATAAGCTATAACGTTATTCAGTAATACCTTCTAACGTATAACGTTATAAGCTATTACCTAATAAAGTACAACGTTATATAGGATTACCTTATAACGTATAACGTTATCTACTATTACCTTATAACTTATAACGTCATATAGTAATAGCTTCTGACGTATAACATTATATAGTACTACCTTATAACGTATAACGTCACATAGTAATGGCTTCTAACGTACAACGTTATATAGTATTACCTTATAACGTATAACGTTATCTAGTATTACCTTATAACGTATAACGTTATCTACTATTACCTTATAACTTATAACGTCATATAGTAATAGCTTCTGACGTATAACATTATATAGTACTACCTTATAACGTATAACGTCACATAGTAATGGCTTCTAACGTACAACGTTATATAGTATTACCTTATAACGTATAACGTTATCTAGTATTACCTTATAACGTACAACGTCATATAGTAATAGCTTCTAACGTATAACGTTAAATAGTATTACCGTATAACGTATAACGTCATGTAGTAATAGCTTCTGACGTACAACGTCATATAGTAATAGCTTCCAACGTATAAAGTTACATAGTAATGGCTTCTAACGTACAACGTTATATAGTATTACCTAATAACTTACAACGTTATATAGTATTACCCTATAGCGTATAACGTCAGATAGTAATTGCTTCTGACGTATAACATTATATAGTACTACCTTATAAGGTATAACGTCACATGGTAATGGCTTCTAACGTACAACGTTATATAGTATTACATTATAACGTATAACGTTATCTAGTATTACCTTATAACGTACAACGTCATATAGTAATAGCTTCCAACGTATAAAGTTACATAGTAATAGCTTCTAACGTATAACGTTATATAGTATTACCTTATAAGGTATAATGTCATATAGTCTTACCTTAAAAGGTATAACGTCATATAGTGATAGCTTCTAACGTATAACGTTATAAGCTATTACCTAATAAGGTATAACGTTATACAGTGTTACCTTATAACGTATAACGTCATATAGTAGTAGCTTCTGACGTATAATGATATATAGTATTACCTTATAACTTATAACGTTATATAGTATTACTAAATAACGTACAAAGTTATATAGTATTTCCTTATAACGTATAACGTTATATAGTATTACCTTATAACGTACAACGTTATATAGTATTACCTTATAACGTATAACGTTATCTAGTATTACCTTATAACGTACAACGTCATATAGTAATAGCTTCTAACGTATAACGTTATATAGTATTACCTGATAAGGAATAACGTCATATAGTAATAGCTTCTAACGTATAACGCTATATAGTATTACCTTATAACGTAAAACGTCATATAGTAATAGCTTCTGACGTATAACGTTATATAGTATTACCTTATTAGGTATAACGTCATATAGTAATAGCTTCTAACGTATAACGTTATATAGTATTACCTTATAAGGTATAACGTAATATAGTTATAGCTTCTAACGTATAACGTTATGTACTATTACCTTACAACGTATAACGTCATATAGTAATAGCTTCTAACGTATGACGTTATATAGTATTACCTTTTAACGTACAACGTTATATAGTATTACCTTATAACGTATAGCGTCATGTAGTAATAGCTTCTGACGTATAACATTATATAGTACGACCTTATAAGGTATAACGTCACATAGTAATGGCGTCTAAGGTACAACGTTATATAGTATTACCTTATATCTTATAACGTTATATTTGATTACCTTATAACGAATAAAGTTATGTAGTACTACCTTATAAGGTATAACGCCATGCAGTAATAGCTTCCTACGTATAAAGTTATATAGTATTAACTGATAAGGTATAACGTCATATACTACTAGCTTCTAACGTATAACGCTATATAGTATTACCTTATAACGTATAACGTCATATAGTAATAGCTTCTGACGTATAACGTTATATAGTATTACCTTATATGGTATAACGTCATATAGTAATATCTTCTAACGTACAACGTTATATAGTATTACCTAATAACGTATAACGTCATATAGTAATAGCTTCTGACGTATAACATTATATAGTACTACCTTATAAGGTATAACGCCATGCAGTAATAGCTTCCTACGTATAACGTTATATAGTATTACCTGATAAGGTATAACGTCATATACTAATAGCTTCTAACGTATAACGCTATATAGTATTACCTTATAACGTATAACGTCATATAGTAATAGCTTCTGACGTATAACGTTATATAGTATTACCTTATATGGTATAACGTCATATAGTAATATCTTCTAACGTATAACGTTATATAGTAATACCTTCTAAGGTATAACGTAATATAGTTATAGCTTCTAACGTATAACGTTATGTACTATTACCTTACAACGTATAACGTCATATAGTAATAGCTTCTAACGTGTAACGTTATATAGTATTACCTTTTAACGTATAACGTTATATAGTATTACCTTTTAACGTATAACGTTATATAGTATTACCTTATAACGTATAACGTTATATTTGATTACCTTATAACATGTAAAGTTATGTAGTACTACCTTATAAGGTATAACGCCATGTAGTAATAGCTTCCTACGTATAACGTTAAATAGTATTACCTTATCAGGTATAACGTTATATAGTAATAGCTTCCTACGTATAACGTTATGTACTATTACCTTACAACGTATAACGTCATATAGTAATAGCTTCCTACTTATAACGTTACATAGTAATACCTCCTATGGTATAACGTTACATAGTAGTACCTCCTATGGTATAACGTTGTATAATATTAACTTATAACGTACAACGTTATATATTATTACCTTATAACGAATAATGTTATATAGTATTACTTTATAACGTATAACGTTATATAGTATTACTAAATAACGTACAAAGTTATACAGTATTACCTCATAACGTATAACGTTATCTACTATTACCTTATAACGTACAACGTTATATAGTATTACCTTATAACGTATAACGTTATCTAGTATTACCTTATAACGTACAACGTCATATAGTAATAGCTTCGAACGTATAACGTTATATAGTATTACCTGATAAGGTATATCGTCATATAGTAATAGCTTCTAACGTATAACGTTATGTACCTTTACCTTACAACGTATAACGACATATAGTAATCGCTTCCAACGTATAACGTTACATAGTAATACCTCCTGTGGTATAACGTTACATAGTAGTACCTACTATGGTATAACGTTGTATAATATTAACTTATAACGTACAACGTTATATATTATTACCTTATAACGTATAATGTTATGTAGTATTACATTATAACGTATAACGTTATGTGCTATTACCTTATAACGTATAACGTCATATAGTCTTACCTTATAAGGTATAACGTCATATAGTAATAGCTTCTAACGTATAACGCTATAGTGTATTACCTTATAACGTATAACGTCATATAGTAATAGCTTCTGACGTATAATGTTATATAGTATTACCTTATAGCGTATATCGTTATATTTGATTACCTTATAACAAATAAAGTTATGTAGTACTACCCTATAAGGTATAACGCCATGTAGTAATAGCTTCTAACGTATAACGTTATACGCTATTACCTAATAAGGTATAACGTTATACAGTGTTACCTTATAACGTATAACGTCATATAGTAATAGCTTCTAACGTATAACGTTATACAGTGTTACCTTATAACGTATAACGTCATATAGTAGTAGCTTCTGACGTATAATGTTATATAGTATTACCTTATAAGTTATAACGTTATATAATATTACTAAACAACGTACAAAGTTATATAGTATTTCCTTATAACGTATAACGTTATCTAGTATTACCTTATAACGTACAACGTTAAATAGTATTACCTTATAACGTATAACGTTATCTAGTATTACCTTATAACGTACAACGTCATATAGTAATAGCTTCTAACGTATAACGTTATATAGTATTACCTGATAAGGAATAACGTCATATAGTAATAGCTTCTAACGTGTAACGCTATATAGTATTACCTTATAACGTAAAACGTCATATAGTAAGAGCTTCTGACGTATAACGTTATATAGTATTACCTTATTAGGTATAACGTCAGATAGTAATAGCTTCTAACGTATAACGTTATATAGTATTACCTTATAAGGTATAACGTAATATAGTTATAGCATCTAACGTATAACGTTATGTACTATTACCTTACAACGTACAACGTTATATAGTATTACCTTATAACGTATAACGTTATCTAGTATTACCTTATAACGTACAACGTTATATAGTATTATCTTATAACGTATAACGTTATCTAGTATTACCTTATAACGTACAACGTCATATAGTAATAGCTTCCAACGTATAAAGTTACATAGTAATAGCTTCTAACGTATAACGTTATATAGTATTACCTTATAAGGTATAACGTCATATAGTAATAGCTTCTAACGTATAACGCTATATTGTATTACCTTATAACGTATAACGTCATATAGTAATAGCTTCTGACGTATAACATTATATAGTATTACCTTATAAGGTATAACGTCATATAGTAATAGCTTCTAACATATAACGTTATATAGTATTACCTTTTAACGTATAACGTTATATAGTATTACCTTATAACGTATAACGTAATATTTGATTACCTTATAACGTATAAAGTTATGTAGTACTACCTTATAAGGTATAACGCCATGTAGTAATAGCTTCCAACGTATAACGTTATATAGTATTACCTTATAAGGTATAACGTCATATAGTAATAGCTTCTAACTTATAACGTTATGTACCTTTACCTCACAACGTATAACGACATATAGTAATAGCTTCCAACGTATAACGTTACATAGTAATACCTCCTATGGTATAACGTTACATAGTAGTACCTCCTATGGTATAACGTTGTATAATATTAACTTATAACGTACAACGTTATATATTATTACCTTATAACGTATAATGTTATGTAGTATTACATTATAACGTATAACGTTATGTACTATTACCTTATAACGTATAACGTCATATAGTAATAGCTTCTGACGTATAATGTTATATAGTACTACCTTATAACGTATATCGTTATATTTGATTACCTTATAACAAATAAAGTTATGTAGTACTACCTTACAACATATAACGTCATATAGTAATAGCTTCTAACGTACAACGTTATAAAGTATTACCTTATAAGCTATAACGTCATATAGTCATAGCTTTTAACGTATAACGTTATATAGTATTACCTTATAACGTACAACGTCATATAGTAATAGCTTCCAACGTATAACCTTACATAGTAATACCTCCTATGGCATAACGTTACATAGTAATACCTCCTATGGTATTACGTTGTATAATATTACCTTACAACGTACAACATTATATATTATTACCTTATAACGTATAATGTTATGTAGTATTACCTTATAACGTATAACGTTATGTACTATTAACTTATAACGTATAACGTCATATAATAATAGCTTCTGACTTATAATGTTATGTAGTATTACCTTATAACGTATAACGTTATATTTGACTACCTAATAACGAATAAAGTTATGTAGTACTACCTTATAAGGTATAACGCCATGTAGAAAAAGCTTCCTACGTATAACGTTAAATAGTATTACCTTATAAGGTATAACGTTATATAGTAATAGCTTCTAACGTATAACGTTATAAGCTATTACCTAATAACTTACAACGTTATATATATTACCTTATAACGTATAACGTCATATAGTAATAGCTTCTGACGTATAACATTATATAGTACTACCTTATAAGGTATAACGTCATATGGTAGTGGCTTCTAACGTACAACGTTATATAGTATTACATTATAACGTATAACGTTATCTAGTATTACCTTATAACGTACAACGTCATATAGTAATAGCTTCCAACGTATAACCTTACATAGTAATACCTCCTATGGCATAACGTTACATAGTAATACCTCCTATGGTATTACGTTGTATAATATTACCTTACAACGTACAACATTATATATTATTACCTTATAACGTATAATGTTATGTAGTATTACCTTATAACGTATAACGTTATGTACTATTAACTTATAACGTATAACGTCATATAATAATAGCTTCTGACTTATAATGTTATGTAGTATTACCTTATAACGTATAACGTTATATTTGATTACCTAATAACGAATAAAGTTATGTAGTACTACCTTATAAGGTATAACGCCATGTAGAAAAAGCTTCCTACGTATAACGTTAAATAGTATTACCTTATAAGGTATAACGTTATATAGTAATAGCTTCTAACGTATAACGTTATAAGCTATTACCTAATAACTTACAACGTTATATATATTACCTTATAACGTATAACGTCATATAGTAATAGCTTCTGACGTATAACATTATATAGTACTACCTTATAAGGTATAACGTCATATGGTAGTGGCTTCTAACGTACAACGTTATATAGTATTACATTATAACGTATAACGTTATCTAGTATTACCTTATAACGTACAACGTCATATAGTAATAGCTTCCAACGTATAAAGTTACATAGTAATAGCTTCTAACGTATAACGTTATATAGTATTACCTTATAAGGTATAACGTCATATAGTAATAGCTTCTAACCTATAACGTTATGTACCATTACCTTACAACGTATAACGTCATATAGTCTTACCTTATAAGGTATAACGTCATATAGTAATAGCTTCTAACGTATAACGTTATAAGCTATTACCTAATAAGGTATAACGTTATACAGTGTTATCTTATAACGTATAACGTCACATAGTAGTAGCTTCTGACGTATAATGTTATATAGTATTACCTTATAACTTATAACGTTATATAGTATTACTAAATAACGTACAAAGTTATATAGTATTTCCCTATAACGTATAACGTTATCTAGTATTACCTTATAACGTACAACGTTATATAGTATTACCTTATAACGTATAACGTTATATAGTATTACCTTATAAGGTATAACGTAATATAGTTATAGCTTCTAACGTATAACGTTATGTACCATTACCTTACAACGTATAACGTCATATAGTCTTACCTTATAAGGTATAACGTCATATAGTAATACCTTCCAACGTATAACGTTATATAGTATTACCTGATAAGGAATAACGTCATATAGTAATAGCTTCTAACGTATAACGCTATATAGTATTACCTTATAGCGTAAAACGTCATATAGTAATAGCTTCTGACGTATAACGTTATATAGTATTACCTTATTAGGTATAACGTCATATAGTAATAGCTTCTAACGTATAACGTTATATAGTATTACCTTATAAGGTATAACGTAATATAGTTATAGCTACTAACGTATAACGTTATTTACTATTTCCTTACAACGTACAACGTTATATAGTATTACTTTATAACGTATAACGTTATCTAGTATTACCTTATGACGTACAACGTTATATAGTATTACCTTATAACGTATAACGTTATCTAGTATTACCTTATAACGTACAACGTCATATAGTAATAGCTTCTAACGTATAACGTTATGTACCATTACCTTACAACGTATAACGTCATACAGTTTTACCTTATAAGGTATAACGTCATATAGTAATAGCTTCTAACGTATAACGTTATAAGCTATTACCTAATAAGGTATAACGTTATAGAGTGTTACCTTATAACGTATAACGTCATTAAGTAGTAGCTTCTGACGTATAATGTTATATAGTATTACCTTATAACTTATAACGTTATATAGTATTACTAAATAACGTACAAAGTTATACAGTATTACCTTATAACGTATAACGTTATCTAGTATTACCTTATAACGTACAACGTCATATAGTAATAGCTTCGAACGTATAACGTTATATAGTATTACCTGATAAGGTATATCGTCATATAGTAATAGCTTCTAACGTATAACGTTATGTACCTTTACCTTACAACGTATAACGACATATAGTAATCGCTTCCAACGTATAACGTTACATAGTAATACCTCCTGTGGTATAACGTTACATAGTAGTACCTACTATGGTATAACGTTGTATAATATTAACTTATAACGTACAACGTTATATATTATTACCTTATAACGTATAATGTTATGTAGTATTACATTATAACGTATAACGTTATGTGCTATTACCTTATAACGTATAACGTCATATAGTCTTACCTTATAAGGTATAACGTCATATAGTAATAGCTTCTAACGTATAACGCTATAGTGTATTACCTTATAACGTATAACGTCATATAGTAATAGCTTCTGACGTATAATGTTATATAGTATTACCTTATAGCGTATATCGTTATATTTGATTACCTTATAACAAATAAAGTTATGTAGTACTACCCTATAAGGTATAACGCCATGTAGTAATAGCTTCTAACGTATAACGTTATACGCTATTACCTAATAAGGTATAACGTTATACAGTGTTACCTTATAACGTATAACGTCATATAGTAATAGCTTCTAACGTATAACGTTATACAGTGTTACCTTATAACGTATAACGTCATATAGTAGTAGCTTCTGACGTATAATGTTATATAGTATTACCTTATAAGTTATAACGTTATATAATATTACTAAACAACGTACAAAGTTATATAGTATTTCCTTATAACGTATAACGTTATCTAGTATTACCTTATAACGTACAACGTTAAATAGTATTACCTTATAACGTATAACGTTATCTAGTATTACCTTATAACGTACAACGTCATATAGTAATAGCTTCTAACGTATAACGTTATATAGTATTACCTGATAAGGAATAACGTCATATAGTAATAGCTTCTAACGTGTAACGCTATATAGTATTACCTTATAACGTAAAACGTCATATAGTAAGAGCTTCTGACGTATAACGTTATATAGTATTACCTTATTAGGTATAACGTCAGATAGTAATAGCTTCTAACGTATAACGTTATATAGTATTACCTTATAAGGTATAACGTAATATAGTTATAGCATCTAACGTATAACGTTATGTACTATTACCTTACAACGTACAACGTTATATAGTATTACCTTATAACGTATAACGTTATCTAGTATTACCTTATAACGTACAACGTTATATAGTATTATCTTATAACGTATAACGTTATCTAGTATTACCTTATAACGTACAACGTCATATAGTAATAGCTTCCAACGTATAAAGTTACATAGTAATAGCTTCTAACGTATAACGTTATATAGTATTACCTTATAAGGTATAACGTCATATAGTAATAGCTTCTAACGTATAACGCTATATTGTATTACCTTATAACGTATAACGTCATATAGTAATAGCTTCTGACGTATAACATTATATAGTATTACCTTATAAGGTATAACGTCATATAGTAATAGCTTCTAACATATAACGTTATATAGTATTACCTTTTAACGTATAACGTTATATAGTATTACCTTATAACGTATAACGTAATATTTGATTACCTTATAACGTATAAAGTTATGTAGTACTACCTTATAAGGTATAACGCCATGTAGTAATAGCTTCCAACGTATAACGTTATATAGTATTACCTTATAAGGTATAACGTCATATAGTAATAGCTTCTAACTTATAACGTTATGTACCTTTACCTCACAACGTATAACGACATATAGTAATAGCTTCCAACGTATAACGTTACATAGTAATACCTCCTATGGTATAACGTTACATAGTAGTACCTCCTATGGTATAACGTTGTATAATATTAACTTATAACGTACAACGTTATATATTATTACCTTATAACGTATAATGTTATGTAGTATTACATTATAACGTATAACGTTATGTACTATTACCTTATAACGTATAACGTCATATAGTAATAGCTTCTGACGTATAATGTTATATAGTACTACCTTATAACGTATATCGTTATATTTGATTACCTTATAACAAATAAAGTTATGTAGTACTACCTTACAACATATAACGTCATATAGTAATAGCTTCTAACGTACAACGTTATAAAGTATTACCTTATAAGCTATAACGTCATATAGTCATAGCTTTTAACGTATAACGTTATATAGTATTACCTTATAACGTACAACGTCATATAGTAATAGCTTCCAACGTATAACCTTACATAGTAATACCTCCTATGGCATAACGTTACATAGTAATACCTCCTATGGTATTACGTTGTATAATATTACCTTACAACGTACAACATTATATATTATTACCTTATAACGTATAATGTTATGTAGTATTACCTTATAACGTATAACGTTATGTACTATTAACTTATAACGTATAACGTCATATAATAATAGCTTCTGACTTATAATGTTATGTAGTATTACCTTATAACGTATAACGTTATATTTGATTACCTAATAACGAATAAAGTTATGTAGTACTACCTTATAAGGTATAACGCCATGTAGAAAAAGCTTCCTACGTATAACGTTAAATAGTATTACCTTATAAGGTATAACGTTATATAGTAATAGCTTCTAACGTATAACGTTATAAGCTATTACCTAATAACTTACAACGTTATATATATTACCTTATAACGTATAACGTCATATAGTAATAGCTTCTGACGTATAACATTATATAGTACTACCTTATAAGGTATAACGTCATATGGTAGTGGCTTCTAACGTACAACGTTATATAGTATTACATTATAACGTATAACGTTATCTAGTATTACCTTATAACGTACAACGTCATATAGTAATAGCTTCCAACGTATAACCTTACATAGTAATACCTCCTATGGCATAACGTTACATAGTAATACCTCCTATGGTATTACGTTGTATAATATTACCTTACAACGTACAACATTATATATTATTACCTTATAACGTATAATGTTATGTAGTATTACCTTATAACGTATAACGTTATGTACTATTAACTTATAACGTATAACGTCATATAATAATAGCTTCTGACTTATAATGTTATGTAGTATTACCTTATAACGTATAACGTTATATTTGATTACCTAATAACGAATAAAGTTATGTAGTACTACCTTATAAGGTATAACGCCATGTAGAAAAAGCTTCCTACGTATAACGTTAAATAGTATTACCTTATAAGGTATAACGTTATATAGTAATAGCTTCTAACGTATAACGTTATAAGCTATTACCTAATAACTTACAACGTTATATATATTACCTTATAACGTATAACGTCATATAGTAATAGCTTCTGACGTATAACATTATATAGTACTACCTTATAAGGTATAACGTCATATGGTAGTGGCTTCTAACGTACAACGTTATATAGTATAACATTATAACGTATAACGTTATCTAGTATTACCTTATAACGTACAACGTCATATAGTAATAGCTTCCAACGTATAAAGTTACATAGTAATAGCTTCTAACGTATAACGTTATATAGTATTACCTTATAAGGTATAACGTCATATAGTAATAGCTTCTAACCTATAACGTTATGTACCATTACCTTACAACGTATAACGTCATATAGTCTTACCTTATAAGGTATAACGTCATATAGTAATAGCTTCTAACGTATAACGTTATAAGCTATTACCTAATAAGGTATAACGTTATACAGTGTTATCTTATAACGTATAACGTCACATAGTAGTAGCTTCTGACGTATAATGTTATATAGTATTACCTTATAACTTATAACGTTATATAGTATTACTAAATAACGTACAAAGTTATATAGTATTTCCCTATAACGTATAACGTTATCTAGTATTACCTTATAACGTACAACGTTATATAGTATTACCTTATAACGTATAACGTTATATAGTATTACCTTATAAGGTATAACGTAATATAGTTATAGCTTCTAACGTATAACGTTATGTACCATTACCTTACAACGTATAACGTCATATAGTCTTACCTTATAAGGTATAACGTCATATAGTAATACCTTCCAACGTATAACGTTATATAGTATTACCTGATAAGGAATAACGTCATATAGTAATAGCTTCTAACGTATAACGCTATATAGTATTACCTTATAGCGTAAAACGTCATATAGTAATAGCTTCTGACGTATAACGTTATATAGTATTACCTTATTAGGTATAACGTCATATAGTAATAGCTTCTAACGTATAACGTTATATAGTATTACCTTATAAGGTATAACGTAATATAGTTATAGCTACTAACGTATAACGTTATTTACTATTTCCTTACAACGTACAACGTTATATAGTATTACTTTATAACGTATAACGTTATCTAGTATTACCTTATAACGTACAACGTTATATAGTATTACCTTATAACGTATAACGTTATCTAGTATTACCTTATAACGTACAACGTCATATAGTAATAGCTTCTAACGTATAACGTTATGTACCATTACCTTACAACGTATAACGTCATACAGTTTTACCTTATAAGGTATAACGTCATATAGTAATAGCTTCTAACGTATAACGTTATAAGCTATTACCTAATAAGGTATAACGTTATAGAGTGTTACCTTATAACGTATAACGTCATTAAGTAGTAGCTTCTGACGTATAATGTTATATAGTATTACCTTATAACTTATAACGTTATATAGTATTACTAAATAACGTACAAAGTTATACAGTATTACCTTATAACGTATAACGTTATCTAGTATTACCTTATAACGTACAACGTCATATAGTAATAGCTTCTAACGTATAACGTTATATGGTATTACCTTTTAACGTATAACGTTATATAGTATTACCTTTTAACGTATAACGTTATATAGTATTACCTTTTAACGTATAACGTTATATAGTATTACCTTATAACCTATAACGTTATATTTGATTACCTTATAACATGTAAAGTTATGTAGTACTACCTTATAAGGTATAACGCCATGTAGTAATAGCTTCCTACGTATAACGTTAAATAGAATTACCTTATCAGGTATAACTTTATATAGTAATAGCTTCTATCGTATAACGTTATATAGTATTACCTTATAAGGTATAACGTCACATAGCAATAGCTTCGAACGTATAACGCTATATAGTATTACCTTATAAGGTATAACGTCATATAGTAATAGCTTCTAACGTATAACGTTATGTACGATTACCTTACAACGTATAACGTCATATAGTCTTACCTTATAAGGTATAACGTCACATAGTAATAGCTTCTAACGTATAACGCTCTATAGTATTACCTTATAAGGTATAACGTCATAGAGTAATAGCTTCTAACGTATAACGTCATATAGTAATAGCTTCCAACAAATAAAGTTACATAGTAATAGCTTCTAACGTATAACGTTATATAGTATTAACTTATCAGGTATAAGATTATATAGTAATTGCTTCTATCGTATAACGTTATATAGTATTACCTTATAAGGTATAACGTCATATAGTCATAGCTTCTAACGCATAACGTTATGTACTATTACCTTACAACGTATAACGTCATATAGTAATAGCTTCCTACTTATAACGTTACATAGTAATACCTCCTATGGTATAACGTTACATAGTAGTACCTCCTATGGTATAACGTTGTATAATATTAACATATAACGTACAACGTTATATATCATTACCTTATAACGAATAATGTTATGTAGTATTACCTTATAACGTATAACGTTATGTACTATTACCTTATAACGTATAACGCCATATAGTATTACCTTATAACGTATAACGTTATATTTGATTACCTTATAACGTATAAAGTTATGTAGTGTTACCTTATAAGGTATAACGCCATGTAGTAATAGCTTCCTACGTATAACGTTAAGTATTATTACCTTATAAGGTATAACGTTATATAGTAACACCTTCTAACGTATAACGTTATAAGCTAATACCTAATAACGTACAACGTTATATAGTATTACCTTATAACGTATAACGTTATATAGTATTACCTTATAAGGTATAACGTCATATAGTAATAGCTTCTTACGTATAACGTTATAAGCTATTATCGAATAACGTATAACGCTATATAGTATTACCTTCTAACGTATGATGTTATATAGTATTACTTAATAACGTACAACGTTATATAGTATTACCTTATAACGTATAACGTCGTATAGTAATAGCTAATAGCGTATAACGTTATATAGTATTACCTTATAATGAATAACGTCATATAGTAATAGCTTCTAACGTATAACGAAATATAGTATTACCTTATAACGTATAACGTTATATAGTATTACCTTATAAGGTATAACGTCATATAGTAATAGCTTCTAACGTATAACGTTATGTACCATTACCTTACAACGTATAACGTCATATAGTCTTACCTTATAAGGTATAACGTCATATAGTAATAGCTTCTAACGTATAACACTATATAGTATTACCTTATAACGTATAACGTCATATACTAATAGCTTCTGACGTATAACGTTATATAGTATTACCTTATATGGTATAACGTCATATAGTAATAGCTTCTAACGTATAACGTTATATAGTAATACCTTCTAAGGTATAACGTAATATAGTTATAGCTTCTAACGTATAACGTTATGTACTATTACCTTACAACGTATAACGTCATATAGTAATAGCTTCTAACGTATAACGTTATATAGTATTACCTTTTAACGTATAACGTTATATAGTATTACCTTTTAACGTATAACGTTATATAGTATTACCTTATAACGTATAACGTTATATTTGATTACCTTATATCATGTAAAGTTATGTAGTACTACCTTATAAGGTATAACGCCATGTAGTAATAGCTTCCTACGTATAACGTTAAATAGTATTACCTTATCAGGTATAACGTTATATAGTAATAGCTTCTATCGTACAACGTTATGTTCTATTACCTTACAACGTATAACGTCATATAGTAATAGCTTCCAACGTATAACGTTACATAGTAATACCTCCTATGGTATAACGTTACATAGTAGTACCTCCTATGGTATAAAGTTGTATAATATTAACTTATAACGTACAACGTTATATATTATTACATTATAACGTATAACGTTATGTACTATTACCTTATAACGTATAACGTCATATAGTAATAGCTTCTGACGTATAATGTTATATAGTATTACCTTATAACGTATATCGTTATATTCGATTACCTTATAACGAATAAAGTTATGTAGTACTACCTTATAAGGTATAACGCCATGTAGTAATAGCTTCCTACGTATAACGTTAAATAGTATTACCTTATAAGCTATAACGTTATTCAGTAATACCTTCTAACGTATAACGTTATAAGCTATTACCTAATAAAGTACAACGTTATATAGGATTACCTTATAACGTATAACGTTATCTACTATTACCTTATAACTTATAACGTCATATAGTAATAGCTTCTGACGTATAACATTATATAGTACTACCTTATAACGTATAACGTCACATAGTAATGGCTTCTAACGTACAACGTTATATAGTATTACCTTATAACGTATAACGTTATCTAGTATTACCTTATAACGTACAACGTCATATAGTAATAGCTTCTAACGTATAACGTTAAATAGTATTACCGTATAACGTATAACGTCATGTAGTAATAGCTTCTGACGTACAACGTCATATAGTAATAGCTTCCAACGTATAAAGTTACATAGTAATGGCTTCTAACGTACAACGTTATATAGTATTACCTAATAACTTACAACGTTATATAGTATTACCCTATAGCGTATAACGTCAGATAGTAATTGCTTCTGACGTATAACATTATATAGTACTACCTTATAAGGTATAACGTCACATGGTAATGGCTTCTAACGTACAACGTTATATAGTATTACATTATAACGTATAACGTTATCTAGTATTACCTTATAACGTACAACGTCATATAGTAATAGCTTCCAACGTATAAAGTTACATAGTAATAGCTTCTAACGTATAACGTTATATAGTATTACCTTATAAGGTATAATGTCATATAGTCTTACCTTAAAAGGTATAACGTCATATAGTGATAGCTTCTAACGTATAACGTTATAAGCTATTACCTAATAAGGTATAACGTTATACAGTGTTACCTTATAACGTATAACGTCATATAGTAGTAGCTTCTGACGTATAATGATATATAGTATTACCTTATAACTTATAACGTTATATAGTATTACTAAATAACGTACAAAGTTATATAGTATTTCCTTATAACGTATAACGTTATATAGTATTACCTTATAACGTACAACGTTATATAGTATTACCTTATAACGTATAACGTTATCTAGTATTACCTTATAACGTACAACGTCATATAGTAATAGCTTCTAACGTATAACGTTATATAGTATTACCTGATAAGGAATAACGTCATATAGTAATAGCTTCTAACGTATAACGCTATATAGTATTACCTTATAACGTAAAACGTCATATAGTAATAGCTTCTGACGTATAACGTTATATAGTATTACCTTATTAGGTATAACGTCATATAGTAATAGCTTCTAACGTATAACGTTATATAGTATTACCTTATAAGGTATAACGTAATATAGTTATAGCTTCTAACGTATAACGTTATGTACTATTACCTTACAACGTATAACGTCATATAGTAATAGCTTCTAACGTATGACGTTATATAGTATTACCTTTTAACGTACAACGTTATATAGTATTACCTTATAACGTATAGCGTCATGTAGTAATAGCTTCTGACGTATAACATTATATAGTACGACCTTATAAGGTATAACGTCACATAGTAATGGCGTCTAAGTTACAACGTTATATAGTATTACCTTATATCTTATAACGTTATATTTGATTACCTTATAACGAATAAAGTTATGTAGTACTACCTTATAAGGTATAACGCCATGCAGTAATAGCTTCCTACGTATAAAGTTATATAGTATTAACTGATAAGGTATAACGTCATATACTACTAGCTTCTAACGTATAACGCTATATAGTATTACCTTATAACGTATAACGTCATATAGTAATAGCTTCTGACGTATAACGTTATATAGTATTACCTTATATGGTATAACGTCATATAGTAATATCTTCTAACGTACAACGTTATATAGTATTACCTAATAACGTATAACGTCATATAGTAATAGCTTCTGACGTATAACATTATATAGTACTACCTTATAAGGTATAACGCCATGCAGTAATAGCTTCCTACGTATAACGTTATATAGTATTACCTGATAAGGTATAACGTCATATACTAATAGCTTCTAACGTATAACGCTATATAGTATTACCTTATAACGTATAACGTCATATAGTAATAGCTTCTGACGTATAACGTTATATAGTATTACCTTATATGGTATAACGTCATATAGTAATATCTTCTAACGTATAACGTTATATAGTAATACCTTCTAAGGTATAACGTAATATAGTTATAGCTTCTAACGTATAACGTTATGTACTATTACCTTACAACGTATAACGTCATATAGTAATAGCTTCTAACGTGTAACGTTATATAGTATTACCTTTTAACGTATAACGTTATATAGTATTACCTTTTAACGTATAACGTTATATAGTATTACCTTATAACGTATAACGTTATATTTGATTACCTTATAACATGTAAAGTTATGTAGTACTACCTTATAAGGTATAACGCCATGTAGTAATAGCTTCCTACGTATAACGTTAAATAGTATTACCTTATCAGGTATAACGTTATATAGTAATAGCTTCCTACGTATAACGTTATGTACTATTACCTTACAACGTATAACGTCATATAGTAATAGCTTCCTACTTATAACGTTACATAGTAATACCTCCTATGGTATAACGTTACATAGTAGTACCTCCTATGGTATAACGTTGTATAATATTAACTTATAACGTACAACGTTATATATTATTACCTTATAACGAATAATGTTATATAGTATTACTTTATAACGTATAACGTTATATAGTATTACTAAATAACGTACAAAGTTATACAGTATTACCTCATAACGTATAACGTTATCTACTATTACCTTATAACGTACAACGTTATATAGTATTACCTTATAACGTATAACGTTATCTAGTATTACCTTATAACGTACAACGTCATATAGTAATAGCTTCGAACGTATAACGTTATATAGTATTACCTGATAAGGTATATCGTCATATAGTAATAGCTTCTAACGTATAACGTTATGTACCTTTACCTTACAACGTATAACGACATATAGTAATCGCTTCCAACGTATAACGTTACATAGTAATACCTCCTGTGGTATAACGTTACATAGTAGTACCTCCTATGGTATAACGTTGTATAATATTAACTTATAACGTACAACGTTATATATTATTACCTTATAACGTATAATGTTATGTAGTATTACATTATAACGTATAACGTTATGTGCTATTACCTTATAACGTATAACGTCATATAGTCTTACCTTATAAGGTATAACGTCATATAGTAATAGCTTCTAACGTATAACGCTATAGTGTATTACCTTATAACGTATAACGTCATATAGTAATAGCTTCTGACGTATAATGTTGTATAGTATTACCTTATAGCGTATATCGTTATATTTGATTACCTTATAACAAATAAAGTTATGTAGTACTACCCTATAAGGTATAACGCCATGTAGTAATAGCTTCTAACGTATAACGTTATACGCTATTACCTAATAAGGTATAACGTTATACAGTGTTACCTTATAACGTATAACGTCATATAGTAATAGCTTCTAACGTATAACGTTATACAGTGTTACCTTATAACGTATAACGTCATATAGTAGTAGCTTCTGACGTATAATGTTATATAGTATTACCTTATAACTTATAACGTTATATAATATTACTAAACAACGTACAAAGTTATATAGTATTTCCTTATAACGTATAACGTTATCTAGTATTACCTTATAACGTACAACGTTAAATAGTATTACCTTATAACGTATAACGTTATCTAGTATTACCTTATAACGTACAACGTCATATAGTAATAGCTTCTAACGTATAACGTTATATAGTATTACCTGATAAGGAATAACGTCATATAGTAATAGCTTCTAACGTGTAACGCTATATAGTATTACCTTATAACGTAAAACGTCATATAGTAAGAGCTTCTGACGTATAACGTTATATAGTATTACCTTATTAGGTATAACGTCAGATAGTAATAGCTTCTAACGTATAACGTTATATAGTATTACCTTATAAGGTATAACGTAATATAGTTATAGCATCTAACGTATAACGTTATGTACTATTACCTTACAACGTACAACGTTATATAGTATTACCTTATAACGTATAACGTTATCTAGTATTACCTTATAACGTACAACGTTATATAGTATTATCTTATAACGTATAACGTTATCTAGTATTACCTTATAACGTACAACGTCATATAGTAATAGCTTCCAACGTATAAAGTTACATAGTAATAGCTTCTAACGTATAACGTTATATAGTATTACCTTATAAGGTATAACGTCATATAGTAATAGCTTCTAACGTATAACGCTATATTGTATTACCTTATAACGTATAACGTCATATAGTAATAGCTTCTGACGTATAACATTATATAGTATTACCTTATAAGGTATAACGTCATATAGTAATAGCTTCTAACATATAACGTTATATAGTATTACCTTTTAACGTATAACGTTATATAGTATTACCTTATAACGTATAACGTAATATTTGATTACCTTATAACGTATAAAGTTATGTAGTACTACCTTATAAGGTATAACGCCATGTAGTAATAGCTTCCAACGTATAACGTTATATAGTATTACCTTATAAGGTATAACGTCATATAGTAATAGCTTCTAACTTATAACGTTATGTACCTTTACCTCACAACGTATAACGACATATAGTAATAGCTTCCAACGTATAACGTTACATAGTAATACCTCCTATGGTATAACGTTACATAGTAGTACCTCCTATGGTATAACGTTGTATAATATTAACTTATAACGTACAACGTTATATATTATTACCTTATAACGTATAATGTTATGTAGTATTACATTATAACGTATAACGTTATGTACTATTACCTTATAACGTATAACGTCATATAGTAATAGCTTCTGACGTATAATGTTATATAGTACTACCTTATAACGTATATCGTTATATTTGATTACCTTATAACAAATAAAGTTATGTAGTACTACCTTACAACATATAACGTCATATAGTAATAGCTTCTAACGTACAACGTTATAAAGTATTACCTTATAAGGTATAACGTCATATAGTCATAGCTTTTAACGTATAACGTTATATAGTATTACCTTATAACGTACAACGTCATATAGTAATAGCTTCCAACGTATAACCTTACATAGTAATACCTCCTATGGCATAACGTTACATAGTAATACCTCCTATGGTATTACGTTGTATAATATTACCTTACAACGTACAACATTATATATTATTACCTTATAACGTATAATGTTATGTAGTATTACCTTATAACGTATAACGTTATGTACTATTAACTTATAACGTATAACGTCATATAATAATAGCTTCTGACTTATAATGTTATGTAGTATTACCTTATAACGTATAACGTTATATTTGATTACCTAATAACGAATAAAGTTATGTAGTACTACCTTATAAGGTATAACGCCATGTAGAAAAAGCTTCCTACGTATAACGTTAAATAGTATTACCTTATAAGGTATAACGTTATATAGTAATAGCTTCTAACGTATAACGTTATAAGCTATTACCTAATAACTTACAACGTTATATATATTACCTTATAACGTATAACGTCATATAGTAATAGCTTCTGACGTATAACATTATATAGTACTACCTTATAAGGTATAACGTCATATGGTAGTGGCTTCTAACGTACAACGTTATATAGTACTACATTATAACGTATAACGTTATCTAGTATTACCTTATAACGTACAACTTCATATAGTAATAGCTTCCAACGTATAACCTTACATAGTAATACCTCCTATGGCATAACGTTACATAGTAATACCTCCTATGGTATTACGTTGTATAATATTACCTTACAACGTACAACATTATATATTATTACCTTATAACGTATAATGTTATGTAGTATTACCTTATAACGTATAACGTTATGTACTATTAACTTATAACGTATAACGTCATATAATAATAGCTTCTGACTTATAATGTTATGTAGTATTACCTTATAACGTATAACGTTATATTTGATTACCTAATAACGAATAAAGTTATGTAGTACTACCTTATAAGGTATAACGCCATGTAGAAAAAGCTTCCTACGTATAACGTTAAATAGTATTACCTTATAAGGTATAACGTTATATAGTAATAGCTTCTAACGTATAACGTTATAAGCTATTACCTAATAACTTACAACGTTATATATATTACCTTATAACGTATAACGTCATATAGTAATAGCTTCTGACGTATAACATTATATAGTACTACCTTATAAGGTATAACGTCATATGGTAGTGGCTTCTAACGTACAACGTTATATAGTATTACATTATAACGTATAACGTTATCTAGTATTACCTTATAACGTACAACGTCATATAGTAATAGCTTCCAACGTATAAAGTTACATAGTAATAGCTTCTAACGTATAACGTTATATAGTATTACCTTATAAGGTATAACGTCATATAGTAATAGCTTCTAACCTATAACGTTATGTACCATTACCTTACAACGTATAACGTCATATAGTCTTACCTTATAAGGTATAACGTCATATAGTAATAGCTTCTAACGTATAACGTTATAAGCTATTACCTAATAAGGTATAACGTTATACAGTGTTATCTTATAACGTATAACGTCACATAGTAGTAGCTTCTGACGTATAATGTTATATAGTATTACCTTATAACTTATAACGTTATATAGTATTACTAAATAACGTACAAAGTTATATAGTATTTCCCTATAACGTATAACGTTATCTAGTATTACCTTATAACGTACAACGTTATATAGTATTACCTTATAACGTATAACGTTATATAGTATTACCTTATAAGGTATAACGTAATATAGTTATAGCTTCTAACGTATAACGTTATGTACCATTACCTTACAACGTATAACGTCATATAGTCTTACCTTATAAGGTATAACGTCATATAGTAATACCTTCCAACGTATAACGTTATATAGTATTACCTGATAAGGAATAACGTCATATAGTAATAGCTTCTAACGTATAACGCTATATAGTATTACCTTATAGCGTAAAACGTCATATAGTAATAGCTTCTGACGTATAACGTTATATAGTATTACCTTATTAGGTATAACGTCATATAGTAATAGCTTCTAACGTATAACGTTATATAGTATTACCTTATAAGGTATAACGTAATATAGTTATAGCTACTAACGTATAACGTTATTTACTATTTCCTTACAACGTACAACGTTATATAGTATTACTTTATAACGTATAACGTTATCTAGTATTACCTTATAACGTACAACGTTATATAGTATTACCTTATAACGTATAACGTTATCTAGTATTACCTTATAACGTACAACGTCATATAGTAATAGCTTCTAACGTATAACGTTATGTACCATTACCTTACAACGTATAACGTCATACAGTTTTACCTTATAAGGTATAACGTCATATAGTAATAGCTTCTAACGTATAACGTTATAAGCTATTACCTAATAAGGTATAACGTTATAGAGTGTTACCTTATAACGTATAACGTCATTAAGTAGTAGCTTCTGACGTATAATGTTATATAGTATTACCTTATAACTTATAACGTTATATAGTATTACTAAATAACGTACAAAGTTATACAGTATTACCTTATAACGTATAACGTTATCTAGTATTACCTTATAACGTACAACGTCATATAGTAATAGCTTCTAACGTATAACGTTATATAGTATTACCTGATAAGGAATAACGTCATATAGTAATAGCTTCTAACGTATAACGCTATATAGTATTCACTTATAACGTAAAACGTCATATAGTAATAGCTTCTGACGTATAACGTTATATAGTATTACCTTATTAGGTATAACGTCATATAGTAATAGCTTCTAACGTATAACGTTATGTACTATTACCTTACAACGTATAACGTCATATAGTAATAGCTTCTAACGTATAACGTTATATAGTATTACCTGATAAGGAATAACGTCATATAGTAATAGCTTCCAACGTATAAAGTTACATAGTAATAGCTTCTAACGTATAACGTTATATAGTATTACCTTATAAGGTATAACGTCATATAGTAATAGCTTCTAACGTATAACGTTATGTACTATTACCTTACAACGTATAACGTCATATAGTAATAGCTTCTAACGTATAACGTTATATAGTATTACCTGATAAGGAATAACGTCATATAGTAATAGCTTCTAACGTATAACGCTATATAGTATTCACTTATAACGTAAAACGTCATATAGTAATAGCTTCTGACGTATAACGTTATATAGTATTACCTTATTAGGTATAACGTCATATAGTAATAGCTTCTAACGTATAACGTTATATAGTATTACCTTATATGGTATAACGTAATATAGTTATAGCTTCTAACGTATAATGTTATGTACTATTACCTTACAACGTATAACGTCATATAGTAATAGCTTCTAACGTATAACGTTATATAGTATTACCATTTAACGTACAACGTTATATAGTATTACCGTATAACGTATAACGTTATCTAGTATTACCTTATAACGTACAACGTCATATAGTAATAGCTTCTAACGTTTAACGCTATATTGTATTACCTTATAACGTATAACGTCATATAGTAATAGCTTCTGACGTATAACGTTATATAGTATTACCTTATAACTTATAACGTTATATTTGATTACCTTATAACGTATAAAGTTATGTAGTACTACCTTATAAGGTATAACGCCATGTAGTAATAGCTTCCAACGTATAACGTTATATAGTATTACCTTATAACGTATAACGTTATATTTGATTACCTTATAACGTATAAAGTTATGTAGTACTACCTTATAAGGTATAACGCCATGTAGAAATAGCTTCCAACGTATAACATTATATAGTATTACCTTATAAGGTATAACGTCATATAGTTATAGCTCCTAACGTATAACGTTACATAGTAATACCTCCTATGGTATAACGTTACATAGTAGTACCTCCTATGGTATAACGTTGTATAATATTAACTTATAACGTACAACGTTATATATTATTACCTTATAACGTATAATGTTATGTGGTATTACATTATAACGTATAACGTTATGTACTATTACCTTATAACGTATAACGTCATATAGTAATAGCTTCTGACGTATAATGTTATATAGTATTACCTTATAACGTATAACGTTATCTAGTATTACCTTATAACGTATAACGTTATGTACCATTACCTTACAACGTATAACGACATATAGTAATAGCTTCCAACGTATAACGTTACATAGTAATACCTCCTATGGTATAACGTTACATAGTAGTACCTCCTATGGTATAACGTTGTATAATATTAACTTATAACGTACAACGTTATATATTATTACCTTATAACGAATAAAGTTAAGTAGTACTACCTTATTGGGTATAACGCCATGTAGTAATAGCTTCCTACGTATAACGTTATCTAGTATTACCTTATAACGTATAACGTCATATAGTAATAGCTTCTAATGTACAACGTTATAAAGTATTACCTTATAAGGTATAACGTCATATAGTCATAGCTTTTAACGTATAACGTTATATAGTATTACCTTATAACGTATAACGTCATATAGTAATAGCTTCTAACGTATAACGTTAAATAGTATTACCTTATAACGTACAACGTCATAGAGTAATAGCTTCTAACGTATAACGTTATATAGTATTACCTTATAACGTATAACGTCATAGAGTAATAGCTTCTAACGTTTAACGTTATATAGTAATAGCTTCCAACGTATAAAGTTACATAGTAATAGCTTCTAACGTATAACGTTATATAGTATTACCTTATAAGGTATAACGTCATATAGTAATAGCTTCTAACGTATAACGTTATGTACCATTACCTTACAACGTATAACGTCATACAGTTTTACCTTATAAGGTATAACGTCATATACTAATAGCTTCTAACGTATAACGTTATAAGCTATTACCTAATAAGGTATAACGTTATAGAGTGTTACCTTATAACGTATAACGTCATTAAGTAGTAGCTTCTGACGTATAATGTTATATAGTATTACCTTATAACTTATAACGTTATATAATATTACTAAATAACGTACAAAGTTATACAGTATTACCTTATAACGTATAACGTTATCTAGTATTACCTTATAACGTACAACGTCATATAGTAATAGCTTCTAACGTATAACGTTATATAGTATTACCTGATAAGGAATAACGTCATATAGTAATAGCTTCTAACGTATAACGCTATATAGTATTCACTTATAACGTAAAACGTCATATAGTAATAGCTTCTGACGTATAACGTTATATAGTATTACCTTATTAGGTATAACGTCATATAGTAATAGCTTCTAACGTATAACGTTATATAGTATTACCTTATAAGGTATAACGTAATATAGTTATAGCTTCTAACGTATAATGTTATGTACTATTACCTTACAACGTATAACGTCATATAGTAATAGCTTCTAACGTATAACGTTATATAGTATTACCTTTTAACGTACAACGTTATATAGTATTACCGTATAACGTATAACGTTATCTAGTATTACCTTATAACGTACAACGTCATATAGTAATAGCTTCTAACGTATAACGTTATATAGTATTACCTGATAAGGTATAACGTCATATAGTAATAGCTTCTAACGTATAACGCTATATTGTATTACCTTATAACGTATAACGTCATATAGTAATAGCTTCTGACGTATAACGTTATATAGTATTACCTTATAACTTACAACGTTATATTTGATTACCTTATAACGTATAAAGTTATGTAGTACTACCTTATAAGGTATAACGCCATGTAGTAATAGCTTCCAACGTATAACGTTATATAGTATTACCTTATAACGTATAACGTTATATTTGATTACCTTATAACGTATAAAGTTATGTAGTACTACCTTATAAGGTATAACGCCATGTAGAAATAGCTTCCAACGTATAACGTTATATAGTATTACCTTATAAGGTATAACGTCATATAGTTATAGCTCCTAACGTATAACGTTACATAGTAATACCTCCTATGGTATAACGTTACATAGTAGTACCTCCTATGGTATAACGTTGTATAATATTAACTTATAACGTACAACGTTATATATTATTACCTTATAACGTATAATGTTATGTAGTATTACATTATAACGTATAACGTTATGTACTATTACCTTATAACGTATAACGTCATATAGTAATAGCTTCTGACGTATAATGTTATATAGTATTACCTTATAACGTATAACGTTATCTAGTATTACCTTATAACGTATAACGTTATGTACCATTACCTTACAACGTATAACGACATATAGTAATAGCTTCCAACGTATAACGTTACATAGTAATACCTCCTATGTTATAACGTTACATAGTAGTACCTCCTATGGTATAACGTTGTATAATATTAACTTATAACGTACAACGTTATATATTATTACCTTATAACGAATAAAGTTAAGTAGTACTACCTTATTAGGTATAACGCCATGTAGTAATAGCTTCCTACGTATAACGTTATCTAGTATTACCTTATAACGTATAACGTCATATAGTAATAGCTTCTAACGTACAACGTTATAAAGTATTACCTTATAAGGTATAACGTCATATAGTCATAGCTTTTAACGTATAACGTTATATAGTATTACCTTATAACGTATAACGTCATATAGTAATAGCTTCTAACGTATAACGTTAAATAGTATTACCTTATAACGTACAACGTCATAGAGTAATAGCTTCTAACGTTTAACGTTATATAGTAATAGCTTCCAACGTATAAAGTTACATAGTAATAGCTTCTAACGTATAACGTTATATAGTACTACCTTATAAGGTATAATGTCATATAGTAATAGCTTCTAACGTATAACGTTATGTACCATTACCTTACAACGTTTAACGTCATATAGTAATAGCTTCCAACGTATAACGTTACATAGTAATACCTCCTATGGCATAACGTTACATAGTAATACCTCCTATGGTATAACGTTGTATAATATTACCTTACAACGTACAACGTTATATATTATTACCTTATAACGTATAATGTTATGTAGTATTACCTTATAACGTATAACGTTATATAGTATTACCTTATAAGGTATAACGTCATATAGTAATAGCTTCTAACGTATAACGTTATGTACCATTACCTTACAACGTATAACGTCATACAGTTTTACCTTATAAGGTATAACGTCATATAGTAATAGCTTCTAACGTATAACGTTATAAGCTATTACCTAATAAGTTATAACGTTATACAGTGTTACCTTATAACGTATAACGTCGTTAAGTAGTAGCTTCTGACGTATAATGTTATATAGTATTACCTTATAACTTATAACGTTATATAGTATTACTAAATAACGTAGAAAGTTATACAGTATTACCTTATAACGTATAACGTTATCTAGTATTACCTTATAACGTACAACGTCATATAGTAATAGCTTCTAACGTATAACGTTATATAGTACTACCTGATAAGGAATAACGTCATATAGTAATAGCTTCTAACGTATAACGCTATATAGTATTCACTTATAACGTATAACGTCATATAGTAATAGCTTCTGACGTATAACATTATATAGTACTACCTTATAAGGTATAACGTCATATGGTAGTGGCTTCTAATGTACAACGTTATATAGTATTACATTATAACGTATAACGTTATCTAGTATTACCTTATAACGTACAACGTCATATAGTAATAGCTTCCAACGTATAAAGTTACATAGTAATAGCTTCTAACGTATAACGTTATATAGTATTACCTTATAAGGTATAACGTCATATAGTAATAGCTTCTAACGTATAACGTTATGTACCATTACCTTATAACGTATAACGTCATATAGTCTTACCTTATAAGGTATAACGTCATATAGTAATAGCTTCTAACGTATAACGTTATAAGCTATTACCTAATAAGGTATAACGTTATACAGTGTTACCTTATAAGGTATAACGTAATATAGTTATAGCTACTAACGTATAACGTTATTTACTATTTCCTTACAACGTACAACGTTATATAGTATTACCTTATAACGTATAACGTTATCTAGTATTACCTTATAACGTACAACGTTATATAGTATTACCTTATAACGTATAACGTCATATAGTAATAGCTTCTAACGTATAACGTTAAATAGTATTACCTTATAACGTACAACGTCATAGAGTAATAGCTTCTAACGTATAACGTTATATAGTATTACCTTATAACGTATAACGTCATAGAGTAATAGCTTCTAACGTTTAACGTTATATAGTAATAGCTTCCAACGTATAAAGTTACATAGTAATAGCTTCTAACGTATAACGTTATATAGTATTACCTTATAAGGTATAACGTCATATAGTAATAGCTTCTAACGTATAACGTTATGTACCATTACCTTACAACGTATAACGTCATACAGTTTTACCTTATAAGGTATAACGTCATATACTAATAGCTTCTAACGTATAACGTTATAAGCTATTACCTAATAAGGTATAACGTTATAGAGTGTTACCTTATAACGTATAACGTCATTAAGTAGTAGCTTCTGACGTATAATGTTATATAGTATTACCTTATAACTTATAACGTTATATAGTATTACTAAATAACGTACAAAGTTATACAGTATTACCTTATAACATATAACGTTATCTAGTATTACCTTATAACGTACAACGTCATATAGTAATAGCTTCTAACGTATAACGTTATATAGTATTACCTGATAAGGAATAACGTCATATAGTAATAGCTTCTAACGTATAACGCTATATAGTATTCACTTATAACGTAAAACGTCATATAGTAATAGCTTCTGACGTATAACGTTATATAGTATTACCTTATTAGGTATAACGTCATATAGTAATAGCTTCTAACGTATAACGTTATATAGTATTACCTTATAAGGTATAACGTAATATAGTTATAGCTTCTAACGTATAATGTTATGTACTATTACCTTACAACGTATAACGTCATATAGTAATAGCTTCTAACGTATAACGTTATATAGTATTACCTTTTAACGTACAACGTTATATAGTATTTCCGTATAACGTATAACGTTATCTAGTATTACCTTATAACGTACAACGTCATATAGTAATAGCTTCTAACGTATAACGTTATATAGTATTACCTGATAAGGTATAACGTCATATAGTAATAGCTTCTAACGTATAACGCTATATTGTATTACCTTATAACGTATAACGTCATATAGTAATAGCTTCTGACGTATAACGTTATATAGTATTACCTTATAACTTATAACGTTATATTTGATTACCTTATAACGTATAAAGTTATGTAGTACTACCTTATAAGGTATAACGCCATGTAGTAATAGCTTCCAACGTATAACGTTGTATAGTATTACCTTATAACGTATAACGTTATATTTGATTACCTTATAACGTATAAAGTTATGTAGTACTACCTTATAAGGTATAACGCCATGTAGAAATAGCTTCCAACGTATAACGTTACATAGTAATACCTCCTATGGTATAACGTTACATAGTAGTACCTCCTATGGTATAACGTTGTATAATATTAACTTATAACGTACAACGTTATATATTATTACCTTATAACGTATAATGTTATGTAGTATTACATTATAACGTATAACGTTATGTACTATTGCCTTATAACGTATAACGTCATATAGTAATAGCTTCTGACGTATAATGTTATATAGTATTACCTTATAACGTATAACGTTATCTAGTATTACCTTATAACGTATAACGTTATGTACCATTACCTTACAACGTATAACGACATATAGTAATAGCTTCCAACGTATAACGTTACATAGTAATACCTCCTATGGTATAACGTTACATAGTAGTACCTCCTATGGTATAACGTTGTATAATATTAACTTATAACGTACAACGTTATATATTATTACCTTATAACGAATAAAGTTAAGTAGTACTACCTTATTAGGTATAACGCCATGTAGTAATAGCTTCCTACGTATAACGTTATCTAGTATTACCTTATAACGTATAACGTCATATAGTAATAGCTTCTAACGTACAACGTTATAAAGTATTACCTTATAAGGTATAACGTCATATAGTCATAGCTTTTAACGTATAACGTTATATAGTATTACCTTATAACGTATAACGTCATATAGTAATAGCTTCTAACGTATAACGTTAAATAGTATTACCTTATAACGTACAACGTCATAGAGTAATAGCTTCTAACGTATAACGTTATATAGTATTACCTTATAACGTATAACGTCATAGAGTAATAGCTTCTAACGTTTAACGTTATATAGTAATAGCTTCCAACGTATAAAGTTACATAGTAATAGCTTCTAACGTATAACGTTATATAGTACTACCTTATAAGGTATAACGTCATATAGTAATAGCTTCTAACGTATAACGTTATGTACCATTACCTTACAACGTTTAACGTCATATAGTAATAGCTTCCAACGTATAACGTTACATAGTAATACCTCCTATGGCATAACGTTACATAGTAATACCTCCTATGGTATAACGTTGTATAATATTACCTTACAACGTACAACGTTATATATTATTACCTTATAACGTATAATGTTATGTAGTATTACCTTATAACGTATAACGTTATATAGTATTACCTTATAAGGTATAACGTCATATAGTAATAGCTTCTAACGTATAACGTTATGTACCATTACCTTACAACGTATAACGTCATACAGTTTTACCTTATAAGGTATAACGTCATATAGTAATAGCTTCTAACGTATAACGTTATAAGCTATTACCTAATAAGTTATAACGTTATACAGTGTTACCTTATAACGTATAACGTCGTTAAGTAGTAGCTTCTGACGTATAATGTTATATAGTATTACCTTATAACTTATAACGTTATATAGTATTACTAAATAACGTAGAAAGTTATACAGTATTACCTTATAACGTATAACGTTATCTAGTATTACCTTATAACGTACAACGTCATATAGTAATAGCTTCTAACGTATAACGTTATATAGTACTACCTGATAAGGAATAACGTCATATAGTAATAGCTTCTAACGTATAACGCTATATAGTATTCAGTTATAACGTATAACGTCATATAGTAATAGCTTCTGACGTATAACATTATATAGTACTACCTTATAAGGATTAACGTCATATGGTAGTGGCTTCTAATGTACAACGTTATATAGTATTACATTATAACGTATAACGTTATCTAGTATTACCTTATAACGTACAACGTCATATAGTAATAGCTTCCAACGTATAAAGTTACATAGTAATAGCTTCTAACGTATAACGTTATATAGTATTACCTTATAAGGTATAACGTCATATAGTAATAGCTTCTAACGTATAACGTTATGTACCATTACCTTATAACGTATAACGTCATATAGTCTTACCTTATAAGGTATAACGTCATATAGTAATAGCTTCTAACGTATAACGTTATAAGCTATTACCTAATAAGGTATAACGTTATACAGTGTTACCTTATAAGGTATAACGTAATATAGTTATAGCTACTAACGTATAACGTTATTTACTATTTCCTTACAACGTACAACGTTATATAGTATTACCTTATAACGTATAACGTTATCTAGTATTACCTTATAACGTACAACGTTATATAGTATTACCTTATAACGTATAACGTTATCTAGTATTACCTTATAACGTACAACGTCATATAGTAATAGCTTCCAACGTATAAAGTTACATAGTAATAGCTTCTAACGTATAACGTTATATAGTATTACCTTATAAGGTATAACGTCATATAGTAATAGCTTCTAACGTATAACGTTATAAGCTATTACCTAATAAGGTATAACATTATACAGTGTTACCTTATAACGTATAACGTCATTAAGTAGTAGCTTCTGACGTATAATGTTATATAGTATTACCTTATAACTTATAACGTTATATAGTATTACTAAATAACGTACAAAGTTATACAGTATTACCTTATAACGTATAACGTTATCTAGTATTACCTTATAACGTACAACGTCATATAGTAATAGCTTCTAACGTATAACGTTATATAGTATTACCTGATAAGGAATAACGTCATATAGTAATAGCTTCTAACGTGTAACGCTATATAGTATTCACTTATATCGTAAAACGTCATATAGTAATAGCTTCTGACGTATAACGTTATATAGTATTACCTTATTAGGTATAACGTCATATAGTAATAGCTTCTAACGTATAACGTTATATAGTATTACCTTATAAGGTATAACGTAATATAGTTATAGCTTCTAACGTATAATGTTATGTACTATTACCTTACAACGTATAACGTCATATAGTAATAGCTTCTAACGTATAACGTTATATAGTATTACCTTTTAACGTACAACGTTATATAGTATTACCTTATAACGTATAACATCATATAGTAATAGCTTCTGACGTATAACATTATATAGTACTACCTTATAAGGTATAACGTCACATAGTAATGGCTTCCAACGTACAACATTATATAGTATTACCTTATAACGTATAACGTTATATTTGATTACCTTATAACGTATAAAGTTATGTAGTACTACCTTATAAGGTATAACGCCATGTAGTAATAGCTTCCTACGTATAACGTTAAATAGTATTACCTTATAAGGTATAACGTTATATAGGAATACCGTCTAACGTATAACGTTATAAGCTATTACCTCATAACGTACAACGTTATATAGTATTACCTTATAACGTATAAAGTTATCTAGTATTACCTTATAACGTACAACGTTATATAGTATTACCGTATAACGTATAACGTTATCTAGTATTACCTTATAACGTACAACGTCATATAGTAATAGCTTCTAACGTATAACGTTATATAGTATTACCTGATAAGGTATAACGTCATATAGTAATAGCTTCTAACGTATAACGCTATATTGTATTACCTCATAACGTATAACGTCATATAGTAATAGCTTCTGACGTATAACGTTATATAGTATTACCTTATAACGTATAACGTTATATTTGATTACCTTATAACGTATAAAGTTATGTAGTACTACCTTATAAGGTATAACGCCATGTAGTAATAGCTTCCAACGTATAACGTTATATAGTATTACCTTATAACGTATAACGTTATATTTGATTACCTTATAACGTATAAAGTTATGTAGTACTACCTTATAAGGTATAACGCCATGTAGAAATAGCTTCCAACGTATAACGTTATATAGTATTACCTTATAAGGTATAACGTCATATAGTAATAGCTCCTAACGTATAACGTTACATAGTAATACCTCCTATGGTATAACGTTACATAGTAGTACCTCCTATGGTATAACGTTGTATAATATTAACTTATAACGTACAACGTTATATATTATTACCTTATAGCGTATAATGTTATGTAGTATTACATTATAACGTATAACGTTATGTACTATTGCCTTATAACGTATAACGTCATATGGTAATAGCTTCTGACGTATAATGTTATATAGTATTACCTTATAACGTATAACGTTATCTAGTATTACCTTATAACGTATAACGTTATGTACCATTTACTTACAACGCATAACGACATATAGTAATAGCTTCCAACGTATAACGTTACATAGTAATACCTCCTATGGTATAACGTTACATAGTAGTACCTCCTATGGTATAACGTTGTATAATATTAACTTATAACGTACAACGTTATATATTATTACCTTATAACGAATAAAGTTAAGTAGTACTACCTTATTAGGTATAACGCCATGTAGTAATAGCTTCCTACGTATAACGTTATCTAGTATTACTTTATAACGTATAACGTCATATAGTAATAGCTTCTAACGTAAAACGTTATAAAGTATTACCTTATAAGGTATAACGTCATATAGTCATAGCTTTTAACGTATAACGTTATATAGTATTACCTTATAACGTATAACGTCATATAGTAATAGCTTCTAACGTATAACGTTAAATAGTATTACCTTATAACGTACAACGTCATAGAGTAATAGCTTCTAACGTATAACGTTATATAGTATTACCTTATAACGTATAACGTCATAGAGTAATAGCTTCTAACGTTTAACGTTATATAGTAATAGCTTCCAACGTATAAAGTTACATAGTAATAGCTTCTAACGTATAACGTTATATAGTACTACCTTATAAGGTATAACGTCATATAGTAATAGCTTCTAACGTATAACGTTATGTACCATTACCTTACAACGTTTAACGTCATATAGTAATAGCTTCCAACGTATAACGTTACATAGTAATACCTCCTATGGCATAACGTTACATAGTAATACCTCCTATGGTATAACGTTGTATAATATTACCTTACAACGTACAACGTTATATATTATTACCTTATAACGTATAATGTTATGTAGTATTACCTTATAACGTATAACGTTATGTACTATTACCTTACAACGTATAACGTCATATAGTCTTACCTTATAAGGTATAACGTCATATAGTAATAGCTTCTAACGTATAACGTTATAAGCTATTACCTAATAAGGTATAACGTTATACAGTGTTTCCTTATAACGTATAACGTCATATAGTAGTAGCTTCTGATGTATAATGTTATATAGTATTACCTTATAACTTATAACGTTATATAGTATTACTAAATAACGTACAAAGTTATATAGTATTTCCCTATAACGTATAACGTTATCTAGTATTACCTTATAACGTACAACGTTATATAGTATTACCTTATAACGTATAACGTTATATAGTATTACCTTATAAGGTATAACGTCATATAGTAATAGCTTCTAACGTATAACGTTATGTACCATTACCTTACAACGTATAACGTCATACAGTTTTACCTTATAAGGTATAACGTCATATAGTAATAGCTTCTAACGTATAACGTTATAAGCTATTACCTAATAAGGTATAACGTTATACAGTGTTACCTTATAACGTATAACGTCATTAAGTAGTAGCTTCTGACGTATAATGTTATATAGTATTACCTTATAACTTATAACGTTATATAGTATTACTAAATAACGTAGAAAGTTATACAGTATTACCTTATAACGTATAACGTTATCTAGTATTACCTTATAACGTACAACGTCATATAGTAATAGCTTCTAACGTATAACGTTATATAGTACTACCTGGTAAGGAATAACGTCATATAGTAATAGCTTCTAACGTATAACGCTATATAGTATTCACTTATAACGTAAAACGTCATATAGTAATAGCTTCTGACGTATAACGTTATATAGTATTACCTTATTAGGTATAACGTCATATAGTAATAGCTTCTAACGTATAACGTTATATAGTATTACCTTATAAGGTATAACGTAATATAGTTATAGCTTCTAACGTATAATGTTATGTACTATTACCTTACAACGTATAACGTCATATAGTAATAGCTTCTAACGTATAACGTTATATAGTATTACCTTTTAACGTACAACGTTATATAGTATTACCTTATAACGTATAACATCATATAGTAATAGCTTCTGACGTATAACATTATATAGTACTACCTTATAAGGTATAACGTCACATAGTAATGGCTTCTAACGTACAACGTTAAATAGTATTACCTTATAACGTACAACGTCATAGAGTAATAGCTTCTAACGTATAACGTTATATAGTATTACCTTATAACGTATAACGTCATAGAGTAATAGCTTCTAACGTTTAACGTTATATAGTAATAGCTTCCAACGTATAAAGTTACATAGTAATAGCTTCTAACGTATAACGTTATATAGTACTACCTTATAAGGTATAACGTCATATAGTAATAGCTTCTATCGTATAACGTTATGTACCATTACCTTACAACGTTTAACGTCATATAGTAATAGCTTCCAACGTATAACGTTACATAGTAATACCTCCTATGGCATAACGTTACATAGTAATACCTCCTATGGTATAACGTTGTATAATATTACCTTACAACGTACAACGTTATATATTATTACCTTATAACGTATAATGTTATGTAGTATTACCTTATAACGTATAACGTTATGTACTATTACCTTACAACGTATAACGTCATATAGTCTTACCTTATAAGGTATAACGTCATATAGTAATAGCTTCTAACGTATAACGTTATAAGCTATTACCTAATAAGGTATAACGTTATACAGTGTTACCTTATAACGTATAACGTCATATAGTAGTAGCTTCTGATGTATAATGTTATATAGTATTACCTTATAACTTATAACGTTATATAGTATTACTAAATAACGCACAAAGTTATATAGTATTTCCCTATAACGTATAACGTTATCTAGTATTACCTTATAACGTACAACGTCATATAGTAATAGCTTCTAACGTATAACGTTATATAGTACTACCTGGTAAAGAATAACGTCATATAGTAATAGCTTCTAACGTATAACGCTATATAGTATTCACTTATAACGTAAAACGTCATATAGTAATAGCTTCTGACGTATAACGTTATATGGTATTACCTTATTAGGTATAACGTCATATAGTAATAGCTTCTAACGTATAACGTTATATAGTATTACCTTATAAGGTATAACGTAATATAGTTATAGCTTCTAACGTATAATGTTATGTACTATTACCTTACAACGTATAACGTCATATAGTAATAGCTTCTAACGTATAACGTTATATAGTATTACCTTTTAACGTACAACGTTATATAGTATTACCTTATAACGTATAACATCATATAGTAATAGCTTCTGACGTATAACATTGTATAGTACTACCTTATAAGGTATAACGTCACATAGTAATGGCTTCTAACGTACATCGTTATATAGTATTACCTTATAACGTATAACGTTATATTTGATTACCTTATAACGTATAAAGTTATGTAGTACTACCTTATAAGGTATAACGCCATGTAGTAATAGCTTCCTACGTATAACGTTAAATAGTATTACCTTATAAGGTATAACGTTATATAGGAATACCGTCTAACGTATATCGTTATAAGCTATTACCTCATAACGTACAACGTTATATAGTATTACCTTATAACGTATAACGTTATCTAGTATTACCTTATAACGTACAACGTTATATAGTATTACCGTATAACGTATAACGTTATCTAGTATTACCTTATAACGTACAACGTCATATAGTAATAGCTTCTAACGTATAACGTTATATAGTATTACCTGATAAGGTATAACGTCATATAGTAATAGCTTCTAACGTATAACGCTATATTGTATTACCTTATAACGTATTACGTCATATAGTAATAGCTTCTGACGTATAACGTTATATAGTATTACCTTATAACGTATAACGTTATATTTGATTACCTTATAACGTATAAAGTTATGTAGTACTACCTTATAAGGTATAACGCCATGTAGTAATAGCTTCCAACGTATAACGTTATATAGTATTACCTTATAACGTATAACGTTATATTTGATTACCTTATAACGTATAAAGTTATGTAGTACTACCTTATAAGGTATAACGCCATGTAAAAGTAGCTTCCAACGTATAACGTTATATAGTATTACCTTATAAGGTATAACGTCATATAGTAATAGCTCCTAACGTATAACGTTACATAGTAATACCTCCTATGGTATAACGTTACATAGTAGTACCTCCTATGGTATAACGTTGTATAATAGTAACTTATAACGTACAACGTTATATATTATTACCTTATAACGTATAATGTTATGTAGTATTACATTATAACGTATAACGTTATGTACTATTACCTTATAACGTATAACGTCATATAGTAATAGCTTCTGACGTATAATGTTATATAGTATTACCTTATAACGTATAACGTTATCTAGTATTACCTTATAACGTATAACGTTATGTACCATTAACTTACAACGTATAACGACATATAGTAATAGCTTCCAACGTATAACGTTACATAGTAATACCTCCTATGGTATAACGTTACATAGTAGTACCTCCTATGGTATAACGTTGTATAATATTAACTTATAACGTACAACGTTATATATTATTACCTTATAACGAATAAAGTTAAGTAGTACTACCTTATTAGGTATAACGCCATGTAGTAATAGCTTCCTACGTATAACGTTATCTAGTATTACCTTATAACGTATAACGTCATATAGTAATAGCTTCTAACGTACAACGTTATAAAGTATTACCTTATAAGGTATAACGTCATATAGTCATAGCTTTTAACGTATAACGTTATATAGTATTACCTTATAACGTATAACGCCATGTAGTAATAGCTTCCTACGTATAACGTTGAATAGTATTACCTTATCAGGTATAACGTTATATTGTAATAGCTTCTATCGTACAACGTTATGTACTATTACCTTACAACGTATAACGTCATATAGTAATAGCTTCTAACGTATAACGTTATATAGTATTACCTTATAAGGTATAACGTAATATAGTCATAGCTTCTAACGTATAACGTTATGTACTATTACCTTACAACATATAACGTCATATAGTAATAGCTTCCTACTTATAGCGTTACATAGTAATACCTCCTATGGTATAACGTTGTATAATATTAACTTATAACGTACAACGTTATATATTATTACCTTATAACGAATAATGTTATATAGAATTACTTTATAACGTATAACGTTATATAGTATTACTAAATAACGTACAAAGTTATACAGTATTACCTTATAACGTATAACGTTATCAACTATTACTTTATAACGTACAACGTTATATAGTATTACCTTATAACGTATAACGTTATCTAGTATTACCATATAACGTACAACGTTATATAGTATTACCTTATAACGTATAACGTTATATTTGATTACCTTATAACGTATAAAGTTCTGTAGTACTACCTTATAAGGTATAACGCCATGTAGTAATAGCTTCCTACGTATAACGTTAAATAGTATTACCTTATAAGGTATAACGTTATATAGTAATACCTTCTAACGTACAGCGTTATGAGCTATTACCTAATAACGTACAACGTTATATAGTATTACCTTATAACGTATAACGTTATCTAGTATTACCTTATAACGTACAACGTTATATAGTATTACCTTATAACGTGTAACGTTATCTAGTATTACCTTATAACGTACATCGTCATATAGTAATAGCTTCTAACGTATAACGTTATATAGTATTACCTGATAAGGTATAACATCATATAGTAATAGCTTCTAACGTATAACGCTATATTGTATTACCTTATAACGTATAACGTAATATAGTTATAGCTTCTAACGTATAACGTTATGTACTATTACCTTACAACGTATAACGTCATATAGTAATAGCTTCTAACGTATAACGTTATATAGTATTACCTTATTAGGTATAACGTCATATAGTAATAGCTTCTAACGTATAACGTTATGTACCATTACATTACAACGTACAACGTTGTATAGTATTACCTTTTAACGTATAACGTTATATAGTATTACCTTATAACGTATAACGTTATATTTGATTACCTTATAACGAATAAAGTTATGTAGTACTACCTTATAAGGTATAACGCCATGCAGAAATAGCTTCCTACGTACGTTATATAGTATTACCTCATAACGTATAACGTTATCTAGTATTACCTTATAACGTACAACGTTATATAGTATTACCTTATAACGTACAACGTTATCTAGTATTAGCTTATAACGTATAACGGAATATAGTATTACCTTATAAGGTATAACGTAATATAGTTATAGCTTCTAACGTATAACGTTATGTACTATTACCTTACAACGTACAACGTCATATAGTAATAGCTTCCAACGTATAAAGTTACATAGTAATAGCTTCTAACGTATAACGTTATATAGTATTACCTTATAAGGTATAACGTCATATAGTAATAGCTTCTAACGTATAACGTTATGTACCATTACCTTACAACGTATAACGTCATACAGTTTTACCTTATAAGGTATAATGTCATATAGTAATAGCTTCTAACGTATAACGTTATAAGCTATTACCTAATAAGGTATAACGTTATACAGTGTTACCTTATAACGTATAACGTCATTAAGTAGTAGCTTCTGACGTATAATGTTATATAGTATTACCTTATAACTTATAACGTTATATAGTATTACTAAATAACGTACAAAGTTATACAGTATTACCTTATAACGTATAACGTTATATTTGATTACATTATAACGTATAAAGTTATGTAGTACTACCTTATAAGGTATAACGCCATGTAGTAATAGCTTCCTACGTATAACGTTAAATAGTATTACCTTATAAGGTATAACGTTATATAGGAATACCGTCTAACGTATAACGTTATAAGCTATTACCTCATAACGTACAACGTTATATAGTATTACCTTATAACGTATAACGTTATCTAGTATTACCTTATAACGTACAACGTTATATAGTATTACCGTATAACGTATAACGTTATCTAGTATTACCTTATAACGTACAACGCCATATAGTAATAGCTTCTAACGTATAACGTTATATAGTATTACCTGATAAGGTATAACGTCATATAGTAATAGCTTCTAACGTATAACGCTATATTGTATTACCTTATAACGTATAACGTCATATAGTAATAGCTTCTGACGTATAACGTTATATAGTATTACCTTATAAGGTATAACGTAATATAGTTATAGCTTCTAACGTATAATGCTATGTACTATTACCTTACAACGTATAACGTCATATAGTAATAGCTTCTAACGTATAACGCTATATTGTATTACCTTATAACGTATAACGTCATATAGTAATAGCTTCTGACGTATAACGTTATATAGTATTACCTTATAACGTATAACGTTATATTTGATTACCTTATAACGTATAAAGTTATGTAGTACTACCTTATAAGTTATAACGCCATGTAGTAATAGCTTCCAACGTATAACGTTATATAGTATTACCTTATAACGTCTAACGTTATATTTGATTACCTTATAACGTATAAAGTTATGTAGTACAACCTTATAAGGTATAACGCCATGTAGTAATAGCTTCCAACGTATAACGTTATATAGTATTACCTTATAAGGTATAACGTCATATAGTAATAGCTTCTAACGTATAACGCTATATTGTATTACCTTATAACGTATAACGTCATATAGTAATAGCTTCTGACGTATAACGTTATATAGTATTACCTTATAACGTATAACGTTATATTTGATTACCTTATAACGTATAAAGTTATGTAGTACAACCTTATAACGTATAACGTTATGTACTATTACCTTATAACGTATAACGTCATATAGTAATAGCTTCTGACGTATAATGTTATGAAGTATTACCTTATAACGTATAACGTTACATAGTATTACCTTATAAGGTATAACGTCATATAGTAATAGCTTCTAACGTATAACGTTATGTACCATTACCTTACAACGTTTAACGTCATATAGTAATAGCTTCCAACGTATAACGTTATATAGTAATAGCTTCCAACGTATAAAGTTACATAGTAATAGCTTCTAACGTATAACGTTATATAGTATTACCTTATAAGGTATAACGTCATATAGTAATAGCTTCTAACGTATAACGTTATGTACCATTACCTTACAACGTTTAACGTCATATAGTAATAGCTTCCAACGTATAACGTTACATAGTAATACCTCCTATGGCATAACGTTACATAGTAATAACTCCTATGGTATAACGTTGTATAATATTACCTTACAACGTACAACGTTATATATTATTACCTTATAACGTATAATGTTATGTAGTATTACCTTATAACGTATAACGTTATGTACTATTACCTTACAACGTATAACGTCATATAGTCTTACCTTATAAGGTATAACGTCATATAGTAATAGCTTCTAACGTATAACGTTATAAGCTATTACCTAATAAGGTATAACGTTATACAGTGTTACCTTATAACGTATAACGTCATATAGTAGTAGCTTCTGATGTATAATGTTATATAGTATTACCTTATAACTTATAACGTTATATAGTATTACTAAATAACGTACAAAGTTATATAGTATTTCCCTATAACGTATAACGTTATCTAGTATTACCTTATAACGTACAACGTCATATAGTAATAGCTTCTAACGTATAACGTTATATAGTACTACCTGGTAAGGAATAACGTCATATAGTAATAGCTTCTAACGTATAACGCTATATAGTATTCACTTATAACGTAAAACGTCATATAGTAATAGCTTCTGACGTATAACGTTATATAGTATTACCTTATTAGGTATAACGTCATATAGTAATAGCTTCTAACGTATAACGTTATATAGTATTACCTTATAAGGTATAACGTAATATAGTTATAGCTTCTAACGTATAATGTTATGTACTATTACCTTACAACGTATAACGTCATATAGTAATAGCTTCTAACGTATAACGTTATATAGTATTACCTTTTAACGTACAACGTTATATAGTATTACCTTATAACGTATAACATCATATAGTAATAGCTTCTGACGTATAACATTATATAGTACTACCTTATAAGGTATAACGTCACATAGTAATGGCTTCAAACGTACAACGTTATATAGTATTACCTTATAACGTATAACATTATATTTGATTACCTTATAACGTATAAAGTTATGTAGTACTACCTTATAAGGTATAACGCCATGTAGTAATAGCTTCCTACGTATAACGTTAAATAGTATTACCTTATAAGGTATAACGTTATATAGGAATACCGTCTAACGTATAACGTTATAAGCTATTACCTCATAACGTACAACGTTATATAGTATTACCTTATAACGTATAACGTTATCTAGTATTACCTTATAACGTACAACGTTATATAGTATTACCGTATAACGTATAACGTTATCTAGTATTACCTTATAACGTACAACGTCATATAGTAATAGCTTCTAACGTATAACGTTATATAGTATTACCTGATAAGGTATAACGTCATATAGTAATAGCTTCTAACGTATAACGCTATATTGTATTACCTTATAACGTATAACGTCATATAGTAATAGCTTCTGACGTATAACGTTATATAGTATTACCTTATAACGTATAACGTTATATTTGATTACCTTATAACGTATAAAGTTATGTAGTACTACCTTATAAGGTATAACGCCATGTAGTAATAGCTTCCAACGTATAACGTTATATAGTATTACCTTATAACGTATAACGTTATATTTGATTACCTTATAACGTATAAAGTTATGTAGTACTACCTTATAAGGTATAACGCCATGTAGAAATAGCTTCCAACGTATAACGTTATAAAGTATTACCTTATAAGGTATAACGTCATATAGTAATAGCTCCTAACGTATAACGTTACATATTAATACCTTCTATGGTATAACGTTACATAGTAGTACCTCCTATGGTATAACGTTGTATAATAGTAACTTATAACGTACAACGTTATATATTATTACCTTATAACGTATAATGTTATGTAGTATTACATTATAACGTATAACGTTATGTACTATTACCTTATAACGTATAACGTCATATAGTAATAGCTTCTGACGTATAATGTTATATAGTATTACCTTATAACGTATAACGTTATCTAGTATTACCTTATAACGTATAACGTTATGTACCATTACCTTACAACGTATAACGACATATAGTAATAGCTTCCAACGTATAACGTTACATAGTAATACCTCCTATGGTATAACGTTACATAGTAGTACCTCCTATGGTATAACGTTGTATAATATTAACTTATAACGTACAACGTTATATATTATTACCTTATAACGAATAAAGTTAAGTAGTACTACCTTATTAGGTATAACGCCATGTAGTAATAGCTTCCTACGTATAACGTTATCTAGTATTACCTTATAACGTATAACGTCATATAGTAATAGCTTCTAACGTACAACGTTATAAAGTATTACCTTATAAGGTACAACGTCATATAGTCATAGCTTTTAACGTATAACGTTATATAGTATTACCTTATAACGTATAACGTCATATAGTAATAGCTTCTAACGTATAACGTTAAATAGTATTACCTTATAACGTACAACGTCATAGAGTAATAGCTTCTAACGTATAACGTTATATAGTATTACCTTATAACGTATAACGTCATAGAGTAATAGCTTCTAACGTCTAACGTTATATAGTAATAGCTTCCAACGTATAAAGTTACATAGTAATAGCTTCTAACGTATAACGTTATATAGTATTACCTTTTCCCGTATAACGTTATATAGTATTACCTTTTAACGTATAACGTTATATTGTATTACCTTATAACGTATAACGTTATATTTGATTACCTTATAACATGTAAAGTTGTGTAGTACTACCTTATAAGGTATAACGCCATGTAGTAATAGCTTCCTACGTATAACGTTGAATAGTATTACCTTATCAGGTATAACGTTATATAGTAATAGCTTCTATCGTACAACGTTATGTACTATTACCTTACAACGTATAACGTCATATAGTAATAGCTTCTAACGTATAACGTTATATAGTATTACCTTATAAGGTATAACGTAATATAGTCATAGCTTCTAACGTATAACGTTATGTACTATTACCTTACAACATATAACGTCATATAGTAATAGCTTCCTACTTATAGCGTTACATAGTAATACCTCCTATGGTATAACGTTGTATAATATTAACTTATAACGTACAACGTTATATATTATTACCTTATAACGAATAATGTTATATAGAATTACTTTATAACGTATAACGTTATATAGTATTACTAAATAACGTACAAAGTTATACAGTATTACCTTATAACGTATAACGTTATCAACTATTACTTTATAACGTACAACGTTATATAGTATTACCTTATAACGTATAACGTTATCTAGTATTACCATATAACGTACAACGTTATATAGTATTACCTTATAACGTATAACGTTATATTTGATTACCTTATAACGTATAAAGTTCTGTAGTACTACCTTATAAGGTATAACGCCATGTAGTAATAGCTTCCTACGTACAACGTTAAATAGTATTACCTTATAAGGTATAACGTTATATAGTAATACCTTCTAACGTACAGCGTTATGAGCTATTACCTAATAACGTACAACGTTATATAGTATTACCTTATAACGTATAACGTTATCTAGTATTACCTTATAACGTACAACGTTATATAGTATTACCTTATAACGTGTAACGTTATCTAGTATTACCTTATAACGTACATCGTCATATAGTAATAGCTTCTAACGTATAACGTTATATAGTATTACCTGATAAGGTATAACATCATACAGTAATAGCTTCTAACGTATAACGCTATATTGTATTACCTTATAACGTATAACGTAATATAGTTATAGCTTCTAACGTATAACGTTATGTACTATTACCTTACAACGTATAACGTCATATAGTAATAGCTTCTAACGTATAACGTTATATAGTATTACCTTATTAGGTATAACGTCATATAGTAATAGCTTCTAACGTATAACGTTATGTACCATTACATTACAACGTACAACGTTGTATAGTATTACCTTTTAACGTATAACGTTATATAGTATTACCTTATAACGTATAATGTTATATTTGATTACCTTATAACGAATAAAGTTATGTAGTACTACCTTATAAGGTATAACGCCATGCAGAAATAGCTTCCTACGTACGTTATATAGTATTACCTCATAACGTATAACGTTATCTAGTATTACCTTATAACGTACAACGTTATCTAGTATTACCTTATAACGTACAACGTTATATAGTATTACCTTATAACGTACAACGTTATCTAGTATTAGCTTATAACGTATAACGGAATATAGTATTACCTTATAAGGTATAACGTAATATAGTTATAGCTTCTAACGTATAACGTTATGTACTATTACCTTACAACGTACAACGTCATATAGTAATAGCTTCCAACGTATAAAGTTACATAGTAATAGCTTCTAACGTATAACGTTATATAGTATTACCTTATAAGGTATAACGTTATATAGTAATAGCTTCTAACGTATAACGTTATGTACCATTACCTTACAACGTATAACGTCATACAGTTTTACCTTATAAGGTATAACGTCATATAGTAACAGCTTCTATCGTATAACGTTATAAGCTATTACCTAATAAGGTATAACGTTATACAGTGTTACCTTATAACGTATAACGTCATTAAGTAGTAGCTTCTGACGTATAATGTTATATAGTATTACCTTATAACTTATAACGTTATATAGTATTACTAAATAACGTACAAAGTTATACAGTATTGCCTTATAACGTATAACGTTATCTAGTATTACCTTATAACGTACAACGTCATATAGTAATAGCTTCTAACGTATAACGTTATATAGTATTACCTGATAAGGAATAACGTCATATAGTAATAGCTTCTAACGTATAATGTTATGTACTATTACCTTACAACGTATAACGTCATATAGTAATAGCTTCTAACGTATAACGTTATATAGTATTACCTTATAACGTATAACATCCTATAGTAATAGCTTCTGACGTATAACGTTATATAGTATTACCTTATTAGGTATAACGTCATATAGTAATAGCTTCTAACGTATAACGTTATATAGTACTACCTTATAAGGTATAACGTAATATAGTTATAGCTTCTAACGTATAATGTTATGTACTATTACCTTACAACGTATAACGTCATATAGTAATAGCTTCTAACGTATAACGTTATATAGTATTACCTTTTAACGTACAACGTTATATAGTATTACCTTATAACGTATAACATCCTATAGTAATAGCTTCTGACGTATAACATTATATAGTACTACCTTATAAGGTATAACGTCACATAGTAATGGCTTCTAACGTACAACGTTATAAAGTATTACCTTATAACGTATAACGTTATATTTGATTACATTATAACGTATAAAGTTATGTAGTACTACCTTATAAGGTATAACGCCACGTAGTAATAGCTTCCTACGTATAACGTTAAATATTATTACCTTATAAGGTATAACGTTATATAGGAATGCCGTCTAACGTATAACGTTATAAGCTATTACCTCATAACGTACAACGTTATATAGTATTACCTTATAACGTATAACGTTATCTAGTATTACCTTATAACGTACAACGTTATATAGTATTACCGTATAACGTATAACGTTATCTAGTATTACCTTATAACGTACAACGCCATATAGTAATAGCTTCTAACGTATAACGTTATATAGTATTACCTGATAAGGTATAACGTCATATAGTAATAGCTTCTAACGTATAACGCTATATTGTATTACCTTATAATGTATAACTTCATATAGTAATAGCTTCTGACGTATAACGTTATATAGTATTACCTTATAAGGTATAACGTAATATAGTTATAGCTTCTAACGTATAATGTTGTGTACTATTACCTTACAACGTATAACGTCATATAGTAATAGCTCCTAACGTATAACGTTATATAGTATTACCTTTTAACGTACAACGTTATATAGTATTACCTTATAACGTATAACATCATATAGTAATAGCTTCTGACGTATAACATTATATAGTACTACCTTATAACGTATAACGTTATATTTGATTACCTTATAACGTATAAAGTTATGTAGTACTACCTTATAAGGTATAACGCCATGTAGTAATAGCTTCCTACGTATAACGTTAAATAGTATTACCTTATAAGGTATAACGTTATATAGGAATACCGTCTAACGTATAACGTTATAAGCTATTACCTCATAACGTACAACGTTATATAGTATTACCTTATAACGTATAACGTTATCTAGTATTACCTTATAACGTACAACGTTATATAGTATTACCGTATAACGTATAACGTTATCTAGTATTACCTTATAACGTACAACGCCATATAGTAATAGCTTCTAACGTATAACGTTATATAGTATTACCTGATAAGGTATAACGTCATATAGTAATAGCTTCTAACGTATAACGCTATATTGTATTACCTTATAACGTATAACGTCATATAGTAATAGCTTCTGACGTATAACGTTATATAGTATTACCTTATAACGTATAACGTTATATTTGATTACCTTATAACGTATAAAGTTATGTAGTACTACCTTATAAGGTATAACGCCATGTAGTAATAGCTTCCAACGTATAACGTTATATAGTATTACCTTATAACGTCTAACGTTATATTTGATTACCTTATAACGTATAAAGTTATGTAGTACAACCTTATAAGGTATAACGCCATGTAGTAATAGCTTCCAACGTATAACGTTATATAGTATTACCTTATAAGGTATAACGTCATATAGTAATAGCTTCTAACGTATAACGCTATATTGTATTACCTTATAACGTATAACGTCATATAGTAATAGCTTCTGACGTATAACGTTATATAGTATTACCTTATAACGTATAACGTTATATTTGATTACCTTATAACGTATAAAGTTATGTAGTACAACCTTATAACGTATAACGTTATGTACTATTACCTTATAACGTATAACGTCATATAGTAATAGCTTCTGACGTATAATGTTATGAAGTATTACCTTATAACGTATAACGTTACATAGTATTACCTTATAAGGTATAACGTCATATAGTAATAGCTTCTAACGTATAACGTTATATAGTATTACCTTATAAGGTATAACGTCATATAGTAATAGCTTCTAACGTATAACGCTATATTGTATTACCTTATAACGTATAACGTAATATAGTTATAGCTTCTAACGTATAACGTTATGTACTATTACCTTACAACGTATAACGTCATATAGTAATAGCTTCTAACGTATAACGTTATATAGTATTACCTTATAACGTATAACGTTATATTTGATTACCTTATAACGAATAAAGTTATGTAGTACTACCTTATAAGGTATAACGCCATGCAGAAATAGCTTCCTAGGTACGTTATATAGTATTACCTCATAACGTATAACGTTATCTAGTATTACCTTATAACGTACAACGTTATATAGTATTACCTTATAACGTACAACGTTATCTAGTATTAGCTTATAACGTATAACGGAATATAGTATTACCTTATAAGGTATAACGTAATATAGTTATAGCTTCTAACGTATAACGTTATGTACTATTACCTTACAACGTACAACGTCATATAGTAATAGCTTCCAACGTATAAAGTTACATAGTAATAGCTTCTAACGTATAACGTTATATAGTATTACCTTATAAGGTATAACGTCATATAGTAATAGCTTCTAACGTATAACGTTATGTACCATTACCTTACAACGTATAACGTCATACAGTTTTACCTTATAAGGTATAACGTCATATAGTAATAGCTTCTAACGTATAACGTTATAAGCTATTACCTAATAAGGTATAACGTTATACAGTGTTACCTTATAACGTATAACGTCATTAAGTAGTAGCTTCTGACGTATAATGTTATATAGTATTACCTTATAACTTATAACGTTATATAGTATTACTAAATAACGTACAAAGTTATACAGTATTACCTTATAACGTATAACGTTATCTAGTATTACCTTATAACGTACAACGTCATATAGTAATAGCTTCTAACGTATAACGTTATATAGTATTACCTGATAAGGAATAACGTCATATAGTAATAGCTTCTAACGTATAACGCTATATAGTATTCACTTATAACGTAAAACGTCATATAGTAATAGCTTCTGACGTATAACGTTATATAGTATTACCTTGTTAGGTATAACGTCATATAGTAATAGCTTCTAACGTATAACGTTATATAGTATTACCTTATAAGGTATAACGTAATATAGTTATAGCTACTAACGTATAACGTTATTTACTATTTCCTTACAACGTACAACGTTATATAGTATTACCTTATAACGTATAACGTTATCTAGTATTACCTTATAACGTACAACGTTATATAGTATTACCTTATAACGTATAACGTTATCTAATATTACCTTATAACGTACAACGTCATATAGTAATAGCTTCCAACGTATAAAGTTACATAGTAATAGCTTCTAACGTATAACGTTATATAGTATTACTTTATAAGGTATAACGTTATATAGTAATAGCTTCTAACGTATAACGTTATGTACCATTACCTTACAACGTATAACGTCATACAGTTTTACCTTATAAGGTATAACGTCATATAGTAATAGCTTCTATCGTATAACGTTATAAGCTATTACCTAATAAGGTATAACGTTATACAGTGTTACCTTATAACGTATAACGTCATTAAGTAGTAGCTTCTGACGTATAATGTTATATAGTATTACCTTATAACTTATAACGTTATATAGTATTTCTAAATAACGTACAAAGTTATACAGTATTACCTTATAACGTATAACGTTATCTAGTATTACCTTATAACGTACAACGTCATATAGTAATAGTTTCTAACGTATAACGTTATATAGTATTACCTGATAAGGAATAACGTCATATAGTAATAGCTTCTAACGTATAACGCTATATAGTATTCACTTATAACATAAAACGTCATATAGTAATAGCTTCTGACGTATAACGTTATATAGTATTACCTTATTAGGTATAACGTCATATAGTAATAGCTTCTAACGTATAACGTTATATAGTACTACCTTATAAGGTATAACGTAATATAGTTATAGCTTCTAACGTATAATGTTATGTACTATTACCTTACAACGTATAACGTCATATAGTAATAGCTTCTAACGTATAACGTTATATAGTATTACCTTTTAACGTACAACGTTATATAGTATTACCTTATAACGTATAACATCATATAGTAATAGCTTCTGACGTATAACATTATATAGTACTACCTTATAAGGTATAACGTCACATAGTAATGGCTTCTAACGTACAACGTTATAAAGTATTACCTTATAACGTATAACGTTATATTTGATTACATTATAACGTATAAAGTTATGTAGTACTACCTTATAAGGTATAACGCCATGTAGTAATAGCTTCCTACGTATAACGTTAAATATTATTACCTTATAAGGTATAACGTTATATAGGAATGCCGTCTAACGTATAACGTTATAAGCTATTACCTCATAACGTACAACGTTATATAGTATTACCTTATAACGTATAACGTTATCTAGTATTACCTTATAACGTACAACGTTATATAGTATTACCGTATAACGTATAACGTTATCTAGTATTACCTTATAACGTACAACGCCATATAGTAATAGCTTCTAACGTATAACGTTATATAGTATTACCTGATAAGGTATAACGTCATATAGTAATAGCTTCTAACGTATAACGCTATATTGTATTACCTTATAACGTATAACTTCATATAGTAATAGCTTCTGACGTATAACGTTATATAGTATTACCTTATAAGGTATAACGTAATATAGTTATAGCTTCTAACGTATAATGTTGTGTACTATTACCTTACAACGTATAACGTCATATAGTAATAGCTTCTAACGTATAACGTTATATAGTATTACCTTTTAACGTACAACGTTATATAGTATTACCTTATAACGTATAACATCATATAGTAATAGCTTCTGACGTATAACATTATATAGTACTACCTTATAAGGTATAACGTCACATAGTAATGGCTTCTAACGTACAACGTTATAAAGTATTACCTTATAACGTATAACGTTATATTTGATTACATTATAACGTATAAAGTTATGTAGTACTACCTTATAAGGTATAACGCCATGTAGTAATAGCTTCCTACGTATAACGTTAAATATTATTACCTTATAAGGTATAACGTTATATAGGAATGCCGTCTAACGTATAACGTTATAAGCTATTACCTCATAACGTACAACGTTATATAGTATTACCTTATAACGTATAACGTTATCTAGTATTACCTTATAACGTACAACGTTATATAGTATTACCGTATAACGTATAACGTTATCTAGTATTACCTTATAACGTACAACGCCATATAGTAATAGCTTCTAACGTATAACGTTATATAGTATTACCTGATAAGGTATAACGTCATATAGTAATAGCTTCTAACGTATAACGCTATATTGTATTACCTTATAACGTATAACTTCATATAGTAATAGCTTCTGACGTATAACGTTATATAGTATTACCTTATAAGGTATAACGTAATATAGTTATAGCTTCTAACGTATAATGTTGTGTACTATTACCTTACAACGTATAACGTCATATAGTAATAGCTCCTAACGTATAACGTTATATAGTATTACCTTTTAACGTACAACGTTATATAGTATTACCTTATAACGTATAACATCATATAGTAATAGCTTCTGACGTATAACATTATATAGTACTACCTTATAACGTATAACGTTATATTTGATTACCTTATAACGTATAAAGTTATGTAGTACTACCTTATAAGGTATAACGCCATGTAGTAATAGCTTCCTACGTATAACGTTAAATAGTATTACCTTATAAGGTATAACGTTATATAGGAATACCGTCTAACGTATAACGTTATAAGCTATTACCTCATAACGTACAACGTTATATAGTATTACCTTATAACGTATAACGTTATCTAGTATTACCTTATAACGTACAACGTTATATAGTATTACCGTATAACGTATAACGTTATCTAGTATTACCTTATAACGTACAACGCCATATAGTAATAGCTTCTAACGTATAACGTTATATAGTATTACCTGATAAGGTATAACGTCAAATAGTAATAGCTTCTAACGTATAACGCTATATTGTATTACCTTATAACGTATAACGTCATATAGTAATAGCTTCTGACGTATAACGTTATATAGTATTACCTTATAACGTATAACGTTATATTTGATTACCTTATAACGTATAAAGTTATGTAGTACTACCTTATAAGGTATAACGCCATGTAGTAATAGCTTCCAACGTATAACGTTATATAGTATTACCTTATAACGTCTAACGTTATATTTGATTACCTTATAACGTATAAAGTTATGTAGTACAACCTTATAAGGTATAACGCCATGTAGTAATAGCTTCCAACGTATAACGTTATATAGTATTACCTTATAAGGTATAACGTCATATAGTAATAGCTTCTAACGTATAAGGCTATATTGTATTACCTTATAACGTATAACGTCATATAGTAATAGCTTCTGACGTATAACGTTATATAGTATTACCTTATAACGTATAACGTTATATTTGATTACCTTATAACGTATAAAGTTATGTAGTACAACCTTATAACGTATAACGTTATGTACTATTACCTTATAACGTATAACGTCATATAGTAATAGCTTCTGACGTATAATGTTATGAAGTATTACCTTATAACGTATAACGTTACATAGTATTACCTTATAAGGTATAACGTCATATAGTAATAGCTTCTAACGTATAACGTTATATAGTATTACCTTATAAGGTATAACGTCATATAGTAATAGCTTCTAACGTATAACGCTATATTGTATTACCTTATAACGTATAACGTAATATAGTTATAGCTTCTAACGTATAACGTTATGTACTATTACCTTACAACGTATAACGTCATATAGTAATAGCTTCTAACGTATAACGTTATACAGTATTACCTTATTAGGTATAACGTCATATAGTAATAGCTTCTAACGTATAACGTTATGTACCATTACATTACAACGTACAACGTTGTATAGTATTACCTTTTAACGTATAACGTTATATAGTATTACCTTATAACGTATAACGTTATATTTGATTACCTTATAACGTATAAAGTTATGTAGTACAACCTTATAAGGTATAACGCCATGTAGTAATAGCTTCCAACGTATAACGTTATATAGTATTACCTTATAAGGTATAACGTCATATAGTAATAGCTTCTAACGTATAAGGCTATATTGTATTACCTTATAACGTATAACGTCATATAGTAATAGCTTCTGACGTATAACGTTATATAGTATTACCTTATAACGTATAACGTTATATTTGATTACCTTATAACGTATAAAGTTATGTAGTACAACCTTATAACGTATAACGTTATGTACTATTACCTTATAACGTATAACGTCATATAGTAATAGCTTCTGACGTATAATGTTATGAAGTATTACCTTATAACGTATAACGTTACATAGTATTACCTTATAAGGTATAACGTCATATAGTAATAGCTTCTAACGTATAACGTTATATAGTATTACCTTATAAGGTATAACGTCATATAGTAATAGCTTCTAACGTATAACGCTATATTGTATTACCTTATAACGTATAACGTAATATAGTTATAGCTTCTAACGTATAACGTTATGTACTATTACCTTACAACGTATAACGTCATATAGTAATAGCTTCTAACGTATAACGTTATACAGTATTACCTTATTAGGTATAACGTCATATAGTAATAGCTTCTAACGTATAACGTTATGTACCATTACATTACAACGTACAACGTTGTATAGTATTACCTTTTAACGTATAACGTTATATAGTATTACCTTATAACGTATAACGTTATATTTGATTACCTTATAACGAATAAAGTTATGTAGTACTACCTTATAAGGTATAACGCCATGCAGAAATAGCTTCCTAGGTACGTTATATAGTATTACCTCATAACGTATAACGTTATCTAGTATTACCTTATAACGTACAACGTTATATAGTATTACCTTATAACGTACAACGTTATCTAGTATTAGCTTATAACGTATAACGGAATATAGTATTACCTTATAAGGTATAACGTAATATAGTTATAGCTTCTAACGTATAACGTTATGTACTATTACCTTACAACGTACAACGTCATATAGTAATAGCTTCCAACGTATAAAGTTACATAGTAATAGCTTCTAACGTATAACGTTATATAGTATTACCTTATAAGGTATAACGTCATATAGTAATAGCTTCTAACGTATAACGTTATGTACCATTACCTTACAACGTATAACGTCATACAGTTTTACCTTATAAGGTATAACGTCATATAGTAATAGCTTCTAACGTATAACGTTATAAGCTATTACCTAATAAGGTATAACGTTATACAGTGTTACCTTATAACGTATAACGTCATTAAGTAGTAGCTTCTGACGTATAATGTTATATAGTATTACCTTATAACTTATAACGTTATATAGTATTACTAAATAACGTACAAAGTTATACAGTATTACCTTATAACGTATAACGTTATCTAGTATTACCTTATAACGTACAACGTCATATAGTAATAGCTTCTAACGTATAACGTTATATAGTATTACCTGATAAGGAATAACGTCATATAGTAATAGCTTCTAACGTATAACGCTATATAGTATTCACTTATAACGTAAAACGTCATATAGTAATAGCTTCTGACGTATAACGTTATATAGTATTACCTTGTTAGGTATAACGTCATATAGTAATAGCTTCTAACGTATAACGTTATATAGTATTACCTTATAAGGTATAACGTAATATAGTTATAGCTACTAACGTATAACGTTATTTACTATTTCCTTACAACGTACAACGTTATATAGTATTACCTTATAACGTATAACGTTATCTAGTATTACCTTATAACGTACAACGTTATATAGTATTACCTTATAACGTATAACGTTATCTAATATTACCTTATAACGTACAACGTCATATAGTAATAGCTTCCAACGTATAAAGTTACATAGTAATAGCTTCTAACGTATAACGTTATATAGTATTACCTTATAAGGTATAACGTTATATAGTAATAGCTTCTAACGTATAACGTTATGTACCATTACCTTACAACGTATAACGTCATACAGTTTTACCTTATAAGGTATAACGTCATATAGTAATAGCTTCTATCGTATAACGTTATAAGCTATTACCTAATAAGGTATAACGTTATACAGTGTTACCTTATAACGTATAACGTCATTAAGTAGTAGCTTCTGACGTATAATGTTATATAGTATTACCTTATAACTTATAACGTTATATAGTATTACTAAATAACGTACAAAGTTATACAGTATTACCTTATAACGTATAACGTTATCTAGTATTACCTTATAACGTACAACGTCATATAGTAATAGCTTCTAACGTATAACGTTATATAGTATTACCTGATAAGGAGTAACGTCATATAGTAATAGCTTCTAACGTATAACGCTATATAGTATTCACTTATAACATAAAACGTCATATAGTAATAGCTTCTGACGTATAACGTTATATAGTATTACCTTATTAGGTATAACGTCATATAGTAATAGCTTCTAACGTATAACGTTATATAGTACTACCTTATAAGGTATAACGTAATATAGTTATAGCTTCTAACGTATAATGTTATGTACTATTACCTTACAACGTATAACGTCATATAGTAATAGCTTCTAACGTATAACGTTATCTAGTATTACCTTATAACGTACAACGTTATATAGTATTACCGTATAACGTATAACGTTATCTAGTATTACCTTATAACGTACAACGCCATATAGTAATAGCTTCTAACGTATAACGTTATATAGTATTACCTGATAAGGTATAACGTCATATAGTAATAGCTTCTAACGTATAACGCTATATTGTATTACCTTATAACGTATAACTTCATATAGTAATAGCTTCTGACGTATAACGTTATATAGTATTACCTTATAAGGTATAACGTAATATAGTTATAGCTTCTAACGTATAATGTTGTGTACTATTACCTTACAACGTATAACGTCATATAGTAATAGCTTCTAACGTATAACGTTATATAGTATTACCTTTTAACGTACAACGTTATATAGTATTACCTTATAACGTATAACATCATATAGTAATAGCTTCTGACGTATAACATTATATAGTACTACCTTATAAGGTATAACGTCACATAGTAATGGCTTCTAACGTACAACGTTATATAGTATTACCTTATAAAGTATAACGTTATATTTGATTACCTTATAACGTATAAAGTTATGTAGTACTACCTTATAAGGTATAACGCCATGTAGTAATAGCTTCCTACGTATAACGTTAAATAGTATTACCTTATAAGGTATAACGTTATATAGGAATACCGTCTAACGTATAACGTTATAAGCTATTACCTCATAACGTACAACGTTATATAGTATTACCTTATAACGTATAACGTTATCTAGTATTACCTTATAACGTACAACGTTATATAGTATTACCGTATAACGTATAACGTTATCTAGTATTACCTTATAACGTACAACGCCATATAGTAATAGCTTCTAACGTATAACGTTATATAGTATTACCTGATAAGGTATAACGTCATATAGTAATAGCTTCTAACGTATAACGCTATATTGTATTACCTTATAACGTATAACGTCATATAGTAATAGCTTCTGACGTATAACGTTATATAGTATTACCTTATAACGTATAACGTTATATTTGATTACCTTATAACGTATAAAGTTATGTAGTACTACCTTATAAGGTATAACGCCATGTAGTAATAGCTTCCAACGTATAACGTTATATAGTATTACCTTATAACGTCTAACGTTATATTTGATTACCTTATAACGTATAAAGTTATGTAGTACAACCTTATAAGGTATAACGCCATGTAGTAATAGCTTCCAACGTATAACGTTATATAGTATTACCTTATAAGGTATAACGTCATATAGTAATAGCTTCTAACGTATAACGCTATATTGTATTACCTTATAACGTATAACGTCATATAGTAATAGCTTCTGACGTATAACGTTATATAGTATTACCTTATAACGTATAACGTTATATTTGATTACCTTATAACGTATAAAGTTATGTAGTACAACCTTATAACGTATAACGTTATGTACTATTACCTTATAACGTATAACGTCATATAGTAATAGCTTCTGACGTATAATGTTATGAAGTATTACCTTATAACGTATAACGTTACATAGTATTACCTTATAAGGTATAACGTCATATAGTAATAGCTTCTAACGTATAACGTTATGTACCATTACCTTACAACGTTTAACGTCATATAGTAATAGCTTCCAACGTATAACGTTATATAGTAATAGCTTCCAACGTATAAAGTTACATAGTAATAGCTTCTAACGTATAACGTTATATAGTATTACCTTATAAGGTATAACGTCATATAGTAATAGCTTCTAACGTATAACGCTATATTGTATTACCTTATAACGTATAACGTAATATAGTTATAGCTTCTAACGTATAACGTTATGTACTATTACCTTACAACGTATAACGTCATATAGTAATAGCTTCTAACGTATAACGTTATATAGTATTACCTTATTAGGTATAACGTCATATAGTAATAGCTTCTAACGTATAACGTTATGTACCATTACATTACAACGTACAATGTTGTATAGTATTACCTTTTAACGTATAACGTTATATAGTATTACCTTATAACGTATAACGTTATATTTGATTACCTTATAACGAATAAAGTTATGTAGTACTACCTTATAAGGTATAACGCCATGCAGAAATAGCTTCCTAGGTACGTTATATAGTATTACCTCATAACGTATAACGTTATCTAGTATTACCTTATAACGTACAACGTTATATAGTATTACCTTATAACGTACAACGTTATCTAGTATTAGCTTATAACGTATAACGGAATATAGTATTACCTTATAAGGTATAACGTAATATAGTTATAGCTTCTAACGTATAACGTTATGTACTATTACCTTACAACGTACAACGTCATATAGTAATAGCTTCCAACGTATAAAGTTACATAGTAATAGCTTCTAACGTATAACGTTATATAGTATTACCTTATAAGGTATAACGTCATATAGTAATAGCTTCTAACGTATAACGTTATGTACCATTACCTTACAACGTATAACGTCATACAGTTTTACCTTATAAGGTATAACGTCATATAGTAATAGCTTCTAACGTATAACGTTATAAGCTATTACCTAATAAGGTATAACGTTATACAGTGTTACCTTATAACGTATAACGTCATTAAGTAGTAGCTTCTGACGTATAATGTTATATAGTATTACCTTATAACTTATAACGTTATATAGTATTACTAAATAACGTACAAAGTTATACAGTATTACCTTATAACGTATAACGTTATCTAGTATTACCTTATAACGTACAACGTCATATAGTAATAGCTTCTAACGTATAACGTTATATAGTATTACCTGATAAGGAATAACGTCATATAGTAATAGCTTCTAACGTATAACGCTATATAGTATTCACTTATAATGTAAAACGTCATATAGTAATAGCTTCTGACGTATAACGTTATATAGTATTACCTTATTAGGTATAACGTCATATAGTAATAGCTTCTAACGTATAACGTTATATAGTATTACCTTATAAGGTATAACGTAATATAGTTATAGCTACTAACGTACAACGTTATATAGTATTACCTTATAACGTACAACGTTATCTAGTATTAGCTTATAACGTATAACGGAATATAGTATTACCTTATAAGGTATAACGTAATATAGTTATAGCTTCTAACGTATAACGTTATGTACTATTACCTTACAACGTACAACGTCATATAGTAATAGCTTCCAACGTATAAAGTTACATAGTAATAGCTTCTAACGTATAACGTTATATAGTATTACCTTATAAGGTATAACGTCATATAGTAATAGCTTCTAACGTATAACGTTATGTACCATTACCTTACAACGTATAACGTCATACAGTTTTACCTTATAAGGTATAACGTCATATAGTAATAGCTTCTAACGTATAACGTTATAAGCTATTACCTAATAAGGTATAACGTTATACAGTGTTACCTTATAACGTATAACGTCATTAAGTAGTAGCTTCTGACGTATAATGTTATATAGTATTACCTTATAACTTATAACGTTATATAGTATTACTAAATAACGTACAAAGTTATACAGTATTACCTTATAACGTATAACGTTATCTAGTATTACCTTATAACGTACAACGTCATATAGTAATAGCTTCTAACGTATAACGTTATATAGTATTACCTGATAAGGAATAACGTCATATAGTAATAGCTTCTAACGTATAACGCTATATAGTATTCACTTATAACATAAAACGTCATATAGTAATAGCTTCTGACGTATAACGTTATATAGTATTACCTTATTAGGTATAACGTCATATAGTAATAGCTTCTAACGTATAACGTTATATAGTACTACCTTATAAGGTATAACGTAATATAGTTATAGCTTCTAACGTATAATGTTATGTACTATTACCTTACAACGTATAACGTCATATAGTAATAGCTTCTAACGTATAACGTTATATAGTATTACCTTTTAACGTACAACGTTATATAGTATTACCTTATAACGTATAACATCATATAGTAATAGCTTCTGACGTATAACATTATATAGTACTACCTTATAAGGTATAACGTCACATAGTAATGGCTTCTAACGTACAACGTTATAAAGTATTACCTTATAACGTATAACGTTATATTTGATTACATTATAACGTATAAAGTTATGTAGTACTACCTTATAAGGTATAACGCCATGTAGTAATAGCTTCCTACGTATAACGTTAAATATTATTACCTTATAAGGTATAACGTTATATAGGAATACCGTCTAACGTAAAACGTTATAAGCTATTACCTCATAACGTACAACGTTATATAGTATTACCTTATAACGTATAACGTTATCTAGTATTACCTTATAACGTACAACGTTATATAGTATTACCGTATAACGTATAACGTTATCTAGTATTACCTTATAACGTACAACGCCATATAGTAATAGCTTCTAACGTATAACGTTATATAGTATTACCTGATAAGGTATAACGTCATATAGTAATAGCTTCTAACGTATAACGCTATATTGTATTACCTTATAACGTATAACGTCATATAGTAATAGCTTCTGACGTATAACGTTATATAGTATTACCTTATAAGGTATAACGTAATATAGTTATAGCTTCTAACGTATAATGTTGTGTACTATTACCTTACAACGTATAACGTCATATAGTAATAGATTCTAACGTATAACGTTATATAGTATTACTTTTTAACGTACAACGTTATATAGTATTACCTTATAACGTATAACATCATATAGTAATAGCTTCTGACGTATAACAATATATAGTACTACCTTATAAGGTATAACGTCACATAGTAATGGCTTCTAACGTACAACGTTATATAGTATTACCTTATAACGTATAACGTTATATTTGATTACCTTATAACGTATAAAGTTATGTAGTACTACCTTATAAGGTATAACGCCATGTAGTAATAGCTTCCTACGTATAACGTTAAATAGTATTACCTTATAAGGTATAACGTTATATAGGAATACCGTCTAACGTATAACGTTATAAGCTATTACCACATAACGTACAACGTTATATAGTATTACCTTATAACGTATAACGTTATCTAGTATTACCTTATAACGTACAACGTTATATAGTATTACCGTATAACGTATAACGTTATCTAGTATTACCTTATAACGTACAACGCCATATAGTAATAGCTTCTAACGTATAACGTTATATAGTATTACCTGATAAGGTATAACGTCATATAGTAATAGCTTCTAACGTATAACGCTATATTGTATTACCTTATAGCGTATAACGTCATATAGTAATAGCTTCAGACGTATAACGTTATATAGTATTACCTTATAACGTATAACGTTATATTTGATTACCTTATAACGTATAAAGTTATGTAGTACTACCTTATAAGGTATAACGCCATGTAGTAATAGCTTCCAACGTATAACGTTATATAGTATTACCTTATAACGTCTAACGTTATATTTGATTACCTTATAACGTATAAAGTTATGTACTACAACCTTATAAGGTATAACGCCATGTAGTAATAGCTTCCAACGTATAACGTTATATAGTATTACCTTATAAGGTATAACGTCATATAGTAATAGCTTCTAACGTATAACGCTATATTGTATTACCTTATAACGTATAACGTCATATAGTAATAGCTTCTGACGTATAACGTTATATAGTATTACCTTATAACGTACAACGTCATAGAGTAATAGCTTCTAACGTATAACGTTATATAGTATCACCTTATAACGTACAACGTTATCTAGTATTACCTTATAACGTACAACGTCATATAGTAATAGCTTCTAACGTATAACGTTAAATAGTATTACCGTATAACGTATAACGTCATAGAGTAATAGCTTCTAACGTATAACGTTATAAAGTATTACCTTATAAGGTATAACGTCATATAGTCATAGCTTTTAACGTATAACGTTATATAGTATTACCGTATAACGTATAACGTCATAGAGTAATAGCTTCTAACGTATAACGTTATATAGTATTACCTTATAACGTATAACGTCATATAGTAATAGCTTCTAACGTATAAGGTTAAATACTATTACCTTATAACGTACAACGTCATAGAGTAATAGCTTCTAACGCATAACGTTATATAGTATCACCTTATAAGGTATAACGTCATATAGTAATAGCTTCTAACGTATAACGTTATGTACCATTACCTTACAACGTTTAACGTCATATAGTAATAGCTTCTGACGTATAACGTTATATAGTATTACCTTATATGGTATAACGTCATATAGTAATATCTTCTAACGTATAACGTTATATAGTAATACCTTCTAAGGTATAACGTAATATAGTTATAGCTTCTAACGTATAACGTTATGTACTATTACCTTACAACGTATAACGTCATATAGTAATAGCTTCTAACGTATAACGTTATATAGTATTACCTTTTCCTGTATAACGTTATATAGTATTACCTTTTAACGTATAACGTTATATAGTATTACCTTATAACGTATAACGTTATATTTGATTACCTTATAACATGTAAAGTTGTGTAGTACTACCTTATAAGGTATAACGCCATGTAGTAATAGCTTCCTACGTATAACGTTAAATAGTATTACCTTATCAGGTATAACGTTATATAGTAATAGCTTCTATCGCACAACGTTATGTACTATTACCTTACAACGTATAACGTCATATAGTAATAGCTTCTAACGTATAACGTTATATAGTATTACCTTAAAAGGTATAACGTAATATAGTCATAGCTTCTAACGTATAACGTTATGTACTATTACCTTACAACATATAACGTCATATAGTAATAGCTTCCTACTTATATCGTTACATAGTAATACCTCCTATGGTATAACGTTGTATAATATTAACTTATAACGTACAACGTTATATATTATTACCATATAACGAATAATGTTATATAGTATTACTTTATAACGTATAACGTTATATAGTATTACTAAATAACGTACAAAGTTATACAGTATTACCTTATAACGTATAACGTTATCAACTATTACCTTATAACGTACAACGTTATATAGTATTACCTTATAACGTATAACGTTATCTAGTATTACCTTATAACGTACAACGTTATATAGTATTACCTTATAACGTATAACGTTATCTAGTATTAGCTTATAACGTATAACGGAATATAGTATTACCTTATAAGGTCTAACGTAATATAGTTATAGCTTCTAACGTATAACGTTATGTACTATTACCTTACAACGTATAACGTCATATAGTAATAGCTTCTGACGTATAACGTTATATAGTATTACCTTTTAACGTATAACGTTATATAGTAATACCTTCTAACGTACAACGTTATAAGCTATTACCTAATAACGTACAACGTATAACGTTATATATATTTCCTTATAACGTATAACGTTATCTAGTATTACCTTATAACGTACAACGTTATATAGTATTACCTTATAACGTGTAACGTTATCTAGTATTACCTTATAACGTACATCGTCATATAGTAATAGCTTCTAACGTATAACGTTATATAGTATTACCTGATAAGGTATAACATCATATAGTAATAGCTTCTAACGTATAACGCTATATTGTATTACCTTATAACGTATAACGTAATATAGTTATAGCTTCTAGCGTATAACGTTATGTACTATTACCTTACAACGTATAACGTCATATAGTAATAGCTTCTAACGTATAACGTTATATAGTATTACCTTATTAGGTATAACGTCATATAGTAATAGCTTCTAACGTATAACGTTATGTACCATTACATTACAACGTACAACGTTGTATAGTATTACCTTTTAACGTATAACGTTATATAGTATTACCTTATAACGTATAACGTTATATTTGATTACCTTATAACGAATAAAGTTATGTAGTACTACCTTATAAGGTATAACGCCATGCAGAAATAGCTTCCTACGTACAACGTTATATAGTATTACCTCATAACGTATAACGTTATCTAGTATTACCTTATAACGTACAACGTTATATAGTATTACCTTATAACGTATAACGTTATCTAGTATTAGCTTATAACGTATAACGGAATATAGTATTACCTTATAAGGTATAACGTAATATAGTTATAGCTTCTAACGTATAACGTTATGTACTATTACCTTACAACGTATAACGTCATATAGTAATAGCTTCTGACGTATAACGTTATATAGTATTATCTTTTAACGTATAACGTTATATAGTATTACCTTTTAACGTATAACGTTATATAGTATTACCTTATAACGTATAACGTTATATTTGATTACCTTATAACGAATAAAGTTATGTAGTACTACCTTATAAGGTATAACGCCATGCAGAAATAGCTTCCTACGTACAACGTTATATAGTATTACCTCATAACGTATAACGTTATCTAGTATTACCTTATAACGTACAACGTTATATAGTATTACCTTATAACGTATAACGTTATCTAGTATTAGCTTATAACGTATAACGGAATATAGTATTACCTTATAAGGTATAACGTAATATAGTCATAGCTTCTAACGTATAACGTTATGTACTATTACCTTACAACATATAACGTTATATAGTAATAGCTTCCTACTTATATCGTTACATAGTAATACCTCCTATGGTATAACGTTGTATAATATTAACTTATAACGTACAACGTTATATATTATTACCATATAACGAATAATGTTATATAGTATTACTTTATAACGTATAACGTTATATAGTATTACTAAATAACGTACAAAGTTATACAGTATTACCTTATAACGTATAACGTTATCAACTATTACCTTATAACGTACAACGTTATATAGTATTACCTTATAACGTATAACGTTATCTAGTATTACCTTATAACGTACAACGTTATATAGTATTACCTTATAACGTATAACGTTATCTAGTATTAGCTTATAACGTATAACGGAATATAGTATTACCTTATAAGGTCTAACGTAATATAGTTATAGCTTCTAACGTATAACGTTATGTACTATTACCTTACAACGTATAACGTCATATAGTAATAGCTTCTGACGTATAACGTTATATAGTATTACCTTTTAACGTATAACGTTATATAGTAATACCTTCTAACGTACAACGTTATAAGCTATTACCTAATAACGTACAACGTATAACGTTATATATATTTCCTTATAACGTATAACGTTATCTAGTATTACCTTATAACGTACAACATTATATAGTATTACCTTATAACGTGTAACGTTATCTAGTATTACCTTATAACGTACATCGTCATATAGTAATAGCTTCTAACGTATAACGTTATATAGTATTACCTGATAAGGTATAACATCATATAGTAATAGCTTCTAACGTATAACGCTATATTGTATTACCTTATAACGTATAACGTAATATAGTTATAGCTTCTAGCGTATAACGTTATGTACTATTACCTTACAACGTATAACGTCATATAGTAATAGCTTCTAACGTATAACGTTATATAGTATTACCTTATTAGGTATAACGTCATATAGTAATAGCTTCTAACGTATAACGTTATGTACCATTACATTACAACGTACAACGTTGTATAGTATTACCTTTTAACGTATAACTTTATATAGTATTACCTTATAACGTATAACGTTATATTTGATTACCTTATAACGAATAAAGTTATGTAGTACTACCTTATAAGGTATAACGCCATGCAGAAATAGCTTCCTACGTACAACGTTATATAGTATTACCTCATAACGTATAACGTTATCTAGTATTACCTTATAACGTACAACGTTATATAGTATTACCTTATAACGTATAACGTTATCTAGTATTAGCTTATAACGTATAACGGAATATAGTATTACCTTATAAGGTATAACGTAATATAGTTATAGCTTCTAACGTATAACGTTATGTACTATTACCTTACAACGTATAACGTCATATAGTAATAGCTTCTGACGTATAACGTTATATAGTATTATCTTTTAACGTATAACGTTATATAGTATTACCTTTTAACGTATAACGTTATATAGTATTACCTTATAACGTATAACGTTATATTTGATTACCTTATAACGAATAAAGTTATGTAGTACTACCTTATAAGGTATAACGCCATGCAGAAATAGCTTCCTACGTACAACGTTATATAGTATTACATCATAACGTATAACGTTATCTAGTATTACCTTATAACGTACAACGTTATATAGTATTACCTTATAACGTATAACGTTATCTAGTATTAGCTTATAACGTATAACGGAATATAGTATTACCTTATAAGGTATAACGTAATATAGTCATAGCTTCTAACGTATAACGTTATGTACTATTACCTTACAACATATAACGTCATATAGTAATAGCTTCCTACTTATATCGTTACATAGTAATACCTCCTATGGTATAACGTTGTATAATATTAACTTATAACGTACAACGTTATATATTATTACCATATAACGAATAATGTTATATAGTATTACTTTATAACGTATAACGTTATATAGTATTACTAAATAACGTACAAAGTTATACAGTATTACCTTATAACGTATAACGTTATCAACTATTACCTTATAACGTACAACGTTATATAGTATTACCTTATAACGTATAACGTTATCTAGTATTACCTTATAACGTACAACGTTATATAGTATTACCTTATAACGTATAACGTTATCTAGTATTAGCTTATAACGTATAACGGAATATAGTATTACCTTATAAGGTCTAACGTAATATAGTTATAGCTTCTAACGTATAACGTTATGTACTATTACCTTACAACGTATAACGTCATATAGTAATAGCTTCTGACGTATAACGTTATATAGTATTACCTTTTAACGTATAACGTTATATAGTAATACCTTCTAACGTACAACGTTATAAGCTATTACCTAATAACGTACAACGTATAACGTTATATATATTTCCTTATAACGTATAACGTTATCTAGTATTACCTTATAACGTACAACGTTATATAGTATTACCTTATAACGTGTAACGTTATCTAGTATTACCTTATAACGTACATCGTCATATAGTAATAGCTTCTAACGTATAACGTTATATAGTATTACCTGATAAGGTATAACATCATATAGTAATAGCTTCTAACGTATAACGCTATATTGTATTACCTTATAACGTATAACGTAATATAGTTATAGCTTCTAGCGTATAACGTTATGTACTATTACCTTACAACGTATAACGTCATATAGTAATAGCTTCTAACGTATAACGTTATATAGTATTACCTTATTAGGTATAACGTCATATAGTAATAGCTTCTAACGTATAACGTTATGTACCATTACATTACAACGTACAACGTTGTATAGTATTACCTTTTAATGTATAACTTTATATAGTATTACCTTATAACGTATAACGTTATATTTGATTACCTTATAACGAATAAAGTTATGTAGTACTACCTTATAAGGTATAACGCCATGCAGAAATAGCTTCCTACGTACAACGTTATATAGTATTACCTCATAACTTATAACGTTATCTAGTATTACCTTATAACGTACAACGTTATATAGTATTACCTTATAACGTATAACGTTATCTAGTATTAGCTTATAACGTATAACGGAATATAGTATTACCTTATAAGGTATAACGTAATATAGTTATAGCTTCTAACGTATAACGTTATGTACTATTACCTTACAACGTATAACGTCATATAGTAATAGCTTCTGACGTATAACGTTATATAGTATTATCTTTTAACGTATAACGTTATATAGTATTACCTTTTAACGTATAACGTTATATAGTATTACCTTATAACGTATAACGTTATATTTGATTACCTTATAACGAATAATGTTATGTAGTACTACCTTATAAGGTATAACGCCATGCAGAAATAGCTTCCTACGTACAACGTTATATAGTATTACCTCATAACGTATAACGTTATCTAGTATTACCTTATAACGTACAACGTTATATAGTATTACCTTATAACGTATAACGTTATCTAGTATTAGCTTATAACGTATAACGGAATATAGTATTACCTTATAAGGTATAACGTAATATAGTTATAGCTTCTAACGTATAACGTTATATAGTATTACTAAATAACGTACAAAGTTATACAGTATTAACTTATAACGTATAACGTTATCAACTATTACCTTATAACGTACAACGTTATATAGTATTACCTTATAACGTATAACGTTATATTTGATTACCTTATAACGTATAAAGTTATGTAGTACTACCTTATAAGGTATAACGCCATGTAGTAATAGCTTCCTACGTATAACTTTAAATAGTAATACCTCCTATGGTATAAGGTTTCATAGTAGTACCTCCTATGGTATAACGTTGTATAGTATTACCTTTTAACGTATAACGTTATATAGTATTACCTTATAACGTATAACGTCATAGAGTACTAGCTTCTAACGTATAACGTTATATAGTATTACCTTATAACGTATAACGTCATATAGTAATAGCTTCTGACGTATAACGTTATATAGTATTATCTTTTAACGTATAACGTTATATAGTATTACCTTTTAACGTATAACGTTATATAGTATTACCTTATAACGTATAACGTTATATTTGATTACCTTATAACGAATAAAGTTATGTAGTACTACCTTATAAGGTATAACGCCATGCAGAAATAGCTTCCTACGTACAACGTTATATAGTATTACATCATAACGTATAACGTTATCTAGTATTACCTTATAACGTACAACGTTATATAGTATTACCTTATAACGTATAACGTTATCTAGTATTAGCTTATAACGTATAACGGAATATAGTATTACCTTATAAGGTATAACGTAATATAGTCATAGCTTCTAACGTATAACGTTATGTACTATTACCTTACAACATATAACGTCATATAGTAATAGCTTCCTACTTATATCGTTACATAGTAATACCTCCTATGGTATAACGTTGTATAATATTAACTTATAACGTACAACGTTATATATTATTACCATATAACGAATAATGTTATATAGTATTACTTTATAACGTATAACGTTATATAGTATTACTAAATAACGTACAAAGTTATACAGTATTACCTTATAACGTATAACGTTATCAACTATTACCTTATAACGTACAACGTTATATAGTATTACCTTATAACGTATAACGTTATCTAGTATTACCTTATAACGTACAACGTTATATAGTATTACCTTATAACGTATAACGTTATCTAGTATTAGCTTATAACGTATAACGGAATATAGTATTACCTTATAAGGTCTAACGTAATATAGTTATAGCTTCTAACGTATAACGTTATGTACTATTACCTTACAACGTATAACGTCATATAGTAATAGCTTCTGACGTATAACGTTATATAGTATTACCTTTTAACGTATAACGTTATATAGTAATACCTTCTAACGTACAACGTTATAAGCTATTACCTAATAACGTACAACGTATAACGTTATATATATTTCCTTATAACGTATAACGTTATCTAGTATTACCTTATAACGTACAACGTTATATAGTATTACCTTATAACGTGTAACGTTATCTAGTATTACCTTATAACGTACATCGTCATATAGTAATAGCTTCTAACGTATAACGTTATATAGTATTACCTGATAAGGTATAACATCATATAGTAATAGCTTCTAACGTATAACGCTATATTGTATTACCTTATAACGTATAACGTAATATAGTTATAGCTTCTAGCGTATAACGTTATGTACTATTACCTTACAACGTATAACGTCATATAGTAATAGCTTCTAACGTATAACGTTATATAGTATTACCTTATTAGGTATAACGTCATATAGTAATAGCTTCTAACGTATAACGTTATGTACCATTACATTACAACGTACAACGTTGTATAGTATTACCTTTTAACGTATAACTTTATATAGTATTACCTTATAACGTATAACGTTATATTTGATTACCTTATAACGAATAAAGTTATGTAGTACTACCTTATAAGGTATAACGCCATGCAGAAATAGCTTCCTACGTACAACGTTATATAGTATTACCTCATAACTTATAACGTTATCTAGTATTACCTTATAACGTACAACGTTATATAGTATTACCTTATAACGTATAACGTTATCTAGTATTAGCTTATAACGTATAACGGAATATAGTATTACCTTATAAGGTATAACGTAATATAGTTATAGCTTCTAACGTATAACGTTATGTACTATTACCTTACAACGTATAACGTCATATAGTAATAGCTTCTGACGTATAACGTTATATAGTATTATCTTTTAACGTATAACGTTATATAGTATTACCTTTTAACGTATAACGTTATATAGTATTACCTTATAACGTATAACGTTATATTTGATTACCTTATAACGAATAATGTTATGTAGTACTACCTTATAAGGTATAACGCCATGCAGAAATAGCTTCCTACGTACAACGTTATATAGTATTACCTCATAACGTATAACGTTATCTAGTATTACCTTATAACGTACAACGTTATATAGTATTACCTTATAACGTATAACGTTATCTAGTATTAGCTTATAACGTATAACGGAATATAGTATTACCTTATAAGGTATAACGTAATATAGTTATAGCTTCTAACGTATAACGTTATGTACTATTACCTTACAACGTATAACGTCATATAGTAATAGCTTCCTCCGTATAACGTTAAATAGTATTACCTTATCCGGTATAACGTTATATAGTAATAGCTTCTATCGTATAACGTTATATAGTATTATCTTATAAGGTATAACGTAATATAGTTATAGCTTCCAACGTACAACGTTATATATTATTACCTTATAACGAATAATGTTATATAGTATTACTTTATAACGTATAACGTTATATAGTATTACTAAATAACGTACAAAGTTATACAGTATTAACTTATAACGTATAACGTTATCAACTATTACCTTATAACGTACAACGTTATATAGTATTACCTTATAACGTATAACGTTATATTTGATTACCTTATAACGTATAAAGTTATGTAGTACTACCTTATAAGGTATAACGCCATGTAGTAATAGCTTCCTACGTATAACTTTAAATAGTAATACCTCCTATGGTATAAGGTTTCATAGTAGTACCTCCTATGGTATAACGTTGTATAGTATTACCTTTTAACGTATAACGTTATATAGTATTACCTTATAACGTATAACGTCATAGAGTACTAGCTTCTAACGTATAACGTTATATAGTATTACCTTATAACGTATAACGTCATATAGTAATAGCTTCTGACGTATAACGTTATATAGTATTACCTTATATGGTATAACGTCATATAGTAATAGATTCTAACGTATAACGTTATATAGTAATACCTTCTAAGGTATAACGTAATAGAGTTATAGCTTCTAACGTATAACGTTATGTACTATTACCTTACAACATATAACGTCATATAGTAATAGCTTCCAACGTATAACGTTATATAGTATTACCTTCTAACGTATAACGTTATAAGCTATTACCTAATAACGTACAACGTTATATAGTATTACCTTATAAGGTATAACGCAATATAGTTATAGCTTCTAACGTATAACGCTATATAGTATTACATTATAACGTATAACGTCATATAGTAATAGCTTCAGACATATAACGTTATATAGTATTACCTTATAAGGTATAACGTCATATAGTAATAGCTTCTAACGTATAACGTTAAATAGTATTACCTTATAAGGTATAACGTTATATAGTAATAGCTTCTGACGTATAACATTATATAGTACTACCTTATAAGGTATAGCGTCACATAATAATAGCTTCTAACGTATAACGCTATATAGTATTACCTTATAAGGTATAACGTCATAGAGTAATAGCTTCTAACGTATAACGTTATGTACCATCTCATTACAACGTACAACGTTGTATAGTATTACCTTTTAACGTATAACGTTATATAGTATTACCTTTTAACATATAATGTTATATAGTATTAGCTTATAACGTATAACGATATATTTGATTACCTTATAACATGTAAAGTTATGTAGTACTACCTTATAAGGTATAACGCCATGTAGTAATAGCTTCCTCCGTATAACGTTAAATAGTATTACCTTATCCGGTATAACGTTATATAGTAATAGCTTCTATCGTATAACGTTATATAGTATTATCTTATAAGGTGTAACGTAATATAGTTATAGCTTCCAACGTACAACGTTATATATTATTACCTTATAACGAATAATGTTATATAGTATTACTTTATAACGTATAACGTTATATAGTATTACTAAATATCGTACAAAGTTATACAGTATTACCTTATAACGTATAACGTTATCAAATATTACCTTATAACGTACAACGTTATATAGTATTACCTTATAACGTATAACGTTATATTTGATTACCTTATAACGTATAAAGTTATGTAGTACTACCTTATAAGGTATAACGCCATGTAGTAATAGCTTCCTACGTATAACGTTAAATAGTAATACCTCCTATGGTATAACGTTTCATAGTAGTACCTCCTATGGTATAACGTTGTATAGTATTACCTTTTCACGTATAACGTTATATAGTATTAACTTATAACGTATAACGTCATAGAGTAATAGCTTCTAACGTATAACGTTATATAGTATTACCTTATAATATATAACGTCATATAGTAATAGCTTCTGACGTATAACGTTATATAGTATTACCTTATATGGTATAACGTCATATAGTAATAGATTCTAACGTATAACGTTATATAGTAATACCTTCTAAGGTATAACGTAATATAGTTATAGCTTCTAACGTATAACGTTATGTACTATTACCTTACAACATATAACGTCATATAGTAATAGCTTCCAACGTATAACGTTATATAGTATTACATTCTAACGTACAACGTTATAAGCTATTACCTAATAACGTACAACGTTATATAGTATTACCTTATAAGGTATAACGCAATATAGTTATAGCTTCTAACGTATAACGCTATATAGTATTACATTATAACGTATAACGTCATATAGTAATAGCTTCAGACATATAACGTTATATAGTATTACCTTATAAGGTATAACGTCATATAGTAATAGCTTCTAACGTATAACGTTAAATAGTATTACCTTATAAGGTATAACGTTATATAGTAATAGCTTCTGACGTATAACATTATATAGTACTACCTTATAAGGTATAGCGACACATAATAATAGCTTCCAACGTATAACGCTATATAGTATTACCTTATAAGGTATAACGTCATAGAGTAATAGCTTCTAACGTATAACGTCATATAGTAATAGCTTCCAACGTATAAAGTTACATAGTATTAGCTTCTAACGTACAACGTTATATATTATTACCTTATAACGTATAATGTTATGTAGTATTACCTTATAACGTAAAACGTTATGTACTATTACCTTACAACGTATAACGTCATATAGTAATAGCTTCTAACGTATAACGTTATATACTATTACCTTATGAGGTATAACGTCATATAGTAATAGCTTCTAACGTATAACGTTATATAGTATTACCTTATTAGGTATAACGTCATATAGTAATAGCTTCTAACGTATAACGTTATGTACTATTACCTTACAACATATAACGTCATATAGTAATAGCTTCCAACGTATAAAGTTACATAGTAATAGCTTCTAACGTATAACGTTCTATAGTATTACCTTATAAGGTATAACGTAATATAGTTATAGCTTCTAACGTATAACGTTATGTACTATTACCTTACAACGTATAACGTCATATAGTAATAGCTTCTAACGTATAACGTTATATAGTATTACCTTATTAGGTATAACGTCATATAGTAATAGCTTCTAACGTATAACGTTATGTACCATCACATTACAACGTACAACGTTGTATAGTATTACCTTTTAACGTATAACGTTATATAGTATTACCTTATAACGTATAACGTTATATTTGATTACCTTATAACGAATAAAGTTATGTAGTACTACCTTATAAGGTATAACGCCATGCAGAAATAGCTTCCTACGTATAACGTTAAATAATATTAACTTATAAGGTATAACGTTATATAGTAATACCTTCTAACGTATAATGTTATAAGCTATTACCTAATAACGTACAACGTTATATAGTATTACCTTATAACGTACAACGTTATATAGTATTACCTTATAACGTATAACGTTATCTAGTATTAGCTTATAACGTATAACGGAATATAGTATTACCTTATAAGGTATAACGTAATATAGTTATAGCTTCTAACGTATAACGTTATGTACTATTACCTTACAACGTATAACGTCATATAGTAATAGCTTCTGGCGTATAACGTTATATAGTATTACCTTTTAACGTATAACGTTATATAGTATTACCTTTTAACGTATAACGTTATATAGTATTAGCTTATAACGTATAACGTTATATTTGATTACCTTATAACATGTAAAGTTATGTAGTACTACCTTATAACGTATAACGCCATGTAGTAATAGCTTCCTCCGTATAACGTTAAATAGTATTACCTTATCCGGTATAACGTTATATAGTAATAGCTTCTATCGTATAACGTTATATAGTATTACCTTATAAGGTATAACGTAATATAGTTATAGCTTCTAACGTATAACGTTATGTACTATTACCTTACAACGTATAACGTCATATAGTAATAGCTTCCTACTCTTAACGTTACATAGTAATACCTCCTATGGTATAACGTTACATAGTGGTATCTCCTATGGCATAACGTTGTATAATATTAACTTATAACGTACAACGTTATATATTATTACCTTATAACGTATAATGTTATGTAGTATTACCTTATAACGTATAACGTTATGTACTATTACCTTATAACGTATAACGTCATATAGTAGTAGCTTCTGACGTATAATGTTATATAGTATTACCTTATAACTTATAACGTTATATAGTATTACTAAATAACGCACTAAGTTATATAGTATTTCCTTATAACGTATAACGTTATCTACTATTACCTTATAACGTACAACGTTGTATAGTATTACCTTTTAACGTATAACGTTATATAGTATTACCTTATAATGTATAACGTCATAGAGTAATAGCTTCTAACGTATAACGTTATATAGTATTACCTTATAACGTATAACGTCATAGAGTAATAGCTTCTAGCGTTTAACGTTATATAGTAATAGCTCAACCTATAAAGTTACATAGTAATAGCTTCTAACGTATAACGTTATATAGTATTACCTTATAAGGTATAACGTCATATAGTAATAGCTTCTAACGTATAACATTATGTACCATTACCTTACAACGTTTAACGTTATATAGTAATAGCTTCCAACGTATAACGTTACATAGTAATACCTCCTATGGCATAACTTTACATAGTAATACCTCCGATGGTATAACGTTGTATAATATTAACTTGCAACGTACAACGTTATATATTATTACCTTATAACGTATAATGTTATGTAGTATTACCTTATAACGTATAACGTTATGTACTATTACATTATAACGTACAACGTTGTATAGTATTACCTTTTAACGTATAACGTTATATAGAATTACCTTATAACGTATAACGTTATGTACTATTACCTTATAACGTATAACGTCATATAGTAATAGCTTCTGACATATAATGTTATATAGTATTACCTTATAACGTATAACGTTTTATTTGATTGCCTTATGACGAATAAAGTTATGTAGTACTACCTTATAAGGTATAACGCCATGTACTAATAGCTTCCTACGTATAACGTTAAATAGTAACACCTTATAAGGTATAACGTTATATAGTAATGCTTTCTAACGTATAACGTTATAAGCTATTACCTAATAAAGTACAAAGTTATATAGTATTACCTTATAAGGTATAACGTAATATAGTTATAGCTTCTAACGTATAACGTTGTGTACTATTACCTTACAACGTATAACGTCATATAGTAATAGCTTCCTACTTATAACGTTACATAGTAACACCTCCTATGGTATAACGTTACATAGTAGTACCTCCTATGGTATAACGTTGTATAATATTAACTTATAACGTACAACGTTATATATTATTACCTTATAACGTATAATGTTATGTAGTATTACCTTATAACGTATAACGTTATGTACTATTACCTTATAACGTATAACGTCATATAGTAATAGCTTCTGACGTATAATGTAATATCGTATTACCTTATAACGTATAACGTTATATTTGATTACCTTATAACGAATAAAGTTACGTAGTACTACCTTATAAGGTATAACGCCATGTAGTAATAGCTTCCTACGTATAACGTTAAATAGTATTACCTTATAAGGTATAACGTTATATAGTAATAGCTTCTGACGTATAACATTATATAGTACTACCTTAGAAGATATAGCGTCACATAATAATAGCTTCTAACGTATAACGCTATATAGTATTACCTTATAAGGTATAACGTCCTTTGGTAATATCTTCTAACGTATAACGTTATGTACCATTACCTTACAACGTATAACGTCATATAGTCTTACCTTATAAGGTATCACGACACATAGTAATAGCTTCTAAGGTATAACGCTATATAGTATTACCTTATAAGGTATAACGTCATAGAGTAATAGCTACTAACGTATAACGTCATATAGTAATAGCTTCCAACGTATAAAGTTACGTAGTAATAGCTTCTAACGTATAACGTTATATAGTATTACCTTATAAGGTATAACGTCATATAGTAATAGCTTCTAACGTATAACGTTATGTACCATTACCTTACAACGTATAACGTCATATAGTAATAGCTTCCAACGTATAACGTTACATAGTAATACATCCTATGGTATAACGTTGCATAATATTAACTTATAACGTACAACGTTATATAGTATTACCTTATAACGTATAATGTTATGTAGTATTACCTTATAACGTATAACGTTATGTACTATTACCTTATAACGTACAACGTTGTATATTATTACCTGTTAACGTATAACGTTATATAGTATTACCTTATAACGTATATCGTTATCTAGTATTACCTTATAAGGTATAACGTCATAGAGTAATAGCTTCTAACGTATAACGTTATATTGTATTACCTTTTAAGGTATAGCGTCATATAGTAATAGCTCCTAACGTATAACGTTATATAGTATTACCTTATAAGGTATAACGTCATAGAGTAATAGCTTCTAACGTATAACGTTATATTGTATTACCTTTTAAGGTATAGCGTCATATAGTAATAGCTCCTAACGTATATCGTTATCTAGTATTACCTTATAAGGTATAACGTCATAGAGTAATAGCTTCTAACGTATAACGTTAAATAGTATTACCTTATAAGGTATAACGTTATATAGTAATACCTTCTAACGTATAACGTTATAAGCTATTACCTAATAACGTACAACGTTATATAGTATTACCTTATAACGTATAACGTCATATAGTAATAGCTTCGGACGTATAACGTGATATAGTATTACCTTATAACGTATAACGTCATATGGTAATAGCTTCTAACGTATAACGTTATATAGTATTACCTTTTAAGGTATAGCGTCATATAGTAATAGCTCCTAACGTATAACGTTATATAGTATTACCTTATAAGGTATAACGTCATATAGTAATAGCTTCTAAGGTATAACGTTATGTACTATTACCTTACAACGTATAACGTCATATAGTAATAGCTTCCTACGTATAACGTAACATAGTAATACCTCCTATGGTATAACGTTGTATAATATTAACTTATAACGTACAACGTTATATATTATTACCTTATAAGGAATAATGTTATGTAGTATGACCTTATAACGTATAACGTTATGTACTATTACCTTATAACGTATAACGTCATATAGTAATAGCTTCTCACGTATAATGTTATATACTATTACTTTATAACGTATAACGTTATATGGTATTACTAAATAACGTAAAAAGTTATATAGTATTACCTTATAACGTATAACGTTATATTTGATTACCTTATAACGAATAAAGTTATGTAGTACTACCTTATAAGGTATAACGCCATGTAGTGATAGCTTCCTACGTATAACGTTAAATAGTATTACCTTATAAGGTATAACGTTATATAGTAATAGCTTCTAACGTATAACGTTATAAGCTATTACCTAATAACTTACAACGTTATATATATTACCTTATAGCGTATAACGTCATATAGTAATAGCTTCTGACATATAACATTATATAGTACTACCTTATAAGGTATAACGTCACATAGTAATGGCTTCTAACGTACAACGTTATATAGTATTACCTTATAACGTATAACGTTATATTTGATTACCTTATAACGTATAAAGTTATGTAGTACTACCTTATAAGGTATAACGCCATGTAGTAATAGCTTCCTACGTATAACGTTAAATAGTATTACCTTATAAGGTATAACGTTATATAGGAATACCGTCTAACGTATAACGTTATAAGCTATTACCTCATAACGTACAACGTTATATAGTATTGCCTTATAACGTATAACGTTATCTAGTATTACCTTATAACGTACAACGTTATATAGTATTACCGTATAACGTATAACATTATGTACCATTACCTTACAACGTTTAACGTTATATAGTAATAGCTTCCAACGTATAACGTTACATAGTAATACCTCCTATGGCATAACTTTACATAGTAATACCTCCGATGGTATAACGTTGTATAATATTAACTTACAACGTACAACGTTATATATTATTACCTTATAACGTATAATGTTATGTAGTATTACCTTATAACGTATAACGTTATGTACTATTACATTATAACGTACAACGTTGTATAGTATTACCTTTTAACGTATAACGTTATATAGAATTTCCTTATAACGTATAACGTTATGTACTATTACCTTATAACGTATAACGTCATATAGTAATAGCTTCTGACATATAATGTTATATAGTATTACCTTATAACGTATAACGTCATATAGTAATAGCTTCTAACGTATAACGTCATATAGTAATAGCTTCCAAAGTATAAAGTTACGTAGTAACAGCTTCTAACGTATAACGTTATATAGTATTACCTTATAAGGTATAACGTCATATAGTAATAGCTTCTAACGTATAACGTTATGTACCATTACCTTACAACGTATAACGTCATATAGTAATAGCTTCCAACGTATAACGTTACATAGTAATACCTCCTATGGCATAACGTTACATAGTAATACATCCTATGGTATAACGTTGCATAATATTAACTTATAACGTACAACGTTATATAGTATTACCTTATAACGTATAATGTTATGTAGTATTACCTTATAACGTATAACGTTATGTACTATCACCTTATAACGTACAACGTTGTATAGTATTACCTGTTAACGTATAACGTTATATAGTATTACCTTATAACGTATAACGTTATCCAGTATTACTTTATAAGGTATAACGTCATATAGTCATAGCTTCTAACGTATAACGTTATATAGTATTACCTTATGACGTATAACGTCATATAGTATTAGCTTCTAACGTATAACGTTATATAGTATTACCTTATAACGTATAACGTCATAGAGTAATAGCTTCTAACGTATAACGTTATATTGTATTACCTTATAACGTATAACGTCATAGAGTAATAGCTTCTAACGTATAACGTTATATAGTATTACCTTATGACGTATAACGTCATATAGTATTACCTTATAACGTATAATGTTATATAGTATTACCTTATAACGTATAACGTCATAGAGTAATAGCTTCTAACGTATAACGTTATATAGTATTACCTTATAACGTATAACGTCATATAGTAATAGCTTCTAACGTATAAGGTTAAATAGTATTACCTTATAACGTACAACGTCATAGAGTAATAGCTTCTAACGCATAACGTTATATAGCATCACCTTATAAGGTATAACGTCATATAGTAATAGCTTCTAACGTATAAGGTTAAATAGTATTACCTTATAACGTACAACGTCATAAAGTAATAGCTTCTAACGCATAACGTTATATAGTATCACCTTATAACGTACAACGTTATCTAGTATTACCGTATAACGTATAACGTCATAGAGTAATAGCTTCTAACGTATAACGTTATATAGTATTACCTTATAAGGTATAACGTAATATAGTCATAGCTTCTAACGTTTAACGTTATGTACTATTACCTTACAACATATAACGTCATATAGTAATAGCTTCCTACTTATAGCGTTGCATAGTAATACCTCCTATGGTATAACGTTGTATAATACTAACTGATAACGTACAACGTTATATATTATTACCTTATAACGAATAATGTTATATAGTATTACTTTATAACGTATAACGTTATATAGTATTACTCAATAACGTACAAAGTTATACAGTATAACCTTATAACGTATAACGTTATATTTGATTACCTTATAACGTATAAAGTTATGTAGTACTACCTTATAAGGTATAACGCCATGTAGTAATAGCTTCCTACGTATAACGTTAAATAGTATTACCTTATAACGTATAACGTTATCTAGTATTACCTTATAACGTACAACGTTATCTAGTATTACCTTATAACGTACATCGTCATATAGTAATAGCTTCTAACGTATAACGATATATAGTATTACCTGATAAGGTATAACATCATATAGTAATAGCTTCTAACGTATAACGCTATACTGTATTACCTTATAACGTATAACGTAATATAGTTATAGCTTCTAACGTATAACGTTATGTACTATTACCTTACAACGTATAACGTCATATAGTAATAGCTTCTAACGTATAACGTTATATAGTATTACCTTATTAGGTATAACGTCATATAGTAATAGCTTCTAACGTATAACGTTATGTACCATTACATTACAACGTACAACGTTGTATAGTATTACCTTTTAACGTATAACGTTATATAGTATTACCTTATAACGTATAACGTTATATTTGATTACCTTATAACGAATAACGTTATCTAGTATTAGCTTATAACGTATAACGGAATATAGTATTACCTTATAAGGTATAACGTAATATAGTTATAGCTTCTAACGTATAGCGTTATGTACTATTACCTTACAACGTATAACGTCATATAGTAATAGCTTCCTACTCTTAACGTTACATAGTAATACCTCCTATGGTATAACGTTACATAGTAGTACCTCCTATGGCATAACGTTGTATAATATTAACTTATAACGTACAACGTTATGTATTATTACCTTATAACGTATAATGTTATGTAGTATTACCTTATAACGTATAACGTTATGTACTATTACCTTATAACGTATAACGTCATATAGTAGTAGCTTCTGACGTATAATGTTATATAGTATTACCTTATAACTTATAACGTTATATAGTATTACTAAATAACGCACAAAGTTATATAGTATTTCCTTATAACGTATAACGTTATCTACTATTACCTTATAACGTACAACGTTGTATAGTATTACCTTTTAACGTATAACGTTATATAGTATTACCTTATAACGTATAACGTCATAGAGTAATAGCTTCTAACGTATAACGTTATATAGTATTACCTTATAACGTATAACGTCATAGAGTAATAGCTTCTAGCGTTTAACGTTATATAGTAATAGCTCAACGTATAAAGTTACATAGTAATAGCTTCTAACGTATAACGTTATATAGTATTACCTTATAAGGTATAACGTCATATAGTAATAGCTTCTAACGTATAACATTATGTATCATTACCTTACAACGTTTAACGTTATATAGTAATAGCTTCCAACGTATAACGTTACATAGTAATACCTCCTATGGCATAACTTTACATAGTAATACCTCCGATGGTATAACGTTGTATAATATTAACTTGCAACGTACAACGTTATATATTATTACCTTATAACGTATAATGTTATGTAGTATTACCTTATAACGTATAACGTTATGTACTATTACATTATAACGTACAACGTTGTATAGTATTACCTTTTAACGTATAACGTTATATAGAATTACCTTATAACGTATAACGTTATGTACTATTACCTTATAACGTATAACGTCATATAGTAATAGCTTCTGACATATAATGTTATATAGTATTACCTTATAACGTATAACGTTTTATTTGATTGCCTTATGACGAATAAAGTTATGTAGTACTACCTTATAAGGTATAACGCCATGTACTAATAGCTTCCTACGTATAACGCTAAAAATAGTAACACCTTATAAGGTATAACGTTATATAGTAATGCTTTCTAACGTATAACGTTATAAGCTATTACCTAATAAAGTACAAAGTTATATAGTATTACCTTATAAGGTATAACGTAATATAGTTATAGCTTCTAACGTATAACGTTGTGTACTATTACCTTACAACGTATAACGTCATATAGTAATAGCTTCCTACTTATAACGTTACATAGTAATACCTCCTATGGTATAACGTTACATAGTAGTACCTCCTATGGTATAACGTTGTATAATATTAACTTATAACGTACAACGTTATATATTATTACCTTATAACGTATAATGTTATGTAGTATTACCTTATAACGTATATCGTTATGTACTATTACCTTATAACGTATAACGTCATATAGTAATAGCTTCTGACGTATAATGTTATATCGTATTACCTTATAACGTATAACGTTATATTTGATTACCTTATAACGAATAAAGTTATGTAGTACTACCTTATAAGGTATAACGCCATGTAGTAATAGCCTCCTACGTATAACGTTAAATAGTATTACCTTATAAGGTATAACGTCATATAGTAATAGCTTCCAACTTATAAAGTTACATAGTAATAGTTTCTAACGTATAACGTTATATAGTATTACCTTATAAGGTATAACGTCATATAGTAATAGCTTCTAACCTATAACGTTATGTACCATTACCTTACAACGTATAACGTCATATAGTCTTACCTTATAAGGTATAACGTCATATAGTAATAGCTTCTAACGTATAACGTTATAAGCTATTACCTAATATGGTATAACGTTATACAGTGTTACCTTATAACGTATAACGTCATATAGTAGTAGCTTCTGACGTATAATGTTATATAGTATTACCTTATAACTTATAACGTTATATAGTATTACTAAATAACGTACAAAGTTATATAGTATTTCCCTATAACGTATAACGTTATCTAGTATTACCTTATAACGTACAACGTTATATAGTATTACCTTATAACGTATAACGTTATATAGTATTACCTTATAAGGTATAAAGTAATATAGTTATAGCTTCTAACGTATAACGTTATGTACCATTACCTTACAACGTATAACGTCATATAGTATTACCTTATAACGTATAACGTTATATAGTATTACCTTATAAGGTATAACGTAATATAGTTATAGCTTCTAACGTATAACGTTATGTACCATTACCTTACAACGTATAACGTCATATAGTCTTACCTTATAAGGTATAACGTCATATAGTAATACCTTCCAACGTATAACGTTATATAGTATTACCTGATAAGGAATAACGTCATATAGTAATAGCTTCTAACGTATAACGCTATATAGTATTACCTTATAGCGTAAAACGTCATATAGTAATAGCTTCTGACGTATAACGTTATATAGTATTACCTTATTAGGTATAACGTCATATAGTAATAGCTTCTAACGTATAACGTTATATAGTATTACCTTATAAGGTATAACGTAATATAGTTATAGCTACTAACGTATAACGTTATTTACTATTTCCTTACAACGTACAACGTTATATAGTATTACCTTATAACGTATAACGTTATATAGTATTACCTTATAACGTACAACGTTATATAGTATTACCTTATAACGTATAACGTTATCTAGTATTACCTTATAACGTACAACGTCATATAGTAATAGCTTCCAACGTATAAAGTTACATAGTAGTAGCTTCTAACGTTTAACGTTATATAGTATTACCTGATAAGGTATAACATCATATAGTAATAGCTTCTAACGTATAACGCTATATTGTATTACCTTATAACGTATAACGTAATATAGTTATAGCTTCTAACGTATAACGTTATGTACTATTACCTTACAACGTATAACGTCATATAGTAATAGCTTATAACGTATAACGTTATATAGTATTACCTTATTAGGTATAACGTCATATAGTAATAGCTTCTAACGTATAACGTTATGTACCATTACATTACAACGTACAACGTTGTATAGTATTACCTTTTAACGTATAACGTTATATAGTATTACCTTATAACGTATAACGTTATATTTGATTACCTTATAACGAATAAAGTTATGTAGTACTACCTTATAAGGTATAACGCCATGCAGAAATAGCTTCCTACGTACAACGTTATATAGTATTACCTCATAACGTATAACGTTATCTAGTATTACCTTATAACGTACAACGTTATATAGTATTACCTTATAACGTATAACGTTATCTAGTATTAGCTTATAACGTATAACGGAATATAGTATTACCTTATAAGGTATAACGTAATATAGTTATAGCTTCTAACGTATAGCGTTATGTACTATTACCTTACAACGTATAACGTCATATAGTAATAGCTTCCTACTCTTAACGTTACATAGTAATACCTCCTATGGTATAACGTTACATAGTAGTACCTCCTATGGCATAACGTTGTATAATATTAACTTATAACGTACAACGTTATGTATTATTACCTTATAACGTATAATGTTATGTAGTATTACCTTATAACGTATAACGTTATGTACTATTACCTTATAACGTATAACGTCATATAGTAGTAGCTTCTGACGTATAATGTTATATAGTATTACCTTATAACTTATAACGTTATATAGTATTACTAAATAACGCACAAAGTTATATAGTATTTCCTTATAACGTATAACGTTATCTACTATTACCTTATAACGTACAACGTTGTATAGTATTACCTTTTAACGTATAACGTTATATAGTATTACCTTATAACGTATAACGTCATAGAGTAATAGCTTCTAACGTATAACGTTATATAGTATTACCTTATAACGTATAACGTCATAGAGTAATAGCTTCTAGCGTTTAACGTTATATAGTAATAGCTCAACGTATAAAGTTACATAGTAATAGCTTCTAACGTATAACGTTATATAGTATTACCTTATAAGGTATAACGTCATATAGTAATAGCTTCTAATGTATGACATTATGTACCATTACCTTACAACGTTTAACGCTATATAGTAATAGCTTCCAACGTATAACATTACATAGTAATACCTCCTATGGCATAACTTTACATAGTAATACCTCCGATGGTATAACGTTGTATAATATTAACTTACAACGTACAACGTTATATATTATTACCTTATAACGTATAATGTTATGTAGTATTACCTTATAACGTATAACGTTATGTACTATTACATTATAACGTACAACGTTGTATAGTATTACCTTTTAACTTATAACGTTATATAGAATTACCTTATAACGTATAACGTTATGTACTATTACCTTATAACGTATAACGTCATATAGTAATAGCTTCTGACATATAATGTTATATAGTATTACCTTATAACGTATAACGTTTTATTTGATTACCTTATGACGAATAAAGTTATGTAGTACTACCTTATAAGGTATAACGCCATGTAGTAATAGCTTCCTACGTATAACGTTAAATAGTATTACCTTATAAGGTATAACGTTATATAGTAATGCCTTCTAACGTATAACGTTATAAGCTATTACCTAATAAAGTACAAAGTTATATAGTATTACCTTATAAGGTATAACGTAATATAGTTATAGCTTCTAACGTATAACGTTGTGTACTATTACCTTACAACGTATAACGTCATATAGTAATAGCTTCTAACGTATAACGTTATATAGTATTACCTTATTAGGTATAACGTCATATTGTAATAGCTTCTAACGTATAACGTTATGTACCATTACATTACAACGTACAACGTTGTATAGTATTACCTTTTAACGTATAACGTTATATAGTATTACCTTATAACGTATAACGTTATATTTGATTACCTTATAACGAATAAAGTTATGTAGTACTACCTTATAAGGTATAACGCCATGCAGAAATAGCTTCCTACGTACAACGTTATATAGTATTACCTCATAACGTATAACGTTATCTAGTATTACCTTATAACGTACAACGTTATATAGTATTACCTTATAACGTATAACGTTATCTAGTATTAGCTTATAACGTATAACGGAATATAGTATTACCTTATAAGGTATAACGTAATATAGTTATAGCTTCTAACGTATAGCGTTATGTACTATTACCTTACAACGTATAACGTCATATAGTAATAGCTTCCTACTCTTAACGTTACATAGTAATACCTCCTATGGTATAACGTTACATAGTAGTACCTCCTATGGCATAACGTTGTATAATATTAACTTATAACGTACAACGTTATGTATTATTACCTTATAACGTATAATGTTATGTAGTATTACCTTATAACGTATAACGTTATGTACTATTACCTTATAACGTATAACGTCATATAGTAGTAGCTTCTGACGTATAATGATATAGTATTACCTTATAACTTATAACGTTATATAGTATTACTAAATAACGCACAAAGTTATATAGTATTTCCTTATAACGTATAACGTTATCTACTATTACCTTATAACGTACAACGTTGTATAGTATTACCTTTTAACGTATAACGTTATATAGTATTACCTTATAACGTATAACGTCATAGAGTAATAGCTTCTAACGTATAACGTTATATAGTATTACCTTATAACGTATAACGTCATAGAGTAATAGCTTCTAGCGTTTAACGTTATATAGTAATAGCTCAACGTATAAAGTTACATAGTAATAGCTTCTAACGTATAACGTTATATAGTATTACCTTATAAGGTATAACGTCATATAGTAATAGCTTCTAATGTATGACATTATGTACCATTACCTTACAACGTTTAACGCTATATAGTAACAGCTTCCAACGTATAACATTACATAGTAATACCTCCTATGGCATAACTTTACATAGTAATACCTCCGATGGTATAACGTTGTATAATATTAACTTACAACGTACAACGTTATATATTATTACCTTATAACGTATAATGTTATGTAGTATTACCTTATAACGTATAACGTTATGTACTATTACATTATAACGTACAACGTTGTATAGTATTACCTTTTAACGTATAACGTTATATAGAATTACCTTATAACGTATAACGTTATGTACTATTACCTTATAACGTATAACGTCATATAGTAATAGCTTCTGACATATAATGTTATATAGTATTACCTTATAACGTATAACGTTTTATTTGATTACCTTATGACGAATAAAGTTATGTAGTACTACCTTATAAGGTATAACGCCATGTAGTAATAGCTTCCTACGTATAACGTTAAATAGTATTACCTTATAAGGTATAACGTTATATAGTAATGCCTTCTAACGTATAACGTTATAAGCTATTACCTAATAAAGTACAAAGTTATATAGTATTACCTTATAAGGTATAACGTAATATAGTTATAGCTTCTAACGTATAACGTTGTGTACTATTACCTTACAACGTATAACGTCATATAGTAATAGCTTCCTACTTATAACGTTACATAGTAATACCTCCTATGGTATAACGTTACATAGTAGTACCTCCTATGGTATAACGTTGTATAATATTAACTTATAACGTACAACGTTATATATTATTACCTTATAACGTATAATGTTATGTAGTATTACCTTATAACGTATATCGTTATGTACTATTACCTTATAACGTATAACGTCATATAGTAATAGCTTCTGACGTATAATGTTATATCGTATTACCTTATAACGTATAACGTTATATTTGATTACCTTATAACGAATAAAGTTATGTAGTACTACCTTATAAGGTATAACGCCATGTAGTAATAGCCTCCTACGTATAACGTTAAATAGTATTACCTTATAAGGTATAACGTCATATAGTAATAGCTTCCAACTTATAAAGTTACATAGTAATAGTTTCTAACGTATAACGTTATATAGTATTACCTTATAAGGTATAACGTCATATAGTAATAGCTTCTAACCTATAACGTTATGTACCATTACCTTACAACGTATAACGTCATATAGTCTTACCTTATAAGGTATAACGTCATATAGTAATAGCTTCTAACGTATAACGTTATAAGCTATTACCTAATAAGGTATAACGTTATACAGTGTTACCTTATAACGTATAACGTCATATAGTAGTAGCTTCTGACGTATAATGTTATATAGTATTACCTTATAACTTATAACGTTATATAGTATTACTAAATAACGTACAAAGTTATATAGTATTTCCCTATAACGTATAACGTTATCTAGTATTACCTTATAACGTACAACGTTATATAGTATTACCTTATAACGTATAACGTTATATAGTATTACCTTATAAGGTATAACGTAATATAGTTATAGCTTCTAACGTATAACGTTATGTACCATTACCTTACAACGTATAACGTCATATAGTATTACCTTATAACGTATAACGTTATATAGTATTACCTTATAAGGTATAACGTAATATAGTTATAGCTTCTAACGTATAACGTTATGTACCATTACCTTACAACGTATAACGTCATATAGTCTTACCTTATAAGGTATAACGTCATATAGTAATACCTTCCAACGTATAACGTTATATAGTATTACCTGATAAGGAATAACGTCATATAGTAATAGCTTCTAACGTATAACGCTATATAGTATTACCTTATAGCGTAAAACGTCATATAGTAATAGCTTCTGACGTATAACGTTATATAGTATTACCTTATTAGGTATAACGTCATATAGTAATAGCTTCTAACGTATAACGTTATATAGTATTACCTTATAAGGTATAACGTAATATAGTTATAGCTACTAACGTATAACGTTATTTACTATTTCCTTACAACGTACAACGTTATATAGTATTACCTTATAACGTATAACGTTATCTAGTATTACCTTATAACGTACAACGTTATATAGTATTACCTTATAACGTATAACGTTATCTAGTATTACCTTATAACGTACAACGTCATATAGTAATAGCTTCCAACGTATAAAGTTACATAGTAATAGCTTCTAACGTTTAACGTTATATAGTATTACCTTATAAGGTATAACGTCATATAGTAATAGCTTCTAACGTATAACGTTATGTACCATTACCTTACAACGTATAACGTCATACAGTTTTACCTTATAAGGTATAACGTCATATAGTAATAGCTTCTAACGTATAACGTTATGTACCATTACCTTACAACGTATAACGTTATATAGTATTACCTTATTAGGTATAACGTCATATAGTAATAGCTTCTAACGTATAACGTTATATAGTATTACCTTATAAGGTATAACGTAATATAGTTATAGCTACTAACGTATAACGTTATTTACTATTTCCTTACAACGTACAACGTTATATAGTATTACCTTATAACGTATAACGTTATCTAGTATTACCTTATAACGTACAACGTCATATAGTAATAGCTTCCAACGTATAAAGTTACATAGTAATAGCTTCTAACGTATAACGTTATATAGTACTACCTTATAAGGTATAACGTCATATAGTAATAGCTTCTAACGTATAACGTTATGTACCATTACCTTACAACGTTTAACGTCATATAGTAATAGCTTCCAACGTATAACGTTACATAGTAATACCTCCTACGGCATAACGTTCCATAGTAATACCTCCTATGGTATAACGTTGTATAATATTACCTTACAACGTACAACGTTATATATTATTACCTTATAACGTATAATGTTATGTAGTATTACCTTATAACGTATAACGTTATATAGTATTACCTTATAAGGTATAACGTCATATAGTAATAGCTTCTAACGTATAACGTTATGTACCATTACCTTACAAGGTATAACGTCATACAGTTTTACCTTATAAGGTATAACGTCATATAGTAATAGCTTCTAACGTATAACGTTATAAGCTATTACCTAATAAGGTATAACGTTATACAGTGTTACCTTATAACGTATAACGTCATTAAGTAGTAGCTTCTGACGTATAATGTTATATAGTATTACCTTATAACTTATAACGTTATATAGTATTACTAAATAACGTACAAAGTTATACAGTATTACCTTATAACGTATAACGTTATCTAGTATTACCTTATAACGTACAACGTCATATAGTAATAGCTTCTAACGTATAACGTTATATAGTATTACCTGATAAGGAATAACGTCATATAGTAATAGCTTCTAACGTATAACGCTATATAGTATTCACTTATAACGTAAAACGTCATATAGTAATAGCTTCTGACGTATAACGTTATATAGTATTACCTTATTAGGTATAACGTCATATAGTAATAGCTTCTAACATATAACGTTATATAGTATTACCTTATAAGGTATAACGTAATATAGTTATAGCTTCTAACGTATAATGTTATGTACTATTACCTTACAACGTATAACGTCATATAGTAATAGCTTCTAACGTATAACGTTATATAGTATTACCTTTTAACGTACAACGTCATATAGTATTACCTTATAACGTATAACATCATATAGTAATAGCTTCTGACGTATAACATTATATAGTACTTCCTTATAAGGTATAACGTCACATAGTAATGGCTTCTAACGTACAACATTATATAGTATTACCTTATAACGTATAACGTTATATTTGATTACCTTATAACGTATAAAGTTATGTAGTACTACCTTATAAGGTATAACGCCATGTAGTAATAGCTTCCTACGTATAACGTTAAATAGTATTACCTTATAAGGTATAACGTTATATAGGAATACCGTCTAACGTATAACGTTATAAGCTATTACCTCATAACGTACAACGTTATATAGTATTACCTTATAACGTATAACGTTATCTAGTATTACCTTATAACGTACAACGTTATATAGTATTACCGTATAACGTATAACGTTATCTAGTATTACCTTATAACGTACAACGTCATATAGTAATAGCTTCTAACGTATAACGTTATATAGTATTACCTGATAAGGTATAACGTCATATAGTAATAGCTTCTAACGCATAACGCTATATTGTATTACCTTATAACGTATAACGTCATATAGTAATAGCTTCTGACGTATAACGTTATATAGTATTACCTTATAACGTATAACGTTATATTTGATTACCTTATAACGTATAAAGTTATGTAGTACTACCTTACAAGGTATAATGCCATGTAGTAATAGCTTCCAACGTATAACGCTATATAGCATTACCTTATAACGTATAACGTTATATTTGATTACCTTATAACGTATAAAGTTATGTAGTACTACCTTATAAGGTATAACGCCATGTAGAAATAGCTTCCAACGTATAACGTTATATAGTATTACCTTATAAGGTATAACGTCATATAGTAATAGCTCCTATCGCATAACGTTACATAGTAATACCTCCTATGGTATAACGTTACATAGTAGTACCTCCTATGGTATAACGTTGTATAATATTAACTTATAACGTACAACGTTATATATTATTACCTTATAACGTATAATGTTATGTAGTATTACATTATAACGTATAACGTTATGTACTATTACCTTATAACGTATAACGTCATATAGTAATAGCTTCTGACGTATAATGTTATATAGTATTACCTTATAACGTATAACGTTATCTAGTATTACCTTATAACGTATAACGTTATGTACCATTACCTTACAACGTATAACGACATATAGTAATAGCTTCCAACGTATAACGTTACATAGTAAAACCTCCTATGGTATAACGTTACATAGTAGTACCTCCTATGGTATAACGTTGTATAATATTAACTTATATCGTACAACGTTATATATTATTACCTTATAACGAATAAAGTTAAGTAGTACTACCTTATTAGGTATAACGCCATGTAGTAATAGCTTCCTACGTATAACGTTATCTAGTATTACCTTATAACGTATAACGTCATATAGTAATAGCTTCTAACGTACAACGTTATAAAGTATTACCTTATAAGGTATAACGTCATATAGTCATAGCTTTTAACGTATAACGTTATATAGTATTACCTTATAACGTATAACGTCATATAGTAATAGCTTCTAACGTATAACGTTAAATAGTATTACCTTATAACGTACAACGTCATAGAGTAATAGCTTCTAACGTATAACGTTATATAGTATTACCTTATAACGTATAACGTCATAGAGTAATAGCTTCTAACGTTTAACGTTATATAGTAATAGCTTCCAACGTATAAAGTTACATAGTAATAGCTTCTAACGTATAACGTTATATAGTACTACCTTATAAGGTATAACGTCATATAGTAATAGCTTCTAACGTATAACGTTATGTACCATTACCTTACAACGTTTAACGTCATATAGTAATAGCTTCCAACGTATAACGTTACATAGTAATACCTCCTACGGCATAACGTTCCATAGTAATACCTCCTATGGTATAACGTTGTATAATATTACCTTACAACGTACAACGTTATATATTATTACCTTATAACGTATAATGTTATGTAGTATTACCTTATAACGTATAACGTTATATAGTATTACCTTATAAGGTATAACGTCATATAGTAATAGCTTCTAACGTATAACGTTATGTACCATTACCTTACAAGGTATAACGTCATACAGTTTTACCTTATAAGGTATAACGTCATATAGTAATAGCTTCTAACGTATAACGTTATAAGCTATTACCTAATAAGGTATAACGTTATACAGTGTTACCTTATAACGTATAACGTCATTAAGTAGTAGCTTCTGACGTATAATGTTATATAGTATTACCTTATAACTTATAACGTTATATAGTATTACTAAATAACGTAGAAAGTTATACAGTATTACCTTATAACGTATAACGTTATCTAGTATTACCTTATAACGTACAACGTCATATAGTAATAGCTTCTAACGTATAACGTTATATAGTACTACCTGATAAGGAATAACGTCATATAGTAATAGCTACTAACGTATAACGCTATATAGTATTCACTTATAACGTATAACGTCATATATTAATAGCTTCTGACGTATAACATTATATAGTACTACCTTATAAGGTATAACGTCATATGGTAGTGGCTTCTAACGTACAACGTTATATAGTATTACATTATAACGTATAACGTTATCTAGTATTACCTTATAACGTACAACGTCATATAGTAATAGCTTCCAACGTATAAAGTTACATAGTAATAGCTTCTAACGTATAACGTTATATAGTATTACCTTATAAGGTATAACGTCATATAGTAATAGCTTCTAACGTATAACGTTATGTACCATTACCTTATAACGTATAACGTCATATAGTCTTACCTTATAAGGTATAACGTCATATAGTAATAGCTTCTAACGTATAACGTTATAAGCTATTACCTAATAAGGTATAACGTTATACAGTGTTACCTTATAACGTATAACGTCATATAGTAGTAGCTTCTGACGTATAATGTTATATAGTATTACCTTATAACTTATAACGTTATATAGTATTACTAAATAACGTACAAAGTTATATAGTATTTCCCTATAACGTATAACGTTATCTAGTATTACCTTATAACGTATAACGTTATGTACCATTACCTTACAACGTATAACGACATATAGTAATAGCTTCCAACGTATAACGTTACATAGTAATACCTCCTATGGAATAACGTTACATAGTAGTACCTCCTATGGTATAACGTTGTATAATATTAACTTATATCGTACAACGTTATATATTATTACCTTATAACGAATAAAGTTAAGTAGTACTACCTTATTAGGTATAACGCCATGTAGTAATAGCTTCCTACGTATAACGTTATCTAGTATTACCTTATAACGTATAACGTCATATAGTAATAGCTTCTAACGTACAACGTTATAAAGTATTACCTTATAAGGTATAACGTCATATAGTCATAGCTTTTAACGTATAACGTTATATAGTATTACCTTATAACGTATAACGTCATATAGTAATAGCTTCTAACGTATAACGTTAAATAGTATTACCTTATAACGTACAACGTCATAGAGTAATAGCTTCTAACGTATAACGTTATATAGTATTACCTTATAACGTATAACGTCATAGAGTAATAGCTTCTAACGTTTAACGTTATATAGTAATAGCTTCCAACGTATAAAGTTACATAGTAATAGCTTCTAACGTATAACGTTATATAGTACTACCTTATAAGGTATAACGTCATATAGTAATAGCTTCTAACGTATAACGTTATGTACCATTACCTTACAACGTTTAACGTCATATAGTAATAGCTTCCAACGTATAACGTTACATAGTAATACCTCCTACGGCATAACGTTCCATAGTAATACCTCCTATGGTATAACGTTGTATAATATTACCTTACAACGTACAACGTTATATATTATTACCTTATAACGTATAATGTTATGTAGTATTACCTTATAACGTATAACGTTATATAGTATTACCTTATAAGGTATAACGTCATATAGTAATAGCTTCTAACGTATAACGTTATGTACCATTACCTTACATGGTATAACGTCATACAGTTTTACCTTATAAGGTATAACGTCATATAGTAATAGCTTCTAACGTATAACGTTATAAGCTATTACCTAATAAGGTATAACGTTATACAGTGTTACCTTATAACGTATAACGTCATTAAGTAGTAGCTTCTGACGTATAATGTTATATAGTATTACCTTATAACTTATAACGTTATATAGTATTACTAAATAACGTAGAAAGTTATACAGTATTACCTTATAACGTATAACGTTATCTAGTATTACCTTATAACGTACAACGTCATATAGTAATAGCTTCTAACGTATAACGTTATATAGTACTACCTGATAAGGAATAACGTCATATAGTAATAGCTACTAACGTATAACGCTATATAGTATTCACTTATAACGTATAACGTCATATATTAATAGCTTCTGACGTATAACATTATATAGTACTACCTTATAAGGTATAACGTCATATGGTAGTGGCTTCTAACGTACAACGTTATATAGTATTACATTATAACGTATAACGTTATCTAGTATTACCTTATAACGTACAACGTCATATAGTAATAGCTTCCAACGTATAAAGTTACATAGTAATAGCTTCTAACGTATAACGTTATATAGTATTACCTTATAAGGTATAACGTCATATAGTAATAGCTTCTAACGTATAACGTTATGTACCATTACCTTATAACGTATAACGTCATATAGTCTTACCTTATAAGGTATAACGTCATATAGTAATAGCTTCTAACGTATAACGTTATAAGCTATTACCTAATAAGGTATAACGTTATACAGTGTTACCTTATAACGTATAACGTCATATAGTAGTAGCTTCTGACGTATAATGTTATATAGTATTACCTTATAACTTATAACGTTATATAGTATTACTAAATAACGTACAAAGTTATATAGTATTTCCCTATAACGTATAACGTTATCTAGTATTACCTTATAACGTACAACGTTATATAGTATTACCTTATAACGTATAACGTTATATAGTATTACCATATAAGGTATAACGTAATATAGTTATAGCTTCTAACGTATAACGTTATGTACCATTACCTTACAACGTATAACGTCATATAGTCTTACCTTATAAGGTATAACGTCATATAGTAATACCTTCCAACGTATAACGTTATATAGAATTACCTGATAAGGAATAACGTCATATAGTAATAGCTTCTAACGTATAACGCTATATAGTATTACCTTATAGCGTAAAACGTCATATAGTAATAGCTTCTGACGTATAACGTTATATAGTATTACCTTATTAGGTATAACGCCATATAGTAATAGCTTCTAACGTATAACGTTATATAGTATTACCTTATAAGGTATAACGTAATATAGTTATAGCTACTAACGTATAACGTTATTTACTATTTCCTTACAACGTACAACGTTATATAGTATTACCTTATAACTTATAACGTTATATAGTATTACTAAATAACGTACAAAGTCATACAGTATTACCTTATAACGTATAACGTTATCTAGTATTACCTTATAACGTACAACGTCATATTGTAATAGCTTCTAACGTATAACGTTATATAGTATTACCTGATAAGGAATAAATTCATATAGTAATAGCTTCTAACGTATAACGCTATATAGTATTCACTTATAACGTAAAACGTCATATAGTATTAGCTTCTGACGTATAACGTTATATAGTATTACCTTATAACGTATAACGTCATAGAGTAATAGCTTCTAACGTATAACGTTATATTGTATTACCTTATAACGTATAACGTCATAGAGTAATAGCTTCTAACGTATAACGTTATATAGTATTACCTTATGACGTATAACGTCATATAGTATTACCTTATAACGTATAATGTTATATAGTATTACCTTATAACGTATAACGTCATAGAGTAATAGCTTCTAACGTATAACGTTATACAGTATTACCTTATAACGTATAACGTCATATAGTAATAGCTTCTAACGTATAAGGTTAAATAGTATTACCTTATAACGTACAACGTCATAGAGTAATAGCTTCTAACGCATAACGTTATATAGCATCACCTTATAAGGTATAACGTCATATAGTAATAGCTTCTAACGTATAAGGTTAAATAGTATTACCTTATAACGTACAACGTCATAAAGTAATAGCTTCTAACGCATAACGTTATATAGTATCACCTTATAACGTACAACGTTATCTAGTATTACCGTATAACGTATAACGTCATAGAGTAATAGCTTCTAACGTATAACGTTATATAGTATTACCTTATAAGGTATAACGTAATATAGTCATAGCTTCTAACGTTTAACGTTATGTACTATTACCTTACAACATATAACGTCATATAGTAATAGCTTCCTACTTATAGCGTTGCATAGTAATACCTCCTATGGTATAACGTTGTATAATACTAACTGATAACGTACAACGTTATATATTATTACCTTATAACGAATAATGTTATATAGTATTACTTTATAACGTATAACGTTATATAGTATTACTCAATAACGTACAAAGTTATACAGTATTACCTTATAACGTATAACGTTATATTTGATTACCTTATAACGTATAAAGTTATGTAGTACTACCTTATAAGTTATAACGCCATGTAGTAATAGCTTCCTACGTATAACGTTAAATAGTATTACCTTATAACGTATAACGTTATCTAGTATTACCTTATAACGTACAACGTTATCTAGTATTACCTTATAACGTACATCGTCATATAGTAATAGCTTCTAACGTATAACGTTATATAGTATTACCTTATTAGGTATAACGTCATATAGTAATAGCTTCTAACGTATAACGTTATGTACCATTACATTACAACGTACAACGTTGTATAGTATTACCTTTTAACGTATAACGTTATATAGTATTACCTTATAACGTATAACGTTATATTTGATTACCTTATAACGAATAAAGTTATGTAGTACTACCTTATAAGGTATAACGCCATGCAGAAATAGCTTCCTACGTACAACGTTATATAGTTTTACCTCATAACGTATAACGTTATCTAGTATTACCTTATAACGTACAACGTTATATAGTATTACCTTATAACGTATAACGTTATCTAGTATTAGCTTATAACGTATAACGGAATATAGTATTACCTTATAAGGTATAACGTAATATAGTTATAGCTTCTAACGTATAGCGTTATGTACTATTACCTTACAACGTATAACGTCATATAGTAATAGCTTCCTACTCTTAACGTTACATAGTAATACCTCCTATGGTATAACGTTACATAGTAGTACCTCCTATGGCATAACGTTGTATAATATTAACTTATAACGTACAACGTTATGTATTATTACCTTATAACGTATAATGTTATGTAGTATTACCTTATAACGTATAACGTTATGTACTATTACCTTATAACGTATAACGTCATATAGTAGTAGCTTCTGACGTATAATGTTATATAGTATTACCTTATAACTTATAACGTTATATAGTATTACTAAATAACGCACAAAGTTATATAGTATTTCCTTATAACGTATAACGTCATAGAGTAATAGCTTCTAACGTATAACGTTATATAGTATTACCTTATAACGTATAACGTCATAGAGTAATAGCTTCTAGCGTTTAACGTTATATAGTAATAGCTCAACGTATAAAGTTACATAGTAATAGCTTCTAACGTATAACGTTATACAGTATTACCTTATAAGGTATAACGTCATATAGTAATAGCTTCTAATGTATGACATTATGTACCATTACCTTACAACGTTTAACGCTATATAGTAATAGCTTCCAACGTATAACATTACATAGTAATACCTCCTATGGCATAACTTTACATAGTAATACCTCCGATGGTATAACGTTGTATAATATTAACTTACAACGTACAACGTTATATATTATTACCTTATAACGTATAATGTTATGTAGTATTACCTTATAACGTATAACGTTATGTACTATTACATTATAACGTACAACGTTGTATAGTATTACCTTTTAACGTATAACGTTATATAGAATTACCTTATAACGTATAACGTTATGTACTATTACCTTATAACGTATAACGTCATATAGTAATAGCTTCTGACATATAATGTTATATAGTATTACCTTATAACGTATAACGTTTTATTTGATTACCTTATGACGAATAAAGTTATGTAGTACTACCTTATAAGGTATAACGCCATGTAGTAATAGCTTCCTACGTATAACGTTAAATAGTATTACCTTATAAGGTATAACGTTATATAGTAATGCCTTCTAACGTATAACGTTATAAGCTATTACCTAATAAAGTACAAAGTTATATAGTATTACCTTATAAGGTATAACGTAATATAGTTATAGCTTCTAACGTATAACGTTGTGTACTATTACCTTACAACGTATAACGTCATATAGTAATAGCTTCCTACTTATAACGTTACATAGTAATACCTCCTATGGTATAACGTTACATAGTAGTACCTCCTATGGTATAACGTTGTATAATATTAACTTATAACGTACAACGTTATATATTATTACCTTATAACGTATAATGTTATGTAGTATTACCTTATAACGTATATCGTTATGTACTATTACCTTATAACGTATAACGTCATATAGTAATAGCTTCTGACGTATAATGTTATATCGTATTACCTTATAACGTATAACGTTATATTTGATTACCTTATAACGAATAAAGTTATGTAGTACTACCTTATAAGGTATAACGCCATGTAGTAATAGCCTCCTACGTATAACGTTAAATAGTATTACCTTATAAGGTATAACGTCATATAGTAATAGCTTCCAACTTATAAAGTTACATAGTAATAGTTTCTAACGTATAACGTTATATAGTATTACCTTATAAGGTATAACGTCATATAGTAATAGCTTCTAACCTATAACGTTATGTACCATTACCTTACAACGTATAACGTCATATAGTCTTACCTTATAAGGTATAACGTCATATAGTAATAGCTTCTAACGTATAACGTTATAAGCTATTACCTAATAAGGTATAACGTTATACAGTGTTACCTTATAACGTATAACGTCATATAGTAGTAGCTTCTGACGTATAATGTTATATAGTATTACCTTATAACTTATAACGTTATATAGTATTACTAAATAACGTACAAAGTTATATAGTATTTCCCTATAACGTATAACGTTATCTAGTATTACCTTATAACGTACAACGTTATATAGTATTACCTTATAACGTATAACGTTATATAGTATTACCTTATAAGGTATAACGTAATATAGTTATAGCTTCTAACGTATAACGTTATGTACCATTACCTTACAACGTATAACGTCATATAGTATTACCTTATAACGTATAACGTTATATAGTATTACCTTATAAGGTATAACGTAATATAGTTATAGCTTCTAACGTATAACGTTATGTACCATTACCTTACAACGTATAACGTCATATAGTCTTACCTTATAAGGTATAACGTCATATAGTAATACCTTCCAACGTATAACGTTATATAGTATTACCTGATAAGGAATAACGTCATATAGTAATAGCTTCTAACGTATAACGCTATATAGTATTACCTTATAGCGTAAAACGTCATATAGTAATAGCTTCTGACGTATAACGTTATATAGTATTACCTTATTAGGTATAACGTCATATAGTAATAGCTTCTAACGTATAACGTTATATAGTATTACCTTATAAGGTATAACGTAATATAGTTATAGCTACTAACGTATAACGTTATTTACTATTTCCTTACAACGTACAACGTTATATAGTATTACCTTATAACGTATAACGTTATCTAGTATTACCTTATAACGTACAACGTTATATAGTATTACCTTATAACGTATAACGTTATCTAGTATTACCTTATAACGTACAACGTCATATAGTAATAGCTTCCAACGTATAAAGTTACATAGTAATAGCTTCTAACGTTTAACGTTATATAGTATTACCTGATAAGGTATAACATCATATAGTAATAGCTTCTAACGTATAACGCTATATTGTATTACCTTATAACGTATAACGTAATATAGTTATAGCTTCTAACGTATAACGTTATGTACTATTACCTTACAACGTATAACGTCATATAGTAATAGCTTCTAACGTATAACGTTATATAGTATTACCTTATTAGGTATAACGTCATATAGTAATAGCTTCTAACGTATAACGTTATGTACAATTACATTACAACGTACAACGTTGTATAGTATTACCTTTTAACGTATAACGTTATATAGTATTACCTTATAACGTATAACGTTATATTTGATTACCTTATAACGAATAAAGTTATGTAGTACTACCTTATAAGGTATAACGCCATGCAGAAATAGCTTCCTACGTACAACGTTATATAGTATTACCTCATAACGTATAACGTTATCTAGTATTACCTTATAACGTACAACGTTATATAGTATTACCTTATAACGTATAACGTTATCTAGTATTAGCTTATAACGTATAACGGAATATAGTATTACCTTATAAGGTATAACGTAATATAGTTATAGCTTCTAACGTATAGCGTTATGTACTATTACCTTACAACGTATAACGTCATATAGTAATAGCTTCCTACTCTTAACGTTACATAGTAATACCTCCTATGGTATAACGTTACATAGTAGTACCTCCTATGGCATAACGTTGTATAATATTAACTTATAACGTACAACGTTATGTATTATTACCTTATAACGTATAATGTTATGTAGTATTACCTTATAACGTATAACGTTATGTACTATTACCTTATAACGTATAACGTCATATAGTAGTAGCTTCTGACGTATAATGTTATATAGTATTACCTTATAACTTATAACGTTATATAGTATTACTAAATAACGCACAAAGTTATATAGTATTTCCTTATAACGTATAACGTTATCTACTATTACCTTATAACGTACAACGTTGTATAGTATTACCTTTTAACGTATAACGTTATATAGTATTACCTTATAACGTATAACGTCATAGAGTAATAGCTTCTAACGTATAACGTTATATAGTATTACCTTATAACGTATAACGTCATAGAGTAATAGCTTCTAGCGTTTAACGTTATATAGTAATAGCTCAACGTATAAAGTTACATAGTAATAGCTTCTAACGTATAACGTTATATAGTATTACCTTATAAGGTATAACGTCATATAGTAATAGCTTCTAATGTATGACATTATGTACCATTACCTTACAACGTTTAACGCTATATAGTAATAGCTTCCAACGTATAACATTACATAGTAATACCTCCTATGGCATAACTTTACATAGTAATACCTCCGATGGTATAACGTTGTATAATATTAACTTACAACGTACAACGTTATATATTATTACCTTATAACGTATAATGTTATGTAGTATTACCTTATAACGTATAACGTTATGTACTATTACATTATAACGTACAACGTTGTATAGTATTACCTTTTAACGTATAACGTTATATAGAATTACCTTATAACGTATAACGTTATGTACTATTACCTTATAACGTATAACGTCATATAGTAATAGCTTCTGACATATAATGTTATATAGTATTACCTTATAACGTATAACGTTTTATTTGATTACCTTATGACGAATAAAGTTATGTAGTACTACCTTATAAGGTATAACGCCATGTAGTAATAGCTTCCTACGTATAACGTTAAATAGTATTACCTTATAAGGTATAACGTTATATAGTAATGCCTTCTAACGTATAACGTTATAAGCTATTACCTAATAAAGTACAAAGTTATATAGTATTACCTTATAAGGTATAACGTAATATAGTTATAGCTTCTAACGTATAACGTTGTGTACTATTACCTTACAACGTATAACGTCATATAGTAATAGCTTCCTACTTATAACGTTACATAGTAATACCTCCTATGGTATAACGTTACATAGTAGTACCTCCTATGGTATAACGTTGTATAATATTAACTTATAACGTACAACGTTATATATTATTACCTTATAACGTATAATGTTATGTAGTATTACCTTATAACGTATATCGTTATGTACTATTACCTTATAACGTATAACGTCATATAGTAATAGCTTCTGACGTATAATGTTATATCGTATTACCTTATAACGTATAACGTTATATTTGATTACCTTATAACGAATAAAGTTATGTAGTACTACCTTATAAGGTATAACGCCATGTAGTAATAGCCTCCTACGTATAACGTTAAATAGTATTACCTTATAAGGTATAACGTCATATAGTAATAGCTTCCAACTTATAAAGTTACATAGTAATAGTTTCTAACGTATAACGTTATATAGTATTACCTTATAAGGTATAACGTCATATAGTAATAGCTTCTAACCTATAACGTTATGTACCATTACCTTACAACGTATAACGTCATATAGTCTTACCTTATAAGGTATAACGTCATATAGTAATAGCTTCTAACGTATAACGTTATAAGCTATTACCTAATAAGGTATAACGTTATACAGTGTTACCTTATAACGTATAACGTCATATAGTAGTAGCTTCTGACGTATAATGTTATATAGTATTACCTTATAACTTATAACGTTATATAGTATTACTAAATAACGTACAAAGTTATATAGTATTTCCCTATAACGTATAACGTTATCTAGTATTACCTTATAACGTACAACGTTATATAGTATTACCTTATAACGTATAACGTTATATAGTATTACCTTATAAGGTATAACGTAATATAGTTATAGCTTCTAACGTATAACGTTATGTACCATTACCTTACAACGTATAACGTCATATAGTATTACCTTATAACGTATAACGTTATATAGTATTACCTTATAAGGTATAACGTAATATAGTTATAGCTTCTAACGTATAACGTTATGTACCATTACCTTACAACGTATAACGTCATATAGTCTTACCTTATAAGGTATAACGTCATATAGTAATACCTTCCAACGTATAACGTTATATAGTATTACCTGATAAGGAATAACGTCATATAGTAATAGCTTCTAACGTATAACGCTATATAGTATTACCTTATAGCGTAAAACGTCATATAGTAATAGCTTCTGACGTATAACGTTATATAGTATTACCTTATTAGGTATAACGTCATATAGTAATAGCTTCTAACGTATAACGTTATATAGTATTACCTTATAAGGTATAACGTAATATAGTTATAGCTACTAACGTATAACGTTATTTACTATTTCCTTACAACGTACAACGTTATATAGTATTACCTTATAACGTATAACGTTATCTAGTATTACCTTATAACGTACAACGTTATATAGTATTACCTTATAACGTATAACGTTATCTAGTATTACCTTATAACGTACAACGTCATATAGTAATAGCTTCCAACGTATAAAGTTACATAGTAATAGCTTCTAACGTTTAACGTTATATAGTATTACCTTATAAGGTATAACGTCATATAGTAATAGCTTCTAACGTATAACGTTATGTACCATTACCTTACAACGTATAACGTCATACAGTTTTACCTTATAAGGTATAACGTCATATAGTAATAGCTTCTAACGTATAACGTTATAAGCTATTACCTAATAAGGTATAGCGTTATACAGTGTTACCTTATAACGTATAACGTCATTAAGTAGTAGCTTCTGACGTATAATGTTATACAGTATTACCTTATAACTTATAACGTTATATAGTATTACTAAATAACGTACAAAGTTATACAGTATTACCTTATAACGTATAACGTTATCTAGTATTACCTTATAACGTACAACGTCATATAGTAATAGCTTCTAACGTATAACGTTATATAGTATTACCTGATAAGGAATAACGTCATATAGTAATAGCTTCTAACGTATAACGCTATATAGTATTCACTTATAACGTAAAACGTCATATAGTAATAGCTTCTGACGTATAACGTTATATAGTATTACCTTATTAGGTATAACGTCATATAGTAATAGCTTCTAACGTATAACGTTATATAGTATTACCTTATAAGGTATAACGTAATATAGTTATAGCTTCTAACGTATAATGTTATGTACTATTACCTTACAACGTATAACGTCATATAGTAATAGCTTCTAACGTATAACGTTATATAGTATTACCTTTTAACGTACAACGTCATATAGTATTACCTTATAACGTATAACATCATATAGTAATAGCTTCTGACGTATAACATTATATAGTACTTCCTTATAAGGTATAACGTCACATAGTAATGGCTTCTAACGTACAACATTATATAGTATTACCTTATAACGTATAACGTTATATTTGATTACCTTATAACGTATAAAGTTATGTAGTACTACCTTATAAGGTATAACGCCATGTAGTAATAGCTTCCTACGTATAACGTTAAATAGTATTACCTTATAAGGTATAACGTTATATAGGAATACCGTCTAACGTATAACGTTATAAGCTATTACCTCATAACGTACAACGTTATATAGTATTACCTTATAACGTATAACGTTATCTAGTATTACCTTATAACGTACAACGTTATATAGTATTACCGTATAACGTATAACGTTATCTAGTATTACCTTATAACGTACAACGTCATATAGTAATAGCTTCTAACGTATAACGTTATATAGTATTACCTGATAAGGTATAACGTCATATAGTAATAGCTTCTAACGCATAACGCTATATTGTATTACCTTATAACGTATAACGTCATATAGTAATAGCTTCTGACGTATAACGTTATATAGTATTACCTTATAACGTATAACGTTATATTTGATTACCTTATAACGTATAAAGTTATGTAGTACTACCTTACAAGGTATAACGCCATGTAGTAATAGCTTCCAACGTATAACGTTATATAGCATTACCTTATAACGTATAACGTTATATTTGATTACCTTATAACGTATAAAGTTATGTAGTACTACCTTATAAGGTATAACGCCATGTAGAAATAGCTTCCAACGTATAACGTTATATAGTATTACCTTATAAGGTATAACGTCATATAGTAATAGCTCCTATCGCATAACGTTACATAGTAATACCTCCTATGGTATAACGTTACATAGTAGTACCTCCTATGGTATAACGTTGTATAATATTAACTTATAACGTACAACGTTATATATTATTACCTTATAACGTATAATGTTATGTAGTATTACATTATAACGAATAACGTTATGTACCATTACCTTACAACGTATAACGACATATAGTAATAGCTTCCAACGTATAACGTTACATAGTAATACCTCCTATGGTATAACGTTACATAGTAGTACCTCCTATGGTATAACGTTGTATAATATTAACTTATATCGTACAACGTTATATATTATTACCTTATAACGAATAAAGTTAAGTAGTACTACCTTATTAGGTATAACGCCATGTAGTAATAGCTTCCTACGTATAACGTTATCTAGTATTACCTTATAACGTATAACGTCATATAGTAATAGCTTCTAACGTACAACGTTATAAAGTATTACCTTATAAGGTATAACGTCATATAGTCATAGCTTTTAACGTATAACGTTATATAGTATTACCTTATAACGTATAACGTCATATAGTAATAGCTTCTAACGTATAACGTTAAATAGTATTACCTTATAACGTACAACGTCATAGAGTAATAGCTTCTAACGTATAACGTTATATAGTATTACCTTATAACGTACAACGTCATAGAGTAATAGCTTCTAACGTATAACGTTATATAGTATTACCTTATAACGTATAACGTCATAGAGTAATAGCTTCTAACGTTTAACGTTATATAGTAATAGCTTCCAACGTATAAAGTTACATAGTAATAGCTTCTAACGTATAACGTTATATAGTACTACCTTATAAGGTATAACGTCATATAGTAATAGCTTCTAACGTATAACGTTATGTACCATTACCTTACAACGTTTAACGTCATATAGTAATAGCTTCCAACGTATAACGTTACATAGTAATACCTCCTACGGCATAACGTTCCATAGTAATACCTCCTATGGTATAACGTTGTATAATATTACCTTACAACGTACAACGTTATATATTATTACCTTATAACGTATAATGTTATGTAGTATTACCTTATAACGTATAACGTTATATAGTATTACCTTATAAGGTATAACGTCATATAGTAATAGCTTCTAACGTATAACGTTATGTACCATTACCTTACAAGGTATAACGTCATACAGTTTTACCTTATAAGGTATAACGTCATATAGTAATAGCTTCTAACGTATAACGTTATAAGCTATTACCTAATAAGGTATAACGTTATACAGTGTTACCTTATAACGTATAACGTCATTAAGTAGTAGCTTCTGACGTATAATGTTATATAGTATTACCTTATAACTTATAACGTTATATAGTATTACTAAATAACGTAGAAAGTTATACAGTATTACCTTATAACGTATAACGTTATCTAGTATTACCTTATAACGTACAACGTCATATAGTAATAGCTTCCAACGTATAAAGTTACATAGTAATAGCTTCTAACGTATAACGTTATATAGTATTACCTTATAAGGTATAACGTCATATAGTAATAGCTTCTAACGTATAACGTTATGTACCATTACCTTATAACGTATAACGTCATATAGTCTTACCTTATAAGGTATAACGTCATATAGTAATAGCTTCTAACGTATAACGTTATAAGCTATTACCTAATAAGGTATAACGTTATACAGTGTTACCTTATAACGTATAACGTCATATAGTAGTAGCTTCTGACGTATAATGTTATATAGTATTACCTTATAACTTATAACGTTATATAGTATTACTAAATAACGTACAAAGTTATATAGTATTTCCCTATAACGTATAACGTTATCTAGTATTACCTTATAACGTACAACGTTATATAGTATTACCTTATAACGTATAACGTTATATAGTATTACCATATAAGGTATAACGTAATATAGTTATAGCTTCTAACGTATAACGTTATGTACCATTACCTTACAACGTATAACGTCATATAGTCTTACCTTATAAGGTATAACGTCATATAGTAATACCTTCCAACGTATAACGTTATATAGAATTACCTGATAAGGAATAACGTCATATAGTAATAGCTTCTAACGTATAACGCTATATAGTATTACCTTATAGCGTAAAACGTCATATAGTAATAGCTTCTGACGTATAACGTTATATAGTATTACCTTATTAGGTATAACGTCATATAGTAATAGCTTCTAACGTATAACGTTATATAGTATTACCTTATAAGGTATAACGTAATATAGTTATAGCTACTAACGTATAACGTTATTTACTATTTCCTTACAACGTACAACGTTATATAGTATTACCTTATAACTTATAACGTTATATAGTATTACTAAATAACGTACAAAGTCATACAGTATTACCTTATAACGTATAACGTTATCTAGTATTACCTTATAACGTACAACGTCATATTGTAATAGCTTCTAACGTATAACGTTATATAGTATTACCTGATAAGGAATAAATTCATATAGTAATAGCTTCTAACGTATAACGCTATATAGTATTCACTTATAACGTAAAACGTCATATAGTATTAGCTTCTGACGTATAACGTTATATAGTATTACCTTATTAGGTATAACGTCATATAGTAATAGCTTCTAACGTATAACGTTATATAGTATTACCGTATAAGGTATAACGTAATATAGTTATAGCTTCTAACGTATAATGTTATGTACTATTACCTTACAACGTATAACGTCATATAGTAATAGCTTCTAACGTATAACGTTATATAGTATTACCTTTTAACGTACAACGTTATATAGTATTACCTTATAACGTATAACATCATATAGTAGTAGCTTCTGACGTATAACATTATATAGTACTACCTTATAAGGTATAACGTCACATAGTAATGGCTTCTAACGTACAACATTATATAGTATTACCTTATAACGTATAACGTTATGTTTGATTACCTTATAACGTATAAAGTTATGTAGTACTACCTTATAAGGTATAACGCCATGTAGTAATAGCTTCCTACGTATAACGTTAAATAGTATTACCTTATAAGGTATAACGTTATATAGGAATACCGTCTAACGTATAACGTTATAAGCTATTACCTCATAACGTACAACGTTATATAGTATTACCTTATAACGTATAACGTTATCTAGTATTACCTTATAACGTACAACGTTATATAGTATTACCGTATAACGTATAACGTTATCTAGTATTACCTTATAACGTACAACGTCATATAGTAATAGCTTCTAACGTATAACGTTATATAGTATTACCTGATAAGGTATAACGTCATATAGTAATAGCTTCTAACGTATAACGCTATATTGTATTACCTTATAACGTATAACGTCATATAGTAATAGCTTCTGACGTATAACGTTATATAGTATTACCTTATAACGTATAACGTTATATTTGATTACCTTATAACGTATAAAGTTATGTAGTACTACCTTATAAGGTATAACGCCATGTAGTAATAGCTTCCAACGTATAACGTTATATAGTATTACCTTATAACGTATAACGTTATATTTGATTACCTTATAACGTATAAAGTTATGTAGTACTACCTTATAAGGTATAACGCCATGTAGTAATAGCTTCCAACGTATAACGTTATATAGTATTACCTTATAAGGTATAACGTCATATAGTAATAGCTTCTAACGTATAACGTTATGTACCATTACCTTATAACGTATAACGTCATATAGTCTTACCTTATAAGGTATAACGTCATATAGTAATAGCTTCTAACGTATAACGTTATAAGCTATTACCTAATAAGGTATAACGTTATACAGTGTTACCTTATAACGTATAACGTCATATAGTAGTAGCTTCTGACGTATAATGTTATATAGTATTACCTTATAACTTATAACGTTATATAGTATTACTAAATAACGTACAAAGTTATATAGTATTTCCCTATAACGTATAACGTTATCTAGTATTACCTTATAACGTACAACGTTATATAGTATTACCTTATAACGTATAACGTTATATAGTATTACCTTATAAGGTATAACGTAATATAGTTATAGCTTCTAACGTATAACGTTATGTACCATTACCTTACAACGTATAACGTCATATAGTCTTACCTTATAAGGTATAACGTCATATAGTAATACCTTCCAACGTATAACGTTATATAGAATTACCTGATAAGGAATAACGTCATATAGTAATAGCTTCTAACGTATAACGCTATATAGTATTACCTTATAGCGTAAAACGTCATATAGTAATAGCTTCTGACGTATAACGTTATATAGTATTACCTTATTGGGTATAACGTCATATAGTAATAGCTTCTAACGTATAACGTTATATAGTATTACCTTATAAGGTATAACGTAATATAGTTATAGCTACTAACGTATAACGTTATTTACTATTTCCTTACAACGTACAACGTTATATAGTATTACCTTATAGCGTATAACGTTATCTAGTATTACCTTATAAGGTATAACGTAATATAGTTATAGCTTCTAACGTATAATGTTATGTACTATTACCTTACAACGTATAACGTCATATAGTAATAGCTTCTAACGGATAACGTTATATAGTATTACCTTTTAACGTACAACGTCATATTGTAATAGCTTCTAACGTATAACGTTATATAGTATTACCTGATAAGGAATAAAGTCATATAGTAATAGCTTCTAACGTATAACGCTATATAGTATTCACTTATAACGTAAAACGTCATATAGTATTAGCTTCTGACGTATAACGTTATATAGTATTACCTTATTAGGTATAACGTCATATAGTAATAGCTTCTAACGTATAACGTTATATAGTATTACCGTATAAGGTATAACGTAATATAGTTATAGCTTCTAACGTATAATGTTATGTACTATTACCTTACAACGTATAACGTCATATAGTAATAGCTTCTAACGTATAATGTTATATAGTATTACCTTTTAACGTACAACGTTATATAGTATTACCTTATAACGTATAACATCATATAGTAGTAGCTTCTGACGTATAACATTATATAGTACTACCTTATAAGGTATAACGTCACATAGTAATGGCTTCTAACGTACAACATTATATAGTATTACCTTATAACGTATAACGTTATGTTTGATTACCTTATAACGTATAAAGTTATGTAGTACTACCTTATAAGGTATAACGCCATGTAGTAATAGCTTCCTACGTATAACATTAAATAGTATTACCTTATAAGGTATAACGTTATATAGGAATACCGTCTAACGTATAACGTTATAAGCTATTACCTCATAACGTACAACGTTATATAGTATTACCTTATAACGTATAACGTTATCTAGTATTACCTTATAACGTACAACGTTATATAGTATTACCGTATAACGTATAACGTTATCTAGTATTACCTTATAACGTACAACGTCATATAGTAATAGCTTCTAACGTATAACGTTATATAGTATTACCTGATAAGGTATAACGTCATATAGTAATAGCTTCTAACGTATAACGCTATATTGTATTACCTTATAACGTATAACGTCATATAGTAATAGCTTCTGACGTATAACGTTATATAGTATTACCTTATAACGTATAACGTTATATTTGATTACCTTATAACGTATAAAGTTATGTAGTACTACCTTATAAGGTATAACGCCATGTAGTAATAGCTTCCAACGTATAACGTTATATAGTATTACCTTATAACGTATAACGTTATATTTGATTACCTTATAACGTATAAAGTTATGTAGTACTACCTTATAAGGTATAACGCCATGTAGTAATAGCTTCCAACGTATAACGTTATATAGTATTACCTTATAACGTATAACGTTATATTTGATTACCTTATAATGTATAAAGATATGTAGTACTACCTTATAAGGTATAACGCCATGTAGAAATAGCTTCCAACGTATAACGTTATATAGTATTACCTTATAAGGTATAACGTCATATAGTAATAGCTCCTAACGTATAACGTTACATAGTAATACCTCCTATGGTATAACGTTACATAGTAGTACCTCCTATGGTATAACGTTGTATAATATTAACTTATAACGTACAACGTTATATATTATTACCTTATAACGTATAATGTTATGTAGTATTACATTATAACGTATAACGTTATGTACTATTACCTTATAACGTATAACGTCATATAGTAATAGCTTCTGACGTATAATGTTATATAGTATTACCTTATAACGTATAACGTCATATAGTAATAGCTTCTAACGTACAACGTTATAAAGTATTACCTTATAAGGTATATCGTCATATAGTCATAGCTTTTAACGTATAACGTTATATAGTATTACCTTATAACGTATAACGTCATATAGTAATATCTTCTAACGTATAACGTTAAATAGTATTACCTTATAACGTACAACGTCATAGAGTAATAGCTTCTAACGTATAACGTTATATAGTATTACCTTATAACGTATAACGTCATAGAGTAATAGCTTCTAACGTTTAACGTTATATAGTAATATCTTCCAACGTATAAAGTTACATAGTAATAGCTTGTAACGTATAACGTTATATAGTACTACCTTATAAGGTATAACGTCATTTAGTAATAGCTTCTAACGTATAACGTTATGTACCATTACCTTACAACGTTTAACGTCATATAGTAATAGCTTGCAACGTATAACGTTACATAGTAATACCTCCTATGGCATAACGTTACATAGTAATACCTCCTATGGTATAACGTTGTATAATATTACCTTACAACGTACAACGTTATATATTATTACCTTATAACGTATAATGTTATGTAGTATTACCTTATAACGTATAACGTTATGTACTATTACCTTATAACGTATAACGTCATATAATAATAGCTTCTGACGTATAATGTTATGTAGTATTACCTTATAACGTATAACGTTATATTTGATTACCTTATAACGAATAAAGTTATGTAGTACTACCTTATAAGGTATAACGCCATGTAGTAACAGCTTCCTACGTATAACGTTAAATAGTATTACCTTATAAGGTATAACGTTATATAGTAATACCTTCTAACGTATAACGTTATAAGCTATTACCTAATAACTTACAACGTTATATATATTACCTTATAGCGTATAACGTCATATAGTAATAGCTTCTGACGTATAACATTATATAGTACTACCTTATAAGGTATAACGTCACATGGTAATGGCTTCTGACGTATAACATTATATAGTACTACCTTCTAAGGTATAATGTCACATGGTAATGGCTTCTAACGTACAACGTTATATAGTATTACATTATAACGTATAACGTTATCTAGTATTACCTTATAACGTACAACGTCATATAGTAATATCTTCCAACGTATAAAGTTACATAGTGATAGCTTCTAACGTATAACGTTATATAGTATTACCTTATAAGGTATAACGTCATATAGTAATAGCTTCTAACGTATAACGTTATGTACCATTACCTTACAACGTATAACGTCATATAGTAATAGCTTCTAACGTATAACGTTATATAGTAGTACCTTCTAAGGTATAACGTAATATAGTTATAGCTTCTAACGTATAACGTTATATAGTATTACCTTATAACGTATAACGTTATAGTTGATTACCTTATAACGAATAAAGTTATGTAGTACTACCATATATGGTATAACGCCATGCAGTAATAGCTTCCTACGTATAACGTTATATAGTATTACCTGATAAGGTATAACGTCATATACTAATAGCTTCTAACGTATAACGCTATATAGTATTACCTTATAACGTATAACGTCATATAGTAATATCTTCTGACGTATAACGTTATATAGTATTACCTTATATGGTATAACGTCATATAGTAATATCTTCTAACGTATAACGTTATATAGTAATACCTTCTAAGGTATAACGTAATATAGTTATAGCTTCTAACGTATAACGTTATGTACTATTACCTTACAACGTATAACGTTATATTTGATTACCTTATAACATGTAAAGTTATATAGTATTACCTTATAAGGTATAACGTAATATAGTCATAGCTTCTAACGTATAACGTTATGTACTATTACCTTACAACATATAACGTCATATAGTAATAGCTTCTAACGTATAACGTTATAAGCTATTACCTAATAAGGTATAACGTTATACAGTGTTACCTTATAACGTATAACGTCACATAGTAGTAGCTTCTGACGTATAAGGTTAAATAGTATTACCTTATAACGTACAACGTCATAGAGTAATAGCTTCTAACGTATAACGTTATATAGTATCACCTTATAACGTACAACGTTATCTAGTATTACCTTATAACGTACAACGTCATATAGTAATAGCTTCTAACGTATAACGTTAAATAGTATTACCGTATAACGTATAACGTCATAGAGTAATAGCTTCTAACGTATAACGTTATAAAGTATTACCTTATAAGGTATAACGTCATATAGTCATTGCTTTTAACGTATAACGTTATATAGTATTACCTTATAACGTATAACGTCATATAGTAATAGCTTCTAACGTATAAGGTTAAATAGTATTACCTTATAACGTACAACGTCATAGAGTAATAGCTTCTAACGCATAACGTTATATAGTATTACCTTATAAGCTATAACGTAATATAGTCATAGCTTCTAACGTATAACGTTATGTACTATTACCTTACAACGTATAACGTCATATAGTAATAGCTTCCTACTTATAGCGTTACATAGTAATACCTCCTATGGTATAACGTTGTATAATATTAACTTATAACGTACAACGTTATATATTATTACCTTATAACGAATAATGTTATATAGTATTACTTTATAACGTATAACGTTATAGAGTATTACTAAATAACGTACATAGTTATACAGGATTACCTTATAACGTATAACGTTATCAACTATTACCTTATAACGTACAACGTTATATAGTATTACCTTATAACGTATAATGTTATCTAGTATTACCTTATCACGTACAACGTTATATAGTATTACCTTATAACGTATAGCGTTATATTTGATTACCTTATAACGTATAAAGTTCTGTAGTTCTACCTTATAAGATATAACGCCATGTAGTAATAGCTTCCTACGTATAACGTTAAATAGTATTACCTTATAAGGTATAACGTTATATAGTAATACCTTCTAACGTACAACGTTATGAGCTATTACCTAATAACGTACAACGTTATATAGTATTACCTTATAACGTATAACGTTATCTAGTATTACCTTATAACGTACAACGTTATATAGTATTACCTTATAACGTGTAACGTTATCTAGTATTACCTTATAACGTACATCGTCATATAGTAATAGCTTCTAACGTATAACGTTATATAGTATTACCTGATAAGGTATAACATCATATAGTAATAGCTTCTAACGTATAACGCTATATTGTATTACCTTATAACGTATAACGTAATATAGTTATTGCTTCTAACGTATAACGTTATGTACTATTACCTTACAACGTATAACGTCATATAGTAATAGCTTCTAACGTATAACGTTATATAGTATTACCTTATTAGGTATAACGTCATATAGTAATAGCTTCTAACGTATAACGTTATGTACCATTACATTACAACGTACAACGTTGTATAGTATTACCTTTTAACGTATAACGTTATATAGTATTACCTTATAACGTATAACGTTATATTTGATTACCTTATAACGAATAAAGTTATGTAGTACTACCTTATAAGGTATAACGCCATGCAGAAATAGCTTCCTACGTACAACGTTATATAGTATTACCCCATAACGTATAACGTTATCTAGTATTACCTTATAACGTACAACGTTATATAGTATTACCTTATAACGTATAACGTTATCTAGTATTAGCTTATAACGTATAACGGAATATAGTATTACCTTATAAGGTATAACGTAATATAGTTATAGCTTCTAACGTATAACGTTATGTACTATTACCTTACAACGTACAACGTCATATAGTAATAGCTTCCAACGTATAAATTTATATAGTAATAGCTTCTAACGTATAACGTTATATAGTATTACCTTATAAGGTATAACGTCATATAGTAATAGCTTCTAACGTATAACGTTATGTACCATTACCTTACAACGTATAACGTCATACAGTTTTACCTTATAAGGTATAACGTCATATAGTAATAGCTTCTAACGTATAACGTTATAAGCTATTACCTAATAAGGTATAACGTTATACAGTGTTACCTTATAACGTATAACGTCATTAAGTAGTAGCTTCTGACGTATAATGTTATATAGTATTACCTTATAACTTATAACGTTATATAGTATTACTAAATAACGTACAAAGTTATACAGTATTACCTTATAACGTATAACGTTATCTAGTATTACCTTATAACGTACAACGTCATATAGTAATAGCTTCTACCGTATAACGTTATATAGTATTACCTGATAAGGAATAACGTCATATAGTAATAGCTTCTAACGTATAACGCTATATAGTATTCACTTATAACGTAAAACGTCATATAGTAATAGCTTCTGACGTATAACGTTATATAGTATTACCTTATTAGGTATAACGTCATATAGTAATAGCTTCCAACGTATAACGTTACATAGTAATACCTCCTATGGCATAACGTTACATAGTAATACCTCCTATGGTATTACGATGTATAATATTACCTTACAACGTACAACATTATATATTATTACCTTATAACGTATAATGTTATGTAGTATTACCTTATAACGTATAACGTTATGTACTATTAACTTATAACGTATAACGTCATATAATAATAGCTTCTGACGTATAATGTTATGTAGTATTACCTTATAACGTATAACGTTATATTTGATTACCTTATAACGAATGAAGTTATGTAGTACTACCTTATAAGGTATAACGCCATGTAGTAATAGCTTCCAACGTATAACGTTATATAGTATTACCTTATAAGGTATAACGTCATATAGTAATAGCTTCTAACGTATAACGTTATGTACCATTACCTTATAACGTATAACGTCATATAGTCTTACCTTATAAGGTATAACGTCATATAGTAATAGCTTCTAACGTATAACGTTATGTACCATTACCTTATAACGTATAACGTCATATAGTCTTACCTTATAAGGTATAACGTCATATAGTAATAGCTTCTAACGTATAACGTTATAAGCTATTACCTAATAAGGTATAACGTTATACAGTGTTACCTTATAACGTATAACGTCATATAGTAGTAGCTTCTGACGTATAATGTTATATAGTATTACCTTATAACTTATAACGTTATATAGTATTACTAAATAACGTACAAAGTTATATAGTATTTCCCTATAACGTATAACGTTATCTAGTATTACCTTATAACGTACAACGTTATATAGTATTACCTTATAACGTATAACGTCATATAGTAGTAGCTTCTGACGTATAATGTTATATAGTATTACCTTATAACTTATAACGTTATATAGTATTACTAAATAACGTACAAAGTTATATAGTATTTCCCTATAACGTATAACGTTATATAGTATTACCTTATTAGGTATAACGTCATATAGTAATAGCTTCTAACGTATAACGTTATATAGTATTACCTTATAAGGTATAACGTAATATAGTTATAGCTACTAACGTATAACGTTATTTACTATTTCCTTACAACGTACAACGTTATATAGTATTACCTTATAACGTATAACGTTATCTAGTATTACCTTATAACGTACAACGTTATATAGTATTAGCTTATAACGTATAACGTTATCTAGTATTACCTTATAACGTATATCGTCATTAAGTAGTAGCTTCTGACGTATAATGTTATATAGTATTACCTTATAACTTATAACGTTATATAGTATTACTAAATAACGTACAAAGTTATACAGTATTACCTTATAACGTATAACGTTATCTAGTATTACCTTATAACGTACAACGTCATATTGTAATAGCTTCTAACGTATAACGTTATATAGTATTACCTGATAAGGAATAAAGTCATATAGTAATAGCTTCTAACGTATAACGCTATATAGTATTCACTTATAACGTAAAACGTCATATAGTATTAGGTTCTGACGTATAACGTTATATAGTATTACCTTATTAGGTATAACGTCATATAGTAATAGCTTCTAACGTATAACGTTATATAGTATTACCGTATAAGGTATAACGTAATATAGTTATAGCTTCTAACGTATAATGTTATGTACTATTACCTTACAACGTATAACGTCATATAGTAATAGCTTCTAACGTATAATGTTATATAGTATTACCTTTTAACGTACAACGTTATATAGTATTACCTTATAACGTATAACATCATATAGTAGTAGCTTCTGACGTATAACATTATATAGTACTACCTTATAAGGTATAACGTCACATAGTAATGGCTTCTAACGTACAACATTATATAGTATTACCTTATAACGTATAACGTTATGTTTGATTACCTTATAACGTATAAAGTTATGTAGTACTACCTTATAAGGTATAACGCCATGTAGTAATAGCTTCCTACGTATAACATTAAATAGTATTACCTTATAAGGTATAACGTTATATAGGAATACCGTCTAACGTATAACGTTATAAGCTATTACCTCATAACGTACAACGTTATATAGTATTACCTTATAACGTATAACGTTATCTAGTATTACCTTATAACGTACAACGTTATATAGTATTACCGTATAACGTATAACGTTATCTAGTATTACCTTATAACGTACAACGTCATATAGTAATAGCTTCTAACGTATAACGTTATATAGTATTACCTGATAAGGTATAACGTCATATAGTAATAGCTTCTAACGTATAACGCTATATTGTATTACCTTATAACGTATAACGTCATATAGTAATAGCTTCTGACGTATAACGTTATATAGTATTACCTTATAACGTATAACGTTATATTTGATTACCTTATAACGTATAAAGTTATGTAGTACTACCTTATAAGGTATAACGCCATGTAGTAATAGCTTCCAACGTATAACGTTATATAGTATTACCTTATAACGTATAACGTTATATTTGATTACCTTATAACGTATAAAGTTATGTAGTACTACCTTATAAGGTATAACGCCATGTAGTAATAGCTTCCAACGTATAACGTTATATAGTATTACCTTATAACGTATAACGTTATATTTGATTACCTTATAATGTATAAAGTTATGTAGTACTACCTTATAAGGTATAACGCCATGTAGAAATAGCTTCCAACGTATAACGTTATATAGTATTACCTTATAAGGTATAACGTCATATAGTAATAGCTCCTAACGTATAACGTTACATAGTAATACCTCCTATGGTATAACGTTACATAGTAGTACCTCCTATGGTATAACGTTGTATAATATTAACTTATAACGTACAACGTTATATATTATTACCTTATAACGTATAATGTTATGTAGTATTACATTATAACGTATAACGTTATGTACTATTACCTTATAACGTATAACGTCATATAGTAATAGCTTCTGACGTATAATGTTATATAGTATTACCTTATAACGTATAACGTTATGTACTATTACCTTATAACGTATAACGTCATATAGTAATAGCTTCTAACGTACAACGTTATAAAGTATTACCTTATAAGGTATATCGTCATATAGTCATAGCTTTTAACGTATAACGTTATATAGTATTACCTTATAACGTATAACGTCATATAGTAATATCTTCTAACGTATAACGTTAAATAGTATTACCTTATAACGTACAACGTCATAGAGTAATAGCTTCTAACGTATAACGTTATATAGTATTACCTTATAACGTATAACGTCATAGAGTAATAGCTTCTAACGTTTAACGTTATATAGTAATATCTTCCAACGTATAAAGTTACATAGTAATAGCTTGTAACGTATAACGTTATATAGTACTACCTTATAAGGTATAACGTCATTTAGTAATAGCTTCTAACGTATAACGTTATGTACCATTACCTTACAACGTTTAACGTCATATAGTAATAGCTTGCAACGTATAACGTTACATAGTAATACCTCCTATGGCATAACGTTACATAGTAATACCTCCTATGGTATAACGTTGTATAATATTACCTTACAACGTACAACGTTATATATTATTACCTTATAACGTATAATGTTATGTAGTATTACCTTATAACGTATAACGTTATGTACTATTACCTTATAACGTATAACGTCATATAATAATAGCTTCTGACGTATAATGTTATGTAGTATTACCTTATAACGTATAACGTTATATTTGATTACCTTATAACGAATAAAGTTATGTAGTACTACCTTATAAGGTACGACGCCATGTAGTAACAGCTTCCTACGTATAACGTTAAATAGTATTACCTTATAAGGTATAACGTTATATAGTAATACCTTCTAACGTATAACGTTATAAGCTATTACCTAATAACTTACAACGTTATATATATTACCTTATAGCGTATAACGTCATATAGTAATAGCTTCTGACGTATAACATTATATAGTACTACCTTATAAGGTATAACGTCACATGGTAATGGCTTCTGACGTATAACATTATATAGTACTACCTTCTAAGGTATAATGTCACATGGTAATGGCTTCTAACGTACAACGTTATATAGTATTACATTATAACGTATAACGTTATCTAGTATTACCTTATAACGTACAACGTCATATAGTAATATCTTCCAACGTATAAAGTTACATAGTGATAGCTTCTAACGTATAACGTTATATAGTATTACCTTATAAGGTATAACGTCATATAGTAATAGCTTCTAACGTATAACGTTATGTACCATTACCTTACAACGTATAACGTCATATAGTAATAGCTTCTAACGTATAACGTTATATAGTAGTACCTTCTAAGGTATAACGTAATATAGTTATAGCTTCTAACGTATAACGTCATATAGTAATAGCTTCTAACGTATAACGTTATAAGCTATTACCTAATAAGGTATAACGTTATACAGTGTTACCTTATAACGTATAACGTCACATAGTAGTAGCTTCTGACGTATAAGGTTAAATAGTATTACCTTATAACGTACAACGTCATAGAGTAATAGTTTCTGACGTATAACGTTATATAGTATCACCTTATAACGTACAACGTTATCTAGTATTACCTTATAACGTACAACGTCATATAGTAATAGCTTCTAACGTATAACGTTAAATAGTATTACCGTATAACGTATAACGTCATAGAGTAATAGCTTCTATCGTATAACGTAATAAAGTATTACCTTATAAGGTATAACGTCATATAGTCATTGCTTTTAACGTATAACGTTATATAGTATTACCTTATAACGTATAACGTCATATAGTAATAGCTTCTAACGTATAAGGTTAAATAGTATTACCTTATAACGTACAACGTCATAGAGTAATAGCTTCTAACGCATAACGTTATATAGTATTACCTTATAAGCTATAACGTAATATAGTCATAGCTTCTAACGTATAACGTTATGTACTATTACCTTACAACGTATAACGTCATATAGTAATAGCTTCCTACTTATAGCGTTACATAGTAATACCTCCTATGGTATAACGTTGTATAATATTAACTTATAACGTACAACGTTATATATTATTACCTTATAACGAATAATGTTATATAGTATTACTTTATAACGTATAACGTTATAGAGTATTACTAAATAACGTACATAGTTATACAGGATTACCTTATAACGTATAACGTTATCAACTATTACCTTATAACGTACAACGTTATATAGTATTACCTTATAACGTATAACGTTATCTAGTATTACCTTATCACGTACAACGTTATATAGTATTACCTTATAACGTATAACGTTATATTTGATTACCTTATAACGTATAAAGTTCTGTAGTACTACCTTATAAGATATAACGCCATGTAGTAATAGCTTCCTACGTATAACGTTAAATAGTATTACCTTATAAGGTATAACGTTATATAGTAATACCTTCTAACGTACAACGTTATGAGTTATTACCTAATAACGTACAACGTTATATAGTATTACCTTATAACGTATAACGTTATCTAGTAATACCTTATAACGTACAACGTTATATAGTATTACCTTATAACGTGTAACGTTATCTAGTATTACCTTATAACGTACATCGTCATATAGTAATAGCTTCTAACGTATAACGTTATATAGTATTACCTGATAAGGTATAACATCATATAGTAATAGCTTCTAACGTATAACGCTATATTGTATTACCTTATAACGTATAACGTAATATAGTTATTGCTTCTAACGTATAACGTTATGTACTATTACCTTACAACGTATAACGTCATATAGTAATAGCTTCTAACGTATAACGTTATATAGTATTACCTTATTAGGTATAACGTCATATAGTAATAGCTTCTAACGTATAACGTTATGTACCATTACATTACAACGTACAACGTTGTATAGTATTACCTTTTAACGTATAACGTTATATAGTATTACCTTATAACGTATAACGTTATCTAGTAATACCTTATAACGTACAACGTTATATAGTATTACCTTATAACGTGTAACGTTATCTAGTATTACCTTATAACGTACATCGTCATATAGTAATAGCTTCTAACGTATAACGTTATATAGTATTACCTGATAAGGTATAACATCATATAGTAATAGCTTCTAACGTATAACGCTATATTGTATTACCTTATAACGTATAACGTAATATAGTTATTGCTTCTAACGTATAACGTTATGTACTATTACCTTACAACGTATAACGTCATATAGTAATAGCTTCTAACGTATAACGTTATATAGTATTACCTTATTAGGTATAACGTCATATAGTAATAGCTTCTAACGTATAACGTTATGTACCATTACATTACAACGTACAACGTTGTATAGTATTACCTTTTAACGTATAACGTTATATAGTATTACCTTATAACGTATAACGTTATATTTGATTACCTTATAACGAATAAAGTTATGTAGTACTACCTTATAAGGTATAACGCCATGCAGAAATAGCTTCCTACGTACAACGTTATATAGTATTACCTCATAACGTATAACGTTATCTAGTATTACCTTATAACGTACAACGTTATATAGTATTACCTTATAACGTATAACGTTATCTAGTATTAGCTTATAACGTATAACGGAATATAGTATTACCTTATAAGGTATAACGTAATATAGTTATAGCTTCTAACGTGTAACGTTATGTACTATTACCTTACAACGTACAACGTCATATAGTAATAGCTTCCAACGTATAAATTTATATAGTAATAGCTTCTAACGTATAACGTTATATAGTATTACCTTATAAGGTATAACGTCATATAGTAATAGCTTCTAACGTATAACGTTATGTACCATTACCTTACAACGTATAACGTCATACAGTTTTACCTTATAAGGTATAACGTCATATAGTAATAGCTTCTAACGTATAACGTTATAAGCTATTACCTAATAAGGTATAACGTTATACAGTGTTACCTTATAACGTATAACGTCATTAAGTAGTAGCTTCTGACGTATAATGTTATATAGTATTACCTTATAACTTATAACGTTATATAGTATTACTAAATAACGTACAAAGTTATACAGTATTACCTTATAACGTATAACGTTATCTAGTATTACCTTATAACGTACAACGTCATATAGTAATAGCTTCTACCGTATAACGTTATATAGTATTACCTGATAAGGAATAACGTCATATAGTAATAGCTTCTAACGTATAACGCTATATAGTATTCACTTATAACGTAAAACGTCATATAGTAATAGCTTCTGACGTATAACGTTATATAGTATTACCTTATTAGGTATAACGTCATATAGTAATAGCTTCCAACGTATAACGTTACATAGTAATACCTCCTATGGCATAACGTTACATAGTAATACCTCCTATGGTATTACGTTGTATAATATTACCTTACAACGTACAACATTATATATTATTACCTTATAACGTATAATGTTATGTAGTATTACCTTATAACGTATAACGTTATGTACTATTAACTTATAACGTATAACGTCATATAATAATAGCTTCTGACGTATAATGTTATGTAGTATTACCTTATAACGTATAACGTTATATTTGATTACCTTATAACGAATAAAGTTATGTAGTACTACCTTATAAGGTATAACGCCATGTAGTAATAGCTTCCTACGTATAACGTTAAATAGTATTACCTTATAAGGTATAACGTTATATAGTAATAGCTTCTAACGTATAACGTTATAAGCTATTACCTAATAACTTACAACGTTATATATATTACCTTATAGCGTATAACGTCATATAGTAATAGCTTCTGACGTATAACATTATATAGTACTACCTTATAAGGTATAACGTCACATGGTAGTGGCTTCTAACGTACAACGTTATATAGTATTACATTATAACGTATAACGTTATCTAGTATTACCTTATAACGTACAACGTCATATAGTAATAGCTTCCAACGTATAAAGTTACATAGTAATAGCTTCTAACGTATAACGTTATATAGTATTACCTTATAAGGCATAACGTCATATAGTAATAGCTTCTAACGTATAACGTTATGTACCATTACCTTACAACGTATAACGTCATATAGTCTTACCTTATAAGGTATAACGTCATATAGTAATAGCTTCTAACGTATAACGTTATAAGCTATTACCTAATAAGGTATAACGTTATACAGTGTTACCTTATAACGTATAACGTCATATAGTAGTAGCTTCTGACGTATAATGTTATATAGTATTACCTTATAACTTATAACGTTATATAGTAATACTAAATAACGTACAAAGTTATATAGTATTTCCCTATAACGTATAACGTTATCTAGTATTACCTTATAACGTAAAACGTTATGTACTATTACCTTACAACGTATAACGTCATATAGTAATAGCTTCTAACGTATAACGTTATATAGTATTACCTTATGAGGTATAACGTCATATAGTAATAGCTTCTAAGGTATAACGTTATATAGTATTACCTTATTAGGTATAACGTCATATAGTAATAGCTTCTAACGTATAACGTTATATAGTATTACCTTATAAGGTATAACGTAATATAGTTATAGCTACTAACGTATAACGTTATTTACTATTTCCTTACAACGTACAACGTTATATAGTATTACCTTATAACGTATAACGTTATCTAGTATTACCTTATAACGTACAACGTTATATAGTATTACCTTATAACGTATAACTTTATCTAATATTACCTTATAACGTACAACGTCATATAGTAATAGCTTCCAACGTATAAAGTTACATAGTAATAGCTTCTAACGTATAACGTTATATAGTATTACCTTATAAGGTATAACGTTATATAGTAATAGCTTCTAACGTATAACGTTATGTACCATTACCTTACAACGTATAACGTCATACAGTTTTACCTTATAAGGTATAACGTCATATAGTAATAGCTTCTAACGTATAACGTTAAATAGTATTACCTTATAAGGTGTAACGTTATATAGGAATACCGTGTAACGTATAACGTTATAAGCTATTACCTCATAACGTACAACGTTATATAGTATTACCTTATAACGTATAACGTTATCTAGTATTACCTTATAACGTACAACGTTATATAGTATTACCGTATAACGTATAACGTTATCTAGTATTACCTTATAACGTACAACGCCATATAGTAATAGCTTCTAACGTATAACGTTATATAGTATTACCTGATAAGATATAACGTCATATAGTAATAGCTTCTAACGTATAACGCTATATTGTATTACCTTATAACGTATAACGTCATATAGTAATAGCTTCTGACGTATAACGTTATATAGTATTACCTTATAACGTATAACGTTATATTTGATTACCTTATAACGTATAAAGTTATGTAGTACAACCTTATAAGGTATAACGCCATGTAGTAATAGCTTCCAACGTATAACGTTATATAGTATTACCTTATAAGGTATAACGTCATATAGTAATAGCTTCTAACGTATAACGCTATATTGTATTACCTTATAACGTATAACGTCATATAGTAATAGCTTCTGACGTATAACGTTATATAGTATTACCTTATAACGTATAACGTTATATTTGATTACCTTATAACGTATAAAGTTATGTAGTACAACCTTATAACGTATAACGTTATGTACTATTACCTTATAACGTATAACGTCATATAGTAATAGCTTCTGACGTATAATGTTATGTAGTATTACCTTATAACGTATAACGTTACATAGTATTACCTTATAATGTATAACGTCATATAGTAATAGCTTCTAACGTATAACGTTATGTACCATTACCTTACAACGTTTAACGTCATATAGTAATAGCTTCCAACGTATAACGTTATATAGTAATAGCTTCCAACGTATAAAGTTACATAGTAATAGCTTCTAACGTATAACGTTACATAGTATTACCTAATAAGGTATAACGTCATATAGTAATAGCTTCTAACGTATAACGTTATGTACCATTACCTTACAACGTTTAACGTCATATAGTAATAGCTTCCAACGTATAACGTTACATAGTATTACCTTATAACGTACAACGTCATAGAGTAATAGCTTCTAACGTATAACGTTATATAGTATTACCTTATAACGTATAACGTCATAGAGTAATAGCTTCTAACGTTTAACGTTATATAGTATTACCTTATAACGTATAACGTTATATAGTAATACTAAATAACGTACAAAGTTATATAGTATTTCCCTATAACGTATAACGTTATCTAGTATTACCTTATAACGTAAAACGTTATGTACTATTACCTTACAACGTATAACGTCATATAGTAATAGCTTCTAACGTATAACGTTATATAGTATTACCTTATAACGTATAACGTCATATAGTAATAGCTTCTGACGTATAACGTTATATAGTATTACCTTATAACGTATAACGTTATATTTGATTACCTTATAACGTATAAAGTTATGTAGTACAACCTTATAAGGTATAACGCCATGTAGTAATAGCTTCCAACGTATAACGTTATATAGTATTACCTTATAAGGTATAACGTCATATAGTAATAGCTTCTAACGTATAACGCTATATTGTATTACCTTATAACGTATAACGTCATATAGTAATAGCTTCTGACGTATAACGTTATATAGTATTACCTTATAACGTATAACGTTATATTTGATTACCTTATAACGTATAAAGTTATGTAGTACAACCTTATAACGTATAACGTTATGTACTATTACCTTATAACGTATAACGTCATATAGTAATAGCTTCTGACGTATAATGTTATGTAGTATTACCTTATAACGTATAACGTTACATAGTATTACCTTATAATGTATAACGTCATATAGTAATAGCTTCTAACGTATAACGTTATGTACCATTACCTTACAACGTTTAACGTCATATAGTAATAGCTTCCAACGTATAACGTTATATAGTAATAGCTTCCAACGTATAAAGTTACATAGTAATAGCTTCTAACGTATAACGTTACATAGTATTACCTAATAAGGTATAACGTCATATAGTAATAGCTTCTAACGTATAACGTTATGTACCATTACCTTACAACGTTTAACGTCATATAGTAATAGCTTCCAACGTATAACGTTACATAGTATTACCTTATAACGTACAACGTCATAGAGTAATAGCTTCTAACGTATAACGTTATATAGTATTACCTTATAACGTATAACGTCATAGAGTAATAGCTTCTAACGTTTAACGTTATATAGTAATAGCTTCCAACGTATAAAGTTACATAGTAATAGCTTCTAACGTATAACGTTATATAGTATTACCTTATAAGGTATAACGTCATATAGTAATAGCTTCTAACGTATAACGTTATGTACCATTACCTTACAGCGTATAACTTCATATAGTAATAGCTTCTAACGTATAACGTTATGTACTATTACCTTACAACGTATAACGTTATATTTGATTACCTTATAGCATGTAAAGTTATATAGTATTACCTTATAAGGTATAACGTAATATAGTCATAGCTTCTAACGTATAACGTTATGTACTATTACCTTACAACATATAACGTCATATAGTAATAGCTTCTAACGTATAACGTTATAAGCTATTACCTAATAAGGTATAACGTTATACAGTGTTACCTTATAACGTATAACGTCATATAGTAGTAGCTTCCGACGTATAAGGTTAAATAGTATTACCTTATAACGTACAACGTCATAGAGTAATATCTTCTAACGTATAACGTTATATAGTATCACCTTATAACGTACAACGTTATCTAGTATTACCTTATAACGTACAACGTCATATAGTAATAGCTTCTAACGTATAACGTTAAATAGTATTACCGTATAACGTATAACGTCATAGAGTAATAGCTTCTAACGTATAACGTTATAAAGTATTACCTTATAAGGTATAACGTCATATAGTCATAGCTTTTAACGTATAACGTTATATAGTATTACCTTATAACGTATAACGTCATATAGTAATAGCTTCTAACGTATAAGGTTAAATAGTATTACCTTATAACGTACAACGTCATAGAGTAATAGCTTCTAACGCATAACGTTATATAGTATCACCTTATAAGGTATAACGTCATATAGTAATAGCTTCTAACGTATAACGTTATGTACCATTACCTTACAACGTTTAACGTCAAATAGTAATAGCTTCTGACGTATAACGTTATATAGTATTACCTTATATGGTATAACGTCATATAGTAATATCTTCTAACGTATAACGTTATATAGTAATACCTTCTAAGGTATAACGTAATATAGTTAAAGCTTCTAACGTATAACGTTATGTACTATTACCGTACAACGTATAACGTCATATAGTCTTACCTTATAAGGTATAACGTCATATAGTAATAGCTTCTAACGTATAACGTTATAAGCTATTACCTAATAAGGTATAACGTTATACAGTGTTACCTTATAACGTATAACGTAATATAGTCATAGCTTCTAACGTATAACGTTATGTACCATTACCTTACAACATATAACGTCATATAGTAATAGCTTCTGACGTATAACATTATATAGTATTACCTTTTAACGTATAACGTTATCTAGTATTACCTTATAACGTACAACGTTATATAGTATTACCTTATAACGTGTAACGTTATCTAGTATTACCTTATAACGTACATCGTCATATAGTAATAGCTTCTAACGTATAACGTTATATAGTATTACCTGATAAGGTATAACATCATATAGTAATAGCTTCTAACCTATAACGCTATATTGTATTACCTTATAACGTATAACGTAATATAGTTATAGCTTCTAGCGTATAACGTTATAAGCTATTACCTAATAACGTACAACGTTATATAGTATTACCTTATAACGTATAACGTTATCTAGTATTACCATATAACGTACAACGTTATATAGTATTACCTTATAACGTGTAACGTTATCTAGTATTACCTTATAACGTACATCGTCATATAGTAATAGCTTCTAACGTATAACGTTATATAGTATTACCTGATAAGGTATAACATCATATAGTAATAGCTTCTAACCTATAACGCTATATTGTATTACCTTATAACGTATAACGTAATATAGTTATAGCTTCTAGCGTATAACGTTATGTACTATTACCTTACAACGTATAACGTCATATAGTAATAGCTTCTAACGTATAACGTTATATGGTATTACCTTATTAGGTATAACGTCATATAGTAATAGCTTCTAACGTATAACGTTATGTACCATTACATTACAACGTACAACGTTGTATAGTATTACCTTTTAACGTATAACGTTATATAGTATTACCTTATAACGTATAACGTTATATTTGATTACCTTATAACGAATAAAGTTATGTAGTACTACCTTATAAGGTATAACGCCATGCAGAAATAGCTTCCTACGTACAACGTTATATAGTACTACCTCATAACGTATAACGTTATCTAGTATTACCTTATATCGTACAACGTTATATAGTATTACCTTATAACGTATAACGTTATCTAGTATTAGCTTATAACGTATAACGGAATATAGTATTACCTTATAAGGTATAACGTAATATAGTTATAGCTTCTAACGTATAACGTTATGTACTATTACCTTACAACGTATAACGTCATATAGTAATAGCTTCTGACGTATAACGTTATATAGTATTATCTTTTAACGTATAACGTTATATAGTATTACCTTTTAACGTATAACGTTATATAGTATTAGCTTATAACGTATAACGATATATTTGATTACCTTATAACATGTAAAGTTATGTAGTACTACCTTATAAGGTATAACGCCATGTAGTAATAGCTTCCTCCGTATAACGTTAAATAGTATTACCTTATCCGGTATAACGTTATATAGTAATAGCTTCTATCGTATAACGTTATATAGTATTATCTTATAAGGTATAACGTAATATAGTTATAGCTTCCAACGTACAACGTTATATATTATTACCTTATAACGAATAATGTTATATAGTATTACTTTATAACGTATAACGTTATATAGTATTACTAAATAACGTACAAAGTTATACAGTATTACCTTATAACGTATAACGTTATCAACTATTACCTTATAACGTACAACGTTATATAGTATTACCTTATAACGTATAACGTTATATAGTATTAGCTTATAACGTATAACGATATATTTGATTACCTTATAACATGTAAAGTTATGTAGTACTACCTTATAAGGTATAACGCCATGTAGTAATAGCTTCCTACGTATAACGTTATATAGTATTACCTTATATGGTATAACGTCATATAGTAATAGATTCTAACGTATAACGTTATATAGTAATACCTTCTAAGGTATAACGTAATATAGTTATAGCTTCTAACGTATAACGTTATGTACTATTACCTTACAACATATAACGTCATATAGTAATAGCTTCCAACGTATAACGTTATATAGTATTACCTTCTAACGTATAACGTTATAAGCTATTACCTAATAACGTACAACGTTATATAGTATTACCTTATAAGGTATAACGTCATATTGTGATAGCTTCTAACGTATAACGTTATGTACCACTACCTTACAACGTATAACGTCATATAGTAATAGCTTCTAACGTATAACGTTATATAGTATTACCTTATGAGGTATAACGTCATATAGTAATAGCTTCTAACGTATAACGTTATATAGTATTACATTATTTGGTATAAAGTCATTTAGTAATAGCTTCTAACGTATAACGTTATGTACTATTACCTTACAACATATAACGTCATATAGTAATAGCTTCCAACGTATAAAGTTACATAGTAATAGCTTCTAACGTATAACGTTTTATAGTATTACCTTATAAGGTATAACGTAATATAGTTATAGCTTCTAACGTATAACGTTATGTACTATTACCTTACAACGTATAACGTCATATAGTAATAGCTTCTAACGTATAACGTTATATAGTATTACCTTATTAGGTATAACGTCATATAGTAATAGCTTCTAACGTATAACGTTATGTACCATCACATTACAACGTACAACGTTGTATAGTATTACCTTTTAACGTATAACGTTATATAGTATTACCTTATAACGTATAACGTTATATTTGATTACCTTATAACGAATAAAGTTATGTAGTACTACCTTATAAGGTATAACGCCATGCAGAAATAGCTTCCTACGTATAACGTTAAATAATATTACCTTATAAGGTATAACGTTATATAGTAATACCTTCTAACGTATAATGTTATAAGCTATTACCTAATAACGTACAACGTTATATAGTATTACCTCATAACGTATAACGTTATCTAGTATTACCTTATAACGTACAACGTTACATAGTATTACCTTATAACGTATAACGTTATCTAGTATTAGCTTATAACGTATAACGGAATATAGTATTACCTTATAAGGTATAACGTAATATAGTTATAGCTTCTAACGTATAACGTTATGTACTATTACCTTACAACGTATAACGTCATATAGTAATAGCTTCCTACTCTTAACGTTACATAGTAATACCTCCTATGGTATAACGTTACATAGTGGTACCTCCTATGGTATAACGTTGTATAATATTAACTTATAACGTACAACGTTATATATTATTACCTTATAACGTATAATGTTATGTAGTATTACCTTATAACGTATAACGTTATGTACTATTAGCTTATAACGTATAACGTCATATAGTAGTAGCTTCTGACGTATAATGTTATATAGTATTACCTTATAACTTATAACGTTATATAGTATTACTAAATAACGCACAAAGTTATATAGTATTTCCTTATAACGTATAACGTTATCTACTATTACCTTATAACGTACATCGTTGTATAGTATTACCTTTTAACGTATAACGTTATATAGTATTACCTTATAACGTATAACGTCATAGAGTAATAGCTTCTAACGTATAACGTTATATAGTATTACCTTATAACGTATAACGTCATAGAGTAATAGCTTCTAGCGTTTAACGTTATATAGTAATAGCTCAACGTATAAAGTTACATAGTAATAGCTTCTAACGTATAACGTTATATAGTATTACCTTATAAGGTATAACGTCATATAGTAATAGCTTCTAACGTATAACATTATGTACCATTACCTTACAAAGTTTAACGTTATATAGTAATAGCTTCCAACGTATAACGTTACATAGTAATACATCCTATGGCATAACTTTACATAGTAATACCTCCGATGGTATAACGTTGTATAATATTAACTTACAACGTACAACGTTATATATTATTACCTTATAACGTATAATGTTATGTAGTATTACCTTATAACGAATAACGTTATGTACTATTACATTATAACGTACAACGTTGTATAGTATTACCTTTTAACGTATAACGTTATATAGAATTACCTTATAACGTATAACGTTATGTACTATTACCTTATAACGTATAACGTCATATAGTAATAGCTTCTGACATATAATGTTATATAGTATTACCTTATAACGTATAACGTTTTATTTGATTACCTTATGACGAATAAAGTTATGTAGTACTACCTTATAAGGTATAACGCCATGTACTAATAGCTTCCTACGTGTAACGTTAAATAGTATTACCTTATAAGGTATAACGTTATATAGTAATGCCTTCTAACGTATAACGTTATAAGCTATTACCTAATAAAGTACAAAGTTATATAGTATTACCTTATAAGGTATAACGTAATATAGTTATAGCTTCTAACGTATAACGTTGTGTACTATTACCTTACAACGTATAACGTCATATAGTAATAGCTTCCTACTTATAACGTTACATAGTAACACCTCCTATGGTATAACGTTACATAGTAGTGCCTCCTATGGTATAACGTTGTATAATATTAACTTATAACGTACAACGTTATATATTATTACCTTATAACGTATAATGTTATGTAGTATTACCTTATAACGTATAACGTTATGTACTATTACCTTATAACGTATAACGTCATAAAGTAATAACTTCTGACGTATAATGTTATATCGTATTACCTTATAACGTATAACGTTATATTTGATTACCTTATAACGAATAAAGTTATGTAGTACTACTTTATAAGGTATAACGCCATGTAGTAATAGCTTCCTACGTATAACGTTAAATAGTATTACCTTATAAGGTATAACGTCATATAGTAATAGCTTCTAACGTATAACGTTATGTACCATTACCTTACAACGTATAACGTCATATAGTCTTACCTTATAAGGTATAACGACACATAGTAATAGCTTCTAACGTATAACGCTATATAGTATTACCTTATAAGGTATAACGTCATAGAGTAATAGCTACTAACGTATAACGTCATATAGTAATAGCTTCCAACGTATAAAGTTACGTAGTAATAGCTTCTAACGTATAACGTTATATAGTATTACCTTATAAGGTATAACGTCATATAGTAATAGCTTCTAACGTATAACGATATGTACCATTACCTTACAACGTATAACGTCATATAGTACTAGCTTCCAACGTATAACGTTATATAGTAATACATCCTATGGTATAACGTTGCATAATATTAACTTATAACGTACAACGTTATATAGTATTACCTTATAACGTATAATGTTATGTAGTATTACCTTATAACGTATAACGTTATGTACTATTACCTTATAACGTACAACGTTGTATAGTATTACCTGTTAACGTATAACGTTATATAGTATTCTCTTATAACGTATATCGTTATCTATTATTACCTTATAAGGTATAACGTCATAGAGTAATAGCTTCTAACGTATAACGTTATATTGTATTACCTTATAACGTATAACGTCATAGAGTAATAGCTTCTAACGTATAACGTTATATAGTATTACCTTATGACGTATAACGTCATATAGTATTACCTTATAACGTATAATGTTATATAGTATTACCTTATAACGTACAACGTTGTATAGTATTACCTGTTAACGTATAACGTTATAAAGTATTACCTTATAACGTATAATGTTATCTAGTATTACCTTATAATGTATAACGTCATATAGTCATAGCTTCTAACGTATAACGTTAAATAGTATTACCTTATAAGGTATAACGTTATATAGTAATACCTTCTAACGTATAACGTTATAAGCTATTACCTAATAACGTACAACGTTATATAGTATTACCTTATAACGTATAACGTCATATAGTAATAGCTTCGGACGTATAACGTGATATAGTATTACCTTATAACGTATAACGTCATATGGTAATAGCTTCTAACGTATAACGTTATATAGTATTACCTTTTAAGGTATAGCGTCATATAGTAATAGCTCCTAACGTATAACGTTATATAGTATTACCTTATAAGGTATAACGTCATATAGTAATAGCTTCTAACGTATAACGTTATGTACTATTACCTTACAACGTATAACGTCATATAGTAATAGCTTCCTACGTATAACGTTACATAGTAATACCTCCTATGGTATAACGTTGTATAATATTAACTTATAACGTACAACGTTATATATTATTACCTTATAACGAATAATGTTATGTAGTATTACCTTATAACGTATAACGTTATGTACTATTACCTTATAACGTATAACGTCATATAGTAATAGCTTCTCACGTATAATGTTATATACTATTACCTTATAACGTATAACGTTATATGGTATTACTAAATAACGTAAAAAGTTATATAGTATTACCTTACAACGTATAACGTTATATTTGATTACCTTATAACGAATAAAGTTATGTAGTACTACCTTATAAGGTATAACGCCATGTAGTAATAGCTTCCTACGTAGAACGTTAAATAGTATTACCTTATAAGGTATAACGTTATATAGTAATAGCTTCTAACGTATAACGTTATAAGCTATTACCTAATAACTTACAACGTTATATATATTACCTTATAGCGTATAACGTCATATAGTAATAGCTTCTGACGTATAACATTATATAGTACTACCTTATAAGGTATAACGTCACATGGTAGTGGCTTCTAACGTACAACGCTATATAGTATTACATTATAACGTATAACGTTATCTAGTATTACCTTATAACGTACAACGTCATATAGTAATAGCTTCTAACGTATAACGTTATGTACCATTACCTTACAACGTATAACGTCATATAGTCTTACCTTATAAGGTATAACGTCATATAGTAATAGCTTCTAACGTATAACGTTATGTACCATTACCTTACAACGTATAACGTCATATATTCTTACCTTATAAGGTATAACGTCATATAGTAATAGCTTCTAACGTATAACGTTATAAGCTATTACCTAATAAGGTATAACGTTATACAGTGTTACCTTATAACGTATAACGTCATATAGTAGTAGCTTCTGACGTATAATGTTATATAGTATTACCTTATAACTTATAACGTTATATAGTATTACTAAATAACGTACAAAGTTATATAGTATTTCCCTATAACGTATAACGTTATCTAGTATTACCTTATAACGTACAACGTTATGTAGTATTACCTTATAACGTATAACGTTATATAGTATTACCTTATAAGGTATAACGTAATATAGTTATAGCTTCTAACGTATAACGTTATGTACCATTACCTTACAACGTGTAACGTCATATAGTCTTACCTTATAAGGTATAACGTCACATAGTAATACCTTCTAACGTATAACGTTATATAGTATTACCTGATAAGGAATACTGTCATATAGTAATAGCTTCTAACGTATAACGCTATATAGTATTACCTTATAGCGTAAAACGTCATATAGTAATAGCTTCTGACGTATAACGTTATATAGTATTACCTTATTAGGTACAACGTCATAGAGTAATAGCTTCTAACGCATAACGTTATATAGTATCACCTTATAAGGTATAACGTCATATAGTAATAGCTTCTAACGTATAACGTTATGTACCATTACCTTACAACGTTTAACGTCAAATAGTAATAGCTTCTGACGTATAACGTTATATAGTATTACCTTATATGGTATAACGTCATATAGTAATATCTTCTAACGTATAACGTTATATAGTAATACCTTCTAAGGTATAACGTAATATAGTTAAAGCTTCTAACGTATAACGTTATGTACTATTACCGTACAACGTATAACGTCATATAGTCTTACCTTATAAGGTATAACGTCATATAGTAATAGCTTCTAACGTATAACGTTATAAGCTATTACCTAATAAGGTATAACGTTATACAGTGTTACCTTATAACGTATAACGTAATATAGTCATAGCTTCTAACGTATAACGTTATGTACCATTACCTTACAACATATAACGTCATATAGTAATAGCTTCTGACGTATAACATTATATAGTATTACCTTTTAACGTATAACGTTATCTAGTATTACCTTATAACGTACAACGTTATATAGTATTACCTTATAACGTGTAACGTTATCTAGTATTACCTTATAACGTACATCGTCATATAGTAATAGCTTCTAACGTATAACGTTATATAGTATTACCTGATAAGGTATAACATCATATAGTAATAGCTTCTAACCTATAACGCTATATTGTATTACCTTATAACGTATAACGTAATATAGTTATAGCTTCTAGCGTATAACGTTATAAGCTATTACCTAATAACGTACAACGTTATATAGTATTACCTTATAACGTATAACGTTATCTAGTATTACCATATAACGTACAACGTTATATAGTATTACCTTATAACGTGTAACGTTATCTAGTATTACCTTATAACGTACATCGTCATATAGTAATAGCTTCTAACGTATAACGTTATATAGTATTACCTGATAAGGTATAACATCATATAGTAATAGCTTCTAACCTATAACGCTATATTGTATTACCTTATAACGTATAACGTAATATAGTTATAGCTTCTAGCGTATAACGTTATGTACTATTACCTTACAACGTATAACGTCATATAGTAATAGCTTCTAACGTATAACGTTATATGGTATTACCTTATTAGGTATAACGTCATATAGTAATAGCTTCTAACGTATAACGTTATGTACCATTACATTACAACGTACAACGTTGTATAGTATTACCTTTTAACGTATAACGTTATATAGTATTACCTTATAACGTATAACGTTATATTTGATTACCTTATAACGAATAAAGTTATGTAGTACTACCTTATAAGGTATAACGCCATGCAGAAATAGCTTCCTACGTACAACGTTATATAGTATTACCTCATAACGTATAACGTTATCTAGTATTACCTTATATCGTACAACGTTATATAGTATTACCTTATAACGTATAACGTTATCTAGTATTAGCTTATAACGTATAACGGAATATAGTATTACCTTATAAGGTATAACGTAATATAGTTATAGCTTCTAACGTATAACGTTATGTACTATTACCTTACAACGTATAACGTCATATAGTAATAGCTTCTGACGTATAACGTTATATAGTATTATCTTTTAACGTATAACGTTATATAGTATTACCTTTTAACGTATAACGTTATATAGTATTAGCTTATAACGTATAACGATATATTTGATTACCTTATAACATGTAAAGTTATGTAGTACTACCTTATAAGGTATAACGCCATGTAGTAATAGCTTCCTCCGTATAACGTTAAATAGTATTACCTTATCCGGTATAACGTTATATAGTAATAGCTTCTATCGTATAACGTTATATAGTATTATCTTATAAGGTATAACGTAATATAGTTATAGCTTCCAACGTACAACGTTATATATTATTACCTTATAACGAATAATGTTATATAGTATTACTTTATAACGTATAACGTTATATAGTATTACTAAATAACGTACAAAGTTATACAGTATTACCTTATAACGTATAACGTTATCAACTATTACCTTATAACGTACAACGTTATATAGTATTACCTTATAACGTATAACGTTATATAGTATTAGCTTATAACGTATAACGATATATTTGATTACCTTATAACATGTAAAGTTATGTAGTACTACCTTATAAGGTATAACGCCATGTAGTAATAGCTTCCTACGTATAACGTTATATAGTATTACCTTATATGGTATAACGTCATATAGTAATAGATTCTAACGTATAACGTTATATAGTAATACCTTCTAAGGTATAACGTAATATAGTTATAGCTTCTAACGTATAACGTTATGTACTATTACCTTACAACATATAACGTCATATAGTAATAGCTTCCAACGTATAACGTTATATAGTATTACCTTCTAACGTATAACGTTATAAGCTATTGCCTAATAACGTACAACGTTATATAGTATTACCTTATAAGGTATAACGTCATATTGTGATAGCTTCTAACGTATAACGTTATGTACCACTACCTTACAACGTATAACGTCATATAGTAATAGCTTCTAACGTATAACGTTATATAGTATTACCTTATGAGGTATAACGTCATATAGTAATAGCTTCTAACGTATAACGTTATATAGTATTACATTATTTGGTATAAAGTCATTTAGTAATAGCTTCTAACGTATAACGTTATGTACTATTACCTTACAACATATAACGTCATATACTAATAGCTTCCAACGTATAAAGTTACATAGTAATAGCTTCTAACGTATAACGTTTTATAGTATTACCTTATAAGGTATAACGTAATATAGTTATAGCTTCTAACGTATAACGTTATGTACTATTACCTTACAACGTATAACGTCATATAGTAATAGCTTCTAACGTATAACGTTATATAGTATTACCTTATTAGGTATAACGTCATATAGTAATAGCTTCTAACGTATAACGTTATGTACCATCACATTACAACGTACAACGTTGTATAGTATTACCTTTTAACGTATAACGTTATATAGTATTACCTTATAACGTATAACGTTATATTTGATTACCTTATAACGAATAAAGTTATGTAGTACTACCTTATAAGGTATAACGCCATGCAGAAATAGCTTCCTACGTATAACGTTAAATAATATTACCTTATAAGGTATAACGTTATATAGTAATACCTTCTAACGTATAATGTTATAAGCTATTACCTAATAACGTACAACGTTATATAGTATTACCTCATAACGTATAACGTTATCTAGTATTACCTTATAACGTACAACGTTACATAGTATTACCTTATAACGTATAACGTTATCTAGTATTAGCTTATAACGTATAACGGAATATAGTATTACCTTATAAGGTATAACGTAATATAGTTATAGCTTCTAACGTATAACGTTATGTACTATTACCTTACAACGTATAACGTCATATAGTAATAGCTTCCTACTCTTAACGTTACATAGTAATACCTCCTATGGTATAACGTTACATAGTGGTACCTCCTATGGTATAACGTTGTATAATATTAACTTATAACGTACAACGTTATATATTATTACCTTATAACGTATAATGTTATGTAGTATTACCTTATAACGTATAACGTTATGTACTATTAGCTTATAACGTATAACGTCATATAGTAGTAGCTTCTGACGTATAATGTTATATAGTATTACCTTATAACTTATAACGTTATATAGTATTACTAAATAACGCACAAAGTTATATAGTATTTCCTTATAACGTATAACGTTATCTACTATTACCTTATAACGTACATCGTTGTATAGTATTACCTTTTAACGTATAACGTTATATAGTATTACCTTATAACGTATAACGTCATAGAGTAATAGCTTCTAACGTATAACGTTATATAGTATTACCTTATAACGTATAACGTCATAGAGTAATAGCTTCTAGCGTTTAACGTTATATAGTAATAGCTCAACGTATAAAGTTACATAGTAATAGCTTCTAACGTATAACGTTATATAGTATTACCTTATAAGGTATAACGTCATATAGTAATAGCTTCTAACGTATAACATTATGTACCATTACCTTACAAAGTTTAACGTTATATAGTAATAGCTTCCAACGTATAACGTTACATAGTAATACATCCTATGGCATAACTTTACATAGTAATACCTCCGATGGTATAACGTTGTATAATATTAACTTACAACGTACAACGTTATATATTATTACCTTATAACGTATAATGTTATGTAGTATTACCTTATAACGAATAACGTTATGTACTATTACATTATAACGTACAACGTTGTATAGTATTACCTTTTAACGTATAACGTTATATAGAATTACCTTATAACGTATAACGTTATGTACTATTACCTTATAACGTATAACGTCATATAGTAATAGCTTCTGACATATAATGTTATATAGTATTACCTTATAACGTATAACGTTTTATTTGATTACCTTATGACGAATAAAGTTATGTAGTACTACCTTATAAGGTATAACGCCATGTACTAATAGCTTCCTACGTGTAACGTTAAATAGTATTACCTTATAAGGTATAACGTTATATAGTAATGCCTTCTAACGTATAACGTTATAAGCTATTACCTAATAAAGTACAAAGTTATATAGTATTACCTTATAAGGTATAACGTAATATAGTTATAGCTTCTAACGTATAACGTTGTGTACTATTACCTTACAACGTATAACGTCATATAGTAATAGCTTCCTACTTATAACGTTACATAGTAACACCTCCTATGGTATAACGTTACATAGTAGTGCCTCCTATGGTATAACGTTGTATAATATTAACTTATAACGTACAACGTTATATATTATTACCTTATAACGTATAATGTTATGTAGTATTACCTTATAACGTATAACGTTATGTACTATTACCTTATAACGTATAACGTCATAAAGTAATAACTTCTGACGTATAATGTTATATCGTATTACCTTATAACGTATAACGTTATATTTGATTACCTTATAACGAATAAAGTTATGTAGTACTACTTTATAAGGTATAACGCCATGTAGTAATAGCTTCCTACGTATAACGTTAAATAGTATTACCTTATAAGGTATAACGTCATATAGTAATAGCTTCTAACGTATAACGTTATGTACCATTACCTTACAACGTATAACGTCATATAGTCTTACCTTATAAGGTATAACGACACATAGTAATAGCTTCTAACGTATAACGCTATATAGTATTACCTTATAAGGTATAACGTCATAGAGTAATAGCTACTAACGTATAACGTCATATAGTAATAGCTTCCAACGTATAAAGTTACGTAGTAATAGCTTCTAACGTATAACGTTATATAGTATTACCTTATAAGGTATAACGTCATATAGTAATAGCTTCTAACGTATAACGATATGTACCATTACCTTACAACGTATAACGTCATATAGTACTAGCTTCCAACGTATAACGTTATATAGTAATACATCCTATGGTATAACGTTGCATAATATTAACTTATAACGTACAACGTTATATAGTATTACCTTATAACGTATAATGTTATGTAGTATTACCTTATAACGTATAACGTTATGTACTATTACCTTATAACGTACAACGTTGTATAGTATTACCTGTTAACGTATAACGTTATATAGTATTCTCTTATAACGTATATCGTTATCTATTATTACCTTATAAGGTATAACGTCATAGAGTAATAGCTTCTAACGTATAACGTTATATTGTATTACCTTATAACGTATAACGTCATAGAGTAATAGCTTCTAACGTATAACGTTATATAGTATTACCTTATGACGTATAACGTCATATAGTATTACCTTATAACGTATAATGTTATATAGTATTACCTTATAACGTACAACGTTGTATAGTATTACCTGTTAACGTATAACGTTATAAAGTATTACCTTATAACGTATAATGTTATCTAGTATTACCTTATAATGTATAACGTCATATAGTCATAGCTTCTAACGTATAACGTTAAATAGTATTACCTTATAAGGTATAACGTTATATAGTAATACCTTCTAACGTATAACGTTATAAGCTATTACCTAATAACGTACAACGTTATATAGTATTACCTTATAACGTATAACGTCATATAGTAATAGCTTCGGACGTATAACGTGATATAGTATTACCTTATAACGTATAACGTCATATGGTAATAGCTTCTAACGTATAACGTTATATAGTATTACCTTTTAAGGTATAGCGTCATATAGTAATAGCTCCTAACGTATAACGTTATATAGTATTACCTTATAAGGTATAACGTCATATAGTAATAGCTTCTAACGTATAACGTTATGTACTATTACCTTACAACGTATAACGTCATATAGTAATAGCTTCCTACGTATAACGTTACATAGTAATACCTCCTATGGTATAACGTTGTATAATATTAACTTATAACGTACAACGTTATATATTATTACCTTATAACGAATAATGTTATGTAGTATTACCTTATAACGTATAACGTTATGTACTATTACCTTATAACGTATAACGTTATATGGTATTACTAAATAACGTAAAAAGTTATATAGTATTACCTTACAACGTATAACGTTATATTTGATTACCTTATAACGAATAAAGTTATGTAGTACTACCTTATAAGGTATAACGCCATGTAGTAATAGCTTCCTACGTATAACGTTAAATAGTATTACCTTATAAGGTATAACGTTATATAGTAATAGCTTCTAACGTATAACGTTATAAGCTATTACCTAATAACTTACAACGTTATATATATTACCTTATAGCGTATAACGTCATATAGTAATAGCTTCTGACGTATAACATTATATAGTACTACCTTATAAGGTATAACGTCACATGGTAGTGGCTTCTAACGTACAACGCTATATAGTATTACATTATAACGTATAACGTTATCTAGTATTACCTTATAACGTACAACGTCATATAGTAATAGCTTCTAACGTATAACGTTATGTACCATTACCTTACAACGTATAACGTCATATAGTCTTACCTTATAAGGTATAACGTCATATAGTAATAGCTTCTAACGTATAACGTTATGTACCATTACCTTACAACGTATAACGTCATATATTCTTACCTTATAAGGTATAACGTCATATAGTAATAGCTTCTAACGTATAACGTTATAAGCTATTACCTAATAAGGTATAACGTTATACAGTGTTACCTTATAACGTATAACGTCATATAGTAGTAGCTTCTGACGTATAATGTTATATAGTATTACCTTATAACTTATAACGTTATATAGTATTACTAAATAACGTACAAAGTTATATAGTATTTCCCTATAACGTATAACGTTATCTAGTATTACCTTATAACGTACAACGTTATGTAGTATTACCTTATAACGTATAACGTTATATAGTATTACCTTATAAGGTATAACGTAATATAGTTATAGCTTCTAACGTATAACGTTATGTACCATTACCTTACAACGTGTAACGTCATATAGTCTTACCTTATAAGGTATAACGTCACATAGTAATACCTTCTAACGTATAACGTTATATAGTATTACCTGATAAGGAATACTGTCATATAGTAATAGCTTCTAACGTATAACGCTATATAGTATTACCTTATAGCGTAAAACGTCATATAGTAATAGCTTCTGACGTATAACGTTATATAGTATTACCTTATTAGGTATAACGTCATATAGTAATAGCTTCTAACGTATAACGTTATATAGTATTACCTTATAAGGTATAACGTAATATAGTTATAGCTTCTAACGTATAACGTTATTTACTATTTCCTTACAACGTACAACGTTATATAGTATTACCTTATAACGTATAACGTTATCTAGTATTACCTTATAACGTACAACGTTATATAGTATTACCTTATAACGTATAACGTTATCTAGTATTACCTTATAACGTACAACGTCATATAGTAATAGCTTCCAACGTATAAAGTTACATAGTAATAGCTTCTAACGTGTAACGTTATATAGTATTACCTTATAAGGTATAACGTCATATAGTAATAGCTTCTAACGTATAACGTTATGTACCATTACCTTACAACGTATAACGTCATACAGTTTTACCTTATAAGGTATAACGTCATATAGTAATAGCTTCTAACGTATAACGTTATAAGCTATTACCTAAAAAGGTATAACGTTATACAGTGTTACCTTATAACGTATAACGTCATTAAGTAATAGCTTCTGACGTATAATGTTATATAGTATTACCTTATAACTTATAACGTTATATAGTATTACTAAATAACGTACAAAGTTATACAGTATTACCTTATAACGTATAACGTTATCTAGTATTACCTTATAACGTACAACGTCATATAGTAATAGCTTCTAACGTATAACGTTATATAGTATTACCTGATAAGGAATAACGTCATATAGTAATAGCTTCTAACGTATAACGCTATATAGTATTCACTTATAACGTAAAACGTCATATAGTAATAGCTTCTGACGTATAACGTTATATAGTATTACCTTATTAGGTATAACGTCATATAGTAATAGCTTCTAACGTATAACGTTATATAGTATTACCTTATAAGGTATAACGTAATATAGTTATAGCTTCTAACGTATAATGTTATGTACTATTACCTTACAACGTATAACGTCATATAGTAATAGCTTCTAACGTATAACGTTATATAGTATTACCTTTTAACGTACAACGTTATATAGTATTACCTTATAACGTATAACATCATATAGTAATAGCTTCTGACGTATAACATTATATAGTACTACCTTATAAGGTATAACGTCACATAGTAATGGCTTCTAACGTACAACGTTATATAGTATTACCTTATAACGTATAACGTTATATTTGATTACCTTATAACGTATAAAGTTATGTAGTACTACCTTATAAGGTATAACGCCATGTAGTAATAGCTTCCTACGTATAACGTTAAATAGTATTACCTTATAAGGTATAACGTTATATAGGAATACCGTCTAACGTATAACGTTATAAGCTATTACCTCATAACGTACAACGTTATATAGTATTACCGTATAACGTATAACATTATGTACCATTACCTTACAACGTTTAACGTTATATAGTAATAGCTTCCAACGTATAACGTTACATAGTAATACCTCCTATGGCATAACTTTACATAGTAATACCTCCGATGGTATAACGTTGTATAATATTAACTTACAACGTACAACGTTATATATTATTACCTTATAACGTATAATGTTATGTAGTATTACCTTATAACGTATAACGTTATGTACTATTACATTATAACGTACAACGTTGTATAGTATTACCTTTTAACGTATAACGTTATATAGAATTACCTTATAACGTATAACGTTATGTACTATTACCTTATAACGTATAACGTCATATAGTAATAGCTTCTGACATATAATGTTATATAGTATTACCTTATAACGTATAACGTTTTATTTGATTACCTTATGACGAATAAAGTTATGTAGTACTACCTTATAAGGTATAACGCCATGTACTAATAGCTTCCTACGTATAACGTTAAATAGTATTACCTTATAAGGTATAACGTTACATAGTAGTACCTCCTATGGTATAACGTTGTATAATATTAACTTATAACGTACAACGTTATATATTATTACCTTATAACGTATAATGTTATGTAGTATTACCTTATAACGTATAACGTTATGTACTATTACCTTATAACGTATAACGTCATATAGTAATAGCTTCTGACGTATAATGTTATATCGTATTAACTTATAACGTATAACGTTATATTTGATTACCTTATAACGAATAAAGTTATGTAGTACTACCTTATAAGGTATAACGCCATGTAGTAATAGCTTCCTACGTATAACGTTAAATAGTATTACCTTATAAGGTATAACGTTATATAGTAATAGCTTCTAACGTATAACGTTATGTGCCATTACCTTACAACGTATAACGTCATATAGCCTTACCTTATAAGGTATAACGTCATATAGTAATAGCTTCTAACGTATAACGTTATGTACTATTACCTTACAACGTATAACGTCATATAGTAATAGCTTCTAACGTATAACGTTATATAGTATTACCTTATAAGGTATAACGTCATATAGTAATAGCTTCTAACGTATAACGTTATATAGTATTACCTTATAAGGTATAACGTCATATAGTAATAGCTTCTAACGTATAACGTTATATAGTATTACCTTATAAGGTATAACGTAATACAGTTGTAGCTTCTAACGTATAACGCTATATAGTATTACTTTATAACGTATAACGTCATATAGTAATAGCTTCTAACGTATAACGTTATGTACTATTACCTTACAACGTATAACGTCATTTAGTAATAGCTTCTGACGTATAACATTATATAGTACTACCTTATAAGATATAGCGTCACATAATAATAGCTTCTAACGTATAACGCTATATAGTATTACCTTATAAGGTATAACGTCATAGAGTAATAGCTACTAACGTATAACGTCATATAGTAATAGCTTCCAACGTATAAAGTTACGTAGTAATAGCTTCTAACGTATAACGTTATATAGTATTACCTTATAAGGTATAACGTCATATAGTAATAGCTTCTAACGTATAACGTTATGTACCATTACCTTACAACGTATAACGTCATATAGTAATAGCTTCCAACGTATAACGTTACATAGTAATACCTCCTATGGCATAACGTTACACAGTAATACATCCTATGGTATAACGTTGCATAATATTAACTTATAACGTACAACGTTATATAGTATTACCTTATAACGTATAATGTTATGTAGTATTACCTTATAACGTATAACGTTATGTACTATTACCTTATAACGTACAACGTTGTATAGTATTACCTGTTAACGTATAACGTTATATAGTATTACCTTATAACGTATATCGTTATCTAGTATTACCTTATAAGGTATAACGTCATAGAGTAATAGCTTCTAACGTATAACGTTATATTGTATTACCTTATAACGTATAACGTCATAGAGTAATAGCTTCTAACGTATAACGTTATATAGTATTACCTTATGACGTATAACGTCATATAGTATTACCTTATAACGTATAATGTTATATAGTATTACCTTATAAGGTACAACGTTGTATAGTATTACCTGTTAACGTATAACGTTATATAGTATTACCTTATAAGGTATAACGTCATATAGTAATAGCTTCTAACGTATAACGTTATGTACCATTACCTTACAACGTATAACGTCATACAGTTTTACCTTATAAGGTATAACGTCATATAGTAATAGCTTCTAACGGATAACGTTATAAGCTATTACCTAATAAGGTATAACGTTATACAGTGTTACCTTATAACGTATAACGTCATTAAGTAATAGCTTCTGACGTATAATGTTATATAGTATTACCTTATAACTTATAACGTTATATAGTATTACTAAATAACGTACAAAGTTATACAGTATTACCTTATAACGTATAACGTTATCTAGTATTACCTTATAACGTACAACGTCATATAGTAATAGCTTCTACCGTATAACGTTATATAGTATTACCTGATAAGGAATAACGTCATATAGTAATAGCTTCTATCGTATAACGTTATATAGTATTACCTTATAAGGTATAACGTAATATAGTTATAGCTTCTAACGTATAATGTTATGTACTATTACCTTACAACGTATAACGTCATATAGTAATAGCTTCTAACGTATAACGTTATATAGTATTACCTTTTAACGTACAACGTTATATAGTATTACCCTATAACGTATAAAGTTATGTAGTACTACCTTATAAGGTATAACGCCATGTAGTAATAGCTTCCTACGTATAACGTTAAATAGTATTACCTTATAAGGTATAACGTTATATAGGAATACCGTCTAACGTATAACGTTATAAGCTATTACCTCATAACGTACAACGTTATATAGTATTACCTTATAACGTATAACGTTATCTAGTATTACCTTATAACGTACAACGTTATATAGTATTACCGTATAACGTATAACGTTATCTAGTATTACCTTATAACGTACAACGTCATATAGTAATAGCTTCCAACGTATAAAGTTACATAGTAATAGCTTCTAAGGTATAACGTTATATAGTATTACCTTATAAGGTATAACGTCATATAGTAATAGCTTTTAACGTATAACGTTATGTACCATTACCATACAACGTATAACGTCATATAGTAATAGCTTCTAACGTATAACGTTATATAGTATTACCTTTTAACGTATAACGTTATTTAGTATTAGCTTATAACGTATAACGTTATATTTGATTACCTTATAACATGTAAAGTTATGTAGTACTACCTTATAAGGTATAACGCCATGTAGTAATAGCTTCCTACGTATAACGTTAAATAGTATTACCTTATAAGGTATAAAGTTATATAGGAATACCGTCTAACGTATAACGTTATAAGCTATTACCTCATAACGTACAACGTTATATAGTATTACCGTATAACGTATAACATTATGTACCATTACCTTACAACGTTTAACGTTATATAGTAATAGCTTCCAACGTATAACGTTACATAGTAATACCTCCTATGGCATAACTTTACATAGTAATACCTCCGATGGTATAACGTTGTATAATATTAACTTACAACGTACAACGTTATATATTATTACCTTATAACGTATAATGTTATGTAGTATTACCTTATAACGTATAACGTTATGTACTATTACATTATAACGTACAACGTTGTATAGTATTACCTTTTAACGTATAACGTTATATAGAATTACCTTATAACGTATAACGTTATGTACTATTACCTTATAACGTATAACGTCATATAGTAATAGCTTCTGACATATAATGTTATATAGTATTACCTTATAACGTATAACGTTTTATTTGATTACCTTATGACGAATAAAGTTATGTAGTACTACCTTATAAGGTATAACGCCATGTACTAATAGCTTCCTACGTATAACGTTAAATAGTATTACCTTATAAGGTATAACGTTACATAGTAGTACCTCCTATGGTATAACGTTGTATAATATTAACTTATAACGTACAACGTTATATATTATTACCTTATAACGTATAATGTTATGTAGTATTACCTTATAACGTATAACGTTATGTACTATTACCTTATAACGTATAACGTCATATAGTAATAGCTTCTGACGTATAATGTTATATCGTATTACCTTATAACGTATAACGTTATATTTGATTACCTTATAACGAATAAAGTTATGTAGTACTACCTTATAAGGTATAACGCCATGTAGTAATAGCTTCCTACGTATAACGTTAAATAGTATTACCTTATAAGGTATAACGTTATATAGTAATAGCTTCTGACGTATAACATTATATAGTACTACCTTATAAGATATAGCGTCACATAATAATAGCTTCTAACGTATAACGCTATATAGTATTACCTTATAAGGTATAACGTCATAGAGTAATAGCTACTAACGTATAACGTCATATAGTAATAGCTTCCAACGTATAAAGTTACGTAGTAATAGCTTCTAACGTATAACGTTATATAGTATTACCTTATAAGGTATAACGTCATATAGTAATAGCTTCTAACGTATAACGTTATGTACCATTACCTTACAACGTATAACGTCATATAGTAATAGCTTCCAACGTATAACGTTACATAGTAATACCTCCTATGGCATAACGTTACACAGTAATACATCCTATGGTATAACGTTGCATAATATTAACTTATAACGTACAACGTTATATAGTATTACCTTATAACGTATAATGTTATGTAGTATTACCTTATAACGTATAACGTTATGTACTATTACCTTATAACGTACAACGTTGTATAGTATTACCTGTTAACGTATAACGTTATATAGTATTACCTTATAACGTATATCGTTATCTAGTATTACCTTATAAGGTATAACGTCATAGAGTAATAGCTTCTAACGTATAACGTTATATTGTATTACCTTATAACGTATAACGTCATAGAGTAATAGCTTCTAACGTATAACGTTATATAGTATTACCTTATGACGTATAACGTCATATAGTATTACCTTATAACGTATAATGTTATATAGTATTACCTTATAAGGTACAACGTTGTATAGTATTACCTGTTAACGTATAACGTTATATAGTATTACCTTATAAGGTATAACGTCATATAGTAATAGCTTCTAACGTATAACGTTATGTACCATTACCTTACAACGTATAACGTCATACAGTTTTACCTTATAAGGTATAACGTCATATAGTAATAGCTTCTAACGGATAACGTTATAAGCTATTACCTAATAAGGTATAACGTTATACAGTGTTACCTTATAACGTATAACGTCATTAAGTAATAGCTTCTGACGTATAATGTTATATAGTATTACCTTATAACTTATAACGTTATATAGTATTACTAAATAACGTACAAAGTTATACAGTATTACCTTATAACGTATAACGTTATCTAGTATTACCTTATAACGTACAACGTCATATAGTAATAGCTTCTACCGTATAACGTTATATAGTATTACCTGATAAGGAATAACGTCATATAGCAATAGCTTCTAACGTATAACGTTATATAGTATTACCTTATAAGGTATAACGTAATATAGTTATAGCTTCTAACGTATAATGTTATGTACTATTACCTTACAACGTATAACGTCATATAGTAATAGCTTCTAACGTATAACGTTATATAGTATTACCTTTTAACGTACAACGTTATATAGTATTACCCTATAACGTATAAAGTTATGTAGTACTACCTTATAAGGTATAACGCCATGTAGTAATAGCTTCCTACGTATAACGTTAAATAGTATTACCTTATAAGGTATAACGTTATATAGGAATACCGTCTAACGTATAACGTTATAAGCTATTACCTCATAACGTACAACGTTATATAGTATTACCTTATAACGTATAACGTTATCTAGTATTACCTTATAACGTACAACGTTATATATTATTACCGTATAACGTATAACGTTATCTAGTATTACCTTATAACGTACAACGTCATATAGTAATAGCTTCCAACGTATAAAGTTACATAGTAATAGCTTCTAACGTATAACGTTATATAGTATTACCTTATAAGGTATAACGTCATATAGTAATAGCTTTTAACGTATAACGTTATGTACCATTACCATACAACGTATAACGTCATATAGTAATAGCTTCTAACGTATAACGTTATATAGTATTACCTTTTAACGTATAACGTTATTTAGTATTAGCTTATAACGTATAACGTTATATTTGATTACCTTATAACATGTAAAGTTATGTAGTACTACCTTATAAGGTATAACGCCATGTAGTAATAGCTTCCTCCGTATAACGTTAAATAGTATTACCTTTTAACGTATAACGTTATATAGTATTACCTTTTAACGTATAACGTTATTTAGTATTAGCTTATAACGTATAACGTTATATTTGATTACCTTATAACATGTAAAGTTATGTAGTACTACCTTATAAGGTATAACGCCATGTAGTAACAGCTTCCTCCGTATAACGTTAAATAGTATTACCTTATCCGGTATAACGTTATATAGTAATAGCTTCTATCGTATAACGTTATATAGTATTACCTTATAAGGTATAACGTAATATAGTAATAGCTTCTGACGTATAACGTTATATAGTATTACCTTATATGGTATAACGTCATATAGTAATATCTTCTAACGTATAACGTTATATAGTAATACCTTCTAAGGTATAACGTAATATAGTTATAGCTTCTAACGTATAACGTTATGTACTATTACCTTACAACGTATAACGTTATATTTGATTACCTTATAACATGTAAAGTTATATAGTATTACCTTATAAGGTATAACGTAATATAGTCCTAGCTTCTAACGTATAACGTTATGTACTATTACCTTACAACATATAACGTCATATAGTAATAGCGTCTAACGTATAACGTTCTAAGCTATTACCTAATAAGGTATAACGTTATACAGTGTTACCTTATAACGTATAACGTCATATGGTAGTAGCTTCTGACGTATAAGGTTAAATAGTATTACCTTGTAACGTACAACGTCATAGAGTAATAGCTTCTAACGTATAACGTTATATAGTATCACCTTATAACGTACAACGTTATCTAGTATTACCTTATAACGTACAACGTCATATAGTAATAGCTTCTAACGTATAACGTTAAATAGTATTACCGTATAACGTATAACGTCATAGAGTAATAGCTTCTAACGTATATCGTTATAAAGTATTACCTTATACGGTACAACGTCATATAGTCATAGCTTTTAACGTATAACGTTATATAGTATTACCTTATAACGTATAACGTCATATAGTAATAGCTTCTAACGTATAAGGTTAAATAGTATTACCTTATAACGTACAACGTCATAGAGTAATAGCTTCTAACGCATAACGTTATATAGTATCACCTTATAACGTACAACGTTATCTAGTATTACCGTATAACGTATAACGTCATAGAGTAATAGCTTCTAACGTATAACGTTATAAAGTATTACCTTATACGGTATAACGTCATATTGTAATATCTTCTAACGTATAACGTTATATAGTAATACCTTCTAAGGTATAACGTAATATAGTTATAGCTTCTAACGTATAACGTAATGTACTATTACCTTACAACGTATAACGTCATATAGTAATAGCTTCTAACGTATAACGTTATATAGTATTACCTTTTTCCGTATAACGTTATATAGTATTACCTTTTAACGTATAACGTTATATAGTATTACCTTATAACGTATAACGTTATATTTGATTACCTTATAACATGTAAAGTTGTGTAGTACTACCTTATAAGGTATAACGCCATGTAGTAATAGCTTCCTACGTATAACGTTAAATAGTATTACCTTATCAGGTATAACGTTATATAGTAATAGCTTCTATCGTACAACGTTATGTACTATTACCTTACAACGTATAACGTCATATAGTAATAGCTTCTAACGTATAACGTTATATAGTATTACCTTATAAGGTATAACGTAATATAGTCATAGCTTCTAACGTATAACGTTATGTACTATTACCTTACAACATATAACGTCATATAGTAATAGCTTCCTACTTATAGCGTTACATAGTAATACCTCCTATGGTATAACGTTGTATAATATTAACTTATAACGTACAACGTTATATATTATTACCTTATAACGAATAATGTTATATAGTATTACTTTATAACGTATGACGTTATATAGTATTACTCAATAACGTACAAAGTTATACAGTATTACCTTATAACGTATAAAGTTATGTAGTACTACCTTATAAGGTATAACGCCATGTAGTAATAGCTTCCTACGTATAACGTTAAATAGTATTACCTTATAAGGTATAACGTTATATAGTAATACCTTCTAACGTATAACGTTATAAGCTATTACCGAATAACGTACAACGTTATATAGTATTACCTTATAACGTATAACGTTATCTAGTATTACCTTATAACGTACAACGTTATATAGTATTACCTTATAACGTGTAACGTTATCTAGTATTACCTTATAACGTACATCGTCATATAGTAATAGCTTCTAACGTATAACGTTATATAGTATTACCTGATAAGGTATAACATCATATAGTAATAGCTTCTAAAGTATAACGCTATATTGTATTAGCTTATAACGTATAACGTAATATAGTTATAGCTTCTAACGTATAACGTTATGTACTATTACCTTACAACGTATAACGTCATATAGTAATAGCTTCTAACGTATAACGTTATATAGTATTACCTTATTAGGTATAACGTCATATAGTAATAGCTTCTAACGTATAACGTTATGTACCATTACATTACAACGTACAACGTTGTATAGTATTACCTTTTAACGTATAACGTTATATAGTATTACCTTATAACGTATAACGTTATATTTGATTACCTTATAACGAATAAAGTTATGTAGTACTACCTTATAAGGTATAACGCCATGCAGAAATAGCTTCCTACGTACAACGTTATATAGTATTACCTCATAACGTATAACGTTATCTAGTATTACCTTATTACGTACAACGTTATATAGTATTACCTTATAACGTATAACGTTATCTAGTATTAGCTTATAACGTATAACGGAATATAGTATTACCTTATAAGGTATAACGTAATATAGTTATAGCTTCTAACGTATAACGTTATGTACTATTACCTTACAACGTATAACATCATATAGTAATAGCTTCTGACGTATAACGTTATATAGTATTACCTTTTAACGTATAACGTTATATAGTATTACCTTTTAACGTATAACGTTATTTAGTATTAGCTTGTGACGTATAACGTTATATTTGATTACCTTATAACATGTTAAGTTATGTAGTGCTACCTTATAAGGTATAACGCCATGTAGTAATAGCTTCCTCCGTATAACGTTAAATAGTATTACCTTATCCGGTATAACGTTATATAGTAATAGCTTCTATCGTATAACGTTATATAGTATTACCTTATAAGGTATAACGTAATATAGTTATAGCTTCTAACGTATAACGTTATATAGTATTACCTTATAACGTATAACGTTATATTTGATTACGTTATAACGAATAAAGTTATGTAGTACTACCTTATAAGGTATAACGCCATGCAGTAATAGCTTCCTACGTATAACGTTATATAGTATTACCTGATAAGGTATAACGTCATATACTAATAGCTTCTAACGTATAACGCTATATAGTATTACCTTATAACGTATAACGTCATATAGTAATAGCTTCTGACGTATAACGTTATATAGTATTACCTTATATGGTATAACGTCATATAGTAATATCTTCTAACGTATAACGTTATATAGTAATACCTTCTAAGGTATAACGTAATATAGTTATAGTTTCTAACGTATAACGTTATGTACTATTACCCTACAACGTATAACGTTATATTTGATTACCTTATAACATGTAAAGTTATATAGTATTACCTTATAAGGTATAACGTAATATAGTCCTAGCTTCTAACGTATAACGTTATGTACTATTACCTTACAACATATAACGTCATATAGTAATAGCTTCTAACGTATAACGTTATAAGCTATTACCTAATAAGGTATAACGTTATACAGTGTTACCTTATAACGTATAACGTCATATAGTAGTAGCTTCTGACGTATAAGGTTAAATAGTATTACCTTGTAACGTACAACGTCATAGAGTAATAGCTTCTAACGTATAACGTTATATAGTATCACCTTATAACGTACAACGTTATCTAGTATTACCTTATAACGTACAACGTCATATAGTAATAGCTTCTAACGTATAACGTTAAATAGTATTACCGTATAACGTATAACGTCATAGAGTAATAGCTTCTAACGTATAACGTTATAAAGTATTACCTTATACGGTACAACGTCATATAGTCATAGCTTTTAACGTATAACGTTATATAGTATTACCTTATAACGTATAACGTCATATAGTAATAGCTTCTAACGTATAAGGTTAAATAGTATTACCTTATAACGTACAACGTCATAGAGTAATAGCTTCTAACGCATAACGTTATATAGCATCACCTTATAAGGTATAACGTCATATAGTAATAGCTTCTAACGTATAAGGTTAAATAGTAATACCTTATAACGTACAACGTCATAGAGTAATAGCTTCTAACGCATAACGTTATATAGTATCACCTTATAACGTACAACGTTATCTAGTATTACCGTATAACGTATAACGTCATAGAGTAATAGCTTCTAACGTATAACGTTATAAAGTATTACCTTATACGGTATAACGTCATATTGTAATATCTTCTAACGTATAACGTTATATAGTAATACCTTCTAAGGTATAACGTAATATAGTTATAGCTTCTAACGTATAACGTAATGTACTATTACCTTACAACGTATAACGTCATATAGTAATAGCTTCTAACGTATAACGTTATATAGTATTACCTTTTCCCGTATAACGTTATATAGTATTACCTTTTAACGTATAACGTTATATAGTATTACCATATAACGTATAACGTTATATTTGATTACCTTATAACATGTAAAGTTGTGTAGTACTACCTTATAAGGTATAACGCCATGTAGTAATAGCTTCCTACGTATAACGTTAAATAGTATTACCTTATCAGGTATAACGTTATATAGTAATAGCTTCTATCGTACAACGTTATGTACTATTACCTTACAACGTATAACGTCATATAGTAATAGCTTCTAACGTATAACGTTATATAGTATTACCTTATAAGGTATAACGTAATATAGTCATAGCTTCTAACGTATAACGTTATGTACTATTACCTTACAACATATAACGTCATATAGTAATAGCTTCCTACTTATAGCGTTACATAGTAATACCTCCTATGGTATAACGTTGTATAATATTAACTTATAACGTACAACGTTATATATTATTACCTTATAACGAATAATGTTATATAGTATTACTTTATAACGTATAACGTTATATAGTATTACTCAATAACGTACAAAGTTATACAGTATTACCTTATAACGTATAACGTTATCAACTATTACCTTATAACGTACAACGTTATATAGTATTACCTTATAACGTATAACGATATCTAGTATTACCTTATAACGTACTACGTTATATAGTATTACCTTATAACGTATAACGTTATATTTGATTACCTTATAACGTATAAAGTTATGTAGTACTACCTTATAAGGTATAACGCCATGTAGTAATAGCTTCCTACGTATAACGTTAAATAGTATTACCTTATAAGGTATAACGTTATATAGTAATACCTTCTAACGTATAACGTTATAAGCTATTACCTAATAACGTACAACGTTATATAGTATTACCTTATAACGTATAATGTTATCTAGTATTACCTTATAACGTACAACGTTATATAGTATTACCTTATAACGTGTAACGTTATCTAGTATTACCTTATAACGTACATCGTCATATAGTAATAGCTTCTAACGTATAACGTTATATAGTATTACCTGATAAGGTATAACATCATATAGTAATAGCTTCCAACGTATAAAGTTACATAGTAATAGCTTCTAACGTATAACGTTATATAGTATTACTTTATAACGTATAACGTCATAGAGTAATAGCTTCTAACGTTTAACGTTATCTAGTAATAGCTTCCAACGTATAAAGTTACATAGTAATAGCTTCTAACGTATAACGTTATATAGTATTACCTTATAAGGTATAACGAAATATAGTTATATCTTCTAACGTATAACGTTATGTACTATTACCTTACAACGTATAACGTCATATAGTAATAGCTTCTAACGTATAACGTTATATAGTATTTCCTTATAACGTATAACGTTATATTTGATTACCTTATAACATGTAAAGTTATGTAGTACTACCTTAAGAGTATAACGCCATGTAGTAATAGCTTCCTCCGTATAACGTTAAAGAGTATTACCTTACCCGGTATAACGTTATATAGTAATAGCTTCTAACGTATAACGTTATATAGTATTACCTTATAAGGTATAACGAAATATAGTTATATCTTCTAACGTATAACGTTATGTACTATTACCTTACAACGTATAACGTCATATAGTAATAGCTTCTAACGTACAACGTTATATAGTATTACCTTATAACGTATAACGCTATATACTATTACCTTATAACGTATAACGTCATATAGTAATAGCTTCAGACGTATAACGTTATATAGTATTACCTTATAAGGTATAACGTCATATAGTAATAGCTTCTAACGTATAACGTTAAATAGTATTACCTTATCAGGTATAACGTTATATAGTAATAGCTTCTATCGTATAACGTTATATAGTACTACCTTATAAGGTATAACGTAGTATAGTTATAGCTTCTAACGTATAACGTTATGTACTATTACCTTACAACGTATAACGTCATATAGTAATAGCTTCCTACTTATAACGTTACATAGTAATACCTCCTATGGTATAACGTTACATAGTAGTACCTCCTATGGTATAACGTTGTATAATATTAACTTATAAAGTACAACGTTATATATTATTATCTTATATCGTATAATGTTATGTAGTATTACCTTATAACGTATAAAGTTATGTAGTATTAGCTTATAAGGTATAACGCAATATAGCACTACCTTCCTACCTATAACGTTATATAGTAATACCTCCTATGGTATAACGTTGTATAATATTAACTTACAACGTACAACGATATATATTATTACCTTGTATCGTATAACGTTATATAGTATTACCTTATAAGGTATAACGTCATATAGTAATAGCTTCTAACGTATAACGTTATGTACCATTACTTTACAACATATAACGTCATATAGTAATAGCTTCTAACGTATAACGTTATATAGTATTACCTTATAACGTATAACGTCATAGAGTAATAGCTTCTAACGTTTAACGTTATATAGTAATAGCTTCCAACGTATAAAGTTACATAGTAATAGCTTCTAACGTATAACGTTATATAGTATTACCTTATAAGGTATAACGTCATAAAGTAATAGCTTCTAACGTATAACGTTATATAGTACTACCTTATAGCGTATAACGTCATAGAGTAATAGCTTCTAACGTTTAACGTTATATAGTAATAGCTTCCAACGTATAAAGTTACATAGTAATAGCTTCTAACGTATAACGCTATATAGTATTACCTTATAACGTAAAACGTCATATAGTAATAGCTTCTGACGTATAACGTTATATAGTATTACCTTATTAGGTATAACGTCATATAGTAGTAGCTTCTAACGTATAACGTTATATAGTATTACCTTATCAGGTATAACGTAATATAGTTATATCTTCTAACGTATAACGTTATGTACTATTACCTTACAATGTATAACGTCATATAGTAATAGCTTCTAACGTATAACGTTATATAGTATTACCTTTTAACGTATAACGTTATATAGTATTACCTTTTAGCGTATAACGTTATATAGTATTACCTTATAACGTATAACGTTATAAGTGATTACCTTAGAACATGTAAAGTTATGTAGTACTACCTTATAAGGTATAACGCCATGTAGTAATAGCTTCCTCCGTATAACGTTAAAGAGTATTACCTTATCCGGTATAACGTTATATAGTAATAGCTTCTATCGTATAACGTTATATAGTATTACCTTATGAGGTATAACGTCATATAGTAATAGCTTCTAACGTATAACGTTATATAGTATTACCTTATAAGGTATAACGTAATATAGTTATAGCTTCTAACGTATAACGTTATGTACTATTACCTTACAACGTATAACGTCATATAGTAATATCTTCCTACTTATAACGTTACATAGTAATACCTCCTACGGTATAACGTTACATTGTAGTACCTCCTATGGTATAACGTTGTATAATATTAACTTATAACGTACAACGTTATATATTATTACCTTATAACGTATAACGTTATATTTGATTACCTTATAACGATTAAAGTTATGTAGTACTACCTTATAAGGTATAACGCCATATAGTAAGAGCTTCCTACGTATAACGTTAAATAGTATTACCTTATAAGGTATAACGTTATATAGTAACTGCTTCTAACGTATAACGCTATATAGTATTACCTTATAAGGTATAACGTCATATAGTAATAGCTTCTAACGTATAACGTTATGTACCATTACCTTACAACGTATAACGTCATATAGTAATAGCTTCCAACGTATAAAGTTACATAGTAATAGCTTCTAACGTATAACGTTATATAGTATTACCTTATAACGTATAATGTTATGTAGTATTACCTTATAACGTATAACGTTATGTACTATTACCTTACAACGAATAACGTCATATAGTAATAGCTTCTGACGCATAACGTGATATAGTATTACCTTATAACGTATAACGTCATATGGTAATAGCTTCTAACGTATAACGTTATATAGTATTACCTTATGAGGTATAACGTCATATAGTAATAGCTTCTAACGTATAACGTTATATAGTATTACCTTATAAGGTATAACGTAATATAGTTATAGCTTCTAACGTATAACGTTATGTACTATTACCTTACAACGTATAACGTCATATAGTAATATCTTCCTACTTATAACGTTACATAGTAATACCTCCTACGGTATAACGTTACATTGTAGTACCTCCTATGGTATAACGTTGTATAATATTAACTTATAACGTACAACGTTATATATTATTACCTTATAACGTATAACGTTATATTTGATTACCTTATAACGATTAAAGTTATGTAGTACTACCTTATAAGGTATAACGCCATATAGTAAGAGCTTCCTACGTATAACGTTAAATAGTATTACCTTATAAGGTATAACGTTATATAGTAATAGCTTCTAACGTATAACGCTATATAGTATTACCTTATAAGGTATAACGTCATAGAGTAATAGCTTCTAACGTATAACGTCATATAGTAATAGCTTCCAACGTATACAGTTACGTAGTAATAGCTTCTAACGTATAACGTTATATAGTATTACCTTATAAGGTATAACGTCATATAGTAATAGCTTCTAACGTATAACGTTATGTACCATTACCTTACAACGTATAACGTCATATAGTAATAGCTTCCAACGTATAAAGTTACATAGTAATAGCTTCTAATGTATAACGTTATATAGTATTACCTTATAACGTATAATGTTATGTAGTATTACCTTATAACGTATAACGTTATGTACTATTACCTTACAACGAATAACGTCATATAGTAATAGCTTCTGACGCATAACGTGATATAGTATTACCTTATAACGTATAACGTCATATGGTAATAGCTTCTAACGTATAACGTTATATAGTATTACCTTATTAGGTATAACGTCATATAGTAATAACTTCTAACGTATAACGTTATGTACTATTACCTTACAACGTATAACGTCATATAGTAATAGCTTCCAACGTATAAAGTTACATAGTAATAGCTTCTAACGTATAACGTTATATAGTATTACCTTATAAGGTATAACGTAATATAGTAATAGCTTCTAACGTATAACGTTATGTACCATTACCTTACAACGTATAACGTCATATAGTCTTACCTTATAAGGTTTAACGTCATATAGTAATAGCTTCTAACGTATAACGTTATAAGCTATTACCTAATAAGGTATAACGTTATACAGTGTTACCTTATAACGTATAACGTCATATAGTAGTAGCTTCTGACGTATAATGTTATATAGTATTATCTTATAACGTATAACGTCATAGAGTAATAGCTTCTAACGTATAACGTTGTATAATATTAACTTACAACGTACAACGTTATGTACTATTACCTTATAACGTACAACGTTGTATAGTATTACCTTATAACGTATAACGTTATATTTGATTACCTTATAACGATTAAAGTTATGTAGTACTACCTTATAAGGTATAACGCCATATCGTAATAGCTTCCTACGTATAACGTTATATAGTATTACCTGATAAGGTATAACGTCATATACTAATAGCTTCTAACGTATAACGCTATATAGTATTACCTTATAACGTATAACGTCATATAGTAATAGCTTCTGACGTATAACGTTATATAGTATTACCTTATATGGTATAACGTCATATAGTAATATCTTCTAACGTATAACGTTATATAGTAATACCTTCTAAGGTATAACGTAATATAGTTATAGTTTCTAACGTATAACGTTATGTACTATTACCTTACAACGTATAACGTTATATTTGATTACCTTATAACATGTAAAGTTATATAGTATTACCTTATAAGGTATAACGTAATATAGTCCTAGCTTCTAACGTATAACGTTATGTACTATTACCTTACAACATATAACGTCATATAGTAATAGCTTCTAACGTATAACGTTATAAGCTATTACCTAATAAGGTATAACGTTATACAGTGTTACCTTATAACGTATAACGTCATATAGTAGTAGCTTCTGACGTATAAGGTTAAATAGTATTACCTAGTAACGTACAACGTCATAGAGTAATAGCTTCTAACGTATAACGTTATATAGTATCACCTTATAACGTACAACGTTATCTAGTATTACCTTATAACGTACAACGTCATATAGTAATAGCTTCTAACGTATAACGTTAAATAGTATTACCGTATAACGTATAACGTCATAGAGTAATAGCCTCTAACGTATAACGTTATAAAGTATTACCTTATACGGTACAACGTCATATAGTCATAGCTTTTAACGTATAACGTTATATAGTATTACCTTATAACGTATAACGTCATATAGTAATAGCTTCTAACGTATAAGGTTAAATAGTATTACCTTATAACGTACAACGTCATAGAGTAATAGCTTCTAACGCATAACGTTATATAGCATCACCTTATAAGGTATAACGTCATATAGTAATAGCTTCTAACGTATAAGGTTAAATAGTAATACCTTATAACGTACAACGTCATAGAGTAATAGCTTCTAACGCATAACGTTATATAGTATCACCTTATAACGTACAACGTTATCTAGTATTACCGTATAACGTATAACGTCATAGAGTAATAGCTTCTAACGTATAACGTTATAAAGTATTACCTTATACGGTATAACGTCATATTGTAATATCTTCTAACGTATAACGTTATATAGTAATACCTTCTAAGGTATAACGTAATATAGTTATAGCTTCTAACGTATAACGTAATGTACTATTACCTTACAACGTATAACGTCATATAGTAATAGCTTCTAACGTATAACGTTATATAGTATTACCTTTTCCCGTATAACGTTATATAGTATTACCTTTTAACGTATAACGTTATATAGTATTACCATATAACGTATAACGTTATATTTGATTACCATATAACATGTAAAGTTGTGTAGTACTACCTTATAAGGTATAACGCCATGTAGTAATAGCTTCCTACGTATAACGTTAAATAGTATTACCTTATCAGGTATAACGTTATATAGTAATAGCTTCTATCGTACAACGTTATGTACTATTACCTTACAACGTATAACGTCATATAGTAATATCTTCTAACGTATAACGTTATATAGTATTACCTTATAAGGTATAACGTAATATAGTCATAGCTTCTAACGTATAACGTTATGTACTAATACCTTACAACATATAACGTCATATAGTAATAGCTTCCTACTTATAGCGTTACATAGTAATACCTCCTATGGTATAACGTTGTATAATATTAACTTATAACGTACAACGTTATATATTATTACCTTATAACGAATAATGTTATATAGTATTACTTTATAACGTATAACGTTATATAGTATTACTCAATAACGTACAAAGTTATACAGTATTACCTTATAACGTATAACGTTATCAACTATTACCTTATAACGTACAACGTTATATAGTATTACCTTATAACGTATAACGATATCTAGTATTACCTTATAACGTACTACGTTATATAGTATTACCTTATAACGTATAACGTTATATTTGATTACCTTATAACGTATAAAGTTATGTAGTACTACCTTATAAGGTATAACGCCATGTAGTAATAGCTTCCTACGTATAACGTTAAATAGTATTACCTTATAAGGTATAACGTTATATAGTAATACCTTCTAACGTATAACGTTATAAGCTATTACCTAATAACGTACAACGTTATATAGTATTACCTTATAACGTATAACGTTATCTAGTATTACCTTATAACGTACAACGTTATATAGTATTACCTTATAACGTGTAACGTTATCTAGTATTACCTTATAACGTACATCGTCATATAGTAATAGCTTCTAACGTATAACGTTATATAGTATTACCTTATAACGTGTAACGTTATCTAGTATTACCTTACAACGTATAACGTCATATAGTAATAGGTTCCAACGTATAACGTTACATAGTAATACCTCCTATGGTATATCGTTACATAGTAGTACCTCCTATGGTATAACGTTGTATAATATTAACTTATATAGTACAACGTTATATATTATTACCTTATATCGTATAATGTTATGTAGTATTACCTTATAACGTATAAAGTTATGTAGTATTAGCTTATAAGGTATAACGCAATATAGTACTAGCTTCCTACCTATAACGTTATATAGTAATACCTCCTATGGTATAACGTTGTATGATATTAACTTACAACGTACAACGATATATATTATTACCTTGTATCGTATAACGTTATATAGTATTACCTTATAAGGTATAACGAAATATAGTTATATCTTCTAACGTATAACGTTATGTACTATTACCTTACAACGTATAACGTCATATAGTAATAGCTTCTAACGTATAACGTTATATAGTATTTCCTTATAACGTATAACGTTATATTTGATTACCTTATAACATGTAAAGTTATGTAGTACTACCTTAAGAGTATAACGCCATGTAGTAATAGCTTCCTCCGTATAACGTTAAAGAGTATTACCTTACCCGGTATAACGTTATATAGTAATAGCTTCTAACGTATAACGTTATATAGTATTACCTTATAAGGTATAACGAAATATAGTTATATCTTCTAACGTATAACGTTATGTACTATTACCTTACAACGTATAACGTCATATAGTAATAGCTTCTAACGTACAACGTTATATAGTATTACCTTATAACGTATAACGCTATATACTATTACCTTATAACGTATAACGTCATATAGTAATAGCTTCAGACGTATAACGTTATATAGTATTACCTTATAAGGTATAACGTCATATAGTAATAGCTTCTAACGTATAACGTTAAATAGTATTACCTTATCAGGTATAACGTTATATAGTAATAGCTTCTATCGTATAACGTTATATAGTACTACCTTATAAGGTATAACGTAGTATAGTTATAGCTTCTAACGTATAACGTTATGTACTATTACCTTACAACGTATAACGTCATATAGTAATAGCTTCCTACTTATAACGTTACATAGTAATACCTCCTATGGTATAACGTTACATAGTAGTACCTCCTATGGTATAACGTTGTATAATATTAACTTATAAAGTACAACGTTATATATTATTATCTTATATCGTATAATGTTATGTAGTATTACCTTATAACGTATAAAGTTATGTAGTATTAGCTTATAAGGTATAACGCAATATAGCACTACCTTCCTACCTATAACGTTATATAGTAATACCTCCTATGGTATAACGTTGTATAATATTAACTTACAACGTACAACGATATATATTATTACCTTGTATCGTATAACGTTATATAGTATTACCTTATAAGGTATAACGTCATATAGTAATAGCTTCTAACGTATAACGTTATGTACCATTACTTTACAACATATAACGTCATATAGTAATAGCTTCTAACGTATAACGTTATATAGTATTACCTTATAACGTATAACGTCATAGAGTAATAGCTTCTAACGTTTAACGTTATATAGTAATAGCTTCCAACGTATAAAGTTACATAGTAATAGCTTCTAACGTATAACGTTATATAGTATTACCTTATAAGGTATAACGTCATAAAGTAATAGCTTCTAACGTATAACGTTATATAGTACTACCTTATAGCGTACAACGTCATAGAGTAATAGCTTCTAACGTTTAACGTTATATAGTAATAGCTTCCAACGTATAAAGTTACATAGTAATAGCTTCTAACGTATAACGCTATATAGTATTACCTTATAACGTAAAACGTCATATAGTAATAGCTTCTGACGTATAACGTTATATAGTATTACCTTATTAGGTATAACGTCATATAGTAGTAGCTTCTAACGTATAACGTTATATAGTATTACCTTATCAGGTATAACGTAATATAGTTATATCTTCTAACGTATAACGTTATGTACTATTACCTTACAATGTATAACGTCATATAGTAATAGCTTCTAACGTATAACGTTATATAGTATTACCTTTTAACGTATAACGTTATATAGTATTACCTTTTAGCGTATAACGTTATATAGTATTACCTTATAACGTATAACGTTATAAGTGATTACCTTAGAACATGTAAAGTTATGTAGTACTACCTTATAAGGTATAACGCCATGTAGTAATAGCTTCCTCCGTATAACGTTAAAGAGTATTACCTTATCCGGTATAACGTTATATAGTAATAGCTTCTATCGTATAACGTTATATAGTATTACCTTATGAGGTATAACGTCATATAGTAATAGCTTCTAACGTATAACGTTATATAGTATTACCTTATAAGGTATAACGTAATATAGTTATAGCTTCTAACGTATAACGTTATGTACTATTACCTTACAACGTATAACGTCATATAGTAATATCTTCCTACTTATAACGTTACATAGTAATACCTCCTACGGTATAACGTTACATTGTAGTACCTCCTATGGTATAACGTTGTATAATATTAACTTATAACGTACAACGTTATATATTATTACCTTATAACGTATAACGTTATATTTGATTACCTTATAACGATTAAAGTTATGTAGTACTACCTTATAAGGTATAACGCCATATAGTAAGAGCTTCCTACGTATAACGTTAAATAGTATTACCTTATAAGGTATAACGTTATATAGTAACTGCTTCTAACGTATAACGCTATATAGTATTACCTTATAAGGTATAACGTCATATAGTAATAGCTTCTAACGTATAACGTTATGTACCATTACCTTACAACGTATAACGTCATATAGTAATAGCTTCTATCGTATAACGTTATATAGTATTACCTTATTAGGTATAACGTCATATAGTAGTAGCTTCTAACGTATAACGTTATATAGTATTACCTTATCAGGTATAACGTAATATAGTTATATCTTCTAACGTATAACGTTATGTACTATTACCTTACAATGTATAACGTCATATAGTAATAGCTTCTAACGTATAACGTTATATAGTATTACCTTTTAACGTATAACGTTATATAGTATTACCTTTTAGCGTATAACGTTATATAGTATTACCTTATAACGTATAACGTTATAAGTGATTACCTTAGAACATGTAAAGTTATGTAGTACTACCTTATAAGGTATAACGCCATGTAGTAATAGCTTCCTCCGTATAACGTTAAAGAGTATTACCTTATCCGGTATAACGTTATATAGTAATAGCTTCTATCGTATAACGTTATATAGTATTACCTTATGAGGTATAACGTCATATAGTAATAGCTTCTAACGTATAACGTTATATAGTATTACCTTATAAGGTATAACGTAATATAGTTATAGCTTCTAACGTATAACGTTATGTACTATTACCTTACAACGTATAACGTCATATAGTAATATCTTCCTACTTATAACGTTACATAGTAATACCTCCTACGGTATAACGTTACATTGTAGTACCTCCTATGGTATAACGTTGTATAATATTAACTTATAACGTACAACGTTATATATTATTACCTTATAACGTATAACGTTATATTTGATTACCTTATAACGATTAAAGTTATGTAGTACTACCTTATAAGGTATAACGCCATATAGTAAGAGCTTCCTACGTATAACGTTAAATAGTATTACCTTATAAGGTATAACGTTATATAGTAATAGCTTCTAACGTATAACGCTATATAGTATTACCTTATAAGGTATAACGTCATAGAGTAATAGCTTCTAACGTATAACGTCATATAGTAATAGCTTCCAACGTATACAGTTACGTAGTAATAGCTTCTAACGTATAACGTTATATAGTATTACCTTATAAGGTATAACGTCATATAGTAATAGCTTCTAACGTATAACGTTATGTACCATTACCTTACAACGTATAACGTCATATAGTAATAGCTTCCAACGTATAAAGTTACATAGTAATAGCTTCTAATGTATAACGTTATATAGTATTACCTTATAACGTATAATGTTATGTAGTATTACCTTATAACGTATAACGTTATGTACTATTACCTTACAACGAATAACGTCATATAGTAATAGCTTCTGACGCATAACGTGATATAGTATTACCTTATAACGTATAACGTCATATGGTAATAGCTTCTAACGTATAACGTTATATAGTATTACCTTATTAGGTATAACGTCATATAGTAATAACTTCTAACGTATAACGTTATGTACTATTACCTTACAACGTATAACGTCATATAGTAATAGCTTCCAACGTATAAAGTTACATAGTAATAGCTTCTAACGTATAACGTTATATAGTATTACCTTATAAGGTATAACGTAATATAGTAATAGCTTCTAACGTATAACGTTATGTACCATTACCTTACAACGTATAACGTCATATAGTCTTACCTTATAAGGTTTAACGTCATATAGTAATAGCTTCTAACGTATAACGTTATAAGCTATTACCTAATAAGGTATAACGTTATACAGTGTTACCTTATAACGTATAACGTCATATAGTAGTAGCTTCTGACGTATAATGTTATATAGTATTATCTTATAACGTATAACGTCATAGAGTAATAGCTTCTAACGTATAACGTTGTATAATATTAACTTACAACGTACAACGTTATGTACTATTACCTTATAACGTACAACGTTGTATAGTATTACCTTATAACGTATAACGTTATATTTGATTACCTTATAACGATTAAAGTTATGTAGTACTACCTTATAAGGTATAACGCCATATCGTAATAGCTTCCTACGTATAACGTTATATAGTATTACCTTATAAGGTATAACGTAATATAGTTGTAGCTTCAAACGTATAACGCTATATAGTATTACCTTATAAGGTATAACGTAATATAGTTGTAGCTTCTAACGTATAACGCTATATAGTATTACCTTATAACGTATAACGTCATATAGTAATAGCTTCAGACGTATAACGTTATATAGTATTACCTAATAAGGTATAACGTCATATAGTAATAGCTTCTAACGTATAACGTTAAATAGTATTACCTTATCAGGTATAACGTTATATAGTAATAGCTTCTATCGTATAACGTTATATAGTATTACCTAATAAAGTACAACGTTATATAGTATTACCTTATAACGTATAACGCTATATAGTATTACCTTATAACGTATAACGTTATATTTGATTACCTTATAACGATTAAAGTTATGTAGTACTACCTTATAAGGTATAACGCCATATAGTAATAGCTTCCTACGTATAACGTTAAATAGTATTACCTAATAAAGTACAACGTTATATAGTATTACCTTATAACGTATAACGCTATATAGTATTACCTTATAACGTATAACGTCATATAGTAATAGCTTCTAACGTATAACGTTATATAGTATTACCTTATAAGGTATAACGTAATATAGTTGTAGCTTCTAACGTATAACGCTATATAGTATTACCTTATAACGTATAACGTCATATAGTAATAGCTTCAGACGTATAACGTTATATAGTATTACCTAATAAGGTATAACGTCATATAGTCTTACCTTATAAGCTATAACGTCACATAGTAATACCTGCTATGTTATAACGTTGTATAATATTAACTTATAACGTACAACGTTATATATTATTACCTTATATCGTATAATGTTATGTAGTATTACCTTATAACGTATAAAGTTATGTAGTATTAGCTTATAAGTTATAACGCCATATAGTACTAGCTTCCTACCTACAACGTTATATAGTAATACCTCCTATGGTATAACGTTGTATAATATTAACTTACAACGTACAACGATATATATTATTACCTTGTATCGTATAACGTTATATAGTATTACCTTATAAGGTATAATGTCATATAGCAATAGCTTCTTAAGCATAACGTTACAAAGTATTACGTTATAAAGTATAACGTCATATGGTAATAGCTTCTAACGTATAACGTTATATAGTATTACCTTATAAGGTATTACGTCATTTTGTAATAGCTTCTAACGTATAACGTTATATAGTATTACCTTATAACGAATAACGTCATATAGTAATAGCTTCTAACGTATAACGTTATAAGATATTACCTAATAACTTATAACGCTATATAGTATTACCTTATAACGTATGATGTTATGTAGTATTACTTAATAACGTACAACGTTATATAGTATTACCTTATAACGTATAACGTTATAATTGATTACCTTATAACGATTAAAGTTATGTAGTACTACCTTATAAGGTATAACGCCATGTAGTAATAGCTTCCTACGTATAACGTTAAATAGTATTACCTTATAAGGTATAACGTTATATAGTAATGCTTTCTAACGTATAACGTTATAAGCTATTACCTAATAAAGTACAACGTTATATAGTACTACCTTATAACGTATAACGCTATATAGTATTACCTTATAACGTATAACGTCATATAGTAATAGCTTCTAACGTATAACGTTATATAGTATTACCTTATAAGGTATAACGTAATATAGTTGTAGCTTCTAACGTATAACGCTATATAGTATTACCTTATAAGGTATAACGTCATATAGTAGTAGCTTCTGACGTATAATGTTATATAGTATTATCTTATAACGTATAACGTCATAGAGTAATAGCTTCTAACGTATAACGTTGTATAATATTAACTTACAACGTACAACGTTATGTACTATTACCTTATAACGTACAACGTTGTATAGTATTACCTTATAACGTATAACGTTATATTTGATTACCTTATAACGATTAAAGTTATGTAGTACTACCTTATAAGGTATAACGCCATATCGTAATAGCTTCCTACGTATAACGTTATATAGTATTACCTTATAAGGTATAACGTAATATAGTTGTAGCTTCAAACGTATAACGCTATATAGTATTACCTTATAAGGTATAACGTAATATAGTTGTAGCTTCTAACGTATAACGCTATATAGTATTACCTTATAACGTATAACGTCATATAGTAATAGCTTCAGACGTATAACGTTATATAGTATTACCTAATAAGGTATAACGTCATATAGTAATAGCTTCTAACGTATAACGTTAAATAGTATTACCTTATCAGGTATAACGTTATATAGTAATAGCTTCTATCGTATAACGTTATATAGTATTACCTAATAAAGTACAACGTTATATAGTATTACCTTATAACGTATAACGCTATATAGTATTACCTTATAACGTATAACGTTATATTTGATTACCTTATAACGATTAAAGTTATGTAGTACTACCTTATAAGGTATAACGCCATATAGTAATAGCTTCCTACGTATAACGTTAAATAGTATTACCTAATAAAGTACAACGTTATATAGTATTACCTTATAACGTATAACGCTATATAGTATTACCTTATAACGTATAACGTCATATAGTAATAGCTTCTAACGTATAACGTTATATAGTATTACCTTATAAGGTATAACGTAATATAGTTGTAGCTTCTAACGTATAACGCTATATAGTATTACCTTATAACGTATAACGTCATATAGTAATAGCTTCAGACGTATAACGTTATATAGTATTACCTAATAAGGTATAACGTCATATAGTCTTACCTTATAAGCTATAACGTCACATAGTAATACCTCCTATGTTATAACGTTGTATAATATTAACTTATAACGTACAACGTTATATATTATTACCTTATATCGTATAATGTTATGTAGTATTACCTTATAACGTATAAAGTTATGTAGTATTAGCTTATAAGTTATAACGCCATATAGTACTAGCTTCCTACCTACAACGTTATATAGTAATACCTCCTATGGTATAACGTTGTATAATATTAACTTACAACGTACAACGATATATATTATTACCTTGTATCGTATAACGTTATATAGTATTACCTTATAAGGTATAATGTCATATAGCAATAGCTTCTTAAGCATAACGTTACAAAGTATTACGTTATAAAGTATAACGTCATATGGTAATAGCTTCTAACGTATAACGTTATATAGTATTACCTTATAAGGTATTACGTCATTTTGTAATAGCTTCTAACGTATAACGTTATATAGTATTACCTTATAAGGTATAACGTAATATAGTTGTAGCTTCTAACGTATAACGCTATATAGTATTACCTTATAACGTATAACGTCATATAGTAATAGCTTCAGACGTATAACGTTATATAGTATTACCTAATAAGGTATAACGTCATATTGTAATAGCTTCTAACGTATAACGTTATATAGTATTACCTTATAACGAATAACGTCATATAGTAATAGCTTCTAACGTATAACGTTATAAGCTATGACCTAATAACTTATAACGCTATATAGTATTACCTTATAACGTATGATGTTATGTAGTATTACCTTATAACGTATAAAGTTATCTAGTATTACCTTACAACGTATAACGTCATATAGTAATAGCTTCCAACGTATAACGTTACATAGTAATACCTCCTATGGTATAACGTTGTATAATATTACCGTACAACGTACAACGTTATATATTATTACCTTATAACGTATAATCTTATGTAGTATTACCTTATAACGTATAACGTTATGTACTATTACCTTATAACGTATAACGTCATATAGTAATAGATTCTGACGCATAACGTGATATAGTATTACCTTATAACGTACAACGTCATATGGTAATAGCTTCTAACGTATAACGTTATATAGTATTACCTTATAAGGTATAACGTCATATTGTAATAGCTACTATCGTATAACGTTATATAGTACTACCTTACAACGTATAACGTCATATAGTAATAGCTTCCTACGTATAACGTTACATAGTAATACCTCCTATGGTATAACGTTGTATAATATTACCGTACAACGTACAACGTTATATATTATTACCTTATAACGTATAATCTTATGTAGTATTACCTTATAACGTATAACGTTATGTACTATTACCTTATAACGTATAACGTAATATAGTAATAGCTTCTCACGTATAATGTTATATAGTATTACCTTATAACGTATAACGTTATATAGTATTACTAAATAACGTACAAAGTTATATAGTATTACCTTATAACGTATAACGTTATATAGTAATACCTTCTAACGTATAACGTTATAAGCTATTTCCTAATAACGTACAACATTATATAGTATTACCTTATATCGTATAACGTCATATAGTAATAGCTTCTGACGTATAACATTATATAGTACTACCTTATAACGTATAACGTCACATAGTAATGGCTTCTAACGTACAAAGTTATATAGTATTTCCTTATAACGTATAACGTTATCTACTATTACCTTATAACGTACAACGTTATATAGTATTACCTTTTAACGTATAACGTTATATATTATTACCTTATAGCGTATAACGTTATCTAGTATGACCTTATAACGTACAACGTTATATAGTATTACCTTATAACGTATAACGTTATCTAGTATTACCTTATAACGTACAACGTCATATAGTAATAGCTTCGAACGTATAACGTTATATAGTATTACCAGATAAGGTATAACGTCATATAGTAATAGCTTCTAACGTATAACGCTATATAGTATTACCTTATAACGTAAAACGTCATATAGTAATAGCTTCTGACGTATAATGTTATATAGTATTACCTTATTAGGTATAACGTCATATAGTAGTAGCTTCTAACGTATAACGTTTTATAGTATTACCTTATAAGGTATAACGTAATATAGTTATATCTTCTAACGTATAACGTTATGTACTATTACCTTACAACGTATAACGTCATATAGTAATAGCTTCTAACGTATAACGTTATATAGCATTACCTTATAAGGTATAACGTAATATAGTTATAGCTTCTAACGTATAACGTTATGTACTATTACCTTACAACGTATAACGTCATATAGTAATATCTTCCTACTTATAACGTTACATAGTAATACCTCCTACGGTATAACGTTACATTGTAGTACCTCCTATGGTATAACGTTGTATAATATTAACTTATAACGTACAACGTTATATATTATTACCTTATAACGTATAACGTTATATTTGATTACCTTATAACGAATAAAGTTATGTAGTACTACCTTATAAGGTATAACGCCATATAGTAATAACTTCCTACGTATAACGTTAAATAGTATTACCTTATAAGGTATAACGTTATATAGTAATAGCTTCTAACGTATAACGCTATATAGTATTACCTTATAAGGTATAACGTCATATAGTAATAGCTTCTAACGTATAACGTTATGTACCATTACCTTACAACGTATAACGTCATATAGTAATAGCTTCCAACGTATAACGTTACATAGTAATACCTCCTATGGCATAACGTTACATAGTTATACCTCCTATGGTATAACGTTGTATAATATTAACTTATAACGTACAACGTTATATATTATTACCTTATAACGTATATTGTTATGTAGTATTACCTTATAACGTATAACGTTATGTACTATTACCTTACAACGAATAACGTCATATAGTAATAGCTTCTGACGCATAACGCGATATAGTATTACCTTATAACGTATAACGTCATATGGTAATAGCTTCTAACGTATAACGTTATATAGTATTACCTTATTAGGTATAACGTCATATAGTTATAGCTTCCTACGTATAACGTTACATAGTAATACCTCCTGTGATATAACGTTGTATAATATTAACTTATAACGTACAACGTTATATATTATTACCTTATAACGAATAATGTTATGTAGTATTACCTTATAACGTATAACGTTATGTACTATTACCTTACAACGAATAACGTCATATAGTAATAGCTTCTGACGCATAACGTGATATAGTATTACCAGATAAGGTATAACGTCATATAGTAATAGCTTCTAACGTATAACGCTATATAGTATTACCTTATAACGTAAAACGTCATATAGTAATAGCTTCTGACGTATAACGTTATATAGTATTACCTTATTAGGTATAACGTCATATAGTAGTAGCTTCTAACGTATAACGTTATATAGTATTACCTTATAAGGTATAACGTAATATAGTTATATCTTCTAACGTATAACGTTATGTACTATTACCTTACAACGTATAACGTCATATAGTAATAGCTTCCAACGTATAAAGTTACATAGTAATAGCTTCTAACGTATAACGTTATATAGTATTACCTTATAAGGTATAACGTAATATAGTAATATCTTCTAACGTATAACGTTATGTACCATTACCTTACAACGTATAACGTCATATAGTCTTACCTTATAAGGTTTAACGTCATATAGTAATAGCTTCTAACGTATAACGTTATAAGCTATTACCTAATAAGGTATAACGTTATACAGTGTTACCTTATAACGTATAACGTCATATAGTAGTAGCTTCTGACGTATAATGTTATATAGTATTACCTTATAACGTATAACGTCATAGAGTAATAGCTTCTAACGTATAACGTTATATAGTATTACCTTATAACGTATAACGTCATATAGTAGTAGCTGCTGACATATAATGTTATATAGTATTACCTTATAACGTATAACGTCATAGAGTAATAGCTTCTAACGTATAACGTCATATAGTCTTACCTTATAAGGTTTAACGTCATATAGTAATAGCTTCTAACGTATAACGTTATAAGCTATTACCTAATAAGGGATAACGTTATACAGTGTTACCTTATAACGTATAACGTCATATAGTAATAGCTTCTAACGTATAACATTATGTAGCATTACCTTACAACGTTTAACGTCATATAGTAATAGCTTCCAACGTATAACGTTACATAGTAGTACCTCCTATGGCACAACGTTACATAGTAATACCTCCCATGGTATAACGTTGTATAATATTAACTTATAACGTACAACGTTATATATTATTACCTTATAACGTATAATGTTATGTAGTATTACCTTACAACGTATAACGTTATGTACTATTACCTTACAACGTATAACGTCATATAGTAATAGCTTCTGACGCATAACGTGATATAGTATTACCTTATAACGTATAAAGTCATATGGTAATAGCTTCTAACGTATAACGTTATATAGTATTACCTTATAAGGTATAACGTCATATAGTAATAGCTTCTAACGTATAACGTTATATAGTATTACCTTGTTAGGTATAACGTCATATAGTAATAGCTTCTAACGTATAACGTTATGTACTATTACCTTACAACATATAACGTCATATAGTAATAGCTTCCAACGTATAAAGTTACATAGTAATAGCTTCTAACGTATAACGTTATATAGTATTACCTTATAAGGTATAACGTCATATAGTAATAGCTTCTAACGTATAACGTTATGTACCATTACATTACAACGTACAACGTTGTATAGTGTTACCTTTTAACGTATAACGTTATATAGTATTACCTTATAAGGTATAACGTAATATAGTTGTAGCTTCTAACGTATAACGCTATATAGTATTACTTTATAACGTATAACGTCATATAGTAATAGCTTCAGACGTATAACGTTATACAGTATTACCTTATAAGGTATAACGTCATATAGTAATAGCTTCAGACGTATAACGTTATACAGTATTCCCTTATAAGGTATAACGTAATATAGTTATATCTTCTAACGTATAACGTTGTGTACTATTACCTTACAACGTATAACGTCATTTAGTAATAGCTTCTAACGTATAACGTTATATAGTATTACCTTATAACGTATAACGTTATATTTGATTACCTTATAACGAATAAAGTTATGTAGTACTACCTTATAAGGTATAACGCCATGTAGTAATAGCTTCCTACGTATAACATTAAATAGTATTACCTTATAAGGTGTAACGTTATATAGTAATAGGTTCTGACGTATAACATTATATAGTACTACCTTATAAGGTATAACGTCACATAGTAATAGCTTCTAACGTATAACGCTATATAGTATTACCTTATAAGGTATAACGTCATATAGTAATAGCTTCTAACGTATAACGTTATGTACCCTTACCTTACAACGTATAACGTCATATAGTCTTACCTTATAAGGTATAACGTCACATAGTAATAGCTTCTAACGTATAACGCTATATAGTATTACCTTATAAGGTATAACGTCATAGAGTAATAGCTTCTAACGTATAACGTCATATAGTAATAGCTTCCAACGTATAAAGTTACATAGTAATAGCTTCCAACGTATAACGTTATATAGTATTACCTTATAACGTATAACGGTATATTTAATTACCTTATAACGAATAAAGTTATGTAGTACTACCTTATAAGGTATAACGCCATGCAGTAATAGCTTCCTACGTATAACGTTAAATAGTATTACCTGATAAGGTATAACGTCATATAGTAATAGCTTCTAACGTATAACGTTATATAGTATTACCTTTTAACGTATAACGTTATATAGTATTACCTTATAACGTATAACGTTATATTTGATTACCTTATAGCGTATAAAGTTATGTAGTACTACCTTATAAGGTATAACGACATGTAGTAATAGCTTCCAACGTATAACGATATATAGTATTACCTTATAAGGTATAACGTCATATAGTAATAGCTTCTAACGTATAACGTTATGTACCATTACCTTACAACGTATAACGTCATATAGTAATAGCTTCCAACGTATAACGTAACATAGTAATACCTCCTATGGTATAACGTTACATAGTAGTACCTCCTATGGTATAACGTTGTATAATATTTACTTATAACGTACAACGTTATATATTATTACCTTATAACGTATAATGTTATGTAGTATTACCTTATAACGTATAACGTTACGTACTATTACCTTATAACGCATAACGTCATATAGTAATAGCTTCTGACGTATAATGTTATATAGTATTACCTTATAACGTATAACGTTATATTTGATTACCTTATAACGTATAACGCTATACAGTATTACCTTATAACGTATAACGTCATATAGTAATAGCTTCAGACGTATAACGTTATATAGTATTACCTTATAAGGTATAACGTCATATAGTAATATCTTCTAACGTATAACGTTATATAGTATTACCTTATAACGTATAACGTTATATTTGATTACCTTATAACGAATAAAGTTATGTAGTACTACCTTATAAGGTATAACGCCATGCAGTAATAGCTTCTAACGTATAACGTTATATAGTATTACCTGATATGGTATAACGTCATATAGTAATAGCTTCTAACGTATAACGCTATATAGTATTACCTTATAACGTATAACGTCATATAGTAATAGCTTCAAACGTATAACGTTATATAGTATTACCTTATAAGGTATAACGTCATATAGTAATAGCTTCCAACGTATAACGTTATGTACTATTACCTTATAACGTATAACGTTATGTACTATTACCTTATAACGCATAACGTCATATAGTAATAGCTTCTGACGTATAATGTTATATAGTATTACCTTATAACGTATAACGTTATATTTGATTACCTTATAACGTATAACGCTATACAGTACTACCTTATAAGGTATAACGTCACATAGTAATGGCTTCTAACGTACAACGTTTTATAGTATTACCTTATAACGTATAACGCTATATAGTATTACCTTATAACGTATAACTTTATATAGTAATAGCTTCAGACGTATAACGTTATATAGTATTACCTTATAAGGTATAACGTCATATAGTAATAGCTTCTAACGTATAACGTTATATAGTATTACCTTATAAGGTATAACGTAATATAGTTATAGCTTCTAACGTATAACGTTATGTACTATTACCTTACAACATATAACGTCATACAGTAATAGCTTCCAACGTATAAAGTTACATAGTAGTAGCTTCTAACGTATAACGTTATATAGTATTACCTTATAAGGTATAACGTCATATAGTAATAGCTTCTAACGTATAACGTTATGTACCATTACATTACAACGTACAACGTTGTATAGTGTTACCTTTTAACGTATAACGTTATCTAGTATTACCTTATAACGTACAACGTTATATAGTATTACCTTATAACGTATAACGTTATATTTGATTACCTTATAACGAATAAAGTTTTGTAGTACTACCTTATAAGGTATAACGCCATGCAGTAATAGCTTCCTACGTATAACGTTAAATAGTATTACCTTATAAGGTATTACGTTATATAGTAATACCTTCTAACGTATAATGTTATAAGCTATTACCTAATAACGTACAACGTTATATAGTATTACCTTATAACGTATAACGTTATCTAGTATAACCTTATAACGTACAACGTTATATAGTATTACCTTATAACGTATAACGTTATATTTGATTACCTTATAACGAATAAAGTTATGTAGTACTACCTTATAAGGTATAACGCCATGCAGTAATAGCTTCTAACGTATAACGTTATATAGTATTACCTTATAAGGTATAACGTCATATAGTAATAGCTTCTAACGTATAACGTTATATAGTATTACCTTATAAGGTATAACGTAATACAGTTGTAGCTTCTAACGTATAACGCTACATAGTATTACTTTATAACGTATAACGTCATATAGTAATAGCTTCAGACGTATAACGTTATACAGTATTACCTTATAAGGTATAACGTCATATAGTAATAGCTTCTAACGTATAACGTTATATAGTATTCCCTTATAAGGTATAACGTAATATAGTTATAGCTTCTAACGTATAACGTTATGCACTATTACCTTACAACGTATAACGTCATTTAGTAATAGCTTCTAACGGATAACGTTATATAGTATTACCTTATAACGTATAACGCTATATAGTATTACCTTATAACGTATAACGTCATATAGCAATAGCTTCTAACGTATAACATTGTATAGTACTACCTTATAAGGTATAACGTCACATAGTAATGGCTTCTAACGTACAACGTTATATAGTATTACCTTATAACGTATAACGTAATATAGTTATAGCTTCTAACGTATAACGCTATATAGTATTACCTTATAACGTATAACGTCATATAGTAATAGCTTCAGACGTGTAACGTTATATAGTATTACCTTATAAGGTATAACGTCATATAGTAATAGCTTCTAACGTATAACGTTATATAGTATTACCTTTTAACGTATAACGTTATATAGTATTACTAAATAACGTAGAAAGTTATACAGTATTACCTTATAACGTATAACGTTATCTACCATTACCTTATAACGTACAACGTTATATAGTATTACCTTTTAACATATAACGTTATATAGTATTACCTTATAACGTATAACGTTATATTAGATTACCTTATAACGTATAAAGTTATGTAGTACTACCTTATAAGGTATAACGCTATGTAGTAATAGCTTCCTACGTATAACGTTAAATAGTATTACCTTATAAGGTATAACGTTATATAGTAATACCTTCTAACGTATAACGTTATAAGCTATTACCTAAAAACGTACAACGTTATATAGTATTACCTTATAACGTATAACATTATATAGTATTACCTTATAAGGTATAACGTCATATAGTAATAGCTTCTAACGTATAACGTTATATAGTATTACCTTTTAACGTATAACGTTATATAGTATTACCTTATAACGTATAACGTTATATTTGATTACCTTATAACGTATAAAGTTATGTAGTACTACCTTATAAGGTATAACGCCATGTAGTAATAGCTTCCAACGTATAACGATATATAGTATTACCTTATAAGGTATAACGTCATATAGTAGTAGCTTCTAACGTATAACGTTATGTACCATTATCTTACAACGTATAACGTCATATAGTAATAGCTTCCAACGTATAACGTTACATAGTAATACCTCCTATGGAATAACGTTACATAGTAGTACCTCCTATGGTATAACGTTGTATAATATTAACTTATAACGTACAACGTTATATATTATTACCTTATAACGTATAATGTTATGTAGTATTACCTTATAACGTATAACGTTATGTACTATTACCTTATAACGTATAACGTCATATAGCAATAGCTTCTAACGTATAACATTGTATAGTACTACCTTATAAGGTATAACGTCACATAAAAATGGCTTCTAACGTACAACGTTATATAGTATTACCTTATAACGTATAACGTAATATAGTTATAGCTTCTAACGTATAACGCTATATAGTATTACCTTATAACGTATAACGTCATATAGTAATAGCTTCAGACGTATAACGTTATATAGCATTACCTTATAAGGTATAACGTCATATAGTAATAGCTTCTAACGTATAACGTCATATAGTAATAGCTTCCAACGTATAATGTTACATAGTAATAGCTTCTAACGTATAACGTTATATAGTATTACCTTATAACGTATAACGTTATATTTGATTACCTTATAACGTATAACGTTATATTTGATTACCTTATAACGAATAAAGTAATGTAGTACTACCTTATAAGGTTTTACGCCATGCAGTAATAGCTTCCTAAGTATAACGTTAAATAGTATTACCTTATAAGGTATAACGTTATATAGTAATACCTTCTAACGTATAACGTTATAAGCTATTACCTAATAACGTACAACGTTATATAGTATTACCTTATAACGTATAACATTATCTAGTATTACCTTATAACGTACAACTTTATATAGTATTACCTTATAACGTATAACGTTATCTAGTATTACCTTATAACGTACAACGTCATATAGTAATAGCTTCTGACGTATAACGTTATATAGTATTACCTTATAAGGTATAACGTCATATAGTTATAGCTTCTAACGTATAACGTTATATAGTATTCCCTTATAAGGTATAACGTAATATAGTAATGGCTTCTAACGTATAACGTTATATAGTATTGCCTTTTAACGTATAACGTTATATAGTATTACCTTTTAACGTATAACGTTATATAGTATTACCTTATAACGTATAACGTTATATTTGATTACCTTATAACATGTAAAGTTATGTAGTAGTACCTTATAAGGTATAACGCCATGTAGTAATAGCTTCTAACGTATAACGTCATATAGTAATAGCTTCAGACGTATAACGTTATATAGTATTACCTTATAAGGTATAACGTTGTATAGTAATACCTTCTAACGTATAACGTTATAAGCTATTACCTAATAACGTACAACGTTATATAATATTACCTTATAACGTATAACGTTATCTAGTATTACCTTATAACGTACAACGTTATATAGGATTACCTTATAACGTATAACGTTATCTAGTATTACCTTATAACGTATAACGCCATGTAGTAATAGCTTCCAACGTATAACGATATATAGTATTACCTTATAAGGTATAACGTCATATAGTAATAGCTTCTAACGTATAACGTTATGTACCATTACCTTACAACGTATAACGTCACATAGTCTTACGTTATAAGGTATAACGTCACATAGTAATAGCTTCTAACGTATAACGCTATATAGTATTACCTTATAAGGTATAACGTCATAGAGTAATAGCTTCTAACGTATAACGTCATATAGTAATAGCTTCCAACGTATATAGTTACATAGTAGTAGCTTCTAACGTATAACGTTATGTACCATTACCTTACAACGTATAACGTCACATAGTCTTACCTTATAAGGTATAACGTCATATAGTAATATCTTCTGACGCATAACGTGATATAGTATTACCTTATAACATATAACGTCATATGGTAATAGCTTCTAACGTATAACGTTATATAGTATTACCTGTTAAGGTATAACGTCATATAGTAATAGCTTCTAACGTATAACGTTATATAGTATTACCTTATAAGGTATAACGTCATATAGTAATAGCTTCTAACGTATAACGTTATAAGCTATTACCTAATAAGGTATAACGTTATACAGTGTTACCTTATAACTTATAACGTCATATAGTAGTAGCTTCTGACGTATAACGCTATATAGTATTACCTTATAAGGTATAACGTCATAGAGTAATAGCTTCTAACGTATAACGTCATATAGTAATAGCTTCCAACGTATATAGTTACATAGTAGTAGCTTCTAACGTATAACGTTATGTACCATTACCTTACAACGCATAACGTCACATAGTCTTACCTTATAAGGTATAACGTTGTATAGTAATACCTTCTAACGTATAACGTTATAAGCTATTACCTAATAACGTACAACGTTATATAATATTACCTTATAACGTATAACGTTATCTAGTATTACCTTATAACGTACAACGTTATATAGGATTACCTTATAACGTATAACGTTATCTAGTATTACCTTATAACGTATAACGCCATGTAGTAATAGCTTCCAACGTATAACGATATATAGTATTACCTTATAAGGTATAACGTCATATAGTAATAGCTTGCAACGTATAAGGTTACATAGTAATAGCTTCTAACGTATAACGTTATATAGTATTACCTTATAAGGTATAACGTCATATAGTAATAGGTTCTAACGTATAACGTTATGTACCATTACCTTACAACGTATAACGTCATATAGTCTTACCTTATAAGGTATAACGTCATATAGTAATAGCTTCTAACGTATAACGTTATAAGCTATTACCTAATAAGGTATAACGTTATACAGTGTTACCTTATAACTTATAACGTCATATAGTAGTAGCTTCTGACGTATAATGTTATATAGTATTACCTTATAACTTATAACGTTATATAGTATTACTAAATATCGTACAAAGTTATATAGTATTACCTTATAACGTATAACGTTATCTACTATTACCTTATAACGTACAACGTTGTATAGTATTACCTTTTAACGTATAACGTTATATAGTATTATCTTTTAACGTATAACGTTATATAGTATTACCTTATAACGTATAACGTTATATTTGATTACCTTACAACATGTAAAGTTATGTAGTACTACCTTATAAGGTATAACGCCATGTAGTAATAGCTTCCTACGTATAACGTTAAATAGTATTACCTTATCAGGTATAACGTTATATAGTAATACCTTCTAACGTATAACGTTATAAGCTATTATCTAATAACGTACAACGTTATATAGTATTACCTTATAACGTATAACGTTATCTAGTATTACCTTATAACGTACAACGTTATATAGTATTACCTTATAACGTATAACGTTATCTAGTATTACCTTATAACGTACAACGTCATATAGTAATAGCTTCTGACGTATAACGTTATATAGTAATACTAAATAACGTAGAAAGTTATACAGTATTACCTTATAACGTATAACGTTATCTACCATTACCTTATAACGTACAACGTTATATAGTATTACCTTTTAACATATAACGTTATATAGTATTACCTTATAACGTATAACGTTATATTAGATTACCTTATAACGTATAAAGTTATGTAGTACTACCTTATAAGGTATAACGCTATGTAGTAATAGCTTCCTACGTATAACGTTAAATAGTATTACCTTATAAGGTATAACGTTATATAGTAATACCTTCTAACGTATAACGTTATAAGCAAAAACGTAATAACGTACAACGTTATATAGTATTACCTTATAACGTATAACGTTATATAGTATTATCTTATAACGTATAACGTTATATTAGATTACCTTATAACGTATAAAGTTATGTAGCACTACCTTATAAGGTATAACGCTATGTAGTAATAGCTTCCTACCTATAACGTTAAATAGTATTACCTTATAAGGTATAACGTAATATAGTCATAGCTGCTAACGTATAACGTTATGTACTATTACCTTACAACGTATAACGTCTTATAGTAATAGCTTCAAACGTTTAAAGTTATATAGTATTACCTTATAAGGTATAACGTCATATACTAATAGCTTCTTACGTATAACGTTATAAGCTATTATCGAATAACGTATAACGCTATATAGTATTACCTTCTAACGTATGATGTTATATAGTATTACTTAATAACGTACAACGTTATATAGTATTACCTTATAACGTATAACGTCATATAGTAATAGCTTCTAACGTATAACGTTATATAGTATTATCTTTTAACGTATAACGCTATATAGTATTACCTTATAACGTATAACGTTATATTTGATTACCTTACAACATGTAAAGTTATGTAGTACTACCTTATAAGGTATAACGCCAAGTAGTAATAGCTTCCTACGTATAACGTTAAATAGTATTACCTTATAAGGTATAACGTCATGTAGTAATAGCTTCTAACGTATAACGTTATATAGTATTACCTTATAACGTATAACGTCATATAGTAATAGGTTCTAACGTATAACGTTATATAGTATTACCTTATAAGGTATAACGTCATATAGTAATAGCTTCTAACGCATAACGTTATATAGTATTACCTTATAAGGTATAACGTCATATAGTAAAAGCTTCTAACGTATAACGTTAGGTAGTATTACCTTACAATGTATAACGTCATATAGCAATAGCTTCCAACGTATAACGTTACATAGTACTAGCCTCTAACGTATAACGTTATATAGTATTACCTTATAAGGTGTAACGTCATATAGTAATAGCTTCTAACGTATAACGTTATATAGTATTACCTTATAAGGTATAACGTCATATAGTAATAGCTTCTAACGTATAACGTTATATAGTATTACCTTATAAGGTATAACGTCACATAGTAATAGCTTCTTACGTATAACGTTATAAGCTATTACCGAATAACGTATAACGCTATATAGTATTACCTTCTAACGTATGATGTTATATAGTATTACTTAATAACGTACAACGTTATATAGTAATAGCTTCCAACGTATAAAGTTACAAAGTAACAGCTTCTAACGTATAACGTTATATAGTATTACCTTATAAGGTATAACGTAATACAGTTGTAGCTTCTAACGTATAACGCTATATAGTATTACTTTATAACGTATAACGTCATATAGTAATAGCTTCTAACGTATAACGTTATGTACTATTACCTTACAACGTATAACGTCATTTAGTAATAGCTTCTAACGTATAACGTTATATAGTATTACCTTATAACGTATAACGCTATATAGTATTACCTTATAACGTATAACGTCATATAGCAATAGCTTCTAACGTATAACATGGTATAGTACTACCTTATAAGTTATAACGTCACATAGTAATGGCTTCTAACGTACAACGTTATATAGTATTACCTTATAACGTATAACGTCATATAGTAATAGCTTCAGACGTATAACGTTATATAGTATTACCTTATAAGGTATAACGTCATATAGTAATAGCTTCTAACGTATAACGTCATATAGTAATAGCTTCCAACGTATAAAGTTACATAGTAATAGCTTCTAACGGATAACGTTAGATAGTATTACCTTATAACGTATAACGTTATATTTGATTATCTTATAACGAATAAAGTTATGTAGTACTACCTTATAAGGTATTACACCATGCAGTAATAGCTTCCTACGTATAACGTTAAATAGTATTACCTTATAAGGTATAACGTTATATATTAATACCTTCTAACGTATAACGTTATAAGCTATTACCTAATAACGTACAACGTTATATAGTACTACCTTATAACGTATAACGTTATCTAGTATTACCTTATAACGTACAACGTTATATAGTATTACCTTATAACGTATAACGTCATATAGTAATAGCTTCAGACGTATAACGTTATATAGTATTACCTTATAAGGTATAACGTCATATAGTAATAGCTTCTAACGTATAACGTCATATAGTAATAGCTTCCAACGTATAAAGTTACATAGTAATAGCTTCTAACGGATAACGTTAGATAGTATTACCTTATAACGTATAACGTTATATTTGATTATCTTATAACGAATAAAGTTATGTAGTACTACCTTATAAGGTATTACACCATGCAGTAATAGCTTCCTACGTATAACGTTAAATAGTATTACCTTATAAGGTATAACGTTATATATTAATACCTTCTAACGTATAACGTTATAAGCTATTACCTAATAACGTACAACGTTATATAGTACTACCTTATAACGTATAACGTTATCTAGTATTACCTTATAACGTACAACGTTATCTAGTATTACCTTATAACGTATAACCTTATCTAGTATTACCTTATAACGTACAACGTCATATAGTAATAGCTTCTAACGTATAACGTTATATAGTATTACCTTATAAGGTATAACGTCATATAGTAATAGCTTCTAACGTATAACGTTATATAGTATTACCTTTTAACGTATAACGTTATATAGTATTACCTTATAACGTATAACGTTATATTTGATTACCTTATAACGTATAAAGTTATGTAGTACTACCTTATAAGGTATAACGCCACGTAGTAATAGCTTCCAACGTATAACGATATATAGTATTACCTTATAAGGTATAACGTCATATAGTAGTAGCTTCTAACGTATAACGTTATGTACCATTACCTTACAACGTATAACGTCATATAGTAATACCTTCCAACGTATAACGTTACATAGTAATACCTCCTATGGAATAACGTTACATAGTAGTACCTCCTATGGTATAACGTTGTATAAAATTAACTTATAACGTACAACGTTATATATTATTACCTTATAACGTATAATGTTATGTAGTATTACCTTATAACGTATAACGTTATGTACTATTACCTTATAACGTATAACGTCATATGGTAATAGCTTCTGACGTATAATGTTATATAGTATTACCCTATAACGTATAACGTTATATTTGATTACCTTATAACGAATAAAGTTATGTAGTACTACCTTATAAGGTAAAACGCCATGTAGTAATAGCTTCCTACGTATAACGTTAAATAGTATTACCTTATAAGGTATAACGTTATATAGTATTACCTTCTAACGTATAACGTTATAAGCTATTACCTAATAAAGTACAACGTTATATAGTATTACCTTATACCGTATAACGCTATGTAGTATTACCTTATAACGTATAACGTCATATAGCAATAGCTTCTAACGTATAACATTGTATAGTACTACCTTATAAGGTATAACGTCACATAGTAATGGCTTCTAACGTACAACGTTATATAGTATTACCTTATAACGTATAACGTAATATAGTTATAGCTTCTAACGTATAACGCTATATAGTATTACCTTATAACGTATAACGTCATATAGTAATAGCTTCAGACGTATAACGTTATATTTGATTACCTTATAACGTATAAAGTTATGTAGTACTACCTTATAAGGTATAACGCCATGTAGTAATAGCTTCCAACGTATAACGATATATAGTATTACCTTATAAGGTATAACGTCATATAGTAGTAGCTTCTAACGTATAACGTTATGTACCATTACCTTACAACGTATAACGTCATATAGTAATAGCTTCCAACGTATAACGTTACATAGTAATACCTCCTATGGAATAACGTTACATAGTAGTACCTCCTATGGTATAACGTTGTATAATATTAACTTATAACGTACAACGTTATATATTATTACCTTATAACGTATAATGTTATGTAGTAATACCTTATAACGTATAACGTTATGTACTATTACCTTAGAACGTATAACGTCATATAGTAATAGCTTCTGACGTATAATGTTATATAGTATTACCTTATAACGTATAACGTTATATTTGATTACCTTATAACGAATAAAGTTATGTAGTACTACCTTATAAGGTAAAACGCCATGTAGTAATAGCTTCCTACGTATAACGTTAAATAGTATTACCTTATAAGGTATAACGTTATATAGTATTACCTTCTAACGTATTACGTTATAAGCTATTACCTAATAAAGTACAACGTTATATAGTATTACCTTATACCGTATAACGCTATGTAGTATTACCTTATAACGTATAACGTCATATAGCAATAGCTTCTAACGTATAACATTGTATAGTACTACCTTATAAGGTATAACGTCACATAGTAATGGCTTCTAACGTACAACGTTATATAGTATTACCTTATAACGTATAACGTAATATAGTTATAGCTTCTAACGTATAACGCTATATAGTATTACCTTATAACGTATAACGTCATATAGTAATAGCTTCAGACGTATAACGTTATATAGTATTACCTTATAAGGTATAACGTCATGTAGTAATAGCTTCTAACGTATAACGTCATATAGTAATAGCTTCCAACGTATAAAGTTACATAGTAATAGCTTCTAACGTATAACGTTATATAGTATTACCTTATAACGTATAACGTTATATTTGATTACCTTATAACGAATAAAGTTATGTAGTACTACCTTATAAGGTTTTACGCCATGCAGTAATAGCTTCCTAAGTATAACGTTAAATAGTATTACCTTATAAGGTATAACGTTATATAGTAATACCTTCTAACGTATAACGTTATAAGCTATTACCTAATAACGTACAACGTTATATAGTATTACCTTATAACGTATAACATTATCTAGTATTACCTTATAACGTACAACGTTATATAGTATTACCTTATAACGTATAACGTTATCTAGTATTACCTTATAACGTACAACGTTAAATAGTATTACCTTATAAGGTATAACGTTATATAGTATTACCTTCTAACGTATAACGTTATAAGCTATTACCTAATAAAGTACAACGTTATATAGTATTACCTTATACCGTATAACGCTATGTAGTATTACCTTATAACGTATAACGTCATATAGCAATAGCTTCTAACGTATAACATTGTATAGTACTACCTTATAAGGTATAACGTCACATAGTAATGGCTTCTAACGTACAACGTTATATAGTATTACCTTATAACGTATAACGTAATATAGTTATAGCTTCTAACGTATAACGCTATATAGTATTACCTTATAACGTATAACGTCATATAGTAATAGCTTCAGACGTATAACGTTATATTTGATTACCTTATAACGTATAAAGTTATGTAGTACTACCTTATAAGGTATAACGCCATGTAGTAATAGCTTCCAACGTATAACGATATATAGTATTACCTTATAAGGTATAACGTCATATAGTAGTAGCTTCTAACGTATAACGTTATGTACCATTACCTTACAACGTATAACGTCATATAGTAATAGCTTCCAACGTATAACGTTACATAGTAATACCTCCTATGGAATAACGTTACATAGTAGTACCTCCTATGGTATAACGTTGTATAATATTAACTTATAACGTACAACGTTATATATTATTACCTTATAACGTATAATGTTATGTAGTAATACCTTATAACGTATAACGTTATGTACTATTACCTTATAACGTATAACGTCATATAGTAATAGCTTCTGACGTATAATGTTATATAGTATTACCTTATAACGTATAACGTTATATTTGATTACCTTATAACGAATAAAGTTATGTAGTGCTACCTTATAAGGTAAAACGCCATGTAGTAATAGCTTCCTACGTATAACGTTAAATAGTATTACCTTATAAGGTATAACGTTATATAGTATTACCTTCTAACGTATTACGTTATAAGCTATTACCTAATAAAGTACAACGTTATATAGTATTACCTTATACCGTATAACGCTATGTAGTATTACCTTATAACGTATAACGTCATATAGCAATAGCTTCTAACGTATAACATTGTATAGTACTACCTTATAAGGTATAACGTCACATAGTAATGGCTTCTAACGTACAACGTTATATAGTATTACCTTATAACGTATAACGTAATATAGTTACAGCTTCTAACGTATAACGCTATATAGTATTACCTTATAACGTATAACGTCATATAGTAATAGCTTCAGACGTATAACGTTATATAGTATTACCTTATAAGGTATAACGTCATGTAGTAATAGCTTCTAACGTATAACGTCATATAGTAATAGCTTCCAACGTATAAAGTTACATAGTAATAGCTTCTAACGTATAACGTTATATAGTATTACCTTATAACGTATAACGTTATATTTGATTACCTTATAACGAATAAAGTTATGTAGTACTACCTTATAAGGTTTTACGCCATGCAGTAATAGCTTCCTAAGTATAACGTTAAATAGTATTACCTTATAAGGTATAACGTTATATAGTAATACCTTCTAACGTATAACGTTATAAGCTATTACCTAATAACGTACAACGTTATATAGTATTACCTTATAACGTATAACATTATCTAGTATTACCTTATAACGTACAACGTTATATAGTATTACCTTATAACGTATAACGTTATCTAGTATTACCTTATAACGTACAACGTCATATAGTAATAGCTTCTGACGTATAACGTTATATAGTATTACCTTATAAGGTATAACGTCATATAGTAATAGCTTCTAACGTATAACGTTATATAGTATTACCTTTTAACGTATAACGTTATATAGTATTACCTTATAACGTATAACGTTATATTTGATTACCTTATAACATGTAAAGTTATGTAGTAGTACCTTATAAGGTATAACGCCATGTAGTAATAGCTTCTAACGTATAACGTCATATAGTAATAGCTTCAGACGTATAACGTTATATAGTATTACCTTATAATGTATAACGTTGTATAGTAATACCTTCTAACGTATAACGTTATAAGCTATTACCTAATAACGTACAACGTTATATAATATTACCTTATAACGTATAACGTTATCTAGTATTACCTTATAACGTACAACGTTATATAGGATTACCTTATAACGTATAACGTTATCTAGTATTACCTTATAACGTATAACGCCATGTAGTAATAGCTTCCAACGTATAACGATATATAGTATTACCTTATAAGGTAGAACGTCATATAGTAATAGCTTCTAACGTATAACGTTATGTACCATTACCTTACAACGTATAACGTCACATAGTCTTACGTTATAATGTATAACGTCACATAGTAATAGCTGCTAACGTATAACGCTATATAGTATTACCTTATAAGGTATAACGTCATAGAGTAATAGCTTCTAACGTATAACGTCATATAGTAATAGCTTCCAACGTATAAAGTTACATAGTAATAGCTTCTAACGTATAACGTTATGTACCATTACCATACAACGTATAACGTCACATAGTCTTACCTTATAAGGTATAACGTCATATAGTAATATCTTCTAACGTATAACGTTATGTACCATTACCTTACAACGTATAACGTCACATAGTCTTACGTTATAATGTATAACGTCACATAGTAATAGCTGCTAACGTATAACGCTATATAGTATTACCTTATAAGGTATAACGTCATAGAGTAATAGCTTCTAACGTATAACGTCATGTAGTAATAGCTTCCAACGTATAAAGTTACATAGTAATAGCTTCTAACGTATAACGTTATGTACCATTACCTTACAACGTATAACGTCACATAGTCTTACCTTATAAGGTATAACGTCATATAGTAATATCTTCTGACGCATAACGTGATATAGTATTACCTTATAACATATAACGTCATATGGTAATAGCTTCTAACGTATAACGTTATATAGTATTACCTGTTAAGGTATAACGTCATATAGTAATAGCTTCTAACGTATAACGTTATATAGTATTACCTTATAAGGTATAACGTCATATAGTAGTAGCTTCTAACGTATAACGGTATGTACTATTACCTTACAACATATAACGTCATATAGTAATAGCTTGCAACGTATAAAGTTACATAGTAATAGCTTCTAACGTATAACGTTATATAGTATTACCTTATAAGGTATAACGTCATATAGTAATAGCTTCTAACGTATAACGTTATGTACCATTACCTTACAACGTATAACGTCATATAGTCTTACCTTATAAGGTATAACGTCATATAGTAATAGCTTCTAACGTATAACGTTATAAGCTATTACCTAATAAGGTATAACGTTATACAGTGTTACCTTATAACGTATAACGTCATATAGTAGTAGCTTCTGACGTATAATGTTATATAGTATTACCTTATAACTTATAACGTTATTTAGTATTACTAAATATCGTACAAAGTTGTATAGTATTTCCTTATAACGTATAACGTTATCTACTATTACCTTATAACGTACAACGTTGTATAGTATTACCTTTTAACGTATAATGTTATGTAGTATTACCTTATAACGTATAACGTTATGTACTATTACCTTACAACGTATAACGTTATATAGTATTACCTGACAAGGTATAACGTCATATAGTAATAGCTTCTAACGTATAACGTTATATAGTACTACCTTATAAGGTATAACGTAATATAGTTATAGCTTCTAACGTATAACGTTATGTACTATTACCTTACAACGTATAACGTCATATAGTAATAGCTTCTAACGTATAACGTTATATAGTATTATCTTTTAACGTATAACGCTATATAGTATTACCTTCTAACGTATAACGTTATAAGCTATTACCTAATAAAGTACAACGTTATATAGTATTACCTTATACCGTATAACGCTATGTAGTATTACCTTATAACGTATAACGTCATATAGCAATAGCTTCTAACGTATAACATTGTATAGTACTACCTTATAAGGTATAACGTCACATAGTAATGGCTTCTAACGTACAACGTTATATAGTATTACCTTATAACGTATAACGTAATATAGTTATAGCTTCTAAAGTATAACTCTATATAGTATTACCTTATAACGTATAACGTCATATAGTAATAGCTTCAGACGTATAACGTTATATTTGATTACCTTATAACGTATAAAGTTATGTAGTACTACCTTATAAGGTATAACGCCATGTAGTAATAGCTTCCAACGTATAACGATATATAGTATTACCTTATAAGGTATAACGTCATATAGTAGTAGCTTCTAACGTATAACGTTATGTACCATTACCTTACAACGTATAACGTCATATAGTAATAGCTTCCAACGTATAACGTTACATAGTAATACCTCCTATGGAATAACGTTACATAGTAGTACCTCCTATGGTATAACGTTGTATAATATTAACTTATAACGTACAACGTTATATATTATTACCTTATAACGTATAATGTTATGTAGTAATACCTTATAACGTATAACGTTATGTACTATTACCTTATAACGTATAACGTCATATAGTAATAGCTTCTGACGTATAATGTTATATAGTATTACCTTATAACGAATAACGCTATATTTGATTACCTTATAACGAATAAAGTTATGTAGTATTACCTTATAAGGTAAAACGCCATGTAGTAATAGCTTCCTACGTATAACGTTAAATAGTATTACCTTATAAGGTATAACGTTATATAGTATTACCTTCTAACGTATTACGTTATAAGCTATTACCTAATAAAGTACAAGGTTATATAGTATTACCTTATACCGTATAACGCTATGTAGTATTACCTTATAACGTATAACGTCATATAGCAATAGCTTCTAACGTATAACATTGTATAGTACTACCTTATAAGGTATAACGTCACATAGTAATGGCTTCTAACGTACAAAGTTATATAGTATTACCTTATAACGTATAACGTAATATAGTTATAGCTTCTAACGTATAACGCTATATAGTTTTACCTTATAACGTATAACGTCATATAGTAATAGCTTCAGACGTATAACGTTATATAGTATTACCTTATAAGGTATAACGTCATGTAGTAATAGCTTCTAACGTATAACGTCATATAGTAATAGCTTCCAACGTATAAAGTTACATAGTAATAGCTTCTAACGTATAACGTTATATAGTATTACCTTATAACGTATAACGTTATATTTGATTACCTTATAACGAATAAAGTTATGTAGTACTACCTTATAAGGTTTTACGCCATGCAGTAATAGCTTCCTAAGTATAACGTTAAATAGTATTACCTTATAAGGTATAACGTTATATAGTAATACCTTCTAACGTATAACGTTATAAGCTATTACCTAATAACGTACAACGTTATATAGTATTACCTTATAACGTATAACATTATCTAGTATTACCTTATAACGTACAACGTTATATAGTATTACCTTATAACGTATAACGTTATCTAGTATTACCTTATAACGTACAACGTCATATAGTAATAGCTTCTGACGTATAACGATATATAGTATTACCTTATAAGGTATAACGTCATATAGTAGTAGCTTCTAACGTATAACGTTATGTACCATTACCTTACAACGTATAACGTCATATAGTAATAGCTTCCAACGTATAACGTTACATAGTAATACCTCCTATGGAATAACGTTACATAGTAGTACCTCCTATGGTATAACGTTGTATAATATTAACTTATAACGTACAACGTTATATATTATTACCTTATAACGTATAATGTTATGTAGTAATACCTTATAACGTATAACGTTATGTACTATTACCTTATAACGTATAACGTCATATAGTAATAGCTTCTGACGTATAATGTTATATAGTATTACCTTATAACGTATAACGTTATATTTGATTACCTTATAACGAATAAAGCTATGTAGTACTACCTTATAAGGTAAAACGCCATGTAGTAATAGCTTCCTACGTATAACGTTAAATAGTATTACCTTATAAGGTATAACGTTATATAGTATTACCTTCTAACGTATTACGTTATAAGCTATTACCTAATAAAGTACAACGTTATATAGTATTACCTTATACCGTATAACGCTATGTAGTATTACCTTATAACGTATAACGTCATATAGCTATAGCTTCTAACGTATAACATTGTATAGTACTACCTTATAAGGTATAACGTCACATAGTAATGGCTTCTAACGTACAACGTTATATAGTATTACCTTATAACGTATAACGTAATATAGTTATAGCTTCTAACGTATAACGCTATATGGTATTACCTTATAACGTATAACGTCATATAGTAATAGCTTCAGACGTATAACGTTATATAGTATTACCTTATAAGGTATAACGTCATGTAGTAATAGCTTCTAACGTATAACGTCATATAGTAATAGCTTCCAACGTATAAAGTTACATAGTAATAGCTTCTAACGTATAACGTTATATAGTATTACCTTATAACGTATAACGTTATATTTGATTACCTTATAACGAATAAAGTTATGTAGTACTACCTTATAAGGTTTTACGCCATGCAGTAATAGCTTCCTAAGTATAACGCTAAATAGTATTACCTTATAAGGTATAACGTTATATAGTAATAGCTTCTAACGTATAACGTTATATAGTATTACCTTTTAACGTATAACGTTATATAGTATTACCTTATAACGTATAACGTTATATTTGATTACCTTATAACATGTAAAGTTATGTAGTAGTACCTTATAAGGTATAACGCCATGTAGTAATAGCTTCTAACGTATAACGTCATATAGTAATAGCTTCAGACGTATAACGTTATATAGTATTACCTTATAAGGTATAACGTTGTATAGTAATACCTTCTAACGTATAACGTTATAAGCTATTACCTAATAACGTACAACGTTATATAATATTACCTTATAACGTATAACGTTATCTAGTATTACCTTATAACGTACAACGTTATATAGGATTACCTTATAACGTATAACGTTATCTAGTATTACCTTATAAAGTATAACGCCATGTAGTAATAGCTTCCAACGTATAACGATATATAGTATTACCTTATAAGGTAGAACGTCATATAGTAATAGCTTCTAACGTATAACGTTATGTACCATTACCTTACAACGTATAACGTCACATAGTCTTACGTTATAATGTATAACGTCACATAGTAATAGCTGCTAACGTATAACGCTATATAGTATTACCTTATAAGGTATAACGTCATAGAGTAATAGCTTCTAACGTATATCGTCATATAGTAATAGCTTCCAACGTATAAAGTTACATAGTAATAGCTTCTAACGTATAACGTTATGTACCATTACCTTACAACGTATAACGTCACATAGTCTTACCTTATAAGGTATAACGTCATATAGTAATATCTTCTAACGTATAACGTTATGTACCATTACCTTACAACGTATAACGTCACATAGTCTTACGTTATAATGTATAACGTCACATAGTAATAGCTGCTAACGTATAACGCTATATAGTATTACCTTATAAGGTATAACGTCATAGAGTAATAGCTTCTAACGTATAACGTCATATAGTAATAGCTTCCAACGTATAAAGTTACATAGTAATAGCTTCTAACGTATAACGTTATGTACCATTACCTTACAACGTATAACGTCACATAGTCTTACCTTATAAGGTATAACGTCATATAGTAATATCTTCTAACGTATAACGTTATGTACCATTACCTTACAACGTATAACGTCACATAGTCTTACCTTATAAGGTATAACGTCATATAGTAATATCTTCTGACGCATAACGTGATATAGTATTACCTTATAACATATAACGTCATATGGTAATAGCTTCTAACGTATAACGTTATATAGTATTACCTGTTAAGGTATAACGTCATATAGTAATAGCTTCTAACGTATAACGTTATATAGTATTACCTTATAAGGTATAACGTCATATAGTAGTAGCTTCTAACGTATAACGGTATGTACTATTACCTTACAACATATAACGTCATATAGTAATAGCTTGCAACGTATAAAGTTACATAGTAATAGCTTCTAACGTATAACGTTATATAGTATTACCTTATAAGGTATAACGTCATATAGTAATAGCTTCTAACGTATAACGTTATGTACCATTACCTTACAACGAATAACGTCATATAGTCTTACCTTATAAGGTATAACGTCATATAGCAATAGCTTCTAACGTATAACGTTATAAGCTATTACCTAATAAGGTATAACGTTATACAGTGTTACCTTATAACGTATAACGTCATATAGTAGTAGCTTCTGACGTATAACGTTTTATAGTATTACATTATAACTTATAACGTTGTAAGCTATTACCTAATAATGTACAACGTTATATAGTATTACCTTATAACGTATAACGTTATCTTGTATTACCTTATAACGTACAACGTCATATAGTAATAGCTTCTAACGTATAACGTTATATAGTATTACCTGATAAGGTATAACGTCATATAGTAATAGCTTCTAACGTATAACGTTATATAGTATTACCTTATAAGGTATAACGTCATATAGTAATAGCTTCTAACGTATAACGTTATGTACTATTACCTTACAACATATAACGTCATATAGTAATAGCTTGCAACGTATAAGGTTACATAGTAATAGCTTCTAACGTATACCGTTATATAGTATTACCTTATAAGGTATAACGTCATATAGTAATAGCTTCCAACGTATAACGTTATGTACCATTACCTTACAACGTATAACGTCATATAGTCTTACCTTATAAGGTATAACGTCATATAGTAATAGCTTCTAACGTATAACGTTATAAGCTATTACCTAATAAGGTATAACGTCATATAGTAGTAGCTTCTAACGTATAACGTTATGTACCATTACCTTACAACGTATAACGTCATATAGTAATAGCTTCCAACGTATAACGTTACATAGTAATACCTCCTATGGAATAACGTTACATAGTAGTACCTCCTATGGTATAACGTTGTATAATATTAACTTATAACGTACAACGTTATATATTATTACCTTATAACGTATAATGTTATGTAGTAATACCTTATAACGTATAACGTTATGTACTATTACCTTATAACGTATAACGTCATATAGTAATAGCTTCTGACGTATAATGTTATATAGTATTACCTTATAACGTATAACGTTATATTTGATTACCTTATAACGAATAAAGTTATGTAGTACTACCTTATAAGGTAAAACGCCATGTAGTAATAGCTTCCTACGTATAACGTTAAATAGTATTACCTTATAAGGTATAACGTTATATAGTATTACCTTCTAACGTATTACGTTATAAGCTATTACCTAATAAAGTACAACGTTATATAGTATTACCTTATACCGTATAACGCTATGTAGTATTACCTTATAACGTATAACGTCATATAGCAATAGCTTCTAACGTATAACATTGTATAGTACTACCTTATAAGGTATAACGTCACATAGTAATGGCTTCTAACGTACAACGTTATATAGTATTACCTTATAACGTATAACGTAATATAGTTATAGCTTCTAACGTATAACGCTATATAGTATTACCTTATAACGTATAACGTCATATAGTAATAGCTTCAGACGTATAACGTTATATAGTATTACCTTATAAGGTATAACGTCATGTAGTAATAGCTTCTAACGTATAACGTCATATAGTAATAGCTTCCAACGTATAAAGTTACATAGTAATAGCTTCTAACGTATAACGTTATATAGTATTACCTTATAACGTATAACGTTATATTTGATTACCTTATAACGAATAAAGTTATGTAGTACTACCTTATAAGGTTTTACGCCATGCAGTAATAGCTTCCTAAGTATAACGTTAAATAGTATTACCTTATAAGGTATAACGTTATATAGTAATACCTTCTAACGTATAACGTTATAAGCTATTACCTAATAACGTACAACGTTATATAGTATTACCTTATAACGTATAACATTATCTAGTATTACCTTATAACGTACCACGTTATATAGTATTACCTTATAACGTATAACGTTATCTAGTATTACCTTATAACGTACAACGTCATATAGTAATAGCTTCTGACGTATAACGATATATAGTATTACCTTATAAGGTATAACGTCATATAGTAGTAGCTTCTAACGTATAACGTTATGTACCATTACCTTACAACGTATAACGTCATATAGTAATAGCTTCCAACGTATAACGTTACATAGTAATACCTCCTATGGAATAACGTTACATAGTAGTACCTCCTATGGTATAACGTTGTATAATATTAACTTATAACGTACAACGTTATATATTATTACCTTATAACGTATAACATTATCTAGTATTACCTTATAACGTACAACGTTATATAGTATTACCTTATAACGTATAACGTTATGTACTATTACCTTATAACGTATAACGTCATATAGTAATAGCTTCTGACGTATAATGTTATATAGTATTACCTTATGACGTATAACGTTATATTTGATTACCTTATAACGAATAAAGTTATGTAGTACTACCTTATAAGGTAAAACGCCATGTAGTAATAGCTTCCTACGTATAACGTTAAATAGTATTACCTTATAAGGTATAACGTTATATAGTATTACCTTCTAACGTATTACGTTATAAGCTATTACCTAATAAAGTACAACGTTATATAGTATTACCTTATACCGTATAACGCTATGTAGTATTACCTTATAACGTATAACGTTATCTAGTATTACCTTATAAAGTACAACGTCATATAGTAATAGCTTCTGACGTATAACGTTATATAGTATTACCTTATAAGGTATAACGTCATATAGTAATAGCTTCTAACGTATAACGTTATATAGTATTACCTTTTAACGTATAACGTTATATAGTATTACCTTATAACGTATAACGTTATATTTGATTACCTTATAACATGTAAAGTTATGTAGTAGTACCTTATAAGGTATAACGCCATGTAGTAATAGCTTCTAACGTATAACGTCATATAGTAATAGCTTCAGACGTATAACGTTATATAGTATTACCTTATAAGGTATAACGTTGTATAGTAATACCTTCTAACGTATAACGTTATAAGCTATTACCTAATAACGTACAACGTTATATAATATTACCTTATAACGTATAACGTTATCTAGTATTACCTTATAACGTACAACGTTATATAGGATTACCTTATAACGTATAACGTTATCTAGTATTACCTTATAAAGTATAACGCCATGTAGTAATAGCTTCCAACGTATAACGATATATAGTATTACCTTATAAGGTAGAACGTCATATAGTAATAGCTTCTAACGTATAACGTTATGTACCATTACCTTACAACGTATAACGTCACATAGTCTTACGTTATAATGTATAACGTCACATAGTAATAGCTGCTAACGTATAACGCTATATAGTATTACCTTATAAGGTATAACGTCATAGAGTAATAGCTTCTAACGTATATCGTCATATAGTAATAGCTTCCAACGTATAAAGTTACATAGTAATAGCTTCTAACGTATAACGTTATGTACCATTACCTTACAACGTATAACGTCACATAGTCTTACCTTATAAGGTATAACGTCATATAGTAATATCTTCTAACGTATAACGTTATGTACCATTACCTTACAACGTATAACGTCACATAGTCTTACGTTATAATGTATAACGTCACATAGTAATAGCTGCTAACGTATAACGCTATATAGTATTACCTTATAAGGTATAACGTCATAGAGTAATAGCTTCTAACGTATAACGTCATATAGTAATAGCTTCCAACGTATAAAGTTACATAGTAATAGCTTCTAACGTATAACGTTATGTACCATTACCTTACAACGTATAACGTCACATAGTCTTACCTTATAAGGTATAACGTCATATAGTAATATCTTCTGACGCATAACGTGATATAGTATTACCTTATAACATATAACGTCATATGGTAATAGCTTCTAACGTATAACGTTATATAGTATTACCTGTTAAGGTATAACGTCATATAGTAATAGCTTCTAACGTATAACGTTATATAGTATTACCTTATAAGGTATAACGTCATATAGTAGTAGCTTCTAACGTATAACGGTATGTACTATTACCTTACAACATATAACGTCATATAGTAATAGCTTGCAACGTATAAAGTTACATAGTAATAGCTTCTAACGTATAACGTTATATAGTATTACCTTATAAGGTATAACGTCATATAGTAATAGCTTCTAACGTATAACGTTATGTACCATTACCTTACAACGAATAACGTCATATAGTCTTACCTTATAAGGTATAACGTCATATAGCAATAGCTTCTAACGTATAACGTTATAAGCTATTACCTAATAAGGTATAACGTTATACAGTGTTACCTTATAACGTATAACGTTATATAGTAATAGCTTCCGACGCATAACGTGATATAGTATTACCTTATAACATATAACGTCATATGATAATAGCTTCTAACGTATAACGTTATATAGTATTACCTGACAAGGTATAACGTCATATAGTAATAGCTTCTAACGTATAACGTTATATAGTACTACCTTATAAGGTATAACGTAATATAGTTATAGCTTCTAACGTATAACGTTATGTACTATTACCTTACAACGTATAACGTCATATAGTAATAGCTTCTAACGTATAACGTTATATAGTATTATCTTTTAACGTATAACGCTATATAGTATTACCTTATAACGTATAACGTTATATTTGATTACCTTACAACATGTAAAGTTATGTAGTACTACCTTATAAGGTATAACGCCAAGTAGTAATAGCTTCCTACGTATAACGTTAAATAGTATTACCTTATCAGGTATAACGTAATATAGTAATACCTTCTAACGTATAACGTTATATAGTATTACCTTATAAGGTATAACGTAATACAGTTGTAGCTTCTAACGTATAACGCTATATAGTATTACTTTATAACGTATAACGTCATATAGTCTTACCTTATAACGTATAACGTTATATTTGATTACCTTATAACGTATAAAGTTATGTAGTACTACCTTATAAGGTATGACGCCACGTAGTAATAGCTTCCAACGTATAACGATATATAGTATTACCTTATAAGGTATAACGTCATATAGTAGTAGCTTCTAACGTATAACGTTATGTACCATTACCTTACAACGTATAACGTCATATAGTAATACCTTCCAACGTATAACGTTACATAGTAATACCTCCTATGGAATAACGTTACATAGTAGTACCTCCTATGGTATAACGTTGTATAAAATTAACTTATAACGTACAACGTTATATATTATTACCTTATAACGTATAATGTTATGTAGTATTACCTTATAACGTATAACGTTATGTACTATTACCTTATAACGTATAACGTCATATAGTAATAGCTTCTGACGTATAATGTTATATAGTATTACCTTATAACATATAACGTTATATTTGATTACCTTATAACGTATAACGTTATATAGTACTACCTTATAAGGTATAACGTAATATAGTTATAGCTTCTAACGTATAACGTTATGTACTATTACCTTACAACGTATAACGTCATATAGTAATAGCTTCTAACGTATAACGTTATATAGTATTATCTTTTAACGTATAACGCTATATAGTATTACCTTATAACGTATAACGTTATATTTGATTACCTTACAACATGTAAAGTTATGTAGTACTACCTTATAAGGTATAACGCCAAGTAGTAATATCTTCCTACGTATAACGTTAAATAGTATTACCTTATCAGGTATAACGTTATATAGTAATACCTTCTAACGTATAACGTTATATAGTATTACCTTATAAGGTATAACGTAATACAGTTGTAGCTTCTAACGTATAACGCTATATAGTATTACTTTATAACGTATAACGTCATATAGTCTTACCTTATAACGTATAACGTTATATTTGATTACCTTATAACGTATAAAGTTATGTAGTACTACCTTATAAGGTATAACGCCACGTAGTAATAGCTTCCAACGTATAACGATATATAGTATTACCTTATAAGGTATAACGTCATATAGTAGTAGCTTCTAACGTATAACGTTATGTACCATTACCTTACAACGTATAACGTCATATAGTAATACCTTCCAACGTATAACGTTACATAGTAATACCTCCTATGGAATAACGTTACATAGTAGTACCTCCTATGGTATAACGTTGTATAAAATTAACTTATAACGTACAACGTTATATATTATTACCTTATAACGTATAATGTTATGTAGTATTACCTTATAACGTATAACGTTATGTACTATTACCTTATAACGTATAACGTCATATAGTAATAGCTTCTGACGTATAATGTTATATAGTATTACCTTATAACATATAACGTTATATTTGATTACCTTATAACGAATAAAGTTATGTAGTACTACCTTATAATGTAAAACGCCATGTAGTAATAGCTTCCTACGTATAACGTTAAATAGTATTACCTTATAAGGTATAACGTTATATAGTATTACCTTCTAACGTATAACGTTATAAGCTATTACCTAATAAAGTACAACGTTATATAGTATTACCTTATACAGTATAACGCTATGTAGTATTACCTTATAACGTATAACGTCATATAGCAATAGCTTCTAACGTATAACATTGTATAGTACTACCTTATAAGGTATAACGTCACATAGTAATGGCTTCTAACGTACAACGTTATATAGTATTACCTTATAACGTATAACGTAATATAGTTATAGCTTCGAACGTATAACGCTATATAGTATTACCTTATAACGTATAACGTCATATAGTAATAGCTTCTAACGTATAACGTTATATAGTATTACCTTATAACGTATAACGTTATATTTGATTACCTTATAACGAATAAAGTTATGTAGTACTACCTTATAAGGTTTTACGCCATGCAGTAATAGCTTCCTAAGTATAACGTTAAATAGTATTACCTTATAAGGTATAACGTTATATAGTAATACCTTCTAACGTATAACGTTATAAGCTATTACCTAATAACGTACAACGTTATATAGTATTACCTTATAACGTTTAACATTATCTAGTATTACCTTATAACGTACAACGTTATATAGTATTACCTTATAACGTATAACATTATCTAGTATTACCTTATAACGTACAACGTTATATAGTATTACCTTATAACGTATAACGTTATCTAGTATTACCTTATAACGTACAACGTCATATAGTAATAGCTTCTGACGTATAACGTTATATAGTATTACCTTATAAGGTATAACGTCATATAGTAATGGCTTCTAACGTACAACGTTATATAGTATTACCTTATAACGTATAACGTAATATAGTTATAGCTTCTAACGTATAACGCTATATAGTATTACCTTATAACGTATAACGTCATATAGTAATAGCTTCTAACGTATAACGTTATATAGTATTACCTTATAACGTATAACGTTATATTTGATTACCTTATAACGAATAAAGTTATGTAGTACTACCTTATAAGGTTTTACGCCATGCAGTAATAGCTTCCTAAGTATAACGTTAAATAGTATTACCTTATAAGGTATAACGTTATATAGTAATACCTTCTAACGTATAACGTTATAAGCTATTACCTAATAACGTACAACGTTATATAGTATTACCTTATAACGTATAACGTTATATTTGATTACCTTATAACATGTAAAGTTATTTAGTAGTACCTTATAAGGTATAACGCCATGTAGTAATAGCTTCTAACGTATAACGTCATATAGTAATAGCTTCAGACGTATAACGTTATATAGTATTACCTTATAAGGTATAACGTTGTATAGTAATACCTTCTAACGTATAACGTTATAAGCTATTACCTAATAACGTACAACGTTATATAATATTACCTTATAACGTATAACGTTATCTAGTATTACCTTATAACGTACAACGTTATATAGGATTACCTTATAACGTATAACGTTATCTAGTATTACCTTATAACGTATAACGCCATGTAGTAATAGCTTCCAACGTATAACGATATATAGTATTACCTTATAAGGTATAACGTCATATAGTAATAGCTTCTAACGTATAACGTTATGTACCATTACCTTACAACGTATAACGTCACATAGTCTTACGTTATAATGTATAACGTCACATAGTAATAGCTGCTAACGTATAACGCTATATAGTATTACCTTATAAGGTATAACGTCATAGAGTAGTAGCTTCTAACGTATAACGTCATATAGTAATAGCTTCCAACGTATAAAGTTACATAGTAATAGCTTCTAACGTATAACGTTATGTACCATTACCTTACAACGTATAACGTCACATAGTCTTTCCTTATAAGGTATAACGTCATATAGTAATATCTTCTGACGCATAACGTGATATAGTATTACCTTATAACATACAACGTCATATGGTAATAGCTTCTAACGTATAACGTTATATAGTATTACCTGTTAAGGTATAACGTCATATAGTAATAGCTTCTAACGTATAACGTTATATAGTATTACCTTATAAGGTATAACGTCATATAGTAGTAGCTTCTAACGTATAACGGTATGTACTATTACCTTACAACATATAACGTCATATAGTAATAGCTTGCAACGTATAAGGTTACATAGTAATAGCTTCTAACGTATAACGTTATATAGTATTACCTTATAAGGTATAACGTCATATAGTAATAGCTTCTAACGTATAACGTTATGTACCATTACCTTACAACGAATAACGTCATATAGTCTTACCTTATAAGGTATAACGTCATATAGCAATAGCTTCTAACGTATAACGTTATAAGCTATTACCTAATAAGGTATAACGTTATACAGTGTTACCTTATAACGTATAACGTCATATAGTAGTAGCTTCTGACGTATAACGTTATATAGTATTACCTTATAAGGTATAACGTCATATAGTAATAGCTTCTAACGTATAACGTTATATAGTATTACCTTTTAACGTATAACGTTATATAGTATTACCTTATAACGTATAACGTTATCTAGTATTACCTTATAACGTATAACGCCATGTAGTAATAGCTTCCAACGTATAACGATATATAGTATTACCTTATAAGGTATAACGTCATATAGTAATAGCTTCTAACGTATAACGTCATATAGTAATAGCTTCAGACGTATAACGTTATATAGTATTACCTTATAAGGTATAACGTTGTATAGTAATACCTTCTAACGTATAACGTTATAAGCTATTACCTAATAACGTACAACGTTATATAATATTACCTTATAACGTATAACGTTATCTAGTATTACCTTATAACGTACAACGTTATATAGGATTACCTTATAACGTATAACGTTATCTAGTATTACCTTATAACGTATAACGCCATGTAGTAATAGCTTCCAACGTATAACGATATATAGTATTACCTTATAAGGTATAACGTCATATAGTAATAGCTTCTAACGTATAACGTTATGTACCATTACCTTACAACGTATAACGTCACATAGTCTTACGTTATAATGTATAACGTCACATAGTAATAGCTGCTAACGTATAACGCTATATAGTATTACCTTATAAGGTATAACGTCATAGAGTAGTAGCTTCTAACGTATAACGTCATATAGTAATAGCTTCCAACGTATAAAGTTACATAGTAATAGCTTCTAACGTATAACGTTATGTACCATTACCTTACAACGTATAACGTCACATAGTCTTACCTTATAAGGTATAACGTCATATAGTAATATCTTCTGACGCATAACGTGATATAGTATTACCTTATAACATACAACGTCATATGGTAATAGCTTCTAACGTATAACGTTATATAGTATTACCTGTTAAGGTATAACGTCATATAGTAATAGCTTCTAACGTATAACGTTATATAGTATTACCTTATAAGGTATAACGTCATATAGTAGTAGCTTCTAACGTATAACGGTATGTACTATTACCTTACAACATATAACGTCATATAGTAATAGCTTGCAACGTATAAGGTTACATAGTAATAGCTTCTAACGTATAACGTTATATAGTATTACCTTATAAGGTATAACGTCATATAGTAATAGCTTCTAACGTATAACGTTATGTACCATTACCTTACAACGAATAACGTCATATAGTCTTACCTTATAAGGTATAACGTCATATAGCAATAGCTTCTAACGTATAACGTTATAAGCTATTACCTAATAAGGTATAACGTTATACAGTGTTACCTTATAACGTATAACGTCATATAGTAGTAGCTTCTGACGTATAATGTTTTATAGTATTACATTATAACTTATAACGTTGTAAGCTATTACCTAATAATGTACAACGTTATATAGTATTACCTTATAACGTATAACGTTATCTTGTATTACCTTATAACATACAACGTCATATAGTAATAGCTTCTAACGTATAACGTTATATAGTATTACCTGATAAGGTATAACGTCATATAGTAATAGCTTCTAACGTATAACGTTATATAGTATTACCTTATAAGGTATAACGTCATATAGTAATAGCTTCTAACGTATAACGTTATGTACTATTACCTTACAACATATAACGTCATATAGTAATAGCTTGCAACGTATAAGGTTACATAGTAATAGCTTCTAACGTATACCGTTATATAGTATTACCTTATAAGGTGTAACGTCATATAGTAATAGCTTCCAACGTATAACGTTATGTACCATTACCTTACAACGTATAACGTCATATAGTCTTACCTTATAAGGTATAACGTCATATAGTAATAGCTTCTAACGTATAACGTTATAAGCTATTACCTAATAAGGTATAACGTTATACAGTGTTACCTTATAACGTATAACGTCATATAGTAGTAGCTTCTGACGTATAATGTTATATAGTATTACCTTATAACTTATAACGTTATATAGTATTACTAAATATCGTACAAAGTTGTATAGTATTACCTTATAACGTATAACGTTATCTACTATTACCTTATAACGTACAACGTTGTATAGTATTACCTTTTAACGTATAATGTTATGTAGTATTACCTTATAACGTATAACGTTATGTACTATTACCTTACAACGTATAACGTTATATAGTAATAGCTTCCGACGCATAACGTGATATAGTATTACCTTATAACATATAACGTCATATGATAATAGCTTCTAACGTATAACGTTATATAGTATTATCTTTTAACGTATAACGCTATATAGTATTACCTTATAACGTATAACGTTATATTTGATTACCTTACAACATGTAAAGTTATGTAGTACTACCTTATAAGGTATAACGCCAAGTAGTAATAGCTTCCTACGTATAACGTTAAATAGTATTACCTTATCAGGTATAACGTTATATAGTAATACCTTCTAACGTATAACGTTATATAGTATTACCTTATAAGGTATAACGTAATACAGTTGTAGCTTCTAACGTATAACGCTATATAGTATTACTTTATAACGTATAACGTCATATAGTCTTACCTTATAACGTATAACGTTATATTTGATTACCTTATAACGTATAAAGTTATGTAGTACTACCTTATAAGGTATAACGCCACGTAGTAATAGCTTCCAACGTATAACGATATATAGTATTACCTTATAAGGTATAACGTCATATAGTAGTAGCTTCTAACGTATAACGTTATGTACCATTACCTTACAACGTATAACGTCATATAGTAATACCTTCCAACGTATAACGTTACATAGTAATACCTCCTATGGAATAACGTTACATAGTAGTACCTCCTATGGTATAACGTTGTATAAAATTAACTTATAACGTACAACGTTATATATTATTACCTTATAACGTATAATGTTATGTAGTATTACCTTATAACGTATAACGTTATGTACTATTACCTTATAACGTATAACGTCATATAGTAATAGCTTCTGACGTATAATGTTATATAGTATTACCTTATAACATATAACGTTATATTTGATTACCTTATAACGTATAACGTTATATAGTACTACCTTATAAGGTATAACGTAATATAGTTATAGCTTCTAACGTATAACGTTATGTACTATTACCTTACAACGTATAACGTCATATAGTAATAGCTTCTAACGTATAACGTTATATAGTATTATCTTTTAACGTATAACGCTATATAGTATTACCTTATAACGTATAACGTTATATTTGATTACCTTACAACATGTAAAGTTATGTAGTACTACCTTATAAGGTATAACGCCAAGTAGTAATAGCTTCCTACGTATAACGTTAAATAGTATTACCTTATCAGGTATAACGTTATATAGTAATACCTTCTAACGTATAACGTTATATAGTATTACCTTATAAGGTATAACGTAATACAGTTGTAGCTTCTAACGTATAACGCTATATAGTATTACTTTATAACGTATAACGTCATATAGTCTTACCTTATAACGTATAACGTTATATTTGATTACCTTATAACGTATAAAGTTATGTAGTACTACCTTATAAGGTATAACGCCACGTAGTAATAGCTTCCAACGTATAACGATATATAGTATTACCTTATAAGGTATAACGTCATATAGTAGTAGCTTCTAACGTATAACGTTATGTACCATTACCTTACAACGTATAACGTCATATAGTAATACCTTCCAACGTATAACGTTACATAGTAATACCTCCTATGGAATAACGTTACATAGTAGTACCTCCTATGGTATAACGTTGTATAAAATTAACTTATAACGTACAACGTTATATATTATTACCTTATAACGTATAATGTTATGTAGTATTACCTTATAACGTATAACGTTATGTACTATTACCTTATAACGTATAACGTCATATAGTAATAGCTTCTGACGTATAATGTTATATAGTATTACCTTATAACATATAACGTTATATTTGATTACCTTATAACGTATAACGTTATATAGTACTACCTTATAAGGTATAACGTAATATAGTTATAGCTTCTAACGTATAACGTTATGTACTATTACCTTACAACGTATAACGTCATATAGTAATAGCTTCTAACGTATAACGTTATATAGTATTATCTTTTAACGTATAACGCTATATAGTATTACCTTATAACGTATAACGTTATATTTGATTACCTTACAACATGTAAAGTTATGTAGTACTACCTTATAAGGTATAACGCCAAGTAGTAATAGCTTCCTACGTATAACGTTAAATAGTATTACCTTATCAGGTATAACGTTATATAGTAATACCTTCTAACGTATAACGTTATATAGTATTACCTTATAAGGTATAACGTAATACAGTTGTAGCTTCTAACGTATAACGCTATATAGTATTACTTTATAACGTATAACGTCATATAGTCTTACCTTATAACGTATAACGTTATATTTGATTACCTTATAACGTATAAAGTTATGTAGTACTACCTTATAAGGTATAACGCCACGTAGTAATAGCTTCCAACGTATAACGATATATAGTATTACCTTATAAGGTATAACGTCATATAGTAGTAGCTTCTAACGTATAACGTTATGTACCATTACCTTACAACGTATAACGTCATATAGTAATACCTTCCAACGTATAACGTTACATAGTAATACCTCCTATGGAATAACGTTACATAGCAGTACCTCCTATGGTATAACGTTGTATAAAATTAACTTATAACGTACAACGTTATATATTATTACCTTATAACGTATAATGTTATGTAGTATTACCTTATAACGTATAACGTTATGTACTATTACCTTATAACGTATAACGTCATATAGTAATAGCTTCTGACGTATAATGTTATATAGTATTACCTTATAACATATAACGTTATATTTGATTACCTTATAACGAATAAAGTTATGTAGTACTACCTTATAATGTAAAACGCCATGTAGTAATAGCTTCCTACGTATAACGTTAAATAGTATTACCTTATAAGGTATAACGTTATATAGTATTACCTTCTAACGTATAACGTTATAAGCTATTACCTAATAAAGTACAACGTTATGTAGTATTACCTTATACCGTATAACGCTATGTAGTATTACCTTATAACGTATAACGTCATATAGCAATAGCTTCTAACGTATAACATTGTATAGTACTACCTTATAAGGTATAACGTCACATAGTAATGGCTTCTAACGTACAACGTTATATAGTATTACCTTATAACGAATAACGTAATATAGTTATAGCTTCTAACGTATAACGCTATATAGTATTACCTTATAACGTATAACGTCATATAGTAATAGCTTCTAACGTATAACGTTATATAGTATTACCTTATAACGTATAACGTTATATTTGATTACCTTATAACGAATAAAGTTATGTAGTACTACCTTATAATGTTTTACGCCATGCAGTAATAGCTTCCTAAGTATAACGTTAAATAGTATTACCTTATAAGGTATAACGTTATATAGTAATACCTTCTAACGTATAACGTTATAAGCTATTACCTAATAACGTACAACGTTATATAGTATTACCTTATAACGTTTAACATTATCTAGTATTACCTTATAACGTACAACGTTATATAGTATTACCTTATAACGTATAACGTTATCTAGTATTACCTTATAACGTACAACGTTATATAGTATTACCTTACAACGTATAACGTCACATAGTCTTACGTTATAATGTATAACGTCACATAGTAATAGCTGCTAACGTATAACGCTATATAGTATTACCTTATAAGGTATAACGTCATAGAGTAGTAGCTTCTAACGTATAACGTCATATAGTAATAGCTTCCAACGTATAAAGTTACATAGTAATAGCTTCTAACGTATAACGTTATGTACCATTACCTTACAACGTATAACGTCACATAGTCTTACCTTATAAGGTATAACGTCATATAGTAATATCTTCTGACGCATAACGTGATATAGTATTACCTTATAACATATAACGTCATATGGTAATAGCTTCTAACGTATAACGTTATATAGTATTACCTGTTAAGGTATAACGTCATATAGTAATAGCTTCTAACGTATAACGTTATATAGTATTACCTTATAAGGTATAACGTCATATAGTAGTAGCTTCTAACGTATAACGGTATGTACTATTACCTTACAACATATAACGTCATATAGTAATAGCTTGCAACGTATAAGGTTACATAGTAATAGCTTCTAACGTATAACGTTATATAGTATTACCTTATAAGGTATAACGTCATATAGTAATAGCTTCTAACGTATAACGTTATGTACCATTACCTTACAACGAATAACGTCATATAGTCTTACCTTATAAGGTATAACGTCATATAGCAATAGCTTCTAACGTATAACGTTATAAGCTATTACCTAATAAGGTATAACGTTATACAGTGTTACCTTATAACGTATAACGTCATATAGTAGTAGCTTCTGACGTATAATGTTTTATAGTATTACATTATAACTTATAACGTTGTAAGCTATTACCTAATAATGTACAACGTTATATAGTATTACCTTATAACGTATAACGTTATCTTGTATTACCTTATAACATACAACGTCATATAGTAATAGCTTCTAACGTATAACGTTATATAGTATTACCTGATAAGGTATAACGTCATATAGTAATAGCTTCTAACGTATAACGTTATATAGTATTACCTTATAAGGTATAACGTCATATAGTAATAGCTTCTAACGTATAACGTTATGTACTATTACCTTACAACATATAACGTCATATAGTAATAGCTTGCAACGTATAAGGTTACATAGTAATAGTTTCTAACGTATACCGTTATATAGTATTACCTTATAAGGTATAACGTCATATAGTAATAGCTTCTAACGTATAACGTTATATAGTATTACCTTATAAGGTATAACGTCATATAGTAGTAGCTTCTAACGTATAACGGTATGTACTATTACCTTACAACATATAACGTCATATAGTAATAGCTTGCAACGTATAAGGTTACATAGTAATAGCTTCTAACGTATAACGTTATATAGTATTACCTTATAAGGTATAACGTCATATAGTAATAGCTTCTAACGTATAACGTTATGTACCATTACCTTACAACGAATAACGTCATATAGTCTTACCTTATAAGGTATAACGTCATATAGCAATAGCTTCTAACGTATAACGTTATAAGCTATTACCTAATAAGGTATAACGTTATACAGTGTTACCTTATAACGTATAACGTCATATAGTAGTAGCTTCTGACGTATAATGTTTTATAGTATTACATTATAACTTATAACGTTGTAAGCTATTACCTAATAATGTACAACGTTATATACTATTACCTTATAACGTATAACGTTATCTTGTATTACCTTATAACATACAACGTCATATAGTAATAGCTTCTAACGTATAACGTTATATAGTATTACCTGATAAGGTATAACGTCATATAGTAATAGCTTCTAACGTATAACGTTATATAGTATTACCTTATAAGGTATAACGTCATATAGTAATAGCTTCTAACGTATAACGTTATGTACTATTACCTTACAACATATAACGTCATATAGTAATAGCTTGCAACGTATAAGGTTACATAGTAATAGCTTCTAACGTATACCGTTATATAGTATTACCTTATAAGGTGTAACGTCATATAGTAATAGCTTCCAACGTATAACGTTATGTACCATTACCTTACAACGTATAACGTCATATAGTCTTACCTTATAAGGTATAACGTCATATAGTAATAGCTTCTAACGTATAACGTTATAAGCCATTACCTAATAAGGTATAACGTTATACAGTGTTACCTTATAACGTATAACGTCATATAGTAGTAGCTTCTGACGTATAATGTTATATAGTATTACCTTATAACTTATAACGTTATATAGTATTACTAAATATCGTACAAAGTTGTATAGTATTACCTTATAACGTATAACGTTATCTACTATTACCTTATAACGTACAACGTTGTATAGTATTACCTTTTAACGTATAATGTTATGTAGTATTACCTTATAACGTATAACGTTATGTACTATTACCTTACAACGTATAACGTTATATAGTAATAGCTTCCGACGCATAACGTGATATAGTATTACCTTATAACATATAACGTCATACGATAATAGCTTCTAACGTATAACGTTATATAGTATTACCTGACAAGGTATAACGTCATATAGTAATAGCTTCTAACGTATAACGTTATATAGTACTACCTTATAAGGTATAACGTAATATAGTTATAGCTTCTAACGTATAACGTTATGTACTATTACCTTACAACGTATAACGTCATATAGTAATAGCTTCTAACGTATAACGTTATATAGTATTATCTTTTAACGTATAACGTTATATAGTATTACCTTATAACGTATAACGTTATATTTGATTACCTTACAACATGTAAAGTTATGTAGTACTACCTTATAAGGTATAACGCCATGTAGTAATAGCTTCCTACGTATAACGTTAAATAGTATTACCTTATCAGGTATAACGTTGTATAGTAATACCTTCTAACGTATAACGTTATAAGCTATTATCTAATGACGTACAACGTTATATAGTATTACCTTATAACGTATAACGTTATCTAGTATTACCTTATAACGTACAACGTTATATAGTATTACCTTATAACGTATAACGTTATCTAGTATTACCTTATAACGTACAACGTCATATAGTAATAGCTTCTGTCGTATAACGTTATATAGTATTACTAAATAACGTAGAAAGTTATACAGTATTACCTTATAACGTATAACGTTATCTACCATTACCTTATAACGTACAACGTTATATAGTATTACCTTTTAACATATAACGTTATATAGTATTACCTTATAACGTATAACGTTATATAGTATTAACTTATAACGTATAACGTTATATTAGATTACCTTATAACGTATAAAGTTATGTAGCACTTCCTTATAAGGTATAACGCTATGTAGTAATAGCTTCCTACCTATAACGTTAAATAGTATTACCTTATAAGGTATAACGTCATATACTAATAGCTTCTTACGTATAACGTTATAAGCTATTATCGAATAACGTATAACGCTATATAGTATTACCTTCTAACGTATGATGTTATATAGTATTACTTAATAACGTACAACGTTATATAGTATTACCTTATAACGTATAACGTCATATAGTAATAGCTTCTAACGTATAACGATATGTACTATTACCTTACAACGTATAACGTCTTATAGTAATAGCTTCCAACGTGTAAAGTTACATAGTAACAGCTTCTAACGTATAACGTTATATAGTATTACCTTATAAGGTATAACGTCATATAGTAATAGCTTCTAACGTATAACGTTATGTGCCATTACCTTACAACGTATAACGTCATATAGCCTTACCTTATAAGGTATAACGTCATATAGTAATAGCTTCTAACGTATAACGTTATGTACTATTACCTTACAACGTATAACGTCATATAGTAATAGCTTCTAACGTATAACGTTATATAGTATTACCTTATAAGGTATAACGTCATATAGTAATAGCTTCTAACGTATAACGTTATATAGTATTACCTTATAAGGTATAACGTCATATAGTAATAGCTTCTAACGTATAACGTTATATAGTATTACCTTATAAGGTATAACGTAATACAGTTGTAGCTTCTAACGTATAACGCTATATAGTATTACTTTATAACGTATAACGTCATATAGTAATAGCTTCTAACGTATAACGTTATGTACTATTACCTTACAACGTATAACGTCATTTAGTAATAGCTTCTAACGTATAACGTTATATAGTATTACCTTATAACGTATAACGTTATATTTGATTACCTTATAACGAATAAAGTTATGTAGTACTACATTATAAGGTATAACGCCATGTAGCAATAGCTTCCCACGTATAACGTTAAATAGTATCACCTTCTAAGGTATAACGTAATATAGTAATTGCTTCTGACGTATAACATTATATAGTACTACCTTATAAGGTATAACGTCATATAGTAACAGCTTCTAACGTATAACGTTATGTACTATTACCTTACAACGTATAACGTCATATAGTAATAGCTTCTAACGTATAACGTTATATAGTATTACCTTATAAGGTATAACGTCATATAGCAATAGCTTCCAACGTATAACGTTACATAGTACTAGCCTCTAACGTATAACGTTATATAGTATTACCTTATAAGGTATAACGTCATATAGTAATAGCTTCTAACGTATAACGATATGTACTATTACCTTACAACGTATAACGTCTTATAGTAATAGCTTCCAACGTGTAAAGTTACATAGTAATAGCTTCTAACGTATAACGTTATATAGTATTATCTTTTAACGTATAACGTTATATAGTATTACCTTATAACGTATAACGTTATATTTGATTACCTTATAACATGTAAAGTTATTTAGTAGTACCTTATAAGGTATAACGCCATGTAGTAATAGCTTCTAACGTATAACGTCATATAGTAATAGCTTCAGACGTATAACGTTATATAGTATTACCTTATAAGGTATAACGTTGTATAGTAATACCTTCTAACGTATAACGTTATAAGCTATTACCTAATAACGTACAACGTTATATAATATTACCTTATAACGTATAACGTTATCTAGTATTACCTTATAACGTACAACGTTATATAGGATTACCTTATAACGTATAACGTTATCTAGTATTACCTTATAACGTATAACGCCATGTAGTAATAGCTTCCAACGTATAACGATATATAGTATTACCTTATAAGGTATAACGTCATATAGTAATAGCTTCTAACGTATAACGTTATGTACCATTACCTTACAACGTATAACGTCACATAGTCTTACGTTATAATGTATAACGTCACATAGTAATAGCTGCTAACGTATAACGCTATATAGTATTACCTTATAAGGTATAACGTCATAGAGTAGTAGCTTCTAACGTATAACGTCATATAGTAATAGCTTCCAACGTATAAAGTTACATAGTAATAGCTTCTAACGTATAACGTTATGTACCATTACCTTACAACGTATAACGTCACATAGTCTTACCTTATAAGGTATAACGTCATATAGTAATATCTTCTGACGCATAACGTGATATAGTATTACCTTATAACATATAACGTCATATGGTAATAGCTTCTAACGTATAACGTTATATAGTATTACCTGTTAAGGTATAACGTCATATAGTAATAGCTTCTAACGTATAACGTTATATAGTATTACCTTATAAGGTATAACGTCATATAGTAGTAGCTTCTAACGTATAACGGTATGTACTATTACCTTACAACATATAACGTCATATAGTAATAGCTTGCAACGTTTAAGGTTACATAGTATTACCTTATAAGGTATAACGTCATATAGTAATAGCTTCTAACGTATAACGTTATGTACTATTACCTTACAACATATAACGTCATATAGTATTAGCTTGCAACGTATAAGGTTACATAGTAATAGCTTCTAACGTATACCGTTATATAGTATTACCTTATAAGGTGTAACGTCATATAGTAATAGCTTCCAACGTATAACGTTATGTACCATTACCTTACAACGTATAACGTCATATAGTCTTACCTTATAAGGTATAACGTCATATAGTAATAGCTTCTAACGTATAACGTTATAAGCTATTACCTAATAAGGTATAACGTTATACAGTGTTACCTTATAACGTATAACGTCATATAGTAGTAGCTTCTGACGTATAATGTTATATAGTATTACCTTATAACTTATAACGTTATATAGTATTACTAAATATCGTACAAAGTTGTATAGTATTACCTTATAACGTATAACGTTATATAGTATTACCTTATAACGTATAACGTTATCTAGTATTACCTTATAACGTACAACGTCATATAGTAATAGCTTCTGTCGTATAACGTTATATAGTATTACTAAATAACGTAGAAAGTTATACAGTATTACCTTATAACGTATAACGTTATCTACCATTACCTTATAACGTACAACGTTATATAGTATTACCTTTTAACATATGACGTTATATAGTATTACCTTATAACGTATAACGTTATATTAGATTACCTTATAACGTATAAAGTTATGTAGTACTACCTTATAAGGTATAACGCTATGTAGTAATATCTTCCTACGTATAACATTAAATAGTATTACCTTATAAGGTATAACGTTATATAGTAATACCTTCTAACGTATAACGTTATAAGCAAAAACGTAATAACGCACAACGTTATATAGTATTACCTTATAACGTATAACGTTATATAGTATTAACTTATAACGTATAACGTTATATTAGATTACCTTATAACGTATAAAGTTATGTAGCACTTCCTTATAAGGTATAACGCTATGTAGTAATAGCTTCCTACCTATAACGTTAAATAGTATTACCTTATAAGGTATAACGTCATATACTAATAGCTTCTTACGTATAACGTTATAAGCTATTATCGAATAACGTATAACGCTATATAGTATTACCTTCTAACGTATGATGTTATATAGTATTACTTAATAACGTACAACGTTATATAGTATTACCTTATAACGTATAACGTCATATAGTAATAGCTTCTAACGTATAACGATATGTACTATTACCTTACAACGTATAACGTCTTATAGTAATAGCTTCCAACGTGTAAAGTTACATAGTAATAGCTTCTAACGTATAACGTTATATAGTATTACCTTATAAGGTATAACGTCATATAGTAATAGCTTCTAACGTATAACGTTATGTGCCATTACCTTACAACGTATAACGTCATATAGCCTTACCTTATAAGGTATAACGTCATATAGTAATAGCTTCTAACGTATAACGTTATGTACTATTACCTTACAACGTATAACGTCATATAGTAATAGCTTCTAACGTATAACGTTATATAGTATTACCTTATAAGGTATAACGTCATATAGTAATAGCTTCTAACGTATAACGTTATATAGTATTACCTTATAAGGTATAACGTCATATAGTAATAGCTTCTAACGTATAACGTTATATATTATTACCTTATAAGGTATAACGTAATACAGTTGTAGCTTCTAACGTATAACGCTATATAGTATTACTTTATAACGTATAACGTCATATAGTAATAGCTTCTAACGTATAACGTTATGTACTATTACCTTACAACGTATAACGTCATTTAGTAATAGCTTCTAACGTATAACGTTATGTACTATTACCTTACAACGTATAACGTCATTTAGTAATAGCTTCTAACGTATAACGTTATATAGTATTACCTTATAACGTATAACGTTATATTTGATTACCTTATAACGAATAAAGTAATGTAGTACTACATTATAAGGTATAACGCCATGTAGCAATAGCTTCCCACGTATAACGTTAAATAGTATCACCTTCTAAGGTATAACGTAATATAGTAATTGCTTCTGACGTATAACATTATATAGTACTACCTTATAAGGTATAACGTCATATAGTAATAGCTTCTAACGTATAACGTTATGTACTATTACCTTACAACGTATAACGTCATATAGTAATAGCTTCTAACGTATAACGTTATATAGTATTACCTTATAAGGTATAACGTCATATAGCAATAGCTTCCAACGTATAACGTTACATAGTACTAGCCTCTAACGTATAACGTTATATAGTATTACCTTATAAGGTGTAACGTCATATAGTAATAGCTTCTAACGTATAACGTTATATAGTATTACCTTATAAGGTATAACGTCATATAGTAATAGCTTCTAACGTATAACGTTATATAGTATTACCTTATAAGGTATAACGTCACATAGTAATAGCTTCTTACGTATAACGTTATAAGCTATTACCGAATAACGTATAACGCTATATAGTATTACCTTCTAACGTATGATGTTATATAGTATTACTTAATAACGTACAACGTTATATAGTAATAGCTTCCAACGTATAAAGTTACAAAGTAACAGCTTCTAACGTATAACGTTATATAGTATTACCTTATAAGGTATAACGTCATATAGTAATAGCTTCTAACGTATAACGATATGTACTATTACCTTACAACGTATAACGTCTTATAGTAATAGCTTCCAACGTGTAAAGTTACATAGTAATAGCTTCTAACGTATAACGTTATATAGTATTACCTTATAAGGTATAACGTCATATAGTAATAGTTTCTAACGTATAACGTTATGTGCCATTACCTTACAACGTATAACGTCATATAGCCTTACCTTATAAGGTATAACGTCATATAGTAATAGCTTCTAACGTATAACGTTATGTACTATTACCTTACAACGTATAACGTCATATAGTAATAGCTTCTAACGTATAACGTTATATAGTATTACCTTATAAGGTATAACGTCATATAGTAATAGCTTCTAACGTATAACGTTATATAGTATTACCTTATAAGGTATAACGTAATACAGTTGTAGCTTCTAACGTATAACGCTATATAGTATTACTTTATAACGTATAACGTCATATAGTAATAGCTTCTAACGTATAACGTTATGTACTATTACCTTACAACGTATAACGTCATTTAGTAATAGCTTCTAACGTATAACGTTATATAGTATTACCTTATAACGTATAACGCTATATAGTATTACCTTATAACGTATAACGTCATATAGCAATAGCTTCTAACGTATAACATGGTATAGTACTACCTTATAAGGTATAACGTCACATAGTAATGGCTTCTAACGTACAACGTTATATAGTATTACCTTATAACGTATAACGTCATATAGTAATAGCTTCAGACGTATAACGTTATATAGTATTACCTTATAAGGTATAACGTCATATAGTAATAGCTTCTAACGTATAACGTCATATAGTAATAGCTTCCAACGTATAAAGTTACATAGTAATAGCTTCCAACGGATAACGTTAGATAGTATTACCTTATAACGTATAACGTTATATTTGATTATCTTATAACGAATAAAGTTATGTAGTACTACCTTATAAGGTATTACACCATGCAGTAATAGCTTCCTACGTATAACGTTAAATAGTATTACCTTATAAGGTATAACGTTATATATTAATACCTTCTAACGTATAACGTTATAAGCTATTACCTAATAACGTACAACGTTATATAGTACTACCTTATAACGTATAACGTTATCTAGTATTACCTTATAACGTACAACGTTATCTAGTATTACCTTATAACGTATAACCTTATCTAGTATTACCTTATAACGTACAACGTCATATAGTAATAGCTTCTAACGTATAACGTTATATAGTATTACCTTATAAGGTATAACGTCATATAGTAATAGCTTCTAACGTATAACGTTATATAGTATTACCTTTTAACGTATAACGTTATATAGTATTACCTTATAACGTATAACGTTATATTTGATTACCTTATAACGTATAAAGTTATGTAGTACTACGTTATAAGGTATAACGCCACGTAGTAATAGCTTCCAACGTATAACGATATATAGTATTACCTTATAAGGTATAACGTCATATAGTAGTAGCTTCTAACGTATAACGTTATGTACCATTACCTTGCAACGTATAACGTCATATAGTAATAGCTTCCAACGTATAACGTTACATAGTAATACCTCCTATGGAATAACGTTACATAGTAGTACCTCCTATGGTATAACGTTGTATAAAATTAACTTATAACGTACAACGTTATATATTATTACCTTATAACGTATAATGTTATGTAGTATTACCTTATAACGTATAACGTTATGTACTATTACCTTATAACGTATAACGTCATATAGTAATAGCTTCTGACGTATAATGTTATATAGTATTACCTTATAACGTATAACGTTATATTTGATTACCTTATAACGAATAAAGTTATGTAGTACTACCTTATAAGGTAAAACGCCATGTAGTAATAGCTTCCTACGTATAACGTTAAATAGTATTACCTTATAAGGTATAACGTTATATAGTATTACCTTCTAACGTATTACGTTATAAGCTATTACCTAATAAAGTACAACGTTATATAGTATTACCTTATACCGTATAACGCTATGTAGTATTACCTTATAACGTATAACGTCATATAGCAATAGCTTCTAACGTATAACATTGTATAGTACTACCTTATAAGGTATAACGTCACATAGTAATGGCTTCTAACGTACAACGTTATATAGTATTACCTTATAACGTATAACGTAATATAGTTATAGCTTCTAACGTATAACGCTATATAGTATTACCTTATAACGTATAACGTCATATAGTAATAGCTTCAGACGTATAACGTTATATTTGATTACCTTATAACGTATAAAGTTATGTAGTACTACCTTATAAGGTATAACGCCATGTAGTAATAGCTTCCAACGTATAACGATATATAGTATTACCTTATAAGGTATAACGTCATATAGTAGTAGCTTCTAACGTATAACGTTATGTACCATTACCTTACAACGTATAACGTCATATAGTAATAGCTTCCAACGTATAACGTTACATAGTAATACCTCCTATGGAATAACGTTACATAGTAGTACCTCCTATGGTATAACGTTGTATAATATTAACTTATAACGTACAACGTTATATATTATTACCTTATAACGTATAATGTTATGTAGTAATACCTTATAACGTATAACGTTATGTACTATTACCTTATAACGTATAACGTCATATAGTAATAGCTTCTGACGTATAATGTTATATAGTATTACCTTATAACGTATAACGCTATATTTGATTACCTTATAACGAATAAAGTTATGTAGTACTACCTTATAAGGTAAAACGCCATGTAGTAATAGCTTCCTACGTATAACGTTAAATAGTATTACCTTATAAGGTATAACGTTATATAGTATTACCTTCTAACGTATTACGTTATAAGCTATTACCTAATAAAGTACAAGGTTATATAGTATTACCTTATACCGTATAACGCTATGTAGTATTACCTTATAACGTATAACGTCATATAGCAATAGCTTCTAACGTATAACATTGTATAGTACTACCTTATAAGGTATAACGTCACATAGTAATGGCTTCTAACGTACAAAGTTATATAGTATTACCTTATAACGTATAACGTAATATAGTTATAGCTTCTAACGTATAACGCTATATAGTATTACCTTATAACGTATAACGTCATATAGTAATAGCTTCAGACGTATAACGTTATATAGTATTACCTTATAAGGTATAACGTCATGTAGTAATAGCTTCTAACGTATAACGTCATATAGTAATAGCTTCCAACGTATAAAGTTACATAGTAATAGCTTCTAACGTATAACGTTATATAGTATTACCTTATAACGTATAACGTTATATTTGATTACCTTATAACGAATAAAGTTATGTAGTACTACCTTATAAGGTTTTACGCCATGCAGTAATAGCTTCCTAAGTATAACGTTAAATAGTATTACCTTATAAGGTATAACGTTATATAGTAATACCTTCTAACGTATAACGTTATAAGCTATTACCTAATAACGTACAACGTTATATAGTATTACCTTATAACGTATAACATTATCTAGTATTACCTTATAACGTACAACGTTATATAGTATTACCTTATAACGTATAACGTTATCTAGTATTACCTTATAACGTACATCGTCATATAGTAATAGCTTCTGACGTATAACGTTATATAGTATTACCTTATAAGGTATAACGTCATATAGTAATAGCTTCTAACGTACAACGTTATATAGTATTACCTTTTAACGTATAACGTTATATAGTATTACCTTATAACGTATAACGTTATATTTGATTACCTTATAACATGTAAAGTTATGTAGTAGTACCTTATAAGGTATAACGCCATGTAGTAATAGCTTCTAACGTATAACTTCATATAGTAATAGCTTCAGACGTATAACGTTATATAGTATTACCGTATAAGGTATAACGTTGTATAGTAATACCTTCTAACGTATAACGTTATAAGCTATTACCTAATAACGTACAACGTTATATAATATTACCTTATAACGTATAACGTTATCTAGTATTACCTTATAACGTACAACGTTATATAGGATTACCTTATAACGTATAACGTTATCTAGTATTACCTTATAACGTATAACGCCATGTAGTAATAGCTTCCAACGTATAACGATATATAGTATTACCTTATAAGGTAGAACGTCATATAGTAATAGCTTCTAACGTATAACGTTATGTACCATTACCTTACAACGTATAACGTCACATAGTCTTACCTTATAAGGTATAAAGTCATATAGTAATATCTTCTGACGCATAACGTGATATAGTATTACCTTATAACATATAACGTCATATGGTAATAGCTTCTAACGTATAACGTTATATAGTATTACCTGTTAAGGTATAACGCCATATAGTAATAGCTTCTAACGTATAACGTTATATAGTATTACCTTATAAGGTATAACGTCATATAGTAGTAGCTTCTAACGTATAACGGTATGTACTATTACCTTACAACATATAACGTCATATAGTAATAGCTTGCAACGTATAAGGTTACATAGTAATAGCTTCTAACGTATAACGTTATATAGTATTACCTTATAAGGTATAACGTCATATAGTAATAGCTTCTAACGTATAACGTTATGTACCATTACCTTACAACGAATAACGTCATATAGTCTTACCTTATAAGGTATAACGTCATATAGCAATAGCTTCTAACGTATAACGTTATAAGCTATTACCTAATAAGGTATAACGTTATACAGTGTTACCTTATAACGTATAACGTCATATAGTAGTAGCTTCTGACGTATAATGTTTTATAGTATTACATTATAACTTATAACGTTGTAAGCTATTACCTAATAATGTACAACGTTATATAGTATTACCTTATAACGTATAACGTTATCTTGTATTACCTTATAACGTACAACGTCATATAGTAATAGCTTCTAACGTATAACGTTATATAGTATTACCTGATAAGGTATAACGTCATATAGTAATAGCTTCTAACGTATAACGTTATATAGTATTACCTTATAAGGTATAACGTCATATAGTAATAGCTTCTAACGTATAACGTTATGTACTATTACCTTACAACATATAACGTCATATAGTAATAGCGTGCAACGTATAAGGTTACATAGTAATAGCTTCTAACGTATACCGTTATATAGTATTACCTTATAAGGTATAACGTCATATAGTAATAGCTTCCAACGTATAACGTTATGTACCATTACCTTACAACGTATAACGTCATATAGTCTTACCTTATAAGGTATAACGTCATATAGTAATAGCTTCTAACGTATAACGTTATAAGCTATTACCTAATAAAGTATAACGTTATACAGTGTTACCTTATAACGTATAACGTCATATAGTAGTAGGTTCTGACGTATAATGTTATATAGTATTACCTTATAAGTTATAACGTTATATAGTGTTACTAAATATCGTACAAAGTTGTATAGCATTACCTTATAACGTATAACGTTATCTACTATTACCTTATAACGTACAACGTTGTATAGTATTACCTTTTAACGTATAATGTTATGTAGTATTACCTTATAACGTATAACGTTATGTACTATTACCTTACAACGTATAACGTTATATAGTAATAGCTTCCGACGCATAACGTGATATAGTATTACCTTATAACATATAACGTCATATGATAATAGCTCCTAACGTATAACGTTATATAGTATTACCTGACAAGGTATAACGTCATATAGTAATAGCTTCTAACGTATAACGTTATATAGTACTACCTTATAAGGTATAACGTAATATAGTTATAGCTTCTAACGTATAACGTTATGTACTATTACCTTACAACGTATAACGTCATATAGTAATAGCTTCTAACGTATAACGTTATATAGTATTATCTTTTAACGTATAACGTTATATAGTATTACCTTATAACGTATAACGTTATATTTGATTACCTTACAACATGTAAAGTTATGTAGTACTACCTTATAAGGTATAACGCCATGTAGTAATAGCTTCCTACGTATAACGTTAAATAGTATTACCTTATCAGGTATAACGTTATATAGTAATACCTTCTAACGTATAACGTTATATAGTATTACCTTATAAGGTATAACGTAATACAGTTGTAGCTTCTAACGTATAACGCTATATAGTATTACTTTATAACGTATAACGTCATATAGTCTTACCTTATAACGTATAACGTTATATTTGATTACCTTATAACGTATAAAGTTATGTAGTACTACCTTATAAGGTATAACGCCACGTAGTAATAGCTTCCAACGTATAACGATATATAGTATTACCTTATAAGGTATAACGTCATATAGTAGTAGCTTCTAACGTATAACGTTATGTACCATTACCTTACAACGTATAACGTCATATAGTAATAGCTTCCAACGTATAACGTTACATAGTAATACCTCCTATGGAATACCGTTACATAGTAGTACCTCCTATGGTATAACATTGTATAAAATTAACTTATAACGTACAACGTTATATATTATTACCTTATAACGTATAATGTTATGTAGTATTACCTTATAACGTATAACGTTATGTACTATTACCTTATAACGTATAACGTCATATAGTAATAGCTTCTGACGTATAATGTTATATAGTATTACCTTATAACGTATAACGTTATATTTGATTACCTTATAACGAATAAAGTTATGTAGTACTACCTTATAATGTAAAACGCCATGTAGTAATAGCTTCCTACGTATAACGTTAAATAGTATTACCTTATAAGGTATAACGTTATATAGTATTACCTTCTAACGTATAACGTTATAAGCTATTACCTAATAAAGTACAACGTTATATAGTATTACCTTATACCGTATAACGCTATGTAGTATTACCTTATAACGTATAACGTCATATAGCAATAGCTTCTAACGTATAACATTGTATAGTACTACCTTATAAGGTATAACGTCACATAGTAATGGCTTCTAACGTACAACGTTATATAGTATTACCTTATAACGTATAACGTAATATAGTTATAGCTTCTAACGTATAACGCTATATAGTATTACCTTATAACGTATAACGTCATATAGTAATAGCTTCAGACGTATAACGTTATATTTGATTACCTTATAACGTATAAAGTTATGTAGTACTACCTTATAAGGTATAACGCCATGTAGTAATAGCTTCCAACGTATAACGATATATAGTATTACCTTATAAGGTATAACGTCATATAGTAGTAGCTTCTAACGTATAACGTTATGTACCATTACCTTACAACGTATAACGTCATATAGTAATAGCTTCCAACGTATAACGTTACATAGTAATACCTCCTATGGAATAACGTTACATAGTAGTACCTCCTATGGTATAACGTTGTATAATATTAACTTATAACGTACAACGTTATATATTATTACCTTATAACGTATAATGTTATGTAGTAATACCTTATAACGTATAACGTTATGTACTATTACCTTATAACGTATAACGTCATATAGTAATAGCTTCTTTCGTATAATGTTATATAGTATTACCTTATAACGTATAACGTTATATTTGATTACCTTATAACGAATAAAGTTATGTAGTACTACCTTATAAGGTAAAACGCCATGTAGTAATAGCTTCCTACGTATAACGTTAAATAGTATTACCTTATAAGGTATAACGTTATATAGTATTACCTTCTAACGTATTACGTTATAAGCTATTACCTAATAAAGTACAACGTTATATAGTATTACCTTATACCGTATAACGCTATGTAGTATTACCTTATAACGTATAACGTCATATAGCAATAGCTTCTAACGTATAACATTGTATAGTACTACCTTATAAGGTATAACGTCACATAGTAATGGCTTCTAACGTACAAAGTTATATAGTATTACCTTATAACGTATAACGTAATATAGTTATAGCTTCTAACGTATAACGCTATATAGTATTACCTTATAACGTATAACGTCATATAGTAATAGCTTCAGACGTATAACGTTATATAGTATTACCTTATAAGGTATAACGTCATGTAGTAATAGCTTCTAACGTATAACGTCATATAGTAATAGCTTCCAACGTATAAAGTTACATAGTAATAGCTTCTAACGTATAACGTTATATAGTATTACCTTATAACGTATAACGTTATATTTGATTACCTTATAACGAATAAAGTTATGTAGTACTACCTTATAAGGTTTTACGCCATGCAGTAATAGCTTCCTAAGTATAACGTTAAATAGTATTACCTTATAAGGTATAACGTTATATAGTAAAACCTTCTAACGTATAACGTTATAAGCTATTACCTAATAACGTACAACGTTATATAGTATTACCTTATAACGTATAACATTATCTAGTATTACCTTATAACGTACAACGTTATATAGTATTACCTTATAACGTATAACGTTATCTAGTATTACCTTATAACGTACAACGTCATATAGTAATAGCTTCTGACGTATAACGTTATATAGTATTACCTTATAAGGTATAACGTCATATAGTAATAGCTTCTAACGTATAACGTTATATAGTATTACCTTTTAACGTATAACGTTATATAGTATTACCTTATAACGTATAACGTTATATTTGATTACCTTATAACATGTAAAGTTATGTAGTAGTACCTTATAAGGTATAACGCCATGTAGTAATAGCTTCTAACGTATAACGTCATATAGTAATAGCTTCAGACGTATAACGTTATATAGTATTACCTTATAAGGTATAACGTTGTATAGTAATACCTTCTAACGTATAACGTTATAAGCTATTACCTAATAACGTACAACGTTATATAATATTACCTTATAACGTATAACGTTATCTAGTATTACCTTATAACCTACAACGTTATATAGGATTACCTTATAACGTATAACGTTATCTAGTATTACCTTATAACGTATAACGCCATGTAGTAATAGCTTCCAACGTATAACGATATATAGTATTACCTTATAAGGTAGAACGTCATATAGTAATAGCTTCTAACGTATAACGTTATGTACCATTACCTTACAACGTATAACGTCACATAGTCTTACGTTATAATGTATAACGTCACATAGTAATAGCTGCTAACGTATAACGCTATATAGTATTACCTTATAAGGTATAACGTCATAGAGTAATAGCTTCTAACGTATAACGTCATATAGTAATAGCTTGCAACGTATAAAGTTACATAGTAATAGCTTCTAACGTATAACGTTATGTACCATTACCTTACAACGTATAACGTCACATAGTCTTACCTTATAAGGTATAACGTCATATAGTAATATCTTCTGACGCATAACGTGATATAGTATTACCTTATAACATATAACGTCATATGGTAATAGCTTCTAACGTATAACGTTATATAGTATTACCTGTTAAGGTATAACGTCATATAGTAATAGCTTCTAACGTATAACGTTATATAGTATTACCTTATAAGGTATAACGTCATATAGTAGTAGCTTCTAACGTATAACGGTATGTACTATTACCTTACAACATATAACGTCATATAGTAATAGCTTGCAACGTATAAGGTTACATAGTAATAGCTTCTAACGTATAACGTTATATAGTATTACCTTATAAGGTATAACGTCATATAGTAATAGCTTCTAACGTATAACGTTATGTACCATTACCTTACAACGAATAACGTCATATAGTCTTACCTTATAAGGTATAACGTCATATAGCAATAGCTTCTAACGTATAACGTTATAAGCTATTACCTAATAAGGTATAACGTTATACAGTGTTACCTTATAACGTATAACGTCATATAGTAGTAGCTTCTGACGTATAATGTTTTATAGTATTACATTATAACTTATAACCTTGTAAGCTATTACCTAATAATGTACAACGTTATATAGTATTACCTTATAACGTATAACGTTATCTTGTATTACCTTATAACGTACAACGTCATATAGTAATAGCTTCTAACGTATAACGTTATATAGTATTACCTGATAAGGTATAACGTCATATAGTAATAGCTTCTAACGTATAACGTTATATAGTATTACCTTATAAGGTATAACGTCATATAGTAATAGCTTCTAACGTATAACGTTATGTACTATTACCTTACAACATATAACGTCATATAGTAATAGCTTGCAACGTATAAGGTTACATAGTAATAGCTTCTAACGTATACCGTTATATAGTTTTACCTTATAAGGTATAACGTCATATAGTAATAGCTTCCAACGTATAACGTTATGTACCATTACCTTACAACGTATAACGTTATATAGTATTACCTGACAAGGTATAACGTCATATAGTAATAGCTTCTAACGTATAACGTTATATAGTACTACCTTATAAGGTATAACGTAATAGAGTTCTAGCTTCTAACGTATAACGTTATGTACTATTACCTTACAACGTATAACGTCATATAGTAATAGCTTCTAACGTATAACGTTATATAGTATTATCTTTTAACGTATAACGTTATATAGTATTACCTTATAACGTATAACGTTATATTTGATTACCTTACAACATGTAAAGTTATGTAGTACTACCTTATAAGGTATAACGCCATGTAGTAATAGCTTCCTACGTATAACGTTAAATAGTATTACCTTATCAGGTATAACGTTATATAGTAATACCTTCTAACGTATAACGTTATATAGTATTACCTTATAAGGTATAACGTAATACAGTTGTAGCTTCTAACGTATAACGCTATATAGTATTACTTTATAACGTATAACGTCATATAGTCTTACCTTATAACGTATAACGTCATATAGCAATAGCTTCTAACGTATAACATGGTATAGTACTACCTTATAAGGTATAACGTCACATAGTAATGGCTTCTAACGTACAACGTTATATAGTATTACCTTATAACGTATAACGTCATATAGTAATAGCTTCAGACGTATAACGTTATATAGTATTACCTTATAAGGTATAACGTCATATAGTAATAGCTTCTAACGTATAACGTCATATAGTAATAGCTTCCAACGTATAAAGTTACATAGTAATAGCTTCTAACGGATAATGTTAGATAGTATTACCTTATAACGTATAACGTTATATTTGATTATCTTATAACGCATAAAGTTATGTAGTACTACCTTATAAGGTATTACACCATGCAGTAATAGCTTCCTACGTATAACGTTAAATAGTATTACCTTATAAGGTATAACGTTATATATTAATACCTTCTAACGTATAACGTTATAAGCTATTACCTAATAACGTACAACGTTATATAGTACTACCTTATAACGTATAACGTTATCTAGTATTACCTTATAACGTACAACGTTATCTAGTATTACCTTATAACGTATAACCTTATCTAGTATTACCTTATAACGTACAACGTCATATAGTAATAGCTTCTAACGTATAACGTTATATAGTATTACCTTATAAGGTATAACGTCATATAGTAATAGCTTCTAACGTATAACGTTATATAGTATTACCTTTTAACGTATAACGTTATATAGTATTACCTTATAACGTATAACGTTATATTTGATTACCTTATAACGTATAAAGTTATGTAGTACTACCTTATAAGGTATAACGCCACGTAGTAATAGCTTCCAGCGTATAACGATATATAGTATTACCTTATAAGGTATAACGTCATATAGTAGTAGCTTCTAACGTATAACGTTATGTACCATTACCTTACAACGTATAACGTCATATAGTAATAGCTTCCAACGTATAACGTTACATAGTAATACCTCCTATGGAATAACGTTACATAGTAGTACCTCCTATGGTATAACGTTGTATAAAATTAACTTATAACGTACAACGTTATATATTATTACCTTATAACGTATAATGTTATGTAGTATTACCTTATAACGTATAACGTTATGTACTATTACCTTATAACGTATAACGTCATATAGTAATAGCTTCTGACGTATAATGTTATATAGTATTACCTTATAACGTATAACGTTATATTTGATTACCTTATAACGAATAAAGTTATGTAGTACTACCTTATAAGGTAAAACGCCATGTAGTAATAGCTTCCTACGTATAACGTTAAATAGTATTACCTTATAAGGTATAACGTTATATAGTATTACCTTCTAACGTATTACGTTATAAGCTATTACCTAATAAAGTACAACGTTATATAGTATTACCTTATACCGTATAACGCTATGTAGTATTACCTTATAACGTATAACGTCATATAGCAATAGCTTCTAACGTATAACATTGTATAGTACTACCTTATAAGGTATAACGTCACATAGTAATGGCTTCTAACGTACAAAGTTATATAGTATTACCTTATAACGTATAACGTAATATAGTTATAGCTTCTAACGTATAACGCTATATAGTATTACCTTATAACGTATAACGTCACATAGTAATAGCTTCAGACGTATAACGTTATATAGTATTACCTTATAAGGTATAACGTCATGTAGTAATAGCTTCTAACGTATAACGTCATATAGTAATAGCTTCCAAAGTATAAAGTTACATAGTAATAGCTTCTAACGTATAACGTTATATAGTATTACCTTATAACGTATAACGTTATATTTGATTACCTTATAACGAATAAAGTTATGTAGTACTACCTTATAAGGTTTTACGCCATGCAGTAATAGCTTCCTAAGTATAACGTTAAATAGTATTACCTTATAAGGTATAACGTTATATAGTAATACCTTCTAACGTATAACGTTATAAGCTATTATCTAATAACGTACAACGTTATATAGTATTACCTTATAACGTATAACATTATCTAGTATTACCTTATAACGTACAACGTTATATAGTATTACCTTATAACGTATAACGTTATCTAGTATTACCTTATAACGTACAACGTCATATAGTAATAGCTTCTGACGTATAACGTTATATAGTATTACCTTATAAGGTATAACATCATATAGTAATAGCTTCTAACGTATTACGTTATATAGTATTACCTTTTAACGTATAACGTTATATAGTATTACCTTATAACGTATAACGTTATATTTGATTACCTTATAACATGTAAAGTTATGTAGTAGTACCTTATAAGGTATAACGCCATGTAGTAATAGCTTCTAACGTATAACGTCATATAGTAATAGCTTCAGACGTATAACGTTATATAGTATTACCTTATAAGGTATAACGTTGTATAGTAATACCTTCTAACGTATAACGTTATAAGCTATTACCTAATAACGTACAACGTTATATAATATTACCTTATAACGTATAACGTTATCTAGTATTACCTTATAACGTACAACGTTATATAGGATTACCTTATAACGTATAACGTTATCTAGTATTACCTTATAACGTATAACGCCATGTAGTAATAGCTTCCAACGTATAACGATATATAGTATTACCTTATAAGGTAGAACGTCATATAGTAATAGCTTCTAACGTATAACGTTATGTACCATTACCTTACAACGTATAACGTCACATAGTCTTACGTTATAATGTATAACGTCACATAGTAATAGCTGCTAACGTATAACGCTATATAGTATTACCTTATAAGGTATAACGTCATAGAGTAATAGCTTCTAACGTATAACGTCATATAGTAATAGCTTCCAACGTATAAAGTTACATAGTAATAGCTTCTAACGTATAACGTTATGTACCATTACCTTACAACGTATAACGTCACATAGTCTTACCTTATAAGGTATAACGTCATATAGTAATATCTTCTGACGCATAACGTGATATAGTATTACCTTATAACATATAACGTCATATGGTAATAGCTTCTAACGTATAACGTTATATAGTATTACCTGTTAAGGTATAACGTCATATAGTAATAGCTTCTAACGTATAACGTTATATAGTATTACCTTATAAGGTATAACGTCATATAGTAGTAGCTTCTGACGTATAATGTTTTATAGTATTACATTATAACTTATAACGTTGTAAGCTATTACCTAATAATGTACAACGTTATATAGTATTACCTTATAACGTATAACGTTATCTTGTATTACCTTATAACGTACAACGTCATATAGTAATAGCTTCTAACGTATAACGTTATATAGTATTACCTGATAAGGTATAACGTCATATAGTAATAGCTTCTAACGTATAACGTTATATAGTATTACCTTATAAGGTATAACGTCATATTGTAATAGCTTCTAACGTATAACGTTATGTACTATTACCTTACAACATATAACGTCATATAGTAATAGCTTGCAACGTATAAGGTTACATAGTAATAGCTTCTAACGTATACCGTTATATAGTATTACCTTATAAGGTATAACGTCATATAGTAATAGCTTCCAACGTATAACGTTATGTACCATTACCTTACAACGTATAACGTCATATAGTCTTACCTTATAAGGTATAACGTCATATAGTAATAGCTTCTAACGTATAACGTTATAAGCTATTACCTAATAAGGTATAACGTTATACAGTGTTACCTTATAACGTATAACGTCATATAGTAGTAGCTTCTGACGTATAATGTTATATAGTATTACCTTATAACTTATAACGTTATATAGTATTACTAAATATCGTACAAAGTTGTATAGTATTACCTTATAACGTATAACGTTATCTACTATTACCTTATAACGTACAACGTTGTATAGTATTACCTTTTAACGTATAATGTTATGTAGTATTACCTTATAACGTATAACGTTATGTACTATTACCTTACAACGTATAACGTTATATAGTAATAGCTTCCGACGCATAACGTGATATAGTATTACCTTATAACATATAACGTCATATGATAATAGCTTCTAACGTATAACGTTATATAGTATTACCTGACAAGGTATAACGTCATATAGTAATAGCTTCTAACGTATAACGTTATATAGTACTACCTTATAAGGTATAACGTAATATAGTTATAGCTTCTAACGTATAACGTTATGTACTATTACCTTACAACGTATAACGTCATATAGTAATAGCTTCTAACGTATAACGTTATATAGTATTATCTTTTAACGTATAACGTTATATAGTATTACCGTATAACGTATAACGTTATATTTGATTACCTTACAACATGTAAAGTTATGTAGTACTACCTTATAAGGTATAACGCCATGTAGTAATAGCTTCCTACGTATAACGTTAAATAGTATTACCTTATCAGGTATAACGTTATATAGTAATACCTTCTAACGTATAACGTTATATAGTATTACCTTATAAGGTATAACGTAATACAGTTGTAGCTTCTAACGTATAACGCTATATAGTATTACTTTATAACGTATAACGTCATATAGTCTTACCTTATAACGTATAACGTTATATTTGATTACCTTATAACGTATAAAGTTATGTAGTACTACCTTATAAGGTATAACGCCACGTAGTAATAGCTTCCAACGTATAACGATATATAGTATTACCTTATAAGGTATAACGTCATATAGTAGTAGCTTCTAACGTATAACGTTATGTACCATTACCTTACAACGTATAACGTCATATAGTAATAGCTTCCAACGTATAACGTTACATAGTAATACCTCCTATGGAATAACGTTACATAGTAGTACCTCCTATGGTATAACGTTGTATAAAATTAACTTATAACGTACAACGTTATATATTATTACCTTATAACGTATAATGTTATGTAGTATTACCTTATAACGTATAACGTTATGTACTATTACCTTATAACGTATAACGTCATATAGTAATAGCTTCTGACGTATAATGTTATATAGTATTACCTTATAACGTTTAACGTTATATTTGATTACCTTATAACGAATAAAGTTATGTAGTACTACCTTATAATGTAAAACGCCATGTAGTAATAGCTTCCTACGTATAACGTTAAATAGTATTACCTTATAAGGTATAACGTTATATAGTATTACCTTCTAACGTATAACGTTATAAGCTATTACCTAATAAAGTACAACGTTATATAGTATTACCTTATACCGTATAACGCTATGTAGTATTACCTTATAACGTATAACGTCATATAGCAATAGCTTCTAACGTATAACATTGTATAGTACTACCTTATAAGGTATAACGTCACATAGTAATGGCTTCTAACGTACAACGTTATATAGTATTACCTTATAACGTATAACGTAATATAGTTATAGCTTCTAACGTATAACGCTATATAGTATTACCTTATAACGTATAACGTCATATAGTAATAGCTTCAGACGTATAACGTTATATTTGATTACCTTATAACGTATAAAGTTATGTAGTACTACCTTATAAGGTATAACGCCATGTAGTAATAGCTTCCAACGTATAACGATATATAGTATTACCTTATAAGGTATAACGTCATATAGTAGTAGCTTCTAACGTATAACGTTATGTACCATTACCTTACAACGTATAACGTCACATAGTCTTACCTTATAAGGTATAACGTCATATAGTAATATCTTCTGACGCATAACGTGATATAGTATTACCTTATAACATATAACGTCATATGGTAATAGCTTCTAACGTATAACGTTATATAGTATTACCTGTTAAGGTATAACGTCATATAGTAATAGCTTCTAACGTATAACGTTATATAGTATTACCTTATAAGGTATAACGTCATATAGTAGTAGCTTCTAACGTATAACGGTATGTACTATTACCTTACAACATATAACGTCATATAGTAATAGCTTGCAACGTATAAGGTTACATAGTAATAGCTTCTAACGTATAACGTTATATAGTATTACCTTATAAGGTATAACGTCATATAGTAATAGCTTCTAACGTATAACGTTATGTACCATTACCTTACAACGAATAACGTCATATAGTCTTACCTTATAATGTATAACGTCATATAGCAATAGCTTCTAACGTATAACGTTATAAGCTATTACCTAATAAGGTATAACGTTATACAGTGTTACCTTATAACGTATAACGTCATATAGTAGTAGCTTCTGACGTATAATGTTTTATAGTATTACATTATAACTTATAACGTTGTAAGCTATTACCTAATAATGTGCAACGTCATATAGTATTACCTTATAACGTATAACGTTATCTTGTATTACCTTATAACGTACAACGTCATATAGTAATAGCTTCTAACGTATAACGTTATATAGTATTACCTGATAAGGTATAACGTCATATAGTAATAGCTTCTAACGTATAACGTTATATAGTATTACCTTATAAGGTATAACGTCATATAGTAATAGCTTCTAACGTATAACTTTATGTACTATTACCTTACAACATATAACGTCATATAGTAATAGCTTGCAACGTATAAGGTTACATAGTAATAGCTTCTAACGTATACCGTTATATATTATTACCTTATAAGGTATAACGTCATATAGTAATAGCTTCCAACGTATAACGTTATGTACCATTACCTTACAACGTATAACGTCATATAGTCTTACCTTATAAGGTATAACGTCATATAGTAATAGCTTCTAACGTATAACGTTATAAGCTATTACCTAATAAGGTATAACGTTATACAGTGTTACCTTATAACGTATAACGTCATATAGTAGTAGCTTCTGACGTATAATGTTATATAGTATTACCTTATAACTTATAACGTTATATAGTATTACTAAATATCGTACAAAGTTGTATAGTATTACCTGATAACGTATAACGTTATCTACTATTACCTTATAACGTACAACGTTGTATAGTATTACCTTTTAACGTATAATGTTATGTAGTATTAGCTTATAACGTATAACGTTATGTACTATTACCTTACAACGTATAACGTTATATAGTAATAGCTTCCGACGCATAACGTGATATAGTATTACCTTATAACATATAACGTCATATGATAATAGCTTCTAACGTATAACGTTATATAGTATTACCTGACAAGGTATAACGTCATATAGTAATAGCTTCTAACGTATAACGTTATATAGTACTACCTTATAAGGTATAACGTAATATAGTTATAGCTTCTAACGTATAACGTTATGTACTATTACCTTACAACGTATAACGTCATATAGTAATAGCTTCTAACGTATAACGTTATATAGTATTATCTTTTAACGTATAACGTTATATAGTATTACCTTATAACGTATAACGTTATATTTGATTACCTTACAACATGTAAAGTTATGTAGTACTACCTTATAAGGTATAACGCCATGTAGTAATAGCTTCCTACGTATAACGTTAAATAGTATTACCTTATCAGGTATAACGTTATATAGTAATACCTTCTAACGTATAACGTTATAAGCTATTATCTAATGACGTACAACGTTATATAGTATTACCTTATAACGTATAACGTTATCTAGTATTACCTTATAACGTACAACGTTATATAGTATTACCTTATAACGTATAACGTTATATTTGATTACCTTATAACATGTAAAGTTATGTAGTAGTACCTTATAAGGTATAACGCCATGTAGTAATAGCTTCTAACGTATAACGTCATATAGTAATAGCTTCAGACGTATAACGTTATATAGTATTACCTTATAACGTATAACGTTATATTTGATTACCTTATAACATGTAAAGTTATGTAGTAGTACCTTATAAGGTATAACGCCATGTAGTAATAGCTTCTAACGTATAACGTCATATAGTAATAGCTTCAGACGTATAACGTTATATAGTATTACCTTATAAGGTATAACGTTGTATAGTAATACCTTCTAACGTATAACGTTATAAGCTATTACCTAATAACGTACAACGTTATATAATATTACCTTATAACGTATAACGTTATCTAGTATTACCTTATAACGTACAACGTTATATAGGATTACCTTATAACGTATAACGTTATCTAGTATTACCTTATAACGTATAACGCCATGTAGTAATAGCTTCCAACGTATAACGATATATAGTATTACCTTATAAGGTATAACGTCATATAGTAATAGCTTCTAACGTATAACGTTATGTACCATTACCTTACAACGTATAACGTCACATAGTCTTACGTTATAATGTATAACGTCACATAGTAATAGCTGCTAACGTATAACGCTATATAGTATTACCTTATAAGGTATAACGTCATAGAGTAGTAGCTTCTAACGTATAACGTCATATAGTAATAGCTTCCAACGTATAAAGTTACATAGTAATAGCTTCTAACGTATAACGTTATGTACCATTACCTTACAACGTATAACGTCACATAGTCTTACCTTATAAGGTATAACGTCATATAGTAATATCTTCTGACGCATAACGTGATATAGTATTACCTTATAAGGTATAACGTCATATAGTAGTAGCTTCTAACGTATAACGGTATGTACTATTACCTTACAACATATAACGTCATATAGTAATAGCTTGCAACGTATAAGGTTACATAGTAATAGCTTCTAACGTATAACGTTATATAGTATTACCTTATAAGGTATAACGTCATATAGTAATAGCTTCTAACGTATAACGTTATGTACCATTACCTTACAACGAATAACGTCATATAGTCTTACCTTATAAGGTATAACGTCATATAGCAATAGCTTCTAACGTATAACGTTATAAGCTATTACCTAATAAGGTATAACGTTATACAGTGTTACCTTATAACGTATAACGTCATATAGTAGTAGCTTCTGACGTATAATGTTTTATAGTATTACATTATAACTTATAACGTTGTAAGCTATTACCTAATAATGTACAACGTTATATAGTATTACCTTATAACGTATAACGTTATCTTGTATTACCTTATAACGTACAACGTCATATAGTAATAGCTTCTAACGTATAACGTTATATAGTATTACCTGATAAGGTATAACGTCATATAGTAATAGCTTCTAACGTATAACGTTATATAGTATTACCTTATAAGGTATAACGTCATATAGTAATAGCTTCTAACGTATAACGTTATGTACTATTACCTTACAACATATAACGTCATATAGTAATAGCTTGCAACGTATAAGGTTACATAGTAATAGCTTCTAACGTATACCGTTATATAGTATTACCTTATAAGGTATAACGTCATATAGTAATAGCTTCCAACGTATAACGTTATGTACCATTACCTTACAACGTATAACGTCATATAGTCTTACCTTATAAGGTATAACGTCATATAGTAATAGCTTCTAACGTATAACGTTATAAGCTATTACCTAATAAGGTATAACGTTATACAGTGTTACCTTATAACGTATAACGTCATATAGTAGTAGCTTCTGACGTATAATGTTATATAGTATTACCTTATAACTTATAACGTTATATAGTATTACTAAATATCGTACAAAGTTGTATAGTATTACCTGATAACGTATAACGTTATCTACTATTACCTTATAACGTACAACGTTGTATAGTATTACCTTTTAACGTATAATGTTATGTAGTATTAGCTTATAACGTATAACGTTATGTACTATTACCTTACAACGTATAACGTTATATAGTAATAGCTTCCGACGCATAACGTGATATAGTATTACCTTATAACATATAACGTCATATGATAATAGCTTCTAACGTATAACGTTATATAGTATTACCTGACAAGGTATAACGTCATATAGTAATAGCTTCTAACGTATAACGTTATATAGTACTACCTTATAAGGTATAACGTAATATAGTTATAGCTTCTAACGTATAACGTTATGTACTATTACCTTACAACGTATAACGTCATATAGTAATAGCTTCTAACGTATAACGTTATATAGTATTATCTTTTAACGTATAACGTTATATAGTATTACCTTATAACGTATAACGTTATATTTGATTACCTTACAACATGTAAAGTTATGTAGTACTACCTTATAAGGTATAACGCCATGTAGTAATAGCTTCCTACGTATAACGTTAAATAGTATTACCTTATCAGGTATAACGTTATATAGTAATACCTTCTAACGTATAACGTTATAAGCTATTATCTAATGACGTACAACGTTATATAGTATTACCTTATAACGTATAACGTTATCTAGTATTACCTTATAACGTACAACGTTATATAGTATTACCTTATAACGTATAACGTTATATTTGATTACCTTATAACATGTAAAGTTATGTAGTAGTACCTTATAAGGTATAACGCCATGTAGTAATAGCTTCTAACGTATAACGTCATATAGTAATAGCTTCAGACGTATAACGTTATATAGTATTACCTTATAACGTATAACGTTATATTTGATTACCTTATAACATGTAAAGTTATGTAGTAGTACCTTATAAGGTATAACGCCATGTAGTAATAGCTTCTAACGTATAACGTCATATAGTAATAGCTTCAGACGTATAACGTTATATAGTATTACCTTATAAGGTATAACGTTGTATAGTAATACCTTCTAACGTATAACGTTATAAGCTATTACCTAATAACGTACAACGTTATATAATATTACCTTATAACGTATAACGTTATCTAGTATTACCTTATAACGTACAACGTTATATAGGATTACCTTATAACGTATAACGTTATCTAGTATTACCTTATAACGTATAACGCCATGTAGTAATAGCTTCCAACGTATAACGATATATAGTATTACCTTATAAGGTATAACGTCATATAGTAATAGCTTCTAACGTATAACGTTATGTACCATTACCTTACAACGTATAACGTCACATAGTCTTACGTTATAATGTATAACGTCACATAGTAATAGCTGCTAACGTATAACGCTATATAGTATTACCTTATAAGGTATAACGTCATAGAGTAGTAGCTTCTAACGTATAACGTCATATAGTAATAGCTTCCAACGTATAAAGTTACATAGTAATAGCTTCTAACGTATAACGTTATGTACCATTACCTTACAACGTATAACGTCACATAGTCTTACCTTATAAGGTATAACGTCATATAGTAATATCTTCTGACGCATAACGTGATATAGTATTACCTTATAACATATAACGTCATATGGTAATAGCTTCTAACGTATAACGTTATATAGTATTACCTGTTAAGGTATAACGTCATATAGTAATAGCTTCTAACGTATAACGTTATATAGTATTACCTTATAAGGTATAACGTCATATAGTAGTAGCTTCTAACGTATAACGGTATGTACTATTACCTTACAACATATAACGTCATATAGTAATAGCTTGCAACGTATAAGGTTACATAGTAATAGCTTCTAACGTATAACGTTATATAGTATTACCTTATAAGGTATAACGTCATATAGTAATAGCTTCTAACGTATAACGTTATGTACCATTACCTTACAACGAATAACGTCATATAGTCTTACCTTATAAGGTATAACGTCATATAGCAATAGCTTCTAACGTATAACGTTATAAGCTATTACCTAATAAGGTATAACGTTATACAGTGTTACCTTATAACGTATAACGTCATATAGTAGTAGCTTCTGACGTATAATGTTTTATAGTATTACATTATAACTTATAACGTTGTAAGCTATTACCTAATAATGTACAACGTTATATAGTATTACCTTATAACGTATAACGTTATCTTGTATTACCTTATAACGTACAACGTCATATAGTAATAGCTTCTAACGTATAACGTTATATAGTATTACCTGATAAGGTATAACGTCATATAGTAATAGCTTCTAACGTATAACGTTATATAGTATTACCTTATAAGGTATAACGTCATATAGTAATAGCTTCTAACGTATAACGTTATGTACTATTACCTTACAACATATAACGTCATATAGTAATAGCTTGCAACGTATAAGGTTACATAGTAATAGCTTCTAACGTATACCGTTATATAGTATTACCTTATAAGGTATAACGTCATATAGTAATAGCTTCCAACGTATAACGTTATGTACCATTACCTTACAACGTATAACGTCATATAGTCTTACCTTATAAGGTATAACGTCATATAGTAATAGCTTCTAACGTATAACGTTATAAGCTATTACCTAATAAGGTATAACGTTATACAGTGTTACCTTATAACGTATAACGTCATATAGTAGTAGCTTCTGACGTATAATGTTATATAGTATTACCTTATAACTTATAACGTTATATAGTATTACTAAATATCGTACAAAGTTGTATAGTATTACCTGATAACGTATAACGTTATCTACTATTACCTTATTTAGTATATATATATACTTATATAGTTATATAGTAATAGCTTCCGACGCATAACGTGATATAGTATTACCTTATAACATATAACGTCATATGATAATAGCTTCTAACGTATAACGTTATATAGTATTACCTGACAAGGTATAACGTCATATAGTAATAGCTTCTAACGTATAACGTTATATAGTATTATCTTTTAACGTATAACGTTATATAGTATTACCTTATAACGTATAACGTTATATTTGATTACCTTACAACATGTAAAGTTATGTAGTACTACCTTATAAGGTATAACGCCATGTAGTAATAGCTTCCTACGTATAACGTTAAATAGTATTACCTTATCAGGTATAACGTTATATAGTAATACCTTCTAACGTATAACGTTATAAGCTATTATCTAATGACGTACAACGTTATATAGTATTACCTTATAACGTATAACGTTATCTAGTATTACCTTATAACGTATAACGTTATATTAGATTACCTTATAACGTATAAAGTTATGTAGTACTACCTTATAAGGTATAACGCTATGTAGTAATATCTTCCTACGTATAACATTAAATAGTATTACCTTATAAGGTATAACGTTATATAGTAATACCTTCTAACGTATAACGTTATAAGCAAAAACGTAATAACGGACAACGCTATATAGTATTACCTTATAACGTATAACGTTATATAGTATTAACTTATAACGTATAACGTTATATTAGATTACCTTATAACGTATAAAGTTATGTATCACTTCCTTATAAGGTATAACGCTATGTAGTAATAGCTTCCTACCTATAACGTTAAATAGTATTACCTTATAAGGTATAACGTCATATACTAATAGCTTCTTACGTATAACGTTGTGTACTATTACGTTACAACGTATAACGTCATATAGTAATAGCTTCAGACGTATAACGTTATATAGTATTACTTAATAACGTACAACGTTATATAGTATTACCTTATAACGTATAACGTCATATAGTAATAGCTCCTAACGTATAACGTTGTGTACTATTACGTTACAACGTATAACGTCATATAGCACTAGCTTCCTACCTATAACGTTATATAGCAATACCTCCTGTGATATAATGTTGTATAATTTTAACTTACAACCTACAACGATATATATTAGTACCTTGTATCTTATAACGTTATATAGTGTTACCTTACAACGTGTAACGTCATATACTAGTAGCTTCTAACGTATAACGTTATATAGTATAACCTTATAACGTATAACGTCATATAGTAATAGCTTCTGACGTATAATGTTATATAGTATTACCTTATATCGTGTAACGTTATATTTGATTACCTTATAACGAATAAAGTTATGTAGTACTACATTATAAGGTATAACGCCATGTAGCAATAGCTTCCTACGTATAACGTTAAATAGTATCACCTTCTAAGGTATAACGTTATATAGTAATAGCTTCTGACGTATAACATTATATAGTACTACCTTATAAGGTATAACGTCACATAGCAATAGCTTCTAACGTATAACGCTATATAGTATTACCTTATAAGGTATAACGCCATATAGTAATAGCTTCTAACGTATAACGTTATGTACCATTACCTTACAACGTATAACGTCATATAGTCTTACCTTATAAGGTATAACGTCACATAGTAATAGCTTCTAACGTATAACGCTATATAGTATTACCTTATAAGGTATAACGTCATAGAGTAATAGCTTCTAACGTATAACGTCATATAGTAATAGCTTCCAACGTATAAAGTTACATAGTAATAGCTTCTAACGTATAACGTTATGTACCATTACCTTACAACGTATAACGTCACATAGTAATAGCTTCCAACGTTTAACGTGACATAGTAATACCTCCTATAGTATAACGTTGTATAATATTAACTTATAATGTACAACGTTATGTATTATTACCTTATAACGTATAACGTTATGTACTATTACCTTACAACGTATAACGTCATATAGTAATAGCTTCCAACGTATAAGGTTACATAGTAATAGCTTCTAACGTATAACGCTATATAGTATTACCTTATAAGGTATAACGTCATATAGAAATAGCTTCTAACGTATAACCTTATGTACCATTACCTTACAACGTATAACGTCATATAGTAATAGCTTCCAACGTTTAACGTTACATAGTAATACCTCCTATGGTATAACGTTGTATAATATTAACTTATAATGTACAACGTTATATATTATTACCTTATAACGTATAACGTTATGTACTATTACCTTACAACGTATAACGTCATATAGTAATAGCTTCCAACGTATAAGGTTACATAGTAATAGCTTCTAACGTATAACGTTATATAGTATTACCTCATAAGGTATAACGTCATATAGTAATAGCTTCTAACGTATAACGTTATAAGCTATTACCTAATAAGATATAACGTTATACAGTGTTATCTTATAACGTATAACGTCATATAGTAGTAGCTTCCGACGCATAATGTTATATAGTATTACATTATAACTTATAACGTTATATAGTATTACTAAATAATGTACAAAGTTATATAGTATTACCTTATAACGTATAACGTTATCTACTATTACCTTATAACGTACAACGTTGTATAGTATTACCTTTTAACGTATAACGTTATATAGTATTACCTTATAACGTATAACGTTATATTTGATTACCTTATAACGAATAAAGTTATGTAGTACTACCTTATAAGGTATAACGCCATGCAGTAATAGCTTCCTACGTATAACGTTAAATAGTATTACCTTATAAGGTATAACGTTATATAGTAATACCTTCTAACGTATAACGTTATAAGCTATTACCTAATATCGTGCAACGTTATATATTATTACCTTATAACGTATAACGTTATCTTGTATTACCTTATAACGTAGAACGTTATATAGTATTACCTTATAACGTATGACGTTATGTACTATTACCTTATAACGTATAACGTCATATAGTAATAGCTTCTGACGTATAATGTTATATAGTATTACCTTATATCGTGTAACGTTATATTTGATTACCCTATAACGAATAAAGTTATGTAGTACTACATTATAAGGTATAACGCCATGTAGTAATAGCTTCCTACGTATAACGTTAAATAGTATTACCTTCTAAGGTATAACGTTATATAGTAATAGCTTCTGACGTATAACATTATAAGCTAATACCTAATAACGTACAACGTTATATAGTATTACTTTATAACGTATAACGTTGTATAGTATTACCTTATAACGTATAACGTCATATAGTAATAGCTTCATACGTTTAACGTTATATAGTATTACCTTACAATGTATAACGTCATATAGTAATAGCTTCTTACGTATAACGTTATAAGCTATTATCGAATAACGTATAACGCTATATAGTATTACCTTCTAACGTATGATGTTATATAGTATTACTTAATAACGTACAACGTTATATAGTATTACCTTATAACGTATAACGTCATATAGTAATAGCTAATAACGTATAAAGTTATACAGAATTACCTTACAACGTGTAACGTCATATGGTAATAGCTTCTAACGTATAACGTTATGTACTATTACCTTACAACGTATAACGTCATATAGTAATAGCTTCCAACGTATAAGGTTACATAGTAATAGCTTCTAACGCATAACGTTATATAGTATTACCTTATAAGGTATAACGTCATATAGTAATAACGTCTAACGTGTAACGTTATATAGTATTACCTTATAAGGTATAACGTCATATAGTAATAGCTTCTAAAGTATAACGTTATGTACTATTACCTTACAACGTATAACGTCATATAGTAAGAGCTTCCAACGTATCAGGTTACATAGTAATAGCTTCTAACGTATAACGTTATATAGTATTACCTTATAAGGTATAACGTCATATAGTAATAGCTTCTAACGTATAACGTTATGTACCATTACCTTACAACGTATAACGTCATATAGTATTACCTTATAAGGTATAACGTCATATAGTAATAGCTTCTAACGTATAACGTTATAAGCTATTACCTAATAAGGTATAACGTTATACAGTGTTACCTTATAACGTATAACGTCATATAGTAGTAGCTTCTGACGTATAATGTTATATAGTATTACATTATAACTTATAACGTTATATAGTATTACTAAATAATGTACAAAGTTATATAGTATTACCTTATAACGTATAACGTTATCTACTATTACCTTATAACGTACAACGTTGTATAGTATTACCTTATAACGTATAACGTTTTATAGTATTACCTTATAACGTATAACGCTATATTAGATTACCTTATAACGTATAAAGTTATGTAGCACTACCTTATAAGGTATAACGCTATGTAGTAATAGCTTCCTACCTATTACGTTAAATAGTATTACCTTATAAGGTATAACGTAATATAGTCATAGCTGCTAACGTATAACGTTATGTACTATTACCTTACAACGTATAACGTCTTATAGTAATAGCTTCAAACGTTTAAAGATATATAGTATTACCTTATAAGGTATAACGTCATATACTAATAGCTTCTTACGTATAACGTTATAAGCTATTATCGAATAACGTATAACGCTATATAGTATTACCTTCTAACGTATGATGTTATATAGTATTACTTAATAACGTACAACGTTATATAGTATTACCTTATAACGTATAACGTCATATAGTAATAGCTAATAACGTATAAAGTTATACAGAATTACCTTACAACGTGTAACGTTATATAGTATTACCTAATAACGTACAACCTTATAAAATATTAACTTATAACATATATCGTCGTATAGTACTAGCTTCCTACCTATAACGTTATATAGCAATACCTCCTATGATATAATGTTGTATAATTCTAACTTACAACCTACAACGATATATATTAGTACCTTGTATCTTATAACGTTATATAGTATTACCTTACAACGTGTAACGTCATATACTAGTAGCTTCTAACGTATAACGTTATATAGAATTACCTTATAACGTATAACGTCATATAGTAATAGCTTCTAACGTATAACGTTATATAGTATTACCTTATAACGTATAACGTCATATAGTAATAGGTTCTAACGTATAACGTTATGTAGTATTACCTTATAAGGTATAACGTCATATAGTAATAGCTTCTAATGCATAACGTTATATATTATTTCCTTATAAGGTATAACGTCATATAGTAATAGCTTCTAACGTATAACGTTAGGTACTATTACCTTACAATGTATAACGTCATATAGTAATAGCTCCCAACGTATAACGTTACATAGTACTAGCCTCTAACGTATAACGTTATATAGTATTACCTTATAAGGTATAACGTCATATAGTAATAGCTTCTTACGTATAACGTTATAAGCTATTATCGAATAACGTATAACGCTATATAGTATTACCTTCTAACGTATGATGTTATATAGTATTACTTAATAACGTATAACGTTATATTTGATTACCTTATAACGTATAACGTTATCTACTATTACCTTATAACGTATAACGTTATCTACTATTACCTTATAACGTACAACGTTATATAGTATTACCTTTTAACGTATAACGCTATATAGTATTACCTTCTAACGTATGATGTTATATAGTATTACCTTCTAACGTATGATGTTATATAGTATTACTTAATAACGTACAACGTTATATAGTATTACCTTATAACGTATAACATCATATAGTAATAGCTTCTAACGTATAACGTTATATAGTACTACCTTATAAGGTATAACGTCATATAGTAATAGCTTCCAACGAATAACGTTACAAAGTACTAGCCTCTAACGTATAACGTTATATAGTATTACCTTATAAGGTATAACGTCATATAGTAATAGCTTCTAACGTATAACGTAATATAGTATTACCTTATAAGGTATAACGTCATATAGTAATAGCTTCTAACGTATAACGAAATATAGTATTACCTTATAACGTATAACGTCATATAGTAATACTTTCTAACGTATAACGTTATATAGTATTACCTTATAAGGTATAACGTCATATAGAAATAGCTTCTAACGCATAACGTTATATAGTATTTCCTTATAAGGTAATACGTCATGTAGTAATGGTTTATAACGTATAACGTTATAAGCAATTACCTAATAACGTACAACGTTATATAGTACTACCTTATAACGTATAACGTTATATAGTATTACCTTATAAGGTATAACGTCATATAGTAATAGCTTCTTACGTATAACGTTATAAGCTATTATCGAATAACGTATAACGCTATATACTATTACCTTCTAACGTATGATGTTATATAGTATTACTTAATAACGTACAACGTTATATAGTAATAGCTTCCAACGTATAAAGTTACATAGTAATAGCTTCTAACGTATAACGTTATATAGTATTACCTTATGAATATAACGTCATATAGTAATAGCTTATAACGTATAACGATATGTACAATTACCTTACAACGTATAACGTCATATAGTAATAGCTTCCAACGTATAACGTTATATAGTAATAGCTTCCAACGTATAAAGTTACATAGTAATAGCTTCTAACGTATAGCGTTATATAGTATTACCTTATAAGGTATAACGTCATATAGTAATAGCTTCTAACGTATAACGTTATGTGCCATTACCTTACAACGTATAACGTCATATAGTCTTACCTTATAAGGTATAACGTCATATAGTAATAGCTTCTAAAGTATAACGTTATGTACTATTACCTTACAACGTATAACGTCATATAGTAATATCTTCCAACGTATAACGTTATATAGTATTACCTTTCAACGTATAACGTTATATAGTATTACCTTTTAACGTATAACGTTATATAGTATTACCTTTTAACGTATAACGTTATATAGTATTACCTTATAACGTATAACGTTATATAGTATTACCTTATGAGGTATAACGTCATATAGTAGTAGCTTCTAACGTATAACGTTATATAGTATTACCTTATAACGTATAACGTCATATAGTAATAGCTTCTAACGTATAACGTTATATAGTATTACCATATAAGCTATAACGTCATATAGTAATAGCTTCTAACGCATAACGTTATATAGTATTACCTTATAAGGTATAACGTCATATAGTAAAAGCTTCTAACGTATAACGTTATATAGTATTACCTTATAAGGTATAACGTCATATAGTAATAGCTTCTAACGTATAACGTTATGTGCCATTACCTTACAACGTATAACGTCATATAGCCTTACCTTATAAGGTATAACGTCATATAGTAATAGCTTCTAACGTATAACGTTATGTACTATTACCTTACAACGTATAACGTCATATAGTAATAGCTTCTAACGTATAACGTTATATGGTATTACCTTTTAACGTATAACGTTATATAGTATTACCTTATAACCTATAACGTTATAATTGATTACCTTATAACATGTAAAGTTATGTAGTACTACCTTATAAGTTATAACGCCATGTAGTAATAGCTTCCTACGTATAACGTTAAATAGAATTACCTTATCAGGTATAACGTTATATAGTAATAGCTTCTATCGTATAACGTTATATAGTATTACCTTATAAGGTATAACGTCACATAGCAATAGCTTCGAACGTATAACGCTATATAGTATTACCTTATAAGGTATAACGTCATATAGTAATAGCTTCTAACGTATAACGTTATGTACCATTACCTTACAACGTATAACGTCGTATAGTCTTACCTTATAAGGTATAACGTCATATAGTAATAGCTTCTAACGTATAACGTTATATAGTATTACCTTATAACGTATAACGTTATATTTGATTACCTTACAACATGTAAAGTTATGTAGTACTACCTTATAAGGTATAACGCCATGTAGTAATAGCTTCCTACGTATAACGTTAAATAGTATTACCTTATCAGGTATAACGTTATATAGTAATACCTTCTAACGTATAACGTTATAAGCTATTATCTAATGACGTACAACGTTATATAGTATTACCTTATAACGTATAACGTTATCTAGTATTACCTTATAACGTACAACGTTAAATAGTATTACCTTATCAGGTATAACGTTATATAGTAATACCTTCTAACGTATAACGTTATAAGCTATTACCTAATAACGTACAACGTTATATAATATTACCTTATAACGTATAACGTTATCTAGTATTACCTTATAACGTACAACGTTATATAGGATTACCTTATAACGTATAACGTTATCTAGTATTACCTTATAACGTATAACGCCATGTAGTAATAGCTTCCAACGTATAACGATATATAGTATTACCTTATAAGGTATAACGTCATATAGTAATAGCTTCTAACGTATAACGTTATGTACCATTACCTTACAACGTATAACGTCACATAGTCTTACGTTATAATGTATAACGTCACATAGTAATAGCTGCTAACGTATAACGCTATATAGTATTACCTTATAAGGTATAACGTCATAGAGTAGTAGCTTCTAACGTATAACGTCATATAGTAATAGCTTCCAACGTATAAAGTTACATAGTAATAGCTTCTAACGTATAACGTTATGTACCATTACCTTACAACGTATAACGTCACATAGTCTTACCTTATAAGGTATAACGTCATATAGTAATATCTTCTGACGCATAACGTGATATAGTATTACCTTATAACATATAACGTCATATGGTAATAGCTTCTAACGTATAACGTTATATAGTATTACCTGTTAAGGTATAACGTCATATAGTAATAGCTTCTAACGTATAACGTTATATAGTATTACCTTATAAGGTATAACGTCATATAGTAGTAGCTTCTAACGTATAACGGTATGTACTATTACCTTACAACATATAACGTCATATAGTAATAGCTTGCAACGTATAAGGTTACATAGTAATAGCTTCTAACGTATAACGTTATATAGTATTACCTTATAAGGTATAACGTCATATAGTAATAGCTTCTAACGTATAACGTTATGTACCATTACCTTACAACGAATAACGTCATATAGTCTTACCTTATAAGGTATAACGTCATATAGCAATAGCTTCTAACGTATAACGTTATAAGCTATTACCTAATAAGGTATAACGTTATACAGTGTTACCTTATAACGTATAACGTCATATAGTAGTAGCTTCTGACGTATAATGTTTTATAGTATTACATTATAACTTATAACGTTGTAAGCTATTACCTAATAATGTACAACGTTATATAGTATTACCTTATAACGTATAACGTTATCTTGTATTACCTTATAACGTACAACGTCATATAGTAATAGCTTCTAACGTATAACGTTATATAGTATTACCTGATAAGGTATAACGTCATATAGTAATAGCTTCTAACGTATAACGTTATATAGTATTACCTTATAAGGTATAACGTCATATAGTAATAGCTTCTAACGTATAACGTTATGTACTATTACCTTACAACATATAACGTCATATAGTAATAGCTTGCAACGTATAAGGTTACATAGTAATAGCTTCTAACGTATACCGTTATATAGTATTACCTTATAAGGTATAACGTCATATAGTAATAGCTTCCAACGTATAACGTTATGTACCATTACCTTACAACGTATAACGTCATATAGTCTTACCTTATAAGGTATAACGTCATATAGTAATAGCTTCTAACGTATAACGTTATAAGCTATTACCTAATAAGGTATAACGTTATACAGTGTTACCTTATAACGTATAACGTCATATAGTAGTAGCTTCTGACGTATAATGTTATATAGTATTACCTTATAACTTATAACGTTATATAGTATTACTAAATATCGTACAAAGTTGTATAGTATTACCTGATAACGTATAACGTTATCTACTATTACCTTATATAGTATATATATATACTTATATAGTTATATAGTAATAGCTTCCGACGCATAACGTGATATAGTATTACCTTATAACATATAACGTCATATGATAATAGCTTCTAACGTATAACGTTATATAGTATTACCTGACAAGGTATAACGTCATATAGTAATAGCTTCTAACGTATAACGTTATATAGTACTACCTTATAAGGTATAACGTAATATAGTTATAGCTTCTAACGTATAACGTTATGTACTATTACCTTACAACGTATAACGTCATATAGTAATAGCTTCTAACGTATAACGTTATATAGTATTATCTTTTAACGTATAACGTTATATAGTATTACCTTATAACGTATAACGTTATATTTGATTACCTTACAACATGTAAAGTTATGTAGTACTACCTTATAAGGTATAACGCCATGTAGTAATAGCTTCCTACGTATAACGTTAAATAGTATTACCTTATCAGGTATAACGTTATATAGTAATACCTTCTAACGTATAACGTTATAAGCTATTATCTAATGACGTACAACGTTATATAGTATTACCTTATAACGTATAACGTTATCTAGTATTACCTTATAACGTATAACGTTATATTAGATTACCTTATAACGTATAAAGTTATGTAGTACTACCTTATAAGGTATAACGCTATGTAGTAATATCTTCCTACGTATAACATTAAATAGTATTACCTTATAAGGTATAACGTTATATAGTAATACCTTCTAACGTATAACGTTATAAGCAAAAACGTAATAACGGACAACGCTATATAGTATTACCTTATAACGTATAACGTTATATAGTATTAACTTATAACGTATAACGTTATATTAGATTACCTTATAACGTATAAAGTTATGTATCACTTCCTTATAAGGTATAACGCTATGTAGTAATAGCTTCCTACCTATAACGTTAAATAGTATTACCTTATAAGGTATAACGTCATATACTAATAGCTTCTTACGTATAACGTTGTGTACTATTACGTTACAACGTATAACGTCATATAGTAATAGCTTCAGACGTATAACGTTATATAGTATTACTTAATAACGTACAACGTTATATAGTATTACCTTATAACGTATAACGTCATATAGTAATAGCTCCTAACGTATAACGTTGTGTACTATTACGTTACAACGTATAACGTCATATAGCACTAGCTTCCTACCTATAACGTTATATAGCAATACCTCCTGTGATATAATGTTGTATAATTTTAACTTACAACCTACAACGATATATATTAGTACCTTGTATCTTATAACGTTATATAGTGTTACCTTACAACGTGTAACGTCATATACTAGTAGCTTCTAACGTATAACGTTATATAGTATAACCTTATAACGTATAACGTCATATAGTAATAGCTTCTGACGTATAATGTTATATAGTATTACCTTATATCGTGTAACGTTATATTTGATTACCTTATAACGAATAAAGTTATGTAGTACTACATTATAAGGTATAACGCCATGTAGCAATAGCTTCCTACGTATAACGTTAAATAGTATCACCTTCTAAGGTATAACGTTATATAGTAATAGCTTCTGACGTATAACATTATATAGTACTACCTTATAAGGTATAACGTCACATAGCAATAGCTTCTAACGTATAACGCTATATAGTATTACCTTATAAGGTATAACGTCATATAGTAATAGCTTCTAACGTATAACGTTATGTACCATTACCTTACAACGTATAACGTCATATAGTCTTACCTTATAAGGTATAACGTCACATAGTAATAGCTTCTAACGTATAACGCTATATAGTATTACCTTATAAGGTATAACGTCATAGAGTAATAGCTTCTAACGTATAACGTCATATAGTAATAGCTTCCAACGTATAAAGTTACATAGTAATAGCTTCTAACGTATAACGTTATGTACCATTACCTTACAACGTATAACGTCACATAGTAATAGCTTCCAACGTTTAACGTGACATAGTAATACCTCCTATAGTATAACGTTGTATAATATTAACTTATAATGTACAACGTTATATATTATTACCTTATAACGTATAACGTTATGTACTATTACCTTACAACGTATAACGTCATATAGTAATAGCTTCCAACGTATAAGGTTACATAGTAATAGCTTCTAACGTATAACGCTATATAGTATTACCTTATAAGGTATAACGTCATATAGAAATAGCTTCTAACGTATAACCTTATGTACCATTACCTTACAACGTATAACGTCATATAGTAATAGCTTCCAACGTTTAACGTTACATAGTAATACCTCCTATGGTATAACGTTGTATAATATTAACTTATAATGTACAACGTTATATATTATTACCTTATAACGTATAACGTTATGTACTATTACCTTACAACGTATAACGTCATATAGTAATAGCTTCCAACGTATAAGGTTACATAGTAATAGCTTCTAACGTATAACGTTATATAGTATTACCTCATAAGGTATAACGTCATATAGTAATAGCTTCTAACGTATAACGTTATAAGCTATTACCTAATAAGATATAACGTTATACAGTGTTATCTTATAACGTATAACGTCATATAGTAGTAGCTTCCGACGTATAATGTTATATAGTATTACATTATAACTTATAACGTTATATAGTATTACTAAATAATGTACAAAGTTATATAGTATTACCTTATAACGTATAACGTTATCTACTATTACCTTATAACGTACAACGTTGTATAGTATTACCTTTTAACGTATAACGTTATATAGTATTACCTTATAACGTATAACGTTATATTTGATTACCTTATAACGAATAAAGTTATGTAGTACTACCTTATAAGGTATAACGCCATGCAGTAATAGCTTCCTACGTATAACGTTAAATAGTATTACCTTATAAGGTATAACGTTATATAGTAATACCTTCTAACGTATAACGTTATAAGCTATTACCTAATATCGTGCAATGTTATATATTATTACCTTATAATGTATAACGTTATCTTGTATTACCTTATAACGTAGAACGTTATATAGTATTACCTTATAACGTATGACGTTATGTACTATTACCTTATAACGTATAACGTCATATAGTAATAGCTTCTGACGTATAATGTTATATAGTATTACCTTATATCGTGTAACGTTATATTTGATTACCCTATAACGAATAAAGTTATGTAGTACTACATTATAAGGTATAACGCCATGTAGTAATAGCTTCCTACGTATAACGTTAAATAGTATTACCTTCTAAGGTATAACGTTATATAGTAATAGCTTCTGACGTATAACATTATAAGCTAATACCTAATAACGTACAACGTTATATAGTATTACTTTATAACGTATAACGTTATATAGTATTACCTTATAACGTATAACGTCATATAGTAATAGCTTCATACGTTTAACGTTATATAGTATTACCTTACAATGTATAACGACATATAGTAATAGCTTCTTACGTATAACGTTATAAGCTATTATCGAATAACGTATAACGCTATATAGTATTACCTTCTAACGTATGATGTTATATAGTATTACTTAATAACGTACAACGTTATATAGTATTACCTTATAACGTATAACGTCATATAGTAATAGCTAATAACGTATAAAGTTATACAGAATTACCTTACAACGTGTAACGTCATATGGTAATAGCTTCTAACGTATAACGTTATGTACTATTACCTTACAACGTATAACGTCATATAGTAATAGCTTCCAACGTATAAGGTTACATAGTAATAGCTTCTAACGCATAACGTTATATAGTATTACCTTATAAGGTATAACGTCATATAGTAATAACGTCTAACGTGTAACGTTATATAGTATTACCTTATAAGGTATAACGTCATATAGTAATAGCTTCTAAAGTATAACGTTATGTACTATTACCTTACAACGTATAACGTCATATAGTAAGAGCTTCCAACGTATCAGGTTACATAGTAATAGCTTCTAACGTATAACGTTATATAGTATTACCTTATAAGGTATAACGTCATATAGTAATAGCTTCTAACGTATAACGTTATGTACCATTACCTTACAACGTATAACGTCATATAGTATTACCTTATAAGGTATAACGTCATATAGTAATAGCTTCTAACGTATAACGTTATAAGCTATTACCTAATAAGGTATAACGTTATACAGTGTTACCTTATAACGTATAACGTCATATAGTAGTAGCTTCTGACGTATAATGTTATATAGTATTACATTATAACTTATAACGTTATATAGTATTACTAAATAATGTACAAAGTTATATAGTATTACCTTATAACGTATAACGTTATCTACTATTACCTTATAACGTACAACGTTGTATAGTATTACCTTATAACGTATAACGTTTTATAGTATTACCTTATAACGTATAACGCTATATTAGATTACCTTATAACGTATAAAGTTATGTAGCACTACCTTATAAGGTATAACGCTATGTAGTAATAGCTTCCTACCTATTACGTTAAATAGTATTACCTTATAAGGTATAACGTAATATAGTCATAGCTGCTAACGTATAACGTTATGTACTATTACCTTACAACGTATAACGTCTTATAGTAATAGCTTCAAACGTTTAAAGATATATAGTATTACCTTATAAGGTATAACGTCATATACTAATAGCTTCTTACGTATAACGTTATAAGCTATTATCGAATAACGTATAACGCTATATAGTATTACCTTCTAACGTATGATGTTATATAGTATTACTTAATAACGTACAACGTTATATAGTATTACCTTATAACGTATAACGTCATATAGTAATAGCTAATAACGTATAAAGTTATACAGAATTACCTTACAACGTGTAACGTTATATAGTATTACCTAATAACGTACAACCTTATAAAATATTAACTTATAACATATATCGTCGTATAGTACTAGCTTCCTACCTATAACGTTATATAGCAATACCTCCTATGATATAATGTTGTATAATTCTAACTTACAACCTACAACGATATATATTAGTACCTTGTATCTTATAACGTTATATAGTATTACCTTACAACGTGTAACGTCATATACTAGTAGCTTCTAACGTATAACGTTATATAGAATTACCTTATAACGTATAACGTCATATAGTAATAGCTTCTAACGTATAACGTTATATAGTATTACCTTATAACGTATAACGTCATATAGTAATAGGTTCTAACGTATAACGTTATGTAGTATTACCTTATAAGGTATAACGTCATATAGTAATAGCTTCTAACGCATAACGTTATATATTATTTCCTTATAAGGTATAACGTCATATAGTAATAGCTTCTAACGTATAACGTTAGGTACTATTACCTTACAATGTATAACGTCATATAGTAATAGCTCCCAACGTATAACGTTACATAGTACTAGCCTCTAACGTATAACGTTATATAGTATTACCTTATAAGGTATAACGTCATATAGTAATAGCTTCTTACGTATAACGTTATAAGCTATTATCGAATAACGTATAACGCTATATAGTATTACCTTCTAACGTATGATGTTATATAGTATTACTTAATAACGTATAACGTTATATTTGATTACCTTATAACGTATAACGTTATCTACTATTACCTTATAACGTATAACGTTATCTACTATTACCTTATAACGTACAACGTTATATAGTATTACCTTTTAACGTATAACGCTATATAGTATTACCTTATAACGTATAACGTTATATTTGATTACCTTATAACGTATAAAGTTATGTAGTGTTACCTTATAAGGTATAACGCCATGTAGTAATAGCTTCCTACGTATAACGTTAAATAGTATTACCTTATAAGGTATAACGTTATATAGTAATACCTTCTAACGTATAACGTTATAAGCTAATACCTAATAACGTACAACGTTATATAGTATTACCTCATAACGTATAACGTTATATAGTATTACCTTATAAGGTATAACGTCATATTGTAATAGCTTCTTACGTATAACGTTATATATTATTTCCTTATAAGGTATAACGTCATATAGTAATAGCTTCTAACGTATAACGTTAGGTACTATTACCTTACAATGTATAACGTCATATAGTAATAGCTCCCAACGTATAACGTTACATAGTACTAGCCTCTAACGTATAACGTTATATAGTATTACCTTATAAGGTATAACGTCATATAGTAATAGCTTCTAACGTATAACGTTATAAGCTATTACCTAATAAGGTATAACGTTATACAGTGTTACCTTATAACGTATAACGTCATATAGTAGTAGCTTCTGACGTATAATGTTATATAGTATTACATTATAACTTATAACGTTATATAGTATTACTAAATAATGTACAAAGTTATATAGTATTACCTTATAACGTATAACGTTATCTAGTAGTCCCTTATAACGTATAACGTTATATTTGATTACCTTATAACATGTAAAGTTATGTAGTACTACCTTATAAGGTATAACGCCATGTAGTAATAGCTTCCTACGTATAACGTTAAATAGTATTACCTTATCAGGTATAACGTCATATAGTCATAGCTTCTAACGTATAACGTTATGTACTATTACCTTACAACGTATAACGTCATATAGTAATAGCTTCCTACTTATAACGTTACATAGTAATACCTCCTATGGTATAACGTTACATAGTAGTACCTCCTATGGTATAACGTTGTATAATATTAACATATAACGTACAACGTTATATATTATTACCTTATAACGAATAATGTTATGTAGTATTACCTTATAACGTATAACGTTATGTACTATTACCTTATAACGTATAACGCCATATAGTAATAGCTTCTGACGTATAACCTTAAATAGTATTACCTTATAAGGTATAACGTTATATAGTAATATCTTCTAACGTATAACGTTATAAGCTAATACCTAATAACGTACAACGTTATATAGTATTACCTTATAACGTATAACGTTATAAAGTATTATCTTATAAGGTATAACGTCATATAGTAATAGCTTCTTACGAATAACGTTATGAGCTATTATCGAATAACGTATAACGCTATATAGTATTACCTTCTAACGTATGATGTTATATAGTATTACCTTCTAACGTATGATGTTATATAGTATTACTTAATAACGTACAACGTTATATAGTATTACCTTATAACGTATAACATCATATAGTAATAGCTTCTAACGTATAACGTTATATAGTATTACCTTATAAGGTATAACGTCATATAGTAATAGCTTCCAACGAATAACGTTACAAAGTACTAGCCTCTAACGTATAACGTTATATAGTATTACCTTATAAGGTATAACGTCATATAGTAATAGCTTCTAACGTATAACGTAATATAGTATTACCTTATAAGGTATAACGTCATATAGTAATAGCTTCTAACGTATAACGAAATATAGTATTACCTTATAACGTATAACGTCATATAGTAATAGTTTCTAACGTATAACGTTATATAGTATTACCTTATAAGGTATAACGTCATATAGTAATAGCTTCTAACGCATAACGTTATATAGTATTTCCTTATAAGGTAATACGTCATGTAGTAATGGTTTATAACGTATACCGTTATAAGCAATTACCTAATAACGTACAACGTTATATAGTACTACCTTATAACGTATAACGTTATATAGTATTACCTTATAAGGTATAACGTCATATAGTAATAGCTTCTTACGTATATCGTTATAAGCTATTATCGAATAACGTATAACGCTATATACTATTACCTTCTAACGTATGATGTTATATAGTATTACTTAATAACGTACAACGATATATAGTAATAGCTTCCAACGTATAAAGTTACATAGTAATAGCTTCTAACGTATAACGTTATATAGTATTACCTTATGAATATAACGTCATATAGTAATAGCTTATAACGTATAACGATATGTACAATTACCTTACAACGTATAACGTCATATAGTAATAGCTTCCAACGTATAACGTTATATAGTAATAGCTTCCAACGTATAAAGTTACATAGTAATAGCTTCTAACGTATAGCGTTATATAGTATTACCTTATAAGGTATAACGTCATATAGTAATAGCTTCTAACGTATAACGTTATGTGCCATTACCTTACAACGTATAACGTCATATAGTCTTACCTTATAAGGTATAACGTCATATAGTAATAGCTTCTAAAGTATAACGTTATGTACTATTACCTTACAACGTATAACGTCATATAGTAATATCTTCCAACGTATAACGTTATATAGTATTACCTTTCAACGTATAACGTTATATAGTATTACCTTTTAACGTATAACGTTATATAGTATTACCTTTTAACGTATAACGTTATATAGTATTACCTTATAACGTATAACGTCAAAGAATAATCGCTTCTAACGTGTAACGTTATATAGTATTACCTTATGAGGTATAACGTCATATAGTAGTAGCTTCTAACGTATAACGTTATATAGTATTACCTTATAACGTATAACGTCATATAGTAATAGCTTCTAACGTATAACGTTATATAGTATTACCATATAAGGTATAACGTCATATAGTAATAGCTTCTAACGCATAACGTTATATAGTATTACCTTATAAGGTATAACGTCATATAGTAAAAGCTTCTAACGTATAACGTTATATAGTATTACCTTATAAGGTATAACGTCATATAGTAATAGCTTCTAACGTATAACGTTATGTGCCATTACCTTACAACGTATAACGTCATATAGCCTTACCTTATAAGGTATAACGTCATATAGTAATAGCTTCTAACGTATAACGTTATGTACTATTACCTTACAACGTATAACGTCATATAGTAATAGCTTCTAACGTATAACGTTATATGGTATTACCTTTTAACGTATAACGTTATATAGTATTACCTTATAACCTATAACGTTATATTTGATTACCATATAACATGTAAAGTTATGTAGTACTACCTTATAAGTTATAACGCCATGTAGTAATAGCTTCCTACGTATAACGTTAAATAGAATTACCTTATCAGGTATAACGTTATATAGTAATAGCTTCTATCGTATAACGTTATATAGTATTACCTTATAAGGTATAACGTCACATAGCAATAGCTTCGAACGTATAACGCTATATAGTATTACCTTATAAGGTATAACGTCATATAGTAATAGCTTCTAACGTATAACGTTATGTACCATTACCTTACAACGTATAACGTCGTATAGTCTTACCTTATAAGGTATAACGTCATATAGTAATAGCTTCTAACGTATAACGTTACAAAGTACTATCCTCTAACGTATAACGTTATATAGTATTACCTTTTAACGTATAACGTTATATAGTATTACCTTTTAACGTATAACGTTATATAGTATTACCTTTTAACGTATAACGTTATATAGTATTACCTTATAACCTATAACGTTATATTTGATTACCTTATAACATGTAAAGTTATGTAGTACTACCTTATAAGGTATAACGCCATGTAGTAATAGCTTCCTACGTATAACGTTAAATAGAATTACCTTATCAGGTATAACGTTATATAGTAATAGCTTATTACCTAATAAGGTATAACGTTATACAGTGTCACCTTATAACGTATAACGTCATATAGTAGTAGCTTCTGACGTATAATGTTATATAGTATTACCTTATAACTTATAACGTTATACAGTATTACTAAATAACGTACAAAGTTATATAGTATTACCTTATAACGTATAACGTTATCTACTATTACCTTATAACGTACAACGTTGTATAGTACTACCTTTTAACGTATAATGTTATGTAGTATTACCTTATAACGTATAACGTTATGTACTATTACCTTACAACGTATAACGTCATATAGTAATAGCTTCTGACGCATAACGTGATATACTATTACCTTATAACATATAACGTCATATGGTAATAGCTTCTAACGTATAACGTTATATAGTATTACCTGACAAGGTATAACGTCATATAGTAATAGCTTCTAACGTATAACGTTACAAAGTACTATCCTCTAACGTATAACGTTATATAGTATTACCTTTTAACGTATAACGTTATATAGTATTACCTTTTAACGTATAACGTTATATAGTATTACCTTTTAACGTATAACGTTATATAGTATTACCTTATAACCTATAACGTTATATTTGATTACCTTATAACATGTAAAGTTATGTAGTACTACCTTATAAGGTATAACGCCATGTAGTAATAGCTTCCTACGTATAACGTTAAATAGAATTACCTTATCAGGTGTAACGTTATATAGTAATAGCTTATTACCTAATAAGGTATAACGTTATACAGTGTCACCTTATAACGTATAACGTCATATAGTAGTAGCTTCTGACGTATAATGTTATATAGTATTACCTTATAACTTATAACGTTATACAGTATTACTAAATAACGTACAAAGTTATATAGTATTACCTTATAACGTATAACGTTATCTACTATTACCTTATAACGTACAACGTTGTATAGTACTACCTTTTAACGTATAATGTTATGTAGTATTACCTTATAACGTATAACGTTATGTACTATTACCTTACAACGTATAACGTCATATAGTAATAGCTTCTGACGCATAACGTGATATAGTATTACCTTATAACATATAACGTCATATGGTAATAGCTTCTAACGTATAACGTTATGTACTATTACCTTACAACGTACAACGTCATATAGTAATAGCTTCTAACGTATAACGTTATATAGTATTACCTTTTAACGTATAACGTTATATAGTATTATCATTTAACGTATAACGTTATATAGTATTACCTTATAACGTATAACGTTATATTTGATTACCTTACAACATGTAAATATATGTAGTACTACCTTATAAGGTATAACGCCATGTAGTAATAGCTTCCTACGTATAACGTTAAATAGTATTACCTTATCAGGTATAACGTTATATAGTAATAACTTCTAACGTATAACGTTATAAGCTATTATCTAATAACGTACAACGTTATATAGTATTACCTTATAACGTATAACGTTATCTAGTATTACCTTATAACGTACAACGACATATAGCAATAGCTTCTAACGTATAACGTTATATAGTATAACCTTATAACGTATAACGTCATATAGTAATAGCTTCTGACGTATAATGTTATATAGTATTACCTTATATCGTGTAACGTTATATTTGATTACCTTATAACGAATAAAGTTATGTAGTACTACATTATAAGGTATAACGCCATGTAGCAATAGCTTCCTACGTATAACGTTAAATAGTATCACCTTCTAAGGTATAACGTTATATAGTAATAGCTTCTGACGTATAACATTATATAGTACTACCTTATAAGGTATAACGTCACATAGCAATAGCTTCTAACGTATAACGCTATATAGTATTACCTTATAAGGTATAACGTCATATAGTAATAGCTTCTAACGTATAACGTTATGTACCATTACCTTACAACGTATAACGTCATATAGTCTTACCTTATAAGGTATAACGTCACATAGTAATAGCTTCTAACGTATAACGCTATATAGTATTACCTTATAAGGTATAACGTCATAGAGTAATAGCTTCTAACGTATAACGTCATATAGTAATAGCTTCCAACGTATAAAGTTACATAGTAATAGCTTCTAACGTATAACGTTATGTACCATTACCTTACAACGTATAACGTCACATAGTAATAGCTTCCAACGTTTAACGTGACATAGTAATACCTCCTATAGTATAACGTTGTATAATATTAACTTATTATGTACAACGTTATGTATTATTACCTTATAACGTATAACGTTATGTACTATTACCTTACAACGTATAACGTCATATAGTAATAGCTTCCAACGTATAAGGTTACATAGTAATAGCTTCTAACGTATAACGCTATATAGTATTACCTTATAAGGTATAACGTCATATAGAAATAGCTTCTAACGTATAACCTTATGTACCATTACCTTACAACGTATAACGTCATATAGTAATAGCTTCCAACGTTTAACGTTACATAGTAATACCTCCTATGGTATAACGTTGTATAATATTAACTTATAATGTACAACGTTATATATTATTACCTTATAACGTATAACGTTATGTACTATTACCTTACAACGTATAACGTCATATAGTAATAGCTTCCAACGTATAAGGTTACATAGTAATAGCTTCTAACGTATAACGTTATATAGTATTACCTCATAAGGTATAACGTCATATAGTAATAGCTTCTAACGTATAACGTTATAAGCTATTACCTAATAAGATATAACGTTATACAGTGTTATCTTATAACGTATAACGTCATATAGTAGTAGCTTCCGACGTATAATGTTATATAGTATTACATTATAACTTATAACGTTATATAGTATTACTAAATAATGTACAAAGTTATATAGTATTACCTTATAACGTATAACGTTATCTACTATTACCTTATAACGTACAACGTTGTATAGTATTACCTTTTAACGTATAACGTTATATAGTATTACCTTATAACGTATAACGTTATATTTGATTACCTTATAACGAATAAAGTTATGTAGTACTACCTTATAAGGTATAACGCCATGCAGTAATAGCTTCCTACGTATAACGTTAAATAGTATTACCTTATAAGGTATAACGTTATATAGTAATACCTTCTAACGTATAACGTTATAAGCTATTACCTAATATCGTGCAATGTTATATATTATTACCTTATAACGTATAACGTTATCTTGTATTACCTTATAACGTAGAACGTTATATAGTATTACCTTATAACGTATGACGTTATGTACTATTACCTTATAACGTATAACGTCATATAGTAATAGCTTCTGACGTATAATGTTATATAGTATTACCTTATATCGTGTAACGTTATATTTGATTACCCTATAACGAATAAAGTTATGTAGTACTACATTATAAGGTATAACGCCATGTAGTAATAGCTTCCTACGTATAACGTTAAATAGTATTACCTTCTAAGGTATAACGTTATATAGTAATAGCTTCTGACGTATAACATTATAAGCTAATACCTAATAACGTACAACGTTATATAGTATTACTTTATAACGTATAACGTTATATAGTATTACCTTATAACGTATAACGTCATATAGTAATAGCTTCATACGTTTAACGTTATATAGTATTACCTTACAATGTATAACGACATATAGTAATAGCTTCTTACGTATAACGTTATAAGCTATTATCGAATAACGTATAACGCTATATAGTATTACCTTCTAACGTATGATGTTATATAGTATTACTTAATAACGTACAACGTTATATAGTATTACCTTATAACGTATAACGTCATATAGTAATAGCTAATAACGTATAAAGTTATACAGAATTACCTTACAACGTGTAACGTCATATGGTAATAGCTTCTAACGTATAACGTTATGTACTATTACCTTACAACGTATAACGTCATATAGTAATAGCTTCCAACGTATAAGGTTACATAGTAATAGCTTCTAACGCATAACGTTATATAGTATTACCTTATAAGGTATAACGTCATATAGTAATAACGTCTAACGTGTAACGTTATATAGTATTACCTTATAAGGTATAACGTCATATAGTAATAGCTTCTAAAGTATAACGTTATGTACTATTACCTTACAACGTATAACGTCATATAGTAAGAGCTTCCAACGTATCAGGTTACATAGTAATAGCTTCTAACGTATAACGTTATATAGTATTACCTTATAAGGTATAACGTCATATAGTAATAGCTTCTAACGTATAACGTTATGTACCATTACCTTACAACGTATAACGTCATATAGTATTACCTTATAAGGTATAACGTCATATAGTAATAGCTTCTAACGTATAACGTTATAAGCTATTACCTAATAAGGTATAACGTTATACAGTGTTACCTTATAACGTATAACGTCATATAGTAGTAGCTTCTGACGTATAATGTTATATAGTATTACATTATAACTTATAACGTTATATAGTATTACTAAATAATGTACAAAGTTATATAGTATTACCTTATAACGTATAACGTTATCTACTATTACCTTATAACGTACAACGTTGTATAGTATTACCTTATAACGTATAACGTTTTATAGTATTACCTTATAACGTATAACGCTATATTAGATTACCTTATAACGTATAAAGTTATGTAGCACTACCTTATAAGGTATAACGCTATGTAGTAATAGCTTCCTACCTATTACGTTAAATAGTATTACCTTATAAGGTATAACGTAATATAGTCATAGCTGCTAACGTATAACGTTATGTACTATTACCTTACAACGTATAACGTCTTATAGTAATAGCTTCAAACGTTTAAAGATATATAGTATTACCTTATAAGGTATAACGTCATATACTAATAGCTTCTTACGTATAACGTTATAAGCTATTATCGAATAACGTATAACGCTATATAGTATTACCTTCTAACGTATGATGTTATATAGTATTACTTAATAACGTACAACGTTATATAGTATTACCTTATAACGTATAACGTCATATAGTAATAGCTAATAACGTATAAAGTTATACAGAATTACCTTACAACGTGTAACGTTATATAGTATTACCTAATAACGTACAACCTTATAAAATATTAACTTATAACATATATCGTCGTATAGTACTAGCTTCCTACCTATAACGTTATATAGCAATACCTCCTATGATATAATGTTGTATAATTCTAACTTACAACCTACAACGATATATATTAGTACCTTGTATCTTATAACGTTATATAGTATTACCTTACAACGTGTAACGTCATATACTAGTAGCTTCTAACGTATAACGTTATATAGAATTACCTTATAACGTATAACGTCATATAGTAATAGCTTCTAACGTATAACGTTATATAGTATTACCTTATAACGTATAACGTCATATAGTAATAGGTTCTAACGTATAACGTTATGTAGTATTACCTTATAAGGTATAACGTCATATAGTAATAGCTTCTAACGCATAACGTTATATATTATTTCCTTATAAGGTATAACGTCATATAGTAATAGCTTCTAACGTATAACGTTAGGTACTATTACCTTACAATGTATAACGTCATATAGTAATAGCTCCCAACGTATAACGTTACATAGTACTAGCCTCTAACGTATAACGTTATATAGTATTACCTTATAAGGTATAACGTCATATAGTAATAGCTTCTTACGTATAACGTTATAAGCTATTATCGAATAACGTATAACGCTATATAGTATTACCTTCTAACGTATGATGTTATATAGTATTACTTAATAACGTATAACGTTATATTTGATTACCTTATAACGTATAACGTTATCTACTATTACCTTATAACGTATAACGTTATCTACTATTACCTTATAACGTACAACGTTATATAGTATTACCTTTTAACGTATAACGCTATATAGTATTACCTTATAACGTATAACGTTATATTTGATTACCTTATAACGTATAAAGTTATGTAGTGTTACCTTATAAGGTATAACGCCATGTAGTAATAGCTTCCTACGTATAACGTTAAATAGTATTACCTTATAAGGTATAACGTTATATAGTAATACCTTCTAACGTATAACGTTATAAGCTAATACCTAATAACGTACAACGTTATATAGTATTACCTCATAACGTATAACGTTATATAGTATTACCTTATAAGGTATAACGTCATATTGTAATAGCTTCTTACGTATAACGTTATATATTATTTCCTTATAAGGTATAACGTCATATAGTAATAGCTTCTAACGTATAACGTTAGGTACTATTACCTTACAATGTATAACGTCATATAGTAATAGCTCCCAACGTATAACGTTACATAGTACTAGCCTCTAACGTATAACGTTATATAGTATTACCTTATAAGGTATAACGTCATATAGTAATAGCTTCTAACGTATAACGTTATAAGCTATTACCTAATAAGGTATAACGTTATACAGTGTTACCTTATAACGTATAACGTCATATAGTAGTAGCTTCTGACGTATAATGTTATATAGTATTACATTATAACTTATAACGTTATATAGTATTACTAAATAATGTACAAAGTTATATAGTATTACCTTATAACGTATAACGTTATCTAGTAGTCCCTTATAACGTATAACGTTATATTTGATTACCTTATAACATGTAAAGTTATGTAGTACTACCTTATAAGGTATAACGCCATGTAGTAATAGCTTCCTACGTATAACGTTAAATAGTATTACCTTATCAGGTATAACGTCATATAGTCATAGCTTCTAACGTATAACGTTATGTACTATTACCTTACAACGTATAACGTCATATAGTAATAGCTTCCTACTTATAACGTTACATAGTAATACCTCCTATGGTATAACGTTACATAGTAGTACCTCCTATGGTATAACGTTGTATAATATTAACATATAACGTACAACGTTATATATTATTACCTTATAACGAATAATGTTATGTAGTATTACCTTATAACGTATAACGTTATGTACTATTACCTTATAACGTATAACGCCATATAGTAATAGCTTCTGACGTATAACCTTAAATAGTATTACCTTATAAGGTATAACGTTATATAGTAATATCTTCTAACGTATAACGTTATAAGCTAATACCTAATAACGTACAACGTTATATAGTATTACCTTATAACGTATAACGTTATAAAGTATTATCTTATAAGGTATAACGTCATATAGTAATAGCTTCTTACGAATAACGTTATGAGCTATTATCGAATAACGTATAACGTCATATAGTAGTAGCTTCTAACGTATAACGTTATATAGTATTACCTTATAACGTATAACGTCATATAGTAATAGCTTCTAACGTATAACGTTATATAGTATTACCATATAAGGTATAACGTCATATAGTAATAGCTTCTAACGCATAACGTTATATAGTATTACCTTATAAGGTATAACGTCATATAGTAAAAGCTTCTAACGTATAACGTTATATAGTATTACCTTATAAGGTATAACGTCATATAGTAATAGCTTCTAACGTATAACGTTATGTGCCATTACCTTACAACGTATAACGTCATATAGCCTTACCTTATAAGGTATAACGTCATATAGTAATAGCTTCTAACGTATAACGTTATGTACTATTACCTTACAACGTATAACGTCATATAGTAATAGCTTCTAACGTATAACGTTATATGGTATTACCTTTTAACGTATAACGTTATATAGTATTACCTTATAACCTATAACGTTATATTTGATTACCATATAACATGTAAAGTTATGTAGTACTACCTTATAAGTTATAAAGCCATGTAGTAATAGCTTCCTACGTATAACGTTAAATAGAATTACCTTATCAGGTATAACGTTATATAGTAATAGCTTCTATCGTATAACGTTATATAGTATTACCTTATAAGGTATAACGTCACATAGCAATAGCTTCGAACGTATAACGCTATATAGTATTACCTTATAAGGTATAACGTCATATAGTAATAGCTTCTAACGTATAACGTTATGTACCATTACCTTACAACGTATAACGTCGTATAGTCTTACCTTATAAGGTATAACGTCATATAGTAATAGCTTCTAACGTATAACGTTACAAAGTACTATCCTCTAACGTATAACGTTATATAGTATTACCTTTTAACGTATAACGTTATATAGTATTACCTTTTAACGTATAACGTTATATAGTATTACCTTTTAACGTATAACGCTATATAGTATTACCTTATAACCTATAACGTTATATTTGATTACCTTATAACATGTAAAGTTATGTAGTACTACCTTATAAGGTATAACGCCATGTAGTAATAGCTTCCTACGTATAACGTTAAATAGAATTACCTTATCAGGTATAACGTTATATAGTAATAGCTTATTACCTAATAAGGTATAACGTTATACAGTGTCACCTTATAACGTATAACGTCATATAGTAGTAGCTTCTGACGTATAATGTTATATAGTATTACCTTATAACTTATAACGTTATACAGTATTACTAAATAACGTACAAAGTTATATAGTATTACCTTATAACGTATAACGTTATCTACTATTACCTTATAACGTACAACGTTGTATAGTACTACCTTTTAACGTATAATGTTATGTAGTATTACCTTATAACGTATAACGTTATGTACTATTACCTTACAACGTATAACGTCATATAGTAATAGCTTCTGACGCATAACGTGATATACTATTACCTTATAACATATAACGTCATATGGTAATAGCTTCTAACGTATAACGTTATATAGTATTACCTGACAAGGTATAACGTCATATAGTAATAGCTTCTAACGTATAACGTTACAAAGTACTATCCTCTAACGTATAACGTTATATAGTATTACCTTTTAACGTATAACGTTATATAGTATTACCTTTTAACGTATAACGTTATATAGTATTACCTTTTAACGTATAACGTTATATAGTATTACCTTATAACCTATAACGTTATATTTGATTACCTTATAACATGTAAAGTTATGTAGTACTACCTTATAAGGTATAACGCCATGTAGTAATAGCTTCCTACGTATAACGTTAAATAGAATTACCTTATCAGGTGTAACGTTATATAGTAATAGCTTATTACCTAATAAGGTATAACGTTATACAGTGTCACCTTATAACGTATAACGTCATATAGTAGTAGCTTCTGACGTATAATGTTATATAGTATTACCTTATAACTTATAACGTTATACAGTATTACTAAATAACGTACAAAGTTATATAGTATTACCTTATAACGTATAACGTTATCTACTATTACCTTATAACGTACAACGTTGTATAGTACTACCTTTTAACGTATAATGTTATGCAGTATTACCTTATAACGTATAACGTTATGTACTATTACCTTACAACGTATAACGTCATATAGTAATAGCTTCTGACGCATAACGTGATATAGTATTACCTTATAACATATAACGTCATATGGTAATAGCTTCTAACGTATAACGTTATGTACTATTACCTTACAACGTACAACGTCATATAGTAATAGCTTCTAACGTATAACGTTATATAGTATTACCTTTTAACGTATAACGTTATATAGTATTATCTTTTAACGTATAACGTTATATAGTATTACCTTATAACGTATAACGTTATATTTGATTACCTTACAACATGTAAATATATGTAGTACTACCTTATAAGGTATAACGCCATGTAGTAATAGCTTCCTACGTATAACGTTAAATAGTATTACCTTATCAGGTATAACGTTATATAGTAATAACTTCTAACGTATAACGTTATAAGCTATTATCTAATAACGTACAACGTTATATAGTATTACCTTATAACGTATAACGTTATCTAGTATTACCTTATAACGTACAACGACATATAGCAATAGCTTCTGACGTATAACGTTATATAGTATTACTAAATAACGTAGAAAGTTATACAGTATTACCTTATAACGTATAACGTTATCTACCATTACCTTATAACGTACAACGTTATATAGTATTACCTTTTAACATATAACGTTATATAGTATTACCTTGTAACGTATAACGTCATATAGTAATAGCTCCTAACGTATAACGTTGTGTACTATTACGTTACAACGTATAACGTCATATAGCACTAGCTTCCTACCTATAACGTTATATAGCAATACCTCCTATGATATAATGTTGTATAATTTTAACTTACAACCTACAATGATATATATTAGTACCTTGTATCTTATAACGTTATATAGTGTTACCTTACAACGTGTAACGTCATATACTAGTAGCTTCTAACGTATAACGTTACAAAGTACTATCCTCTAACGTATAACGTTATATAGTATTACCTTTTAACGTATAACGTTATATAGTATTACCTTTTTACGTATAACGTTATATAGTATTACCTTTTAACGTATAACGTTATATAGTATTACCTTATAACCTATAACGTTATATTTGATTACCTTATAACATGTAAAGTTATGTAGTACTACCTTATAAGGTATAACGCCATGTAGTAATAGCTTCCTACGTATAACGTTAAATAGAATTACCTTATCAGGTATAACGTTATATAGTAATAGCTTCTATCGTATAACGTTATATAGTATTACCTTATAAGGTATAACGTCACATAGCAATAGCTTCGAACGTATAACGCTATATAGTATTACCTTATAAGGTATAACGTCATATAGTAATAGCTTCTAACGTATAACGTTATGTACCATTACCTTACAACGTATAACGTCGTATAGTCTTACCTTATAAGGTATAACGTCATATAGTAATAGCTGCTAACGTATAACGCTATATAGTATTACCTTACAAGGTATAACGTCATAGAGTAGTAGCTTCTAACGTATAACGTCATATAGTAATAGCTTCCAACGTATAAAGTTACATAGTAATAGCTTCTAACGTATAACGTTATGTACCATTACCTTACAACGTATAACGTCACATAGTCTTACCTTATAAGGTATAACGTCATATAGTAATATCTTCTGACGCATAACGTGATATAGTATTACCTTATAACATATAACGTCATATGGTAATAGCTTCTAACGTATAACGTTATATAGTATTACCTGTTAAGGTATAACGTCATATAGTAATAGCTTCTAACGTATAACGTTATATAGTATTACCTTATAAGGTATAACGTCATATAGTAGTAGCTTCTAACGTATAACGGTATGTACTATTACCTTACAACATATAACGTCATATAGTAATAGCTTGCAACGTATAAGGTTACATAGTAATAGCTTCTAACGTATAACGTTATATAGTATTACCTTATAACGTATAACGTTATCTTGTATTACCTTATAACGTACAACGTCATATAGTAATAGCTTCTAACGTATAACGTTATATAGTATTACCTGATAAGGTATAACGTCATATAGTAATAGCTTCTAACGTATAACGTTATAAGGTATTACCTTATAAGGTATAACGTCATATTGTAATATCTTCTAACGTATAACGTTATATAGTAATACCTTCTAAGGTATAACGTAATATAGTTATAGCTTCTAACGTATAACGTTATGTACTATTACCTTACAACGTATAACGTCATATAGTAATAGCTTCTAACGTATAACGTTATATAGTATTATCTTTTAACGTATAACGTTATATAGTATTACTAAATATCGTACAAAGTTGTATAGTATTACCTGATAACGTATAACGTTATCTACTATTACCTTATAACGTACAACGTTGTATAGTATTACCTTTTAACGTATAATGTTATGTAGTATTACCTTATAACGTATAACGTTATGTACTATTACCTTACAACGTATAACGTTATATAGTAATAGCTTCCGACGCATAACGTGATATAGTATTACCTTATAACATATAACGTCATATGATAATAGCTTCTAACGTATAACGTTATATAGTATTACCTGACAAGGTATAACGTCATATAGTAATAGCTTCTAACGTATAACGTTATATAGTACTACCTTATAAGGTATAACGTAATATAGTTATAGCTTCTAACGTATAACGTTATGTACTATTACCTTACAACGTATAACGTCTTATAGTAATAGCTTCAAACGTTTAAAGATATATAGTATTACCTTATAAGGTATAACGTCATATACTAATAGCTTCTTACGTATAACATTATAAGCTATTATCGAATAACGTATAACGCTATATAGTATTACCTTCTAACGTATGATGTTATATAGTATTACTTAATAACGTACAACGTTATATAGTATTACCTTATAACGTATAACGTCATATAGTAATAGCTAATAACGTATAAAGTTATACAGAATTACCTTACAACGTGTAACGTTATATAGTATTACCTAATAACGTACAACCTTATAAAATATTAACTTATAACATATATCGTCGTATAGTACTAGCTTCCTACCTATAACGTTATATAGCAATACCTCCTATGATATAATGTTGTATAATTCTAACTTACAACCTACAACGATATATATTAGTACCTTGTATCTTATAACGTTATATAGTATTACCTTACAACGTGTAACGTCATATACTAGTAGCTTCTAACGTATAACGTTATATAGAATTACCTTATAACGTATAACGTCATATAGTAATAGCTTCTAACGTATAACGTTATATAGTATTACCTTATAACGTATAACGTCATATAGTAATAGGTTCTAACGTATAACGTTATGTAGTATTACCTTATAAGGTATAACGTCATATAGTAATAGCTTCTAACGCATAACGTTATATATTATTTCCTTATAAGGTATAACGTCATATAGTAATAGCTTCTAACGTATAACGTTAGGTACTATTACCTTACAATGTATAACGTCATATAGTAATAGCTCCCAACGTATAACGTTACATAGTACTAGCCTCTAACGTATAACGTTATATAGTATTACCTTATAAGGTATAACGTCATATAGTAATAGCTTCTTACGTATAACGTTATAAGCTATTATCGAATAACGTATAACGCTATATAGTATTACCTTCTAACGTATGATGTTATATAGTATTACTTAATAACGTATAACGTTATATTTGATTACCTTATAACGTATAACGTTATCTACTATTACCTTATAACGTATAACGTTATCTACTATTACCTTATAACGTACAACGTTATATAGTATTACCTTTTAACGTATAACGCTATATAGTATTACCTTATAACGTATAACGTTATATTTGATTACCTTATAACGTATAAAGTTATGTAGTGTTACCTTATAAGGTATAACGCCATGTAGTAATAGCTTCCTACGTATAACGTTAAATAGTATTACCTTATAAGGTATAACGTTATATAGTAATACCTTCTAACGTATAACGTTATAAGCTAATACCTAATAACGTACAACGTTATATAGTATTACCTCATAACGTATAACGTTATATAGTATTACCTTATAAGGTATAACGTCATATTGTAATAGCTTCTTACGTATAACGTTATATATTATTTCCTTATAAGGTATAACGTCATATAGTAATAGCTTCTAACGTATAACGTTAGGTACTATTACCTTACAATGTATAACGTCATATAGTAATAGCTCCCAACGTATAACGTTACATAGTACTAGCCTCTAACGTATAACGTTATATAGTATTACCTTATAAGGTATAACGTCATATAGTAATAGCTTCTAACGTATAACGTTATAAGCTATTACCTAATAAGGTATAACGTTATACAGTGTTACCTTATAACGTATAACGTCATATAGTAGTAGCTTCTGACGTATAATGTTATATAGTATTACATTATAACTTATAGCGTTATATAGTATTACTAAATAATGTACAAAGTTATATAGTATTACCTTATAACGTATAACGTTATCTAGTAGTCCCTTATAACGTATAACGTTATATTTGATTACCTTATAACATGTAAAGTTATGTAGTACTACCTTATAAGGTATAACGCCATGTAGTAATAGCTTCCTACGTATAACGTTAAATAGTATTACCTTATCAGGTATAACGTCATATAGTCATAGCTTCTAACGTATAACGTTATGTACTATTACCTTACAACGTATAACGTCATATAGTAATAGCTTCCTACTTATAACGTTACATAGTAATACCTCCTATGGTATAACGTTACATAGTAGTACCTCCTATGGTATAACGTTGTATAATATTAACATATAACGTACAACGTTATATATTATTACCTTATAACGAATAATGTTTGTAGTATTACCTTATAACGTATAACGTTATGTACTATTACCTTATAACGTATAACGCCATATAGTAATAGCTTCTGACGTATAACCTTAAATAGTATTACCTTATAACGTATAACGTTATATAGTAATATCTTCTAACGTATAACGTTATAAGCTAATACCTAATAACGTACAACGTTATATAGTATTACCTTATAACGTATAACGTTATAAAGTATTATCTTATAAGGTATAACGTCATATAGTAATAGCTTCTTACGTATAACGTTATGAGCTATTATCGAATAACGTATAACGCTATATAGTATTACCTTCTAACGTATGATGTTATATAGTATTACCTTCTAACGTATGATGTTATATAGTATTACTTAATAACGTACAACGTTATATAGTATTACCTTATAACGTATAACATCATATAGTAATAGCTTCTAACGTATAACGTTATATAGTATTACCTTATAAGGTATAACGTCATATAGTAATAGCTTCCAACGAATAACGTTACAAAGTACTAGCCTCTAACGTATAACGTTATATAGTATTACCTTATAAGGTATAACGTCATATAGTAATAGCTTCTAACGTATAACGTAATATAGTATTACCTTATAAGGTATAACGTCATATAGTAATAGCTTCTAACGTATAACGAAATATAGTATTACCTTATAACGTATAACGTCATATAGTAATAGTTTCTAACGTATAACGTTATATAGTATTACCTTATAAGGTATAACGTCATATAGTAATAGCTTCTAACGCATAACGTTATATAGTATTTCCTTATAAGGTACTACGTCATGTAGTAATGGTTTATAACGTATAACGTTATAAGCAATTACCTAATAACGTACAACGTTATATAGTACTACCTTATAACGTATAACGTTATATAGTATTACCTTATAAGGTATAACGTCATATAGTAATAGCTTCTTACGTATAACGTTATAAGCTATTATCGAATAACGTATAACGCTATATACTATTACCTTCTAACGTATGATGTTATATAGTATTACTTAATAACGTACAACGTTATATAGTAATAGCTTCCAACGTATAAAGTTACATAGTAATAGCTTCTAACGTATAACGTTATATAGTATTACCTTATGAATATAACGTCATATAGTAATAGCTCATAACGTATAACGATATGTACAATTACCTTACAACGTATAACGTCATATAGTAATAGCTTCCAACGTATAACGTTATATAGTAATAGCTTCCAACGTATAAAGTTACATAGTAATAGCTTCTAACGTATAGCGTTATATAGTATTACCTTATAAGGTATAACGTCATATAGTAATAGCTTCTAACGTATAACGTTATGTGCCATTACCTTACAACGTATAACGTCATATAGTCTTACCTTATAAGGTATAACGTCATATAGTAATAGCTTCTAAAGTATAACGTTATGTACTATTACCTTACAACGTATAACGTCATATAGTAATATCTTCCAACGTATAACGTTATATAGTATTACCTTTCAACGTATAACGTTATATAGTATTACCTTTTAACGTATAACGTTATATAGTATTACCTTTTAACGTATAACGTTATATAGTATTACCTTATAACGTATAACGTCAAAGAATAATCGCTTCTAACGTATAACGTTATATAGTATTACCATATAAGGTATAACGTCATATAGTAATAGCTTCTAACGCATAACGTTATATAGTATTACCTTATAAGGTATAACGTCATATAGTAAAAGCTTCTAACGTATAACGTTATATAGTATTACCTTATAAGGTATAACGTCATATAGTAATAGCTTCTAACGTATAACGTTATGTGCCATTACCTTACAACGTATAACGTCATATAGCCTTACCTTATAAGGTATAACGTCATATAGTAATAGCTTCTAACGTATAACGTTATGTACTATTACCTTACAACGTATAACGTCATATAGTAATAGCTTCTAACGTATAACGTTATATGGTATTACCTTTTAACGTATAACGTTATATAGTATTACCTTATAACCTATAACGTTATATTTGATTACCTTATAACATGTAAAGTTATGTAGTACTACCTTATAAGTTATAACGCCATGTAGTAATAGCTTCCTACGTATAACGTTAAATAGAATTACCTTATCAGGTATAACGTTATATAGTAATAGCTTCTATCGTATAACGTTATATAGTATTACCTTATAAGGTATAACGTCACATAGCAATAGATTCGAACGTATAACGCTATATAGTATTACCTTATAAGGTATAACGTCATATAGTAATAGCTTCTAACGTATAACGTTATGTACCATTACCTTACAACGTATAACGTCGTATAGTCTTACCTTATAAGGTATAACGTCATATAGTAATAGCTTCTAACGTATAACGTTACAAAGTACTATCCTCTAACGTATAACGTTATATAGTATTACCTTTTAACGTATAACGTTATATAGTATTACCTTTTAACGTATAACGTTATATAGTATTACCTTTTAACGTATAACGTTATATAGTATTACCTTATAACCTATAACGTTATATTTGATTACCTTATAACATGTAAAGTTATGTAGCACTACCTTATAAGGTATAACGCCATGTAGTAATAGCTTCCTACGTATAACGTTAAATAGAATTACCTTATCAGGTATAACGTTATATAGTAATAGCTTATTACCTAATAAGGTATAACGTTATACAGTGTCACCTTATAACGTATAACGTCATATAGTAGTAGCTTCTGACGTATAATGTTATATAGTATTACCTTATAACTTATAACGTTATACAGTATTACTAAATAACGTACAAAGTTATATAGTATTACCTTATAACGTATAACGTTATCTACTATTACCTTATAACGTACAACGTTGTATAGTACTACCTTTTAACGTATAATGTTATGTAGTATTACCTTATAACGTATAACGTTATGTACTATTACCTTACAACGTATAACGTCATATAGTAATAGCTTCTGACGCATAACGTGATATAGTATTACCTTATAACATATAACGTCATATGGTAATAGCTTCTAACGTATAACGTTATATAGTATTACCTGACAAGGTATAACGTCATATAGTAATAGCTTCTAACGTATAACGTTACAAAGTACTATCCTCTAACGTATAACGTTATATAGTATTACCTTTTAACGTATAACGTTATATAGTATTACCTTTTAACGTATAACGTTATATAGTATTACCTTTTAACGTATAACGTTATATAGTATTACCTTATAACCTATAACGTTATATTTGATTACCTTATAACATGTAAAGTTATGTAGTACTACCTTATAAGGTATAACGCCATGTAGTAATAGCTTCCTACGTATAACGTTAAATAGAATTACCTTATCAGGTATAACGTTATATAGTAATAGCTTATTACCTAATAAGGTATAACGTTATACAGTGTCACCTTATAACGTATAACGTCATATAGTAGTAGCTTCTGACGTATAATGTTATATAGTATTACCTTATAACTTATAACGTTATACAGTATTACTAAATAACGTACAAAGTTATATAGTATTACCTTATAACGTATAACGTTATCTACTATTACCTTATAACGTACAACGTTGTATAGTACTACCTTTTAACGTATAATGTTATGTAGTATTACCTTATAACGTATAACGTTATGTACTATTACCTTACAACGTATAACGTCATATAGTAATAGCTTCTGACGCATAACGTGATATAGTATTACCTTATAACATATAACGTCATATGGTAATAGCTTCTAACGTATAACGTTATGTACTATTACCTTACAACGTACAACGTCATATAGTAATAGCTTCTAACGTATAACGTTATATAGTATTACCTTTTAACGTATAACGTTATATAGTATTATCTTTTAACGTATAACGTTATATAGTATTACCTTATAACGTATAACGTTATATTTGATTACCTTACAACATGTAAATATATGTAGTACTACCTTATAAGGTATAACGCCATGTAGTAATAGCTTCCTACGTATAACGTTAAATAGTATTACCTTATCAGGTATAACGTTATATAGTAATAACTTCTAACGTATAACGTTATAAGCTATTATCTAATAACGTACAACGTTATATAGTATTACCTTATAACGTATAACGTTATCTAGTATTACCTTATAACGTACAACGACATATAGCAATAGCTTCTGACGTATAACGTTATATAGTATTACTAAATAACGTAGAAAGTTATACAGTATTACCTTATAACGTATAACGTTATCTACCATTACCTTATAACGTACAACGTTATATAGTATTACCTTTTAACATATAACGTTATATAGTATTACCTTGTAACGTATAACGTCATATAGTAATAGCTCCTAACGTATAACGTTGTGTACTATTACGTTACAACGTATAACGTCATATAGCACTAGCTTCCTACCTATAACGTTATATAGCAATACCTCCTATGATATAATGTTGTATAATTTTAACTTACAACCTACAATGATATATATTAGTACCTTGTATCTTATAACGTTATATAGTGTTACCTTACAACGTGTAACGTCATATACTAGTAGCTTCTAACGTATAACGTTACAAAGTACTATCCTCTAACGTATAACGTTATATAGTATTACCTTTTAACGTATAACGTTATATAGTATTACCTTTTAACGTATAACGTTATATAGTATTACCTTTTAACGTATAACGTTATATAGTATTACCTTATAACCTATAACGTTATATTTGATTACCTTATAACATGTAAAGTTATGTAGTACTACCTTATAAGGTATAACGCCATGTAGTAATAGCTTCCTACGTATAACGTTAAATAGAATTACCTTATCAGGTATAACGTTATATAGTAATAGCTTCTATCGTATAACGTTATATAGTATTACCTTATAAGGTATAACGTCACATAGCAATAGCTTCGAACGTATAACGCTATATAGTATTACCTTATAAGGTATAACGTCATATAGTAATAGCTTCTAACGTATAACGTTATGTACCATTACCTTACAACGTATAACGTCGTATAGTCTTACCTTATAAGGTATAACGTCATATAGTAATAGCTGCTAACGTATAACGCTATATAGTATTACCTTATAAGGTATAACGTCATAGAGTAGTAGCTTCTAACGTATAACGTCATATAGTAATAGCTTCCAACGTATAAAGTTACATAGTAATAGCTTCTAACGTATAACGTTATGTACCATTACCTTACAACGTATAACGTCACATAGTCTTACCTTATAAGGTATAACGTCATATAGTAATATCTTCTGACGCATAACGTGATATAGTATTACCTTATAACATATAACGTCATATGGTAATAGCTTCTAACGTATAACGTTATATAGTATTACCTGTTAAGGTATAACGTCATATAGTAATAGCTTCTAACGTATAACGTTATATAGTATTACCTTATAAGGTATAACGTCATATAGTAGTAGCTTCTAACGTATAACGGTATGTACTATTACCTTACAACATATAACGTCATATAGTAATAGCTTGCAACGTATAAGGTTACATAGTAATAGCTTCTAACGTATAACGTTATATAGTATTACCTTATAAGGTATAACGTCATATAGTAATAGCTTCTAACGTATAACGTTATGTACCATTACCTTACAACGAATAACGTCATATAGTCTTACCTTATAAGGTATAACGTCATATAGCAATAGCTTCTAACGTATAACGTTATAAGCTATTACCTAATAAGGTATAACGTTATACAGTGTTACCTTATAACGTATAACGTCATATAGTAGTAGCTTCTGACGTATAATGTTTTATAGTATTACATTATAACTTATAACGTTGTAAGCTATTACCTAATAATGTACAACGTTATATAGTATTACCTTATAACGTATAACGTTATCTTGTATTACCTTATAACGTACAACGTCATATAGTAATAGCTTCTAACGTATAACGTTATATAGTATTACCTGATAAGGTATAACGTCATATAGTAATAGCTTCTAACGTATAACGTTATATAGTATTACCTTATAAGGTATAACGTCATATTGTAATATCATCTAACGTATAACGTTATATAGTAATACCTTCTAAGGTATAACGTAATATAGTTATAGCTTCTAACGTATAACGTTATGTACTATTACCTTACAACGTATAACGTCATATAGTAATAGCTTCTAACGTATAACGTTATATAGTATTATCTTTTAACGTATAACGTTATATAGTATTACTAAATATCGTACAAAGTTGTATAGTATTACCTGATAACGTATAACGTTATCTACTATTACCTTATAACGTACAACGTTGTATAGTATTACCTTTTAACGTATAATGTTATGTAGTATTACCTTATATCGTATAACGTTATGTACTATTACCTTACAACGTATAACGTTATATAGTAATAGCTTCCGACGCATAACGTGATATAGTATTACCTTATAACATATAACGTCATATGATAATAGCTTCTAACGTATAACGTTATATAGTATTACCTGACAAGGTATAACGTCATATAGTAATAGCTTCTAACGTATAACGTTATATAGTACTACCTTATAAGGTATAACGTAATATAGTTATAGCTTCTAACGTATAACGTTATGTACTATTACCTTACAACGTATAACGTCATATAGTAATAGCTTCTAACGTATAACGTTATATAGTATTATCTTTTAACGTATAACGTTATATAGTATTACCTTATAACGTATAACGTTATATTTGATTACCTTACAACATGTAAAGTTATGTAGTACTACCTTATAAGGTATAACGTTAAATAGTATTACCTTATCAGGTATAACGTTATATAGTAATACCTTCTAACGTATAACGTTATAAGCTATTATCTAATGACGTACAACGTTATATAGTATTACCTTATAACGTATAACGTTATCTAGTATTACCTTATAACGTACAACGTTATATAGTATTACCTTATAACGTATAACGTTATCTAGTATTACCTTATAACGTACAACGTCATATAGTAATAGCTTCTGTCGTATAACGTTATATAGTATTACTAAATAACGTAGAAAGTTATACAGTATTACCTTATAACGTATAACGTTATCTACCATTACCTTATAACGTACAACGTTATATAGTATTACCTTTTAACATATAACGTTATATAGTATTACCTTATAACGTATAACGTTATATTAGATTACCTTATAACGTATAAAGTTATGTAGTACTACCTTATAAGGTATAACGCTATGTAGTAATATCTTCATACGTATAACATTAAATAGTATTACCTTATAAGGTATAACGTTATATAGTAATGCCTTCTAACGTATAACGTTATAAGCAAAAACGTAATAACGGACAACGTTATATAGTATTACCTTATAACGTATAACGTTATATAGTATTAACTTATAACGTATAACGTTATATTAGATTACCTTATAACGTATAAAGTTATGTAGCACTTCCTTATAAGGTATAACGCTATGTAGTAATAGCTTCCTACCTATAACGTTAAATAGTATTACCTTATAAGGTATAACGTCATATACTAATAGCTTCTTACGTATAACGTTATAAGCTATTATCGAATAACGTATAACGCTATATAGTATTACCTTCTAACGTATGATGTTATATAGTATTACTTAATAACGTACAACGTTATATAGTACTACCTTATAACGTATAACGTCATATAGTAATAGCTCCTAACGTATAACGTTGTGTACTATTACGTTACAACGTATAACGTCATATAGCACTAGCTTCCTACCTATAACGTTATATAGCAATACCTCCTGTGATATAATGTTGTATAATTTTAACTTACAACCTACAACGATATATATTAGTACCTTGTATCTTATAACGTTATATAGTGTTACCTTACAACGTGTAACGTCATATACTAGTAGCTTCTAACGTATAACGTTATATAGTATAACCTTATAACGTATAACGTCATATAGTAATAGCTTCTGACGTATAATGTTATATAGTATTACCTTATATCGTGTAACGTTATATTTGATTACCTTATAACGAATAAAGTTATGTAGTACTACGTTATAAGGTATAACGCCATGTAGCAATAGCTTCCTACGTATAACGTTAAATGGTATCACCTTCTAAGGTATAACGTTATATAGTAATAGCTTCTGACGTATAACATTATATAGTACTACCTTATAAGGTATAACGTCACATAGCAATAGCTTCTAACGTATAACGCTATATAGTATTACCTTATAAGGTATAACGTCATATAGTAATAGCTTCTAACGTATAACGTTATGTACCATTACCTTACAACGTATAACGTCATATAGTCTTACCTTATAAGGTATAACGTCACATAGTAATAGCTTCTAACGTATAACGCTATATAGTATTACCTTATAAGGTATAACGTCATAGAGTAATAGCTTCTAACGTATAACGTCATATAGTAATAGCTTCCAACGTATAAAGTTACATAGTAATAGCTTCTAACGTATAACGTTATGTACCATTACCTTACAACGTATAACGTCACATAGTAATAGCTTCCAACGTTTAACGTGACATAGTAATACCTCCTATAGTATAACGTTGTATAATATTAACTTATAATGTACAACGTTATATATTATTACCTTATAACGTATAACGTTATGTACTATTACCTTACAACGTATAACGTCATATAGTAATAGCTTCCAACGTATAAGGTTACATAGTAATAGCTTCTAACGTATAACGCTATATAGTATTACCTTATAAGGTATAACGTCATATAGAAATAGCTTCTAACGTATAACCTTATGTACCATTACCTTACAACGTATAACGTCATATAGTAATAGCTTCCAACGTTTAACGTTACATAGTAATACCTCCTATGGTATAACGTTGTATAATATTAACTTATAATGTACAACGTTATATATTATTACCTTATAACGTATAACGTTATGTACTATTACCTTACAACGTATAACGTCATATAGTAATAGCTTCCAACGTATAAGGTTACATAGTAATAGCTTCTAACGTATAACGTTATATAGTATTACCTCATAAGGTATAACGTCATATAGTAATAGCTTCTAACGTATAACGTTATAAGCTATTACCTAATAAGATATAACGTTATACAGTGTTATCTTATAACGTATAACGTCATATAGTAGTAGCTTCCGACGTATAATGTTATATAGTATTACATTATAACTTATAACGTTATATAGTATTACTAAATAATGTACAAAGTTATATAGTATTACCTTATAACGTATAACGTTATCTACTATTACCTTATAACGTACAACGTTGTATAGTATTACCTTTTAACGTATAACGTTATATAGTATTACCTTATAACGTATAACGTTATATTTGATTACCTTATAACGAATAAAGTTATGTAGTACTACCTTATAAGGTATAACGCCATGCAGTAATAGCTTCCTACGTATAACGTTAAATAGTATTACCTTATAAGGTATAACGTTATATAGTAATACCTTCTAACGTATAACGTTATAAGCTATTACCTAATATCGTGCAACGTTATATATTATTACCTTATAACGTATAACGTTATCTTGTATTACCTTATAACGTAGAACGTTATATAGTATTACCTTATAACGTATGACGTTATGTACTATTACCTTATAACGTATAACGTCATATAGTAATAGCTTCTGACGTATAATGTTATATAGTATTACCTTATATCGTGTAACGTTATATTTGATTACCTTATAACGAATAAAGTTATGTAGTACTACATTATAAGGTATAACGCCATGTAGTAATAGCTTCCTACGTATAACGTTAAATAGTATTACCTTCTAAGGTATAACGTTATATAGTAATAGCTTCTGACGTATAACATTATAAGCTAATACCTAATAACGTACAACGTTATATAGTATTACTTGATAACGTATAACGTTATATAGTATTACCTTATAACGTATAACGTCATATAGTAATAGCTTCATACGTTTAACGTTATATAGTATTACCTTGCAATGTATAACGTCATATAGTAATAGCTTCTTACGTATAACGTTATAAGCTATTATCGAATAACGTATAACGCTATATAGTATTACCTTCTAACGTATGATGTTATATAGTATTACTTAATAACGTACAACGTTATATAGTATTACCTTATAACGTATAACGTCATATAGTAATAGCTAATAACGTATAAAGTTATACAGAATTACCTTACAACGTGTAACGTCATATGGTAATAGCTTCTAACGTATAACGTTATGTACTATTACCTTACAACGTATAACGTCATATAGTAATAGCTTCCAACGTATAAGGTTACATAGTAATAGCTTCTAACGCATAACGTTATATAGTATTACCTTATAAGGTATAACGTCATATAGTAATAACGTCTAACGTGTAACGTTATATAGTATTACCTTATAAGGTATAACGTCATATAGTAATAGCTTCTAAAGTATAACGTTATGTACTATTACCTTACAACGTATAACGTCATATAGTAAGAGCTTCCAACGTATCAGGTTACATAGTAATAGCTTCTAACGTATAACGTTATATAGTATTACCTTATAAGGTATAACGTCATATAGTAATAGCTTCTAACGTATAACGTTATGTACCATTACCTTACAACGTATAACGTCATATAGTATTACCTTATAAGGTATAACGTCATATAGTAATAGCTTCTAACGTATAACGTTATAAGCTATTACCTAATAAGGTATAACGTTATACAGTGTTACCTTATAACGTATAACGTCATATAGTAATAGCTTCTGACGTATAATGTTATATAGTATTACATTATAACTTATAACGTTATATAGTATTACTAAATAATGTACAAAGTTATATAGTATTACCTTATAACGTATAACGTTATCTACTATTACCTTATAACGTACAACGTTGTATAGTATTACCTTATAACGTATAACGTTATATAGTATTACCTTATAACGTATAACGCTATATTAGATTACCTTATATCGTATAAAGTTATGTAGCACTACCTTATAAGGTATAACGCTATGTAGTAATAGCTTCCTACCTATTACGTTAAATAGTATTACCTTATAAGGTATAACGTAATATAGTCATAGCTGCTAACGTATAACGTTATGTACTATTACCTTACAACGTATAACGTCTTATAGTAATAGCTTCAAACGTTTAAAGATATATAGTATTACCTTATAAGGTATAACGTCATATACTAATAGCTTCTTACGTATAACGTTATAAGCTATTATCGAATAACGTATAACGCTATATAGTATTACCTTCTAACGTATGATGTTATATAGTATTACTTAATAACGTACAACGTTATATAGTATTACCTTATAACGTATAACGTCATATAGTAATAGCTAATAACGTATAAAGTTATACAGAATTACCTTACAACGTGTAACGTTATATAGTATTACCTAATAACGTACAACCTTATAAAATATTAACTTATAACGTATATCGTCGTATAGTACTAGCTTCCTACCTATAACGTTATATAGCAATACCTCCTATGATATAATGTTGTATAATTCTAACTTACAACCTACAACGATATATATTAGTACCTTGTATCTTATAACGTTATATAGTATTACCTTACAACGTGTAACGTCATATACTAGTAGCTTCTAACGTATAACGTTATATAGAATTACCTTATAACGTCATATAGTAATAGCTTCTAACGTATAACGTTATATAGTATTACCTTATAACGTATAACGTCAAATAGTAATAGGTTCTAACGTATAACGTTATGTAGTATTACCTTATAAGGTATAACGTCATATAGTAATAGCTTCTAACGCATAACGTTATATATTATTTCCTTATAAGGTATAACGTCATATAGTAATAGCTTCTAACGTATAACGTTAGGTACTATTACCTTACAATGTATAACGTCATATAGTAATAGCTCCCAACGTATAACGTTACATAGTACTAGCCTCTAACGTATAACGTTATATAGTATTACCTTATAAGGTATAACGTCATATAGTAATAGCTTCTTACGTATAACGTTATAAGCTATTATCGAATAACGTATAACGCTATATAGTATTACCTTCTAACGTATGATGTTATATAGTATTACTTAATAACGTATAACGTTATCTACTATTACCTTATAACGTACAACGTTATATAGTATTACCTTTTAACGTATAACGCTATATAGTATTACCTTATAACGTATAACGTTATATTTGATTACCTTATAACGTATAAAGTTATGTAGTGTTACCTTATAAGGTATAACGCCATGTAGTAATAGCTTCCTACGTATAACGTTAAATAGTATTACCTTATAAGGTATAACGTTATATAGCAATACCTTCTAACATATAACGTTATAAGCTAATACCTAATAACGTACAACGTTATATAGTATTACCTCATAACGTATAACGTTATATAGTATTACCTTATAAGGTATAACGTCATATTGTAATAGCTTCTTACGTATAACGTTATAAGCTATTACCTAATATCGTGCAACGTTATATAGTATTACCTTCTAACGTATGATGTTATATAGTATTACTTAATAACGTACAACGTTATATAGTATTACCTTATAACGTACAACGTCATATAGTAATAGCTAATAACGTATAAAGATATACAGAATTACCTTACAACGTGTAACGTTATATAGTATTACCTAATAACGTACAACCTTATAAAATATTAACTTATAACATATATCGTCGTATAGTACTAGCTTCCTACCTATAACGTTATATAGCAATACCTCCTATGATATAATGTTGTATAATTCTAACTTACAACCTACAACGATATATATTAGTACCTTGTATCTTATAACGTTATATAGTATTACCTTACAACGTGTAACGTCATATACTAGTAGCTTCTAACGTATAACGTTATATAGAATTACCTTATAACGTATAACGTCATATAGTAATAGCTTCTAACGTATAACGTTATATAGTATTACCTTATAACGTATAACGTCATATAGTAATAGGTTCTAACGTATAACGTTATATAGTATTACCTTATAAGGTATAACGTCATATAGTAATAGCTTCTAACGCATAACGTTATATATTATTTCCTTATAAGGTATAACGTCATATAGTAATAGCTTCTAACGTATAACGTTAGGTACTATTACCTTACAATGTATAACGTCATATAGTAATAGCTCCCAACGTATAACGTTACATAGTACTAGCCTCTAACGTATAACGTTATATAGTATTACCTTATAAGGTATAACGTCATATAGTAATAGCTTCTAACGTATAACGTTATAAGCTATTACCTAATAAGGTATAACGTTATACAGTGTTACCTTATAACGTATAACGTCATATAGTAGTAGCTTCTGACGTATAATGTTATATAGTATTACATTATAACTTATAACGTTATATAGTATTACTAAATAATGTACAAAGTTATATAGTATTACCTTATAACGTATAACGTTATCTAGTAGTCCCTTATAACGTATAACGTTATATTTGATTACCTTATAACATGTAAAGTTATGTAGTACTACCTTATAAGGTATAACGCCATGTAGTAATAGCTTCCTACGTATAACGTTAAATAGTATTACCTTATCAGGTATAACGTCATATAGTCATAGCTTCTAACGTATAACGTTATGTAGTATTACCTTATAAGGTATAACGTCATATAGTAATAGCTTCTAACGCATAACGTTATATATTATTTCCTTATAAGGTATAACGTCATATAGTAATAGCTTCTAACGTATAACGTTAGGTACTATTACCTTACAATGTATAACGTCATATAGTAATAGCTCCCAACGTATAACGTTACATAGTACTAGCCTCTAACGTATAACGTTATATAGTATTACCTTATAAGGTATAACGTCATATAGTAATAGCTTCTTACGTATAACGTTATAAGCTATTATCGAATAACGTATAACGCTATATAGTATTACCTTCTAACGTATGATGTTATATAGTATTACTTAATAACGTATAACGTTATATTTGATTACCTTATAACGTATAACGTTATCTACTATTACCTTATAACGTATAACGTTATCTACTATTACCTTATAACGTACAACGTTATATAGTATTACCTTTTAACGTATAACGCTATATAGTATTACCTTATAACGTATAACGTTATATTTGATTACCTTATAACGTATAAAGTTATGTAGTGTTACCTTATAAGGTATAACGCCATGTAGTAATAGCTTCCTACGTATAACGTTAAATAGTATTACCTTATAAGGTATAACGTTATATAGTAATACCTTCTAACGTATAACGTTATAAGCTAATACCTAATAACGTACAACGTTATATAGTATTACCTCATAACGTATAACGTTATATAGTATTACCTTATAAGGTATAACGTCATATTGTAATAGCTTCTTACGTATAACGTTATAAGCTATTACCTAATATCGTGCAACGTTATATAGTATTACCTTCTAACGTATGATGTTATATAGTATTACTTAATAACGTACAACGTTATATAGTATTACCTTATAACGTACAACGTCATATAGTAATAGCTAATAACGTATAAAGTTATACAGAATTACCTTACAACGTGTAACGTTATATAGTATTACCTAATAACGTACAACCTTATAAAATATTAACTTATAACATATATCGTCGTATAGTACTAGCTTCCTACCTATAACGTTATATAGCAATACCTCCTATGATATAATGTTGTATAATTCTAACTTACAACCTACAACGATATATATTAGTACCTTGTATCTTATAACGTTATATAGTATTACCTTACAACGTGTAACGTCATATACTAGTAGCTTCTAACGTATAACGTTATATAGAATTACCTTATAACGTATAACGTCATATAGTAATAGCTTCTAACGTATAACGTTATATAGTATTACCTTATAACGTATAACGTCATATAGTAATAGGTTCTAACGTATAACGTTATATAGTATTACCTTATAAGGTATAACGTCATATAGTAATAGCTTCTAACGCATAACGTTATATATTATTTCCTTATAAGGTATAACGTCATATAGTAATAGCTTCTAACGTATAACGTTAGGTACTATTACCTTACAATGTATAACGTCATATAGTAATAGCTCCCAACGTATAACGTTACATAGTACTAGCCTCTAACGTATAACGTTATATAGTATTACCTTATAAGGTATAACGTCATATAGTAATAGCTTCTAACGTATAACGTTATAAGCTATTACCTAATAAGGTATAACGTTATACAGTGTTACCTTATAACGTATAACGTCATATAGTAGTAGCTTCTGACGTATAATGTTATATAGTATTACATTATAACTTATAACGTTATATAGTATTACTAAATAATGTACAAAGTTATATAGTATTACCTTATAACGTATAACGTTATCTAGTAGTCCCTTATAACGTATAACGTTATATTTGATTACCTTATAACATGTAAAGTTATGTAGTACTACCTTATAAGGTATAACGCCATGTAGTAATAGCTTCCTACGTATAACGTTAAATAGTATTACCTTATCAGGTATAACGTCATATAGTCATAGCTTCTAACGTATAACGTTATGTACTATTACCTTACAACGTATAACGTCATATAGTAATAGCTTCCTACTTATAACGTTACATAGTAATACCTCCTATGGTATAACGTTACATAGTAGTACCTCCTATGGTATAACGTTGTATAATATTAACATATAACGTACAACGTTATATATTATTACCTTATAACGAATAATGTTATGTAGTATTTCCTTATAACGTATAACGTTATGTACTATTACCTTATAACGTATAACGCCATATAGTAATAGCTTCTGACGTATAACCTTAAATAGTATTACCTTATAAGGTATAACGTTATATAGTAATATCTTCTAACGTATAACGTTATAAGCTAATACCTAATAACGTACAACGTTATATAGTACTACCTTATAACGTATAACGTTATATAGTATTACCTTATAAGGTATAACGTCATATAGTAATAGCTTCTTACGTATAACGTTATAAGCTATTATCGAATAACGTATAACGCTATATACTATTACCTTCTAACGTATGATGTTATATAGTATTACTTAATAACGTACAACGTTATATAGTAATAGCTTCCAACGTATAAAGTTACATAGTAATAGCTTCTAACGTATAACGTTATATAGTATTACCTTATAAGGTATAACGTCATATAGTAATAGCTTCCAACGAATAACGTTACAAAGTACTAGCCTCTAACGTATAACGTTATATAGTATTACCTTATAAGGTATAACGTCATATAGTAATAGCTTCTAACGTATAACGTAATATAGTATTACCTTATAAGGTATAACGTCATATAGTAATAGCTTCTAACGTATAACGAAATATAGTATTACCTTATAACGTATAACGTCATATAGTAATAGTTTCTAACGTATAACGTTATATAGTATTACCTTATAAGGTATAACGTCATATAGTAATAGCTTCTAACGCATAACGTTATATAGTATTTCCTTATAAGGTAATACGTCATGTAGTAATGGTTTATAACGTATAACGTTATAAGCAATTACCTAATAACGTACAACGTTATATAGTACTACCTTATAACGTATAACGTTATATAGTATTACCTTATAAGGTATAACGTCATATAGTAATAGCTTCTTACGTATAACGTTATAAGCTATTATCGAATAACGTATAACGCTATATACTATTACCTTCTAACGTATGATGCTATATAGTATTACTTAATAACGTACAACGTTATATAGTAATAGCTTCCAACGTATAAAGTTACATAGTAATAGCTTCTAACGTATAACGTTATATAGTATTACCTTATGAATATAACGTCATATAGTAATAGCTTATAACGTATAACGATATGTACTATTACCTTACAACGTATAACGTCATATAGTAATAGCTTCCAACGTATAACGTTATATAGTAATAGCTTCCAACGTATAAAGTTACATAGTAATAGCTTCTAACGTATAGCGTTATATAGTATTACCTTATAAGGTATAACGTCATATAGTAATAGCTTCTAACGTATAACGTTATGTGCCATTACCTTACAACGTATAACGTCATATAGTCTTACCTTATAAGGTATAACGTCATACAGTAATAGCTTCTAAAGTATAACGTTATGTACTATTACCTTACAACGTATAACGTCATATAGTAATATCTTCCAACGTATAACGTTATATAGTATTACCTTATGAATATAACGTCATATAGTAATAGCTTCTAACGTATAACGTTAGGTACTATTACCTTACAATGTATAACGTCATATAGTAATAGCTCCCAACGTATAACGTTACATAGTACTAGCCTCTAACGTATAACGTTATATAGTATTACCTTATAAGGTATAACGTCATATAGTAATAGCTTCTAACGTATAACGTTATAAGCTATTACCTAATAAGGTATAACGTTATACAGTGTTACCTTATAACGTATAACGTCATATAGTAGTAGCTTCTGACGTATAATGTTATATAGTATTACATTATAACTTATAACGTTATATAGTATTACTAAATAATGTACAAAGTTATATAGTATTACCTTATAACGTATAACGTTATCTAGTAGTCCCTTATAACGTATAACGTTATATTTGATTACCTTATAACATGTAAAGTTATGTAGTACTACCTTATAAGGTATAACGCCATGTAGTAATAGCTTCCTACGTATAACGTTAAATAGTATTACCTTATCAGGTATAACGTCATATAGTCATAGCTTCTAACGTATAACGTTATGTAGTATTACCTTATAAGGTATAACGTCATATAGTAATAGCTTCTAACGCATAACGTTATATATTATTTCCTTATAAGGTATAACGTCATATAGTAATAGCTTCTAACGTATAACGTTAGGTACTATTACCTTACAATGTATAACGTCATATAGTAATAGCTCCCAACGTATAACGTTACATAGTACTAGCCTCTAACGTATAACGTTATATAGTATTACCTTATAAGGTATAACGTCATATAGTAATAGCTTCTTACGTATAACGTTATAAGCTATTATCGAATAACGTATAACGCTATATAGTATTACCTTCTAACGTATGATGTTATATAGTATTACTTAATAACGTATAACGTTATATTTGATTACCTTATAACGTATAACGTTATCTACTATTACCTTATAACGTATAACGTTATCTACTATTACCTTATAACGTACAACGTTATATAGTATTACCTTTTAACGTATAACGCTATATAGTATTACCTTATAACGTATAACGTTATATTTGATTACCTTATAACGTATAAAGTTATGTAGTGTTACCTTATAAGGTATAACGCCATGTAGTAATAGCTTCCTACGTATAACGTTAAATAGTATTACCTTATAAGGTATAACGTTATATAGTAATACCTTCTAACGTATAACGTTATAAGCTAATACCTAATAACGTACAACGTTATATAGTATTACCTCATAACGTATAACGTTATATAGTATTACCTTATAAGGTATAACGTCATATTGTAATAGCTTCTTACGTATAACGTTATAAGCTATTACCTAATATCGTGCAACGTTATATAGTATTACCTTCTAACGTATGATGTTATATAGTATTACTTAATAACGTACAACGTTATATAGTATTACCTTATAACGTACAACGTCATATAGTAATAGCTAATAACGTATAAAGTTATACAGAATTACCTTACAACGTGTAACGTTATATAGTATTACCTAATAACGTACAACCTTATAAAATATTAACTTATAACATATATCGTCGTATAGTACTAGCTTCCTACCTATAACGTTATATAGCAATACCTCCTATGATATAATGTTGTATAATTCTAACTTACAACCTACAACGATATATATTAGTACCTTGTATCTTATAACGTTATATAGTATTACCTTACAACGTGTAACGTCATATACTAGTAGCTTCTAACGTATAACGTTATATAGAATTACCTTATAACGTATAACGTCATATAGTAATAGCTTCTAACGTATAACGTTATATAGTATTACCTTATAACGTATAACGTCATATAGTAATAGGTTCTAACGTATAACGTTATATAGTATTACCTTATAAGGTATAACGTCATATAGTAATAGCTTCTAACGCATAACGTTATATATTATTTCCTTATAAGGTATAACGTCATATAGTAATAGCTTCTAACGTATAACGTTAGGTACTATTACCTTACAATGTATAACGTCATATAGTAATAGCTCCCAACGTATAACGTTACATAGTACTAGCCTCTAACTTATAACGTTATATAGTATTACCTTATAAGGTATAACGTCATATAGTAATAGCTTCTAACGTATAACGTTATAAGCTATTACCTAATAAGGTATAACGTTATACAGTGTTACCTTATAACGTATAACGTCATATAGTAGTAGCTTCTGACGTATAATGTTATATAGTATTACATTATAACTTATAACGTTATATAGTATTACTAAATAATGTACAAAGTTATATAGTATTACCTTATAACGTATAACGTTATCTAGTAGTCCCTTATAACGTATAACGTTATATTTGATTACCTTATAACATGTAAAGTTATGTAGTACTACCTTATAAGGTATAACGCCATGTAGTAATAGCTTCCTACGTATAACGTTAAATAGTATTACCTTATCAGGTATAACGTCATATAGTCATAGCTTCTAACGTATAACGTTATGTACTATTACCTTACAACGTATAACGTCATATAGTAATAGCTTCCTACTTATAACGTTACATAGTAATACCTCCTATGGTATAACGTTACATAGTAGTACCTCCTATGGTATAACGTTGTATAATATTAACATATAACGTACAACGTTATATATTATTACCTTATAACGAATAATGTTATGTAGTATTACCTTATAACGTATAACGTTATGTACTATTACCTTATAACGTATAACGCCATATAGTAATAGCTTCTGACGTATAACCTTAAATAGTATTACCTTATAAGGTATAACGTTATATAGTAATATCTTCTAACGTATAACGTTATAAGCTAATACCTAATAACGTACAACGTTATATAGTACTACCTTATAACGTATAACGTTATATAGTATTACCTTATAAGGTATAACGTCATATAGTAATAGCTTCTTACGTATAACGTTATAAGCTATTATCGAATAACGTATAACGCTATATACTATTACCTTCTAACGTATGATGTTATATAGTATTACTTAATAACGTACAACGTTATATAGTAATAGCTTCCAACGTATAAAGTTACATAGTAATAGCTTCTAACGTAAAACGTTATATAGTATTACCTTATAAGGTATAACGTCATATAGTAATAGCTTCCAACGAATAACGTTACAAAGTACTAGCCTCTAACGTATAACGTTATATAGTATTACCTTATAAGGTATAACGTCATATAGTAATAGCTTCTAACGTATAACGTAATATAGTATTACCTTATAAGGTATAACGTCATATAGTAATAGCTTCTAACGTATAACGAAATATAGTATTACCTTATAACGTATAACGTCATATAGTAATAGTTTCTAACGTATAACGTTATATAGTATTACCTTATAAGGTATAACGTCATATAGTAATAGCTTCTAACGCATAACGTTATATAGTATTACCTTATAAGGTAATACGTCATGTAGTAATGGTTTATAACGTATAACGTTATAAGCAATTACCTAATAACGTACAACGTTATATAGTACTACCTTATAACGTATAACGTTATATAGTATTACCTTATAAGGTATAACGTCATATAGTAATAGCTTCTTACGTATAACGTTATAAGCTATTATCGAATAACGTATAACGCTATATACTATTACCTTCTAACGTATGATGTTATATAGTATTACTTAATAACGTACAACGTTATATAGTAATAGCTTCCAACGTATAAAGTTACATAGTAATAGCTTCTAACGTATAACGTTATATAGTATTACCTTATGAATATAACGTCATATAGTAATAGCTTATAACGTATAACGATATGTACTATTACCTTACAACGTATAACGTCATATAGTAATAGCTTCCAACGTATAACGTTATATAGTAATAGCTTCCAACGTATAAAGTTACATAGTAATAGCTTCTAACGTATAGCGTTATATAGTATTACCTTATAAGGTATAACGTCATATAGTAATAGCTTCTAACGTATAACGTTATGTGCCATTACCTTACAACGTATAACGTCATATAGTCTTACCTTATAAGGTATAACGTCATATAGTAATAGCTTCTAAAGTATAACGTTATGTACTATTACCTTACAACGTATAACGTCATATAGTAATATCTTCCAACGTATAACGTTATATAGTATTACCTTTCAACGTATAACGTTATATAGTATTACCTTTTAACGTATAACGTTATATAGTATTACCTTTTAACGTATAACGTTATATAGTATTACCTTATAACGTATAACGTCAAAGAATAATCGCTTCTAACGTGTAACGTTATATAGTATTACCTTATGAGGTATAACGTCATATAGTAGTAGCTTCTAACGTATAACGTTATATAGTATTACCTTATAACGTATAACGTCATATAGTAATAGCTTCTAACGTATAACGTTATATAGTATTACCTTATAAGGTATAACGTCATATAGTAATAGCTTCTAACGCATAACGTTATATAGTATTACCTTATAAGGTATAACGTCATATAGTAAAAGCTTCTGAAGTATAACGTTATATAGTATTACCTTATAAGGTATAACGTCATATAGTAATAGCTTCTAACGTATAACGTTATGTGCCATTACCTTACAACGTATAACGTCATATAGCCTTACCTTATAAGGTATAACGTCATATAGTAATAGCTTCTAACGTATAACGTTATGTACTATTACCTTACAACGTATAACGTCATATAGTAATAGCTTCTAACGTATAACGTTATATGGTATTACCTTTTAACGTATAACGTTATATAGTATTACCTTATAACCTATAACGTTATATTTGATTACCTTATAACATGTAAAGTTATGTAGTACTACCTTATAAGTTATAACGCCATGTAGTAATAGCTTCCTACGTATAACGTTAAATAGAATTACCTTATCAGGTATAACGTTATATAGTAATAGCTTCTATCGTATAACGTTATATAGTATTACCTTATAAGGTATAACGTCACATAGCAATAGCTTCGAACGTATAACGCTATATAGTATTACCTTATAAGGTATAACGTCATATAGTAACAGCTTCTAACGTATAACGTTATGTACCATTACCTTACAACGTATAACGTCGTATAGTCTTACCTTATAAGGTATAACGTCATATAGTAATAGCTTCTAACGTATAACGTTACAAAGTACTATCCTCTAACGTATAACGTTATATAGTATTACCTTTTAACGTATAACGTTATATAGTATTACCTTTTAACGTATAACGTTATATAGTATTACCTTTTAACGTATAACGTTATATAGTATTACCTTATAACTTATAACGTTATACAGTATTACTAAATAACGTACAAAGTTATATAGTATTACCTTATAACGTATAACGTTATCTACTATTACCTTATAACGTACAACGTTGTATAGTACTACCTTTTAACGTATAATGTTATGTAGTATTACCTTATAACGTATAACGTTATGTACTATTACCTTACAACGTATAACGTCATATAGTAATAGCTTCTGACGCATAACGTGATATAGTATTACCTTATAACATATAACGTCATATGATAATAGCTTCTAACGTATAACGTTATATAGTATTACCTGACAAGGTATAACGTCATATAGTAATAGCTTCTAACGTATAACGTTATATAGTACTACCTTATAAGGTATAACGTAATATAGTTATAGCTTCTAACGTATAACGTTATGTACTATTACCTTACAACGTATAACGTCATATAGTAATAGCTTCTAACGTATAACGTTATATAGTATTATCTTTTAACGTATAACGTTATATAGTATTACCTTATAACGTATAACGTTATATTTGATTACCTTACAACATGTAAAGTTATGTAGTACTACCTTATAAGGTATAACGCCATGTAGTAATAGCTTCCTACGTATAACGTTAAATAGTATTACCTTATCAGGTATAACGTTATATAGTAATACCTTCTAACGTATAACGTTATAAGCTATTATCTAATGACGTACAACGTTATATAGTATTACCTTATAACGTATAACGTTATATAGTATTACCTTATAACGTATAACGTTATATTAGATTACCTTATAACGTATAAAGTTATGTAGTACTACCTTATAAGGTATAACGCTATGTAGTAATATCTTCCTACGTATAACATTAAATAGTATTACCTTATAAGGTATAACGTTATATAGTAATACCTTCTAACGTATAACGTTATAAGCAAAAACGTAATAACGGACAACGTTATATAGTATTACCTTATAACGTATAACGTTATATAGTATTAACTTATAACGTATAACGTTATATTAGATTACCTTATAACGTATAAAGTTATGTAGCACTTCCTTATAAGGTATAACGCTATGTAGTAATAGCTTCCTACCTATAACGTTAAATAGTATTACCTTATAAGGTATAACGTCATATACTAATAGCTTCTTACGTATAACGTTATAAGCTATTATCGAATAACGTATAACGCTATATAGTATTACCTTCTAACGTATGATGTTATATAGTATTACTTAATAACGTACAACGTTATATAGTACTACCTTATAACGTATAACGTCATATAGTAATAGCTCCTAACGTATAACGTTGTGTACTATTACGTTACAACGTATAACGTCATATAGCACTAGCTTCCTACCTATAACGTTATATAGCAATACCTCCTGTGATATAATGTTGTATAATTTTAACTTACAACCTACAACGATATATATTAGTACCTTGTATCTTATAACGTTATATAGTGTTACCTTACAACGTGTAACGTCATATACTAGTAGCTTCTAACGTATAACGTTATATAGTATAACCTTATAACGTATAACGTCATATAGTAATAGCTTCTGACGTATAATGTTATATAGTATTACCTTATATCGTGTAACGTTATATTTGATTACCTTATAACGAATAAAGTTATGTAGTACTACGTTATAAGGTATAACGCCATGTAGCAATAGCTTCCTACGTATAACGTTAAATAGTATCACCTTCTAAGGTATAACGTTATATAGTAATAGCTTCTGACGTATAACATTATATAGTACTAGCTTATAAGGTATAACGTCACATAGCAATAGCTTCTAACGTATAACGCTATATAGTATTACCTTATAAGGTATAACGTCATATAGTAATAGCTTCTAACGTATAACGTTATGTACCATTACCTTACAACGTATAACGTCACATAGTAATAGCTTCCAACGTTTAACGTGACATAGTAATACCTCCTATAGTATAACGTTGTATAATATTAACTTATAATGTACAACGTTATATATTATTACCTTATAACGTATAACGTTATGTACTATTACCTTACAACGTATAACGTCATATAGTAATAGCTTCCAACGTATAAGGTTACATAGTAATAGCTTCTAACGTATAACGCTATATAGTATTACCTTATAAGGTATAACGTCATATAGAAATAGCTTCTAACGTATAACCTTATGTACCATTACCTTACAACGTATAACGTCATATAGTAATAGCTTCCAACGTTTAACGTTACATAGTAATACCTCCTATGGTATAACGTTGTATAATATTAACTTATAATGTACAACGTTATATATTATTACCTTATAACGTATAACGTTATGTACTATTACCTTACAACGTATAACGTCATATAGTAATAGCTTCCAACGTATAAGGTTACATAGTAATAGCTTCTAACGTATAACGTTATATAGTATTACCTCATAAGGTATAACGTCATATAGTAATAGCTTCTAACGTATAACGTTATAAGCTATTACCTAATAAGATATAACGTTATACAGTGTTATCTTATAACGTATAACGTCATATAGTAGTAGCTTCCGACGTATAATGTTATATAGTATTACATTATAACTTATAACGTTATATAGTATTACTAAATAATGTACAAAGTTATATAGTATTACCTTATAACGTATAACGTTATCTACTATTACCTTATAACGTACAACGTTGTATAGTATTACCTTTTAACGTATAACGTTATATAGTATTACCTTATAACGTATAACGTTATATTTGATTACCTTATAACGAATAAAGTTATGTAGTACTACCTTATAAGGTATAACGCCATGCAGTAATAGCTTCCTACGTATAACGTTAAATAGTATTACCTTATAAGGTATAACGTTATATAGTAATACCTTCTAACGTATAACGTTATAAGCTATTACCTAATATCGTGCAACGTTATATATTATTACCTTATAACGTATAACGTTATCTTGTATTACCTTATAACGTAGAACGTTATATAGTATTACCTTATAACGTATGACGTTATGTACTATTACCTTATAACGTATAACGTCATATAGTAATAGCTTCTGACGTATAATGTTATATAGTATTACCTTATATCGTGTAACGTTATATTTGATTACCTTATAACGAATAAAGTTATGTAGTACTACATTATAAGGTATAACGCCATGTAGTAATAGCTTCCTACGTATAACGTTAAATAGTATTACCTTCTAAGGTATAACGTTATATAGTAATAGCTTCTGACGTATAACATTATAAGCTAATACCTAATAACGTACAACGTTATATAGTATTACTTGATAACGTATAACGTTATATAGTATTACCTTATACGGTATAACGTCATATAGTAATAGCTTCTAACGCATAACGTTATATAGTATTACCTTATAAGTTATAACGTCATATAGTAATAGCTTCTAACGTATAACGTTATGTAGTATTACCTTATAACGTATAACGTCATATAGTAATAGCTTCAAACGTTTAACGTTATATAGTATTACCTTATAATGTATAACGTCATATAGTAATATCTTCTTACGTATAACGTTATAAGCTATTATCGAATAACGTATAACGCTATATAGTATTACCTTCTAACGTATGATGTTATATAGTATTACTTAATAACGTACAACGTTATATAGTATTACCCTATAACGTATAACGTCATATAGTAATAGGTTCTAACGTATAACGTTATATAGTATTACCTTATAAGGTATAACATCATATAGTAATAGCTTCTAACGCATAACGTTATATATTATTTCCTTATAAGGTATAACGTCATATAGTAATAGCTTCTAACGTATAACGTTAGGTACTATTACCTTACAATGTATAACGTCATATAGTAATAGCTCCCAACGTATAACGTTACATAGTACTAGCCTCTAACGTATAACGTTATATAGTATTACCTTATAAGGTATAACGTCACATAGCAATAGCTTCGAACGTATAACGCTATATAGTATTACCTTATAAGGTATAACGTCATATAGTAATAGCTTCTAACGTATAACGTTATGTACCATTACCTTACAACGTATAACGTCATATAGTCTTACCTTATAAGGTATAACGTCACATAGTAATATCTTCTAACGTATAACGCTCTATAGTATTACCTTATAAGGTATAACGTCATAGAGTAATAGCTTCTAACGTATAACGTCATATAGTAATAGCTTCCAACGAATAAAGTTACATAGTAATAGCTTCTAACGTATAACGTTATATAGTATTACCTTATCAGGTATAAGATTATATAGTAATTGCTTCTATCGTATAACGTTATATAGTATTACCTTATAAGGTATAACGTCATATAGTCATAGCTTCTAACGTATAACGTTATGTACTATTACCTTACAACGTATAACGTCATATAGTAATAGCTTCCTACTTATAACGTTACATAGTAATACCTCCTATGGTATAACGTTACATAGTAGTACCTCCTATGGTATAACGTTGTATAATATTAACATATAAATACAACGTTATAAATTATTACCTTATAACGAATAATGTTATGTAGTCTTACCTTATAACGTATAACGTTATGTACTATTACCTTATAACGTATAACGCCATATAGTATTACCTTATAACGTATAACGTTATATTTGATTACCTTATAACGTATAAAGTTATGTAGTGTTACCTTATAAGGTATAACGCCATGTAGTAATAGCTTCCTACGTATAACGTTAAATATTATTACCTTATAAGGTATAACGTTATATAGTAATACCTTCTTACGTATAACGTTATAAGCTAATACCTAATAACGTACAACGTTATATAGTATTACCTTATAACGTATAACGTTATATAGTATTACCTTATAAGGTATAACGTCATATAGTAATAGCTTCTTACCTATAACGTTATAAGCTATTATCGAATAACGTATAACGCTATATAGTATTACCTTCTAACGTATGATGTTATATAGTATTACTTAATAACGTACAACGTTATATAGTATTACCTTATAACGTATAACGTCGTATAGTAATAGCTAATAGCGTATAACGTTATATAGTATTACCTTATAAGGTATAACGTCATATAGTAATAGCTTCTAACGTATAACGAAATATAGTATTACCTTATAACGTATAACGTTATATAGTATTACCTTATAAGGTATAACGTCATATAGTAATAGCTTCTAACGTATAACGTTATGTACCATTACCTTACAACGTATAACGTCATATAGTCTTACCTTATAAGGTATAACGTCATATAGTAATAGCTTCTAACGTATAACGCTATATAGTATTACCTTATAACGTATAACGTTATATAGTATTACCTTTTAACGTATAAAGTTATATAGTATTACCTTATAACGTATAACGTTATATTTGATTGCCTTATAACATGTAAAGTTATGTAGTACTACCTTATAAGGTATAACGCCATGTAGTAATAGCTTCCTACGTATAACGTTAAATAGTATTACCTTATCAGGTATAACGTTATATAGTAATAGCTTCTATCTTACAACGTTATGTACTATTACCTTACAACGTATAACGTCATATAGTAATAGCTTCTAACGTATAACGTTATATAGTATTACCTAATAAGGTGTAACGTCATATAGTAATAGCTTCTAACGTATAACTTTATATAGTATTACCTTATAAGGTATAACGTCATATAGTAATAGCTTCTAACGTATAACGTTATATACTATTACCTTATAAGGTATAACGTCACATAGTAATAGCTTCTTACGTATAACGTTATAAGCTATTACCGAATAACGTATAACGCTATATAGTATTACCTTCTAACGTATGATGTTATATAGTATTACTTAATAACGTACAACGTTATATAGTAATAGCTTCTAACCTATAACGATATGTACTATTACCTTACAACGTATAACGTCATATAGTAATAGCTTCCAACGTGTAAAGTTACATAGTAATAGCTTCTAACGTATAACGTTATATAGTGTTACCTTATAAGGTATAACGTCATATAGTAATAGCTTCTAACGTATAACGTTATGTGCCATTATCTTACAACGTATAACGTCATATAGCCTTACCTTATAAGGTATAACGTCATATAGTAATAGCTTCTAACGTATAACGTTATGTACTATTACCTTACAACGTATAACGTCATATAGTAATAGCTTCTAACGTATAACGTTATATGGTATTACCTTTTAACGTATAACGTTATATGGTATTACCTTTTAACGTATAACGTTATATAGTATTACCTTTTAACGTATAACGTTATATAGTATTACCTTATAACCTATAACGTTATATTTGATTACCTTATAACATATAAAGTTATGTAGTACTACCTTATAAGGTATAACGCCATGTAGTAATAGCTTCCTACGTATAACGTTAAATAGAATTACCTTATCAGGTGTAACGTTATATAGTAATAGCTTCTATCGTATAACGTTATATAGTATTACCTTATAAGGTATAACGTCACATAGCAATAGCTTCGAACGTATAACGCTATATAGTATTACCTTATAAGGTATAACGTCATATAGTAATAGCTTCTAACGTATAACGTTATGTACCATTACCTTACAACGTATAACGTCATATAGTCTTACCTTATAAGGTATAACGTCACATAGTAATATCTTCTAACGTATAACGCTCTATAGTATTACCTTATAAGGTATAACGTCATAGAGTAATAGCTTCTAACGTATAACGTCATATAGTAATAGCTTCTAACGTATAACGTTATATGGTATTACCTTTTAACGTATAACGTTATATAGTATTACCTTTTAACGTATAACGTTAGGTACTATTACCTTACAATGTATAACGTCATATAGTAATAGCTTCCAACGAATAACGTTACATAGTAATAGCCTCTAACGTATAACGATATATAGTATTACCTTATAAGGTATAACGTCATATAGTAATAGCTTCTAACGTATAACGTTATATAGTATTACCTTATAACGTATAACGTCATATAGTAATAGGTTCTAACGTATAACGTTATATAGTATTACCTTTTAAGGTATAACGTCATATAGTAATAGCTTCTAACGCATAACGTTATATAGTATTACCTTATAAGGTATATCGTCATATAGTAAAAGCTTCTAACGTATAACGTTAGGTACTATTACCTTACAATGTATAACGTCATATAGTAATAGCTTCCAACGTATAAGGTTACATAGTACTAGCCTCTAACGTATAACGTTATATAGTATTACCTTATAAGGTGTAACGTCATATAGTAATAGCTTCTAACGTATAACGTTATATAGTATTACCTTATAAGGTATAACGTCATATAGTAATAGCTTCTAACGAATAACGTTATATACTATTACCTTATAAGGTATAACGTCACATAGTAATAGCTTCTTACGTATAACGTTATAAGCTATTACCGAATAACGTATAACGCTATATAGTATTACCTTCTAACGTATGATGTTATATAGTATTACTTAATACCGTACAACGTTATATAGTAATAGCTTCCAACGTATAAAGTTACAAAGTAACAGCTTCTAACGTATAACGTTATATAGTATTACCTTATAAGGTATAACGTCATATAGTAATAGCTTCTAACGTATAACGTTATGTGCCATTACCTTACAACGTATAACGTCATATAGCCTTACCTTATAAGGTATAACGTCATATAGTAATAGCTTCTAACGTATAACGTTATGTACTATTACCTTACTACGTATAACGTCATATAGTAATAGCTTCTAACGTATAACGTTATATGGTATTACCTTTTAACGTATAACGTTATATAGTATTACTTTTTAACGTATAACGTTATATAGTATTACCTTTTAACGTATAACGTTATATAGTATTACCTTATAACCTATAACGTTATATTTGATTACCTTATAACATGTAAAGTTATGTAGTACTACCTTATAAGGTATAACGCCATGTAGTAATAGCTTCCTACGTATAACGTTAAATAGAATTACCTTATCAGGTATAACTTTATATAGTAATAGCTTCTATCGTATAACGTTATATAGTATTACCTTATAAGGTATAACGTCACATAGCAATAGCTTCGAACGTATAACGCTATATAGTATTACCTTATAAGGTATAACGTCATATAGTAATAGCTTCTAACGTATAACGTTATGTACGATTACCTTACAACGTATAACGTCATATAGTCTTACCTTATAAGGTATAACGTCACATAGTAATAGCTTCTAACGTATAACGCTCTATAGTATTACCTTATAAGGTATAACGTCATAGAGTAATAGCTTCTAAAGTATAACGTCATATAGTAATAGCTTCCAACGAATAAAGTTACATAGTAATAGCTTCTAACGTATAACGTTATATAGTATTACCTTATCAGGTATAAGATTATATAGTAATTGCTTCTATCGTATAACGTTATATAGTATTACCTTATAAGGTATAACGTCATATAGTCATAGCTTCTAACGCATAACGTTATGTACTATTACCTTACAACGTATAACGTCATATAGTAATAGCTTCCTACTTATAACGTTACATAGTAATACCTCCTATGGTATAACGTTACATAGTAGTACCTCCTATGGTATAACGTTGTATAATATTAACATATAACGTACAACGTTATATATCATTACCTTATAACGAATAATGTTATGTAGTATTACCTTATAACGTATAACGTTATGTACTATTACCTTATAACGTATAACGCCATATAGTATTACCTTATAACGTATAACGTTATATTTGATTACCTTATAACGTATAAAGTTATGTAGTGTTACCTTATAAGGTATAACGCCATGTAGTAATAGCTTCCTACGTATAACGTTAATTATTATTACCTTATAAGGTATAACGTTATATAGTGATAGCTTCTAACGTATAACGTTATAAGCTATTACCTAATAAGGTATAACGTTATACAGTGTTACCTTATAACGTATAACGTCATATAGTAGTAGCTTCTGACGTATAATGATATATAGTATTACCTTATAACTTATAACGTTATATAGTATTACTAAATAACGTACAAAGTTATATAGTATTTCCTTATAACGTATAACGTTATCTAGTATTACCTTATAACGTACAACGTTATATAGTATTACCTTATAACGTAAAACGTTATCTAGTATTACCTTATAACGTACAACGTCATATAGTAATAGCTTCTAACGTATAACGTTATATAGCATTACCTGATAAGGAATAACGTCATATAGTAATAGCTTCTAACGTATAACGCTATATAGTATTACCTTATAACGTAAAACGTCATATAGTAATAGCTTCTGACGTATAACGTTATATAGTATTACCTTATTAGGTATAACGTCATATAGTAATAGCTTCTAACGTATAACGCTATATAGTATTACCTTATAACGTAAAACGTCATATAGTAAGAGCTTCTGACGTATAACGTTATATAGTATTACCTTATTAGGTATAACGTCATATAGTAATATCTTCTAACGTACAACGTTATATAGTATTACCTTATAAGGTATAACGTCATATAGTAATAGCTTCTGACGTATAACATTATATAGTACTACCTTATAAGGTATAACGCCATGCAGTAATAGCTTCCTACGTATAACGTTATATAGTATTACCTGATAAGGTATAACGTCATATACTAATAGCTTCTAACGTATAACGCTATATAGTATTACCTTATAACGTATAACGTCATATAGTAATAGCTTCTGACGTATAACGTTATATAGTATTACCTTATATGTTATAACGTCATATAGTAATATCTTCTAACGTATAACGTTATATAGTAATACCTTCTAAGGTATAACGTAATATAGTTATAGCTTCTAACGTATAACGTTATGTACTATTACCTTACAACGTATAACGTCATATAGTAATAGCTTCTAACGTGTAACGTTATATAGTATTACCTTTTAACGTATAACGTTATATAGTATTACCTTTTAACGTATAACGTTATATAGTATTACCTTATAACGTATAACGTTATATTTGATTACCTTATAACATGTAAAGTTATGTAGTACTACCTTATAAGGTATAACGCCATGTAGTAATAGCTTCCTACGTATAACGTTAAATAGTATTACCTTATCAGGTATAACGTTATATAGTAATAGCTTCCTACGTATAACGTTATGTACTATTACCTTACAACGTATAACGTCATATAGTAATAGCTTCCTACTTATAACGTTACATAGTAATACCTCCTATGGTATAACGTTACATAGTAGTACCTCCTATGGTATAACGTTGTATAATATTAACTTATAACGTACAACGTTATATATTATTACCTTATAACGAATAATGTTATATAGTATTACTTTATAACGTATAACGTTATATAGTATTACTAAATAACGTACAAAGTTATACAGTATTACCTCATAACGTATAACGTTATCTACTATTACCTTATAACGTACAACGTTATATAGTATTACCTTATAACGTATAACGTTATCTAGTATTACCTTATAACGTACAACGTCATATAGTAATAGCTTCGAACGTATAACGTTATATAGTATTACCTGATAAGGTATATCGTCATATAGTAATAGCTTCTAACGTATAACGTTATGTACCTTTACCTTACAACGTATAACGACATATAGTAATCGCTTCCAACGTATAACGTTACATAGTGATACCTCCTGTGGTATAACGTTGTATAATATTAACTTATAACGTACAACGTTATATATTATTACCTTATAACGTATAATGTTATGTAGTATTACATTATAACGTATAACGTTATGTGCTATTACCTTATAACGTATAACGTCATATAGTCTTACCTTATAAGGTATAACGTCATATAGTAATAGCTTCTAACGTATAACGCTATAGTGTATTACCTTATAACGTATAACGTCATATAGTAATAGCTTCTGACGTATAATGTTATATAGTATTACCTTATAGCGTATATCGTTATATTTGATTACCTTATAACAAATAAAGTTATGTAGTACTACCCTATAAGGTATAACGCCATGTAGTAATAGCTTCTAACGCATAACGTTATACGCTATTACCTAATAAGGTATAACGTTATACAGTGTTACCTTATAACGTATAACGTCATATAGTAATAGCTTCTAACGTATAACGTTATACGCTATTACCTAATAAGGTATAACGTTATACAGTGTTACCTTATAACGTATAACGTCATATAGTAGTAGCTTCTGACGTATAATGTTATATAGTATTACCTTATAACTTATAACGTTATATAATATTACTAAATAACGTACAAAGTTATATAGTATTTCCTTATAACGTATAACGTTATCTAGTATTACCTTATAACGTACAACGTTAAATAGTATTACCTTATAACGTATAACGTTATCTAGTATTACCTTATAACGTACAACGTCATATAGTAATAGCTTCTAACGTATAACGTTATATAGTATTACCTGATAAGGAATAACGTCATATAGTAATAGCTTCTAACGTATAACGCTATATAGTATTACCTTATAACGTAAAACGTCATATAGTAAGAGCTTCTGACGTATAACGTTATATAGTATTACCTTATTAGGTATAACGTCAGATAGTAATAGCTTCTAACGTATAACGTTATATAGTATTACCTTATAAGGTATAACGTAATATAGTTATAGCATCTAACGTATAACGTTATGTACTATTACCTTACAACGTACAACGTTATATAGTATTACCTTATAACGTATAACGTTATCTAGTATTACCTTATAACGTACAACGTTATATAGTATTATCTTATAACGTATAACGTTATCTAGTATTACCTTATAACGTACAACGTCATATAGTAATAGCTTCCAACGTATAAAGTTACATAGTAATAGCTTCTAACGTATAACGTTATATAGTATTACCTTATAAGGTATAACGTCATATAGTAATAGCTTCTAACGTATAACGTTATGTACCATTACCTTACAACGTATAACGTCATATATTCTTACTTTATAAGGTATAACGTCATATAGTAATAGCTTCTGACGTATAACGTTAAATAGTATTACCTTATCAGGTATAACGTTATATAGTAATAGCTTCTATCGTACAACGTTATGTACTATTACCTTACAACGTATAACGTCATATAGTAATAGCTTCTAACGTATAACGTTATATAGTATTACCTTATAAGGTATAACGTCATATAGTAATAGCTTCTAACGTATAACGTTATGTACCATTACCTTACAACGCATAACGTCATATAGTCTTACCTTATAAGGTATAACGTCATATAGTAATAGCTTCTGACGTATAACGTTAAATAGTATTACCTTATCAGGTATAACGTAATATAGTCATAGCTTCTAACGTATAACGTTATGTACCATTACCTTACAACGTATAACGTCATACAGTTTTACCTTATAAGGTATAACGTCATATAGTAATAGCTTCTAACTTATAACGTTATAAGCTATTACCTAATAAGGTATAACGTTATACAGTGTTACCTTATAACGTATAACGTCATTAAGTAGTAGCTTCTGACGTATAATGTTATATAGTATTACCTTATAACTTATAACGTTATATAGTATTACTAAATAACGTAGAAAGTTATACAGTATTACCTTATAACGTATAACGTTATCTAGTATTACCTTATAACGTACAACGTCATATAGTAATAGCTTCTAACGTATAACGTTATATAGTACTACCTGATAAGGAATAACGTCATATAGTAATAGCTTCTAACGTATAACGCTATATAGTATTCACTTATAACGTATAACGTCATATAGTAATAGCTTCTGACGTATAACATTATATAGTACTACCTTATAAGGTATAACGTCATATGGTAGTGGCTTCTAATGTACAACGTTATATAGTATTACATTATAACGTATAACGTTATCTAGTATTACCTTATAACGTACAACGTCATATAGTAGTAGCTTCCAACGTATAAAGTTACATAGTAATAGCTTCTAACGTATAACGTTATATAGTATTACCTTATAAGGTATAACGTCATATAGTAATAGCTTCTAACGTATAACGTTATGTTCCATTACCTTATAACGTATAACGTCATATAGTCTTACCTTATAAGGTATAACGTCATATAGTAATAGCTTCTAACGTATAACGTTATAAGCTATTACCTAATAAGGTATAACGTTATACAGTGTTACCTTATAACGTATAACGTCATATAGTAGTAGCTTCTGACGTATAATGTTATATAGTATTACCTTATAACTTATAACGTTATATAGTATTACTAAATAACGTACAAAGTTATATAGTATTTCCCTATAACGTATAACGTTATCTAGTATTACCTTATAACGTACAACGTTATATAGTATTACCTTATAACGTATAACGTTATATAGTATTACCTTATAAGGTATAACGTAATATAGTTATAGCTTCTAACGTATAACGTTATGTAGCATTACCTTACAACGTATAACGTCATATAGTCTTACCTTATAAGGTATAACGTCATATAGTAATACCTTCCAACGTATAACGTTATATAGTATTACCTGACAAGGAATAACGTCATATAGTAATAGCTTCTAACGTATAACGCTATATAGTATTACCTTATAGCGTAAAACGTCATATAGTAATAGCTTCTGACGTATAACGTTATATAGTATTACCTTATTAGGTATAACGTCATATAGTAATAGCTTCTAACGTATAACGTTATATAGTACTACCTGATAAGGAATAACGTCATATAGTAATAGCTTCTAACGTATAACGCTATATAGTATTCACTTATAACGTATAACGTCATATAGTAATAGCTTCTGACGTATAACATTATATAGTACTACCTTATAAGGTATAACGTCATATGGTAGTGGCTTCTAATGTACAACGTTATATAGTATTACATTATAACGTATAACGTTATCTAGTATTACCTTATAACGTACAACGTCATATAGTAATAGCTTCCAACGTATAAAGTTACATAGTAATAGCTTCTAACGTATAACGTTATATAGTATTACCTTATAAGGTATAACGTCATATAGTAATAGCTTCTAACGTATAACGTTATGTACCATTACCTTATAACGTATAACGTCATATAGTCTTACCTTATAAGGTATAACGTCATATAGTAATAGCTTCTAACGTATAACGTTATAAGCTATTACCTAATAAGGTATAACGTTATACAGTGTTACCTTATAACGTATAACGTCATATAGTAGTAGCTTCTGACGTATAATGTTATATAGTATTACCTTATAACTTATAACGTTATATAGTATTACTAAATAACGTACAAAGTTATATAGTATTTCCCTATAACGTATAACGTTATCTAGTATTACCTTATAACGTACAACGTTATATAGTATTACCTTATAAGGTATAACGTAATATAGTTATAGCTTCTAACGTATAACGTTATGTACCATTACCTTACAACGTATAACGTCATACAGTTTTACCTTATAAGGTATAACGTCATATAGTAATAGCTTCTAACGTGTAACGTTATATAGTATTACCTGACAAGGAATAACGTCATATAGTAATAGCTTCTAACGTATAACGCTATATAGTATTACCTTATAGCGTAAAACGTCATATAGTAATAGCTTCTGACGTATAACGTTATATAGTATTAACTTATTAGGTTTAACGTCATATAGTAATAGCTTCTAACGTATAACGTTATATAGTATTACCTTATAAGGTATAACGTCATATGGTTATAGCTCCTAACGTATAACGTTACATAGTAATACCTCCTATGGTATAACGTTACATAGTAGTACCTCCTATGGTATAACGTTGTATAATATTAACTTATAACGTACAACGTTATATATTATTACCTTATAACGTATAATGTTATGTAGTATTACATTATAACGTATAACGTTATGTACTATTACCTTATAACGTATAACGTCATATAGTAATAGCTTCTGACGTATAATGTTATATAGTATTACCTTATAACGTATAACGTCATAGAGTAATAGCTTCTAACGTTTAACGTTATATAGTAATAGCTTCCAACGTATAAAGTTACATAGTAATAGCTTCTAACGTATAACGTTATATAGTACTACCTTATAAGGTATAACGTCATATAGTAATAGCTTCTAACGTATAACGTTATGTACCATTACCTTACAACGTTTAACGTCATATAGTAATAGCTTCCAACGTATAACGTTACATAGTAATACCTCCTATGGCATAACGTTACATAGTAATACCTCCTATGGTATAACGTTGTATAATATTACCTTACAACGTACAACGTTATATATTATTACCTTATAACGTATAATGTTATGTAGTATTACCTTATAACGTATAACGTTATATAGTATTACCTTATAAGGTATAACGTCATATAGTAATAGCTTCTAACGTATAACGTTATGTACCATTACCTTACAACGTATAACGTCATACAGTTTTACCTTATAAGGTATAACGTCATATAGTAATAGCTTCTAACGTATAACGTTATAAGCTATTACCTAATAAGGTATAACGTTATACAGTGTTACCTTATAACGTATAACGTCATTAAGTAGTAGCTTCTGACGTATAATGTTATATAGTATTACCTTATAACTTATAACGTTATATAGTATTACTAAATAACGTAGAAAGTTATACAGTATTACCTTATAACGTATAACGTTATCTAGTATTACCTTATAACGTACAACGTCATATAGTAATAGCTTCTAACGTATAACGTTATATAGTACTACCTGATAAGGAATAACGTCATATAGTAATAGCTTCTAACGTATAACGCTATATAGTATTCACTTATAACGTATAACGTCATATAGTAATAGCTTCTGACGTATAACATTATATAGTACTACCTTATAAGGTATAACGTCATATGGTAGTGGCTTCTAATGTACAACGTTATATAGTATTACATTATAACGTATAACGTTATCTAGTATTACCTTATAACGTACAACGTCATATAGTAATAGCTTCCAACGTATAAAGTTACATAGTAATAGCTTCTAACGTATAACGTTATATAGTATTACCTTATAAGGTATAACGTCATATAGTAATAGCTTCTAACGTATAACGTTATGTACCATTACCTTATAACGTATAACGTCATATAGTCTTACCTTATAAGGTATAACGTCATATAGTAATAGCTTCTAACGTATAACGTTATAAGCTATTACCTAATAAGGTATAACGTTATACAGTGTTACCTTATAACGTATAACGTCATATAGTAGTAGCTTCTGACGTATAATGTTATATAGTATTACCTTATAACTTATAACGTTATATAGTATTACTAAATAACGTACAAAGTTATATAGTATTTCTCTATAACGTATAACGTTATCTAGTATTACCTTATAACGTACAACGTTATATAGTATTACCTTATAACGTATAACGTTATATAGTATTACCTTATAAGGTATAACGTAATATAGTTATAGCTTCTAACGTATAACGTTATGTACCATTACCTTACAACGTATAACGTCATACAGTTTTACCTTATAAGGTATAACGTCATATAGTAATAGCTTCTAACGTGTAACGTTATATAGTATTACCTGACAAGGAATAACGTCATATAGTAATAGCTTCTAACGTATAACGCTATATAGTATTATCTTATAGCGTAAAACGTCATATAGTAATAGCTTCTGACGTATAACGTTATATAGTATTACCTTATTAGGTATAACGTCATATAGTAATAGCTTCTAACGTATAACGCTATATAGTATTCACTTATAACGTAAAACGTCATATAGTATTACCTTTTAACGTATAACGTTATATAGTATTACCTTATAAGGTATAACGTAATATAGTTATAGCTTCTAACGTATAATGTTATGTACTATTACCTTACAACGTATAACGTCATATAGTAATAGCTTCTAACGTATAACGTTATATAGTATTACCTTTTAACGTACAACGTTATATAGTATTACCGTATAACGTATAACGTTATCTAGTATTACCTTATAACGTACAACGTCATATAGTAATAGCTTCTAACGTATAACGTTACATAGTAATACCTCCTATGGTATAACGTTACATAGTAGTACCTCCTATGGTATAACGTTGTATAATATTAACTTATAACGTACAACGTTATATATTATTACCTTATAACGTATAATGTTATGTAGTATTACATTATAACGTATAACGTTATGTACTATTACCTTATAACGTATAACGTCATATAGTAATAGCTTCTGACGTATAATGTTATATAGTATTACCTTATAACGTATAACGTTATCTAGTATTACCTTATAACGTATAACGTTATGTACCATTACCTTACAACGTATAACGTCATATAGTAATAGCTTCCAACGTATAACGTTACATAGTAATACCTCCTATGGTATAACGTTACATAGTAGTACCTCCTATGGTATAACGTTGTATAATATTAACTTATAACGTACAACGTTATATATTATTACCTTATAACGAATAAAGTTAAGTAGTACTACCTTATTAGGTATAACGCCATGTAGTAATAGCTTCCTACGTATAACGTTATCTAGAATTACCTTATAACGTATAACGTAATATAGTAATAGCTTCTAACGTACAACGTTATAAAGTATTACCTTATAAGGTATAACGTCATATAGTCATAGCTTTTAACGTATAACGTTATATAGTATTACCTTATAACGTATAACGTCATATAGTAATAGCTTCTAACGTATAACGTTAAATAGTATTACCTTATAAGGTATAACGTCATATAGTAATAGCTTCTAACGTATAACGTTATGTACCATACCTTACAACGTTTAACGTCATATAGTAATAGCTTCCAACGTATAACGTTACATAGTAATACCTCCTATGGCATAACGTTACATAGTAATACCTCCTATGGTATAACGTTGTATAATATTACCTTACAACGTACAACGTTATATATTATTTCCTTATAACGTATAATGTTATGTAGTATTACCTTATAACGTATAACGTTATATAGTATTACCTTATAAGGTATAACGTCATATAGTAATAGCTTCTAACGTACAACGTTATGTACCATTACCTTACAACGTATAACGTCATACAGTTTTACCTTATAAGGTATAACGTCATATAGTAATAGCTTCTAACGTATAACGTTATAAGCTATTACCTAATAATGTATAACGTTATACAGTGTTACCTTATAACGTATAACGTCATTAAGTAGTAGCTTCTGACGTATAATGTTATATAGTATTACCTTATAACTTATAACGTTATATAGTATTACTAAATAACGCAGAAAGTTATACAGTATTACCTTATAACGTATAACGTTATCTAGTATTACCTTATAACGTACAACGTCATATAGTAATAGCTTCTAACGTATAACGTTATATAGTACTACCTGATAAGGAATAACGTCATATAGTAATAGCTTCTAACGTATAACGCTATATAGTATTCACTTATAACGTATAACGTCATATAGTAATAGCTTCTGACGTATAACATTATATAGTACTACCTTATAAGGTATAACGTCATATGGTAGTGGCTTCTAATGTACAACGTTATATAGTATTACATTATAACGTATAACGTTATCTAGTATTACCTTATAACGTACAACGTCATATAGTAATAGCTTCCAACGTATAAAGTTACATAGTAATAGCTTCTAACGTATAACGTTATATAGTATTACCTTATAAGGTATAACGTCATATAGTAATAGCTTCTAACGTATAACGTTATGTACCATTACCTTATAACGTATAACGTCATATAGTCTTACCTTATAAGGTATAACGTCATATAGTAATAGCTTCTAACGTATAACGTTATAAGCTATTACCTAATAAGGTATAACGTTATACAGTGTTACCTTATAACGTATAACGTCATGTAGTAGTAGCTTCTGACGTATAATGTTATATAGTATTACCTTATAACTTATAACGTTATATAGTATTACTAAATAACGTACAAAGTTATATAGTATTTCCCTATAACGTATAACGTTATCTAGTATTACCTTATAACGTACAACGTTATATAGTATTACCTTATAACGTATAACGTTATATAGTATTACCTTATAAGGTATAACGTAATATAGTTATAGCTTCTAACGTATAACGTTATGTACCATTACCTTACAACGTATAACGTCATATAGTCTTACCTTATAAGGTATAACGTCATATAGTAATACCTTCCAACGTATAACGTTATATAGTATTACCTGACAAGGAATAACGTCATATAGTAATAGCTTCTAACGTATAACGCTATATAGTATTATCTTATAGCGTAAAACGTCATATAGTAATAGCTTCTGACGTATAACGTTATATAGTATTACCTTATTAGGTATAACGTCATATAGTAATAGCTTCTAACGTATAACGTTATATAGTATTACCTTATAAGGTATAACGTAATATAGTCATAGCTTCTAACGTATAACGTTATGTACTATTACCTTACAACATATAACGTCATATAGTAATAGCTTCCTACTTATAGCGTTACATAGTAATACCTCCTATGGTATAACGTTGTATAATATTAACTTATAACGTACAACGTTATATATTATTACCTTATAACGAATAATGTTATATATCATTACTTTATAACGTATAACGTTATATAGTATTACTAAATAACGTACAAAGTTATACAGTATTACCTTATAACGTATAACGTTATCAACTATTACTTTATAACGTACAACGTCATATAGTATTACCTTATAACGTATAACGTTATCTAGTATTACCATATAACGTACAACGTTATATAGTATTACCTTATAATGTATAACGTTATATTTGATTACCTTATAACGTATAAAGTTCTGTAGTACTACCTTATAAGGTATAACGCCATGTAGTAATAGCTTCCTACGTATAACGTTAAATAGTATTACCTTATAAGGTATAACGTTATATAGTAATACCTTCTAACGTACAGCGTTATGAGCTATTACCTAATAACGTACAACGTTATATAGTATTACCTTATAACGTATAACGTTATCTAGTATAACCTTATAACGTACAACGTTATATAGTATTACCTTATAACGTGTAACGTTATCTAGTATTACCTTATAACGTACATCGTCATATAGTAATAGCTTCTAACGTATAACGTTATATAGTATTACCTGATAAGGTATAACATCATATAGTAATAGCTTCTAACGTATAACGCTATATTGTATTACCTTATAACGTATAACGTAATATAGTTATAGCTTCTAACGTATAACGTTATGTACTATTACCTTACAACGTATAACGTCATATAGTATTACCTTATTAGGTATAACGTCATATAGTAATAGCTTCTAACGTATAACGTTATGTACCATTACATTACAACGTACAACGTTGTATAGTATTACCTTTTAACGTATAACGTTATATAGTATTACCTTATAACGTATAACGTTATATTTGATTACCTTATAACGAATAAAGTTATGTAGTACTACCTTATAAGGTATAACGCCATGCAGAAATAGCTTCCTACGTACGTTATATAGTATTACCTCATAACGTATAACGTTATCTAGTATTACCTTATAACGTACAACGTTATATAGTATTACCTTATAACGTACAACGTTATCTAGTATTAGCTTATAACGTATAACGGAATATAGTATTACCTTATAAGGTATAACGTAATATAGTTATAGCTTCTAACGTATAACGTTATGTACTATTACCTTACAACGTACAACGTCATATAGTAATAGCTTCCAACGTATAAAGTTACATAGTAATAGCTTCTAACGTATAACGTTATATAGTATTACCTTATAAGGTACAACGTCATATAGTAATAGCTTCTAACGTATAACGTTATGTACCAGTACCTTACAACGTATAACGTCATACAGTTTTACCTTATAAGGTATAACGTCATATAGTAATAGCTTCTAACGTATAACGTTATAAGCTATTACCTAATAAGGCATAACGTTATACAGTGTTACCTTATAACGTATAACGTCATTAAGTAGTAGCTTCTGACGTATAATGTTATATAGTATTACCTTATAACTTATAACGTTATATAGTATTACTAAATAACGTACAAAGTTATACAGTATTACCTTATAACGTATAACGTTATCTAGTATTACCTTATAACGTACAACGTCATATAGTAATAGCTTCTAACGTATAACGTTATATAGTATTACCTGATAAGGAATAACGTCATATAGTAATAGCTTCTAACGTATAACGCTATATAGTATTCACTTATAACGTAAAACGTCATATAGTAATAGCTTCTGACGTATAACGTTATATAGTATTACCTTATTAGGTATAACGTCATATAGTAATAGCTTCTAACGTATAACGTTATATAGTATTACCTTATAAGGTATAACGTAATATAGTTATAGCTTCTAACGTATAATGTTATGTACTATTACCTTACAACGTATAACGTCATATAGTATTACCTTAAAACGTATAACGTTATCTAGTATTACCTTATAACGTACAACGTTATATAGTATTACCTTATAACGTATAACGTTATCTAGTATTACCTTATAACGTATAACGTCATATAGTAATAGCTTCTAACGTACAACGTTATAAAGTATTACGTTATAAGGTATAACGTCATATAGTCATAGCTTTTAACGTATAACGTTATATAGTATTACCTTATAACGTATAACGTCATATAGTAATAGCTTCTAACGTATAACGTTAAATAGTATTACCTTATAACGTACAACGTCATAGAGTAATAGCTTCTAACGTATAACGTTATATAGTATTACCTTATAACGTATAACGTCATAGAGTAATAGCTTCTAACGTTTAACGTTATATAGTAATAGCTTCCAACGTATAAAGTTACATAGTAATAGCTTCTAACGTATAACGTTATATAGTACTACCTTATAAGGTATAACGTCATATAGTAATAGCTTCTAACGTATAACGTTATGTACCATTACCTTACAACGTTTAACGTCATATAGTAATAGCTTCCAACGTATAACGTTACATAGTAATACCTCCTATGGCATAACGTTACATAGTAATACCTCCTATGGTATAACGTTGTATAATATTACCTTACAACGTACAACGTTATATATTATTACCTTATAACGTATAATGTTATGTAGTATTACCTTATAACGTATAACGTTATATAGTATTACCTTATAAGGTATAACGTCATATAGTAATAGCTTCTAACGTATAACGTTATGTACCATTACCTTACAACGTATAACGTCATACAGTTTTACCTTATAAGGTATAACGTCATATAGTAATAGCTTCTAACGTATAACGTTATAAGCTATTACCTAATAAGGTATAACGTTATACAGTGTTACCTTATAACGTATAACGTCATTAAGTAGTAGCTTCTGACGTATAATGTTATATAGTATTACCTTATAACTTATAACGTTATATAGTATTACTAAATAACGTAGAAAGTTATACAATATTACCTTATAACGTATAACGTTATCTAGTATTACCTTATAACGTACAACGTCATATAGTAATAGCTTCTAACGTATAACGTTATATAGTATTACCTGATAAGGAATAACGTCATATAGTAATAGCTTCTAACGTATAACGCTATATAGTATTCACTTATAACGTAAAACGTCATATAGTAATAGCTTCTGACGTATAACGTTATATAGTATTACCTTATTAGGTATAACGTCATATAGTAATAGCTTCTAACGTATAACGTTATGTACTATTACCTTACAACGTATAACGTCATATAGTAATAGCTTCTAACGTATAACGTTATATAGTATTACCTGATAAGGAATAACGTCATATAGTAATAGCTTCTAACGTATAATGTTATGTACTATTACCTTACAACGTATAACGTCATATAGTAATAGCTTCCAACGTATAAAGTTACATAGTAATAGCTTCTAACGTATAACGTTATATAGTATTACCTTATAAGGTATAACGTCATATAGTAATAGCTTCTAACGTATAACGTTATGTACTATTACCTTACAACGTATAACGTCATATAGTAATAGCTTCTAACGTATAACGTTATATAGTATTACCTGATAAGGAATAACGTCATATAGTAATAGCTTCTAACGTATAACGCTATATAGTATTCACTTATAACGTAAAACGTCATATAGTAATAGCTTCTGTCGTATAACGTTATATAGTATTACCTTTTAACGTACAACGTTATATAGTATTACCGTATAACGTATAACGTTATCTAGTATTACCTTATAACGTACAACGTCATATAGTAATAGCTTCTAACGTATAACGCTATATTGTATTACCTTATAACGTATAACGTCATATAGTAATAGCTTCTGACGTATAACGTTGTATAGTATTACCTTATAACTTATAACGTTATATTTGATTACCTTACAACGTATAAAGTTATGTAGTACTACCTTATAAGGTATAACGCCATGTAGTAATAGCTTCCAACGTATAACGTTATATAGTATTACCTTATAACGTATAACGTTATATTTGATTACCTTATAACGTATAAAGTTATGTAGTACTACCTTATAAGGTATAACGCCATGTAGAAATAGCTTCCAACGTATAACGTTATATAGTATTACCTTATAAGGTATAACGTCATATAGTTATAGCTCCTAACGTATAACGTTACATAGTAATACCTCCTATGGTATAACGTTACATAGTAGTACCTCCTATGGTATAACGTTGTATAATATTAACTTATAACGTACAACGTTATATATTATTACCTTATAACGTATAATGTTATGTAGTATTACATTATAACGTATAACGTTATGTACTATTACCTTATAACGTATAACGTCATATAGTAATAGCTTCTGACGTATAATGTTATATAGTATTACCTTATAACGTATAACGTTATCTAGTATTACCTTATAACGTATAACGTTATGTACCATTACCTTACAACGTATAACGACATATAGTAATAGCTTCCAACGTATAACGTTACATAGTAATACCTTCTATGGTATAACGTTACATAGTAGTACCTCCTATGGTATAACGTTGTATAATATTAACTTATAACGTACAACGTTATATATTATTACCTTATAACGAATAAAGTTAAGTAGTACTACCTTATTAGGTATAACGCCATGTAGTAATAGCTTCCTACGTATAACGTTATCTAGTATTACCTTATAACGTATAACGTCATATAGTAATAGCTTCTAACGTACAACGTTATAAAGTATTACCTTATAAGGTATAACGTCATATAGTCATAGCTTTTAACGTATAACGTTATATAGTATTACCTTATAACGTATAACGTCATATAGTAATAGCTTCTAACGTATAACGTTAAATAGTATTACCTTATAACGTACAACGTCATAGAGTAATAGCTTCTAACGTATAACGTTATATAGTATTACCTTATAACGTATAACGTCATAGAGTAATAGCTTCTAACGTTTAACGTTATATAGTAATAGCTTCCAACGTATAAAGTTACATAGTAATAGCTTCTAACGTATAACGTTATATAGTATTACCTTATAAGGTATAACGTCATATAGTAATAGCTTCTAACGTATAACGTTATGTACCATTACCTTACAACGTATAACGTCATACAGTTTTACCTTATAAGGTATAACGTCATATAGTAATAGCTTCTAACGTATAACGTTATAAGCTATTACCTAATAATGTATAACGTTATACAGTGTTACCTTATAACGTATAACGTCATTAAGTAGTAGCTTCTGACGTATAATGTTATATAGTATTACCTTATAACTTATAACGTTATATAGTATTACTAAATAACGTAGAAAGTTATACAGTATTACCTTATAACGTATAACGTTATCTAGTATTACCTTATAACGTACAACGTCATATAGTAATAGCTTCTAACGTATAACGTTATATAGTACTACCTGATAAGGAATAACGTCATATAGTAATAGCTTCTAACGTATAACGCTATATAGTATTCACTTATAACGTATAACGTCATATAGTAATAGCTTCTGACGTATAACATTATATAGTACTACCTTATAAGGTATAACGTCATATGGTAGTGGCTTCTAATGTACAACGTTATATAGTATTACATTATAACGTATAACGTTATCTAGTATTACCTTATAACGTACAACGTCATATAGTAATAGCTTCCAACGTATAAAGTTACATAGTAATAGCTTCTAACGTATAACGTTATATAGTATTACCTTATAAGGTATAACGTCATATAGTAATAGCTTCTAACGTATAACGTTATGTACCATTACCTTATAACGTATAACGTCATATAGTCTTACCTTATAAGGTATAACGTCATATAGTAATAGCTTCTAACGTATAACGTTATAAGCTATTACCTAATAAGGTATAACGTTATACAGTGTTACCTTATAACGTATAACGTCATGTAGTAGTAGCTTCTGACGTATAATGTTATATAGTATTACCTTATAACTTATAACATTATATAGTATTACTAAATAACGTACAAAGTTATATAGTATTTCCCTATAACGTATAACGTTATCTAGTATTACCTTATAACGTACAACGTTATATAGTATTACCTTATAACGTATAACGTTATATAGTATTACCTTATAAGGTATAACGTAATATAGTTATAGCTTCTAACGTATAACGTTATGTACCATTACCTTACAACGTATAACGTCATATAGTCTTACCTTATAAGGTATAACGTCATATAGTAATACCTTCCAACGTATAACGTTATATAGTATTACCTGACAAGGAATAACGTCATATAGTAATAGCTTCTAACGTATAACGCTATATAGTATTATCTTATAGCGTAAAACGTCATATAGTAATAGCTTCTGACGTATAACGTTATATAGTATTACCTTATTAGGTATAACGTCATATAGTAATAGCTTCTAACGTATAACGTTATATAGTATTACCTTATAAGGTATAACGTAATATAGTTATAGCTACTAACGTATAACGTTATTTACTATTTCCTTGCAACGTACAACGTCATACAGCTTTACCATATAAGGTATAACGTCATATAGTAATAGCTTCTAACGTATAACGCTATATAGTATTACCTTATAGCGTAAAACGTCATATAGTAATAGCTTCTGACGTATAACGTTATATAGAATTACCTTATTAGGTATAACGTCATATAGTAATAGCTTCTAACGTATAACGTTATATAGTATTACCTTATTAGGTATAACGTCATATAGTAATAGCTTCTAACGTACAACGTTATATAGTATTACCTTATAACGTATAACGTTATCTAGTATTACCTTATAACGTACAACGTCATATAGTAATAGCTTCCAACGTATAAAGTTACATAGTAATAGCTTCTAACGTATAACGTTATATAGTATTACCTTATAAGGTATAACGTCATATAGTAATAGCTTCTAACGTATAACGTTATGTACCATTACCTTACAACGTATAACGTCATACAGTTTTACCTTATAAGGTATAACGTCATATAGTAATAGCTTCTAACGTATAACGTTATATAGTATTACCTGACAAGGAATAACGTCATATAGTAATAGCTTCTAACGTGTAACGCTATATAGTATTACCTTATAGCGTAAAACGTCATATAGTAATAGCTTCTGACGTATAACGTTATATAGTATTAACTTATTAGGTTTAACGTCATATAGCAATAGCTTCTAACGTATAACGTTATATAGTATTACCTTATAAGGTATAACGTAATATAGTTATAGCTTCTAACGTATAATGTTATGTACTATTACCTTACAACGTATAACGTCATATAGTAATAGCTTCTAACGTATAACGTTATATAGTATTACCTTTTAACGTACAACGTTATATAGTATTACCGTATAACGTATAACGTTATCTAGTATTACCTTATAACGTACAACGTCATATAGTAATAGCTTCTAACGTATAACGTTACATAGTAATACCTCCTATGGTATAACGTTACATAGTAGTACCTCCTATGGTATAACGTTGTATAATATTAACTTATAACGTACAACGTTATATACTATTACCTTATAACGTATAATGTTATGTAGTATTACATTATAACGTATAACGTTATGTACTATTACCTTATAACGTATAACGTCATATAGTAATAGCTTCTGACGTATAATGTTATATAGTATTACCTTATAACGTATAACGTTATCTAGTATTACCTTATAACGTATAACGTTATTTACCATTACCTTACAACGTATAACGACATATAGTAATAGCTTCCAACGTATAACGTTACATAGTAATACCTCCTATGGTATAACGTTACATAGTAGTACCTCCTATGGTATAACGTTGTATAATATTAACTTATAACGTACAACGTTATATATTATTACCTTATAACGAATAAAGTTAAGTAGTACTACCTTATTAGGTATAACGCCATGTAGTAATAGCTTCCTACGTATAACGTTATCTAGTATTACCTTATAACGTATAACGTCATATAGTAATAGCTTCTAACGTACAACGTTATGTACCATTACCTTACAACGTTTAACGTCATATAGTAATAGCTTCCAACGTATAACGTTACATAGTAATACCTCCTATGGCATAACGTTACATAGTAATACCTCCTATGGTATAACGTTGTATAATATTACCTTACAACGTACAACGTTATATATTATTACCTTATAACGTATAATGTTATGTAGTATTACCTTATAACGTATAACGTTATATAGTATTACCTTATAAGGTATAACGTCATATAGTAATAGCTTCTAACGTATAACGTTATGTACCATTACCTTACAACGTATAACGTCATACAGTTTTACCTTATAAGGTATAACGTCATATAGTAATAGCTTCTAACGTATAACGTTATAAGCTATTACCTAATAAGGTATAACGTTATACAGTGTTACCTTATAACGTATAACGTCATTAAGTAGTAGCTTCTGACGTATAATGTTATATAGTATTACCTTATAACTTATAACGTTATATAGTATTACTAAATAACGTACAAAGTTATACAGTATTACCTTATAACGTATAACGTTATCTAGTATTACCTTATAACGTACAACGTCATATAGTAATAGCTTCTAACGTATAACGTTATATAGTATTACCTGATAAGGAATAACGTCATATAGTAATAGCTTCTAACGTATAACGCTATATAGTATTCATTTATAACGTATAACGTCATATAGTAATAGCTTCTGACGTATAACGTTATATAGTATTACCTTATAAGGTATAACGTAATATAGTTATAGCTTCTAACGTATAATGTTATGTACTATTACCTTACAAGGTATAACGTCATATAGTAATAGCTTCTAACGTATAACGTTATATAGTATTACCTTTTAACGTACAACGTTATATAGTATTACCTTATAACGTATAACATCATATAGTAATAGCTTCTGACGTATAACATTATATAGTACTACCTTATAAGGTATAACGTCACATAGTAATGGCTTCTAACGTACAACGTTATATAGTATTACCTTATAACGTATAACGTTATATTTGATTACATTATAACGTATAAAGTTATGCAGTACTACCTTATAAGGTATAACGCCATGTAGTAATAGCTTCCTACGTATAACGTTAAATAGTATTACCTTATAAGGTATAACGTTATATAGGAATACCGTCTAACGTATAACGTTATAAGCTATTACCTCATAACGTACAACGTTATATAGTATTACCTTATAACGTATAACGTTATCTAGTATTACCTTATAACGTACAACGTTATATAGTATTACCGTATAACGTATAACGTTATCTAGTATTACCTTATAACGTACAACGCCATATAGTAATAGCTTCTAACGTATAACGTTATATAGTATTACCTGATAAGCTATAACGTTATATAGTAATAGCTTCTAACGTATAACGCTATATTGTATTACCTTATAACGTATAACGTCATATAGTAATAGCTTCTGACGTATAACGTTATATAGTATTACCTTATAAGGTATAACGTAATATAGTTATAGCTTCTAACGTATAATGTTATGTACTATTACCTTACAACGTATAACGTCATATAGTAATAGCTTCTAACGTATAAAGTTATATAGTATTACCTTTTAACGTATAACGTTATATAGTATTACCTTATAACGTATAACATCATATAGTAATAGCTTCTGACGTATAACATTATATAGTACTACCTTATAAGGTATAACGTCACATAGTAATGGCTTCTAACGTACAACATTATATAGTATTACCTTATAACGTATAACGTTATATTTGATTACCTTATAACGTATAAAGTTATGTAGTACTACCTTATAAGGTATAACGCCATGTAGTAATAGCTTCCTACGTATAACGTTAAATAGTATTACCTTATAAGGTATAACGTTATATAGGAATACCGTCTAACGTATAACGTTATAAGCTATTACCTCATAACGTACAACGTTATGTACTATTACCTTACAACGTATAACGTCATATAGTAATAGCTTCTAACGTATAACGTTATCTAGTATTACCTTATAACGTACAACGCCATATAGTAATAGCTTCTAACGTATAACGTTATATAGTATTACCTGATAAGGTATAACGTCATATAGTAATAGCTTCTAACGTATAACGCTATATTGTATTACCTTATAACGTATAACGTCATATAGTAATAGCTTCTGACGTATAACGTTATATAGTATTACCTTATAACGTATAACGTTATATTTGATTACCTTATAACGTATAAAGTTATGTAGTACTACCTTATAAGGTATAACGCCATGTAGTAATAGCTTCCAACGTATAACGTTATATAGTATTACCTTATAACGTCTAACGTTATATTTCATTACCTTATAACGTATAAAGTTATGTAGTACAACCTTATAAGGTATAACGCCATGTAGTAATAGCTTCTAACGTATAACGCTATATTGTATTACCTTATAACGTATAACGTCATATAGTAATAGCTTCTGACGTATAACGTTATATAGTATTACCTTATAACGTATAACGTTATATTTGATTACCTTATAACGTATAAAGTTATGTAGTACAACCTTATAACGTATAACGTTATATACTATTACCTTATAACGTATAACGTCATATAGTAATAGCTTCTGACGTATAATGTTATGAAGTATTACCTTATAACGTATAACGTTACATAGTATTACCTTATAAGGTATAACGTCATATAGTAATAGCTTCTAACGTATAACGTTATGTACCATTACCTTAGAACGTTTAACGTCATATAGTAATAGCTTCCAACGTATAACGTTATATAGTAATAGCTTCCAACGTATAAAGTTACATAGTAATAGCTTCTAACGTATAACGTTATATAGTATTACCTTATAAGGTATAACGTCATATAGTAATAGCTTCTAACGTATAACGTTATGTACCATTACCTTACAACGTTTAACGTCATATAGTAATAGCTTCCAACGTATAACGTTACATAGTATTACCTTATAACGTACAACGTCATAGAGTAATTGCTTCTAACGTATAACGTTATATAGTATTACCTTATAACGTATAACGTCATAGAGTAATAGCTTCTAACGTTTAACGTTATATAGTAATAGCTTCCAACGTATAAAGTTACATAGTAATAGCTTCTAACGTATAACGTTATATAGTATTACCTTATAAGGTATAACGTCATATAGTAATAGCTTCTAACGTATAACGTTATGTACCATTACCTTACGACGTTTAACGTCATATAGTAATAGCTTCCAACGTATAACGTTACATTGTAATACCTCCTATGGCATAACCTTACATAGTAATACCTCCTATGGTATAACGTTGTATAATATTACCTTACAACGTACAACGTTATATATTATTACCTTATAACGTATAATGTTATGTAGTATTACCTTATAACGTATAACGTTATGTACTATTACCTTATAACGTATAACGTCATATAATAATAGCTTCTGACGTATAATGTTATGTAGTATTAGCTTATAACGTATAACGTTATATTTGATTACCTTATAACGAATAAAGTTATGTAGTACTACCTTATAAGGTATAACGCCATGTAGTAATAGCTTCCTACGTATAACGTTAAATAGTATTACCTTATAAGGTATAACGTTATATAGTAATACCTTCTAACGTATAACGTTATAAGCTATTACCTAATAACTTACAACGTTATATATATTACCTTATAGCGTATAACGTCATATAGTAATAGCTTCTGACGTATAACATTATATAGTACTACCTTATAAGGTATAACGTCACATGGTAATGGCTTCTGACGTATAACATTATATAGTACTACCTTCTAAGGTATAACGTCACATGGTAATGGCTTCTAACGTACAACGTTATATAGTATTACATTATAACGTATAACGTTATCTAGTATTACCTTATAACGTACAACGTCATATAGTAATAGCTTCCAACGTATAAAGTTACATAGTAATAGCTTCTAACGTATAACGTTATATAGTATTACCTTATAAGGTATAACGTCATATAGTAATAGCTTCTAACGTATAACGTTATGTACCATTACCTTACAACGTATAACGTTATATAGTAATAGCTTCTAACGTATAACGTTATGTACTATTACCTTACAACGTATAACGTCATATAGTAATAGCTTCTAACGTATAACGTTATATAGTATTACCTTATAAGGTATAACGTAATATAGTCATAGCTTCTAACGTATAACGTTATGTACTATTACCTTACAACATATAACGTCATATAGTAATAGCTTCCTACTTATATCGTTACATAGTAATACCTCCTATGGTATAACGTTGTATAATATTAACTTATAACGTACAACGTTATATATTATTACCATATAACGAATAATGTTATATAGTATTACTTTATAACGTATAACGTTATATAGTATTACTAAATAACGTACAAAGTTATACAGTATTACCTTATAACGTATAACGTTATCAACTATTACCTTATAACGTACAACGTTATATAGTATTACCTTATAACGTATAACGTTATCTAGTATTACCTTATAACGTACAACGTTATATAGTATTACCTTATAACGTATAACGTTATCTAGTATTAGCTTATAACGTATAACGGAATATAGTATTACCTGATAAGGTATAACATCATATAGTAATAGCTTCTAACGTATAACGCTATATTGTATTACCTTATAACGTATAACGTAATATAGTTATAGCTTCTAGCGTATAACGTTATGTACTATTACCTTACAACGTATAACGTCATATAGTAATAGCTTCTAACGTATAACGTTATATAGTATTACCTGATAAGGTATAACATCATATAGTAATAGCTTCTAACGTATAACGCTATATTGTATTACCTTATAACGTATAACGTAATATAGTTATAGCTTCTAGCGTATAACGTTATGTACTATTACCTTACAACGTATAACGTCATATAGTAATAGCTTCTAACGTATAACGTTATATAGTATTACCTTATTAGGTATAACGTCATATAGTAATAGCTTCTAACGTATAACGTTATGTACCATTACATTACAACGTACAACGTTGTATAGTATTACCTTTTAACGTATAACGTTATATAGTATTACCTTATAACGTATAACGTTATATTTGATTACCTTATAACGAATAAAGTTATGTAGTACTACCTTATAAGGTATAACGCCATGCAGAAATAGCTTCCTACGTACAACGTTATATAGTATTACCTCATAACGTATAACGTTATCTAGTATTACCTTATAACGTACAACGTTATATAGTATTACCTTATAACGTATAACGTTATCTAGTATTAGCTTATAACGTATAACGGAATATAGTATTACCTTATAAGGTATAACGTAATATAGTTATAGCTTCTAACGTATAACGTTATGTACTATTACCTTACAACGTATAACGTCATATAGTAATAGCTTCTGACGTATAACGTTATATAGTATTATCTTTTAACGTATAACGTTATATAGTATTACCTTTTAACGTATAACGTTATATAGTATTAGCTTATAACGTATAACGATATATTTGATTACCTTATAACATGTAAAGTTATGTAGTACTACCTTATAAGGTATAACGCCATGTAGTAATAGCTTCCTCCGTATAACGTTAAATAGTATTACCTTATCCGGTAAAACGTTATATAGTAATACCTTCTATCGTATAACGTTATATAGTATTATCTTATAAGGTATAACGTAATATAGTTATAGCTTCCAACGTACAACGTTATATATTATTACCTTATAACGAATAATGTTATATAGTATTACTTTATAACGTATAACGTTATATAGTATTACTAAATAACGTACAAAGTTATACAGTATTACCTTATAACGTATAACGTTATCAACTATTACCTTATAACGTACAACGTTATATAGTATTACCTTATAACGTATAACGTTATATTTGATTACCTTATAACGTATAAAGTTATGTAGTACTACCTTATAAGGTATAACGCCATGTAGTAGTAGCTTCCTACGTATAACTTTAAATAGTAATACCTCCTATGGTACAAGGTTTCATAGTAGTACCTCCTATGGTATAACGTTGTATAGTATTACCTTTTAACGTATAACGTTATATAGTATTACCTTATAACGTATAACGTCATAGAGTACTAGCTTCTAACGTATAACGTTATATAGTATTACCTTATAACGTATAACGTCATATAGTAATAGCTTCTGACGTATAACGTTATATAGTATTACCTTATATGGTATAACGTCATATAGTAATAGATTCTAACGTATAACGTTATATAGTAATACCTTCTAAGGTATAGCGTAATATAGTTATAGCTTCTAACGTATAACGTTATGTACTATTACCTTACAACATATAACGTCATATAGTAATAGCTTCCAACGTATAACGTTATATAGTATTACCTTCTAACGTATAACGTTATAAGCTATTACCTAATAACGTACAACGTTATATAGTATTACCTTATAAGGTATAACGCAATATAGTTATAGCTTCTAACGTATAACGCTATATAGTATTACATTATAACGTATAACGTTATATAGTAATAGCTTCTGACGTATAACATTATATAGTACTACCTTATAAGGTATAGCGTCACATAATAATAGCTTCTAACGTATAACGCTATATAGTATTACCTTATAAGGTATAACGTCATAGAGTAATAGCTTCTAACGTATAACGTCATATAGTAATAGCTTCCAACGTATAAAGTTACATAGTATTAGCTTCTAACGTACAACGTTATATATTATTACCTTATAACGTATAATGTTATGTAGTATTACCTTATAACGTAAAACGTTATGTACTATTACCTTCCAACGTATAAAGTTACATAGTAATAGCTTCTAACATATAACGTTCTATAGTATTACCTTATAAGGTATAACGTAATATAGTTATAGCTTCTAACGTATAACGTTATGTACTATTACCTTACAACGTATAACGTCATATAGTAATAGCTTCTAACGTATAACGTTATGTACCATCACATTACAACGTACAACGTTGTATAGTATTACCTTTTAACGTATAACGTTATATAGTATTACCTTTTAACGTATAATGTTATATAGTATTAGCTTATAACGTATAACGATATATTTGATTACCTTATAACATGTAAAGTTATGTAGTACTACCTTATAAGGTATAACGCCATGTAGTAATAGCTTCCTCCGTATAACGTTAAATAGTATTACCTTATCCGGTATAACGTTATATAGTAATAGCTTCTATCGTATAACGTTATATAGTATTATCTTATAAGGTGTAACGTAATATAGTTATAGCTTCCAACGTACAACGTTATATATTATTACCTTATAACGAATAATGTTATATAGTATTACTTTATAACGTATAACGTTATATAGTATTACTAAATATCGTACAAAGTTATACAGTATTACCTTATAACGTATAACGTTATCAACTATTACCTTATAACGTACAACGTTATATAGTATTACCTTATAACGTATAACGTTATATTTGTTTACCTTATAACGTATAAAGTTATGTAGTACTACCTTATAAGGTATAACGCCATGTAGTAATAGCTTCCTACGTATAACGTTAAATAGTAATACCTCCTATGGTATAACGTTTCATAGTAGTACCTCCTATGGTATAACGTTGTATAGTATTACCTTTTAACGTATAACGTTATATAGTATTAACTTATAACGTATAACGTCATAGAGTAATAGCTTCTAACGTATAACGTTATATAGTATTACCTTATAATATATAACGTCATATAGTAATAGCTTCTGACGTATAACGTTATATAGTATTACCTTATGTGGTATAACGTCATATAGTAATAGATTCTAACGTATAACGTTATATAGTAATACCTTCTAAGGTATAACGTAATATAGTTATAGCTTCTAACGTATAACGTTATGTACTATTACCTTACAACATATAACGTCATATAGTTATAGCTTCCAACGTATAACGTTATATAGTATTACATTCTAACGTACAACGTTATAAGCTATTACCTAATAACGTACAACGTTATATAGTATTACCTTATAAGGTATAACGCAATATAGTTATAGCTTCTAACGTATAACGCTATATAGTATTACATTATAACGTATAACGTCATATAGTAATAGCTTCAGACATATAACGTTATATAGTATTACCTTATAAGGTATAACGTCATATAGTAATAGCTTCTAACGTATAACGTTAAATAGTATTACCTTATAAGGTATAGCGACACATAATAATAGCTTCCAACGTATAACGCTATATAGTATTACCTTATAAGGTATAACGTCATAGAGTAATAGCTTCTAACGTATAACGTCATATAGTAATAGCTTCCAACGTATAAAGTTACATAGTATTAGCTTCTAACGTACAACGTTATATATTATTACCTTATAACGTATAATGTTATGTAGTATTACCTTATAACGTAAAACGTTATGTACTATTACCTTACAACGTATAACGTCATATAGTAATAGCTTCTAACGTATAACGTTATATAGTATTACCTTATGAGGTATAACGTCATATAGTAATAGCTTCTAACGTATAACGTTATATAGTATTACCTTATTAGGTATAACGTCATATAGTAATAGCTTCTAACGTATAACGTTATGTACTATTACCTTACAACATATAACGTCATATAGTAATAGCTTCCAACGTATAAAGTTACATAGTAATAGCTTCTAACGTATAACGTTCTATAGTATTACCTTATAAGGTATAACGTAATATAGTTATAGCTTCTAACGTATAACGTTATGTACTATTACCTTACAACGTATAACGTCATATAGTAATAGCTTCTAACGTATAACGTTATATAGTATTACCTTATTAGGTATAACGTCATATAGTAATAGCTTCTAACGTATAACGTTATGTACCATCACATTACAACGTACAACGTTGTATAGTATTACCTTTTAACGTATAACGTTATATAGTATTACCTTATAACGTATAACGTTATATTTGATTACCTTATAACGAATAAAGTTATGTAGTACTACCTTATAAGGTATAACGCCATGCAGAAATAGCTTCCTACGTATAACGTTAAATAATATTACCTTATAAGGTATAACGTTATATAGTAATACCTTCTAACGTATAATGTTATAAGCTATTACCTAATAACGTACAACGTTATATAGTATTACCTTATAACGTACAACGTTATATAGTATTACCTTATAACGTATAACGTTATCTAGTATTAGCTTATAACGTATAACGGAATATAGTATTACCTTATAAGGTATAACGTAATATAGTTATAGCTTCTAACGTATAACGTTATGTACTATTACCTTACAACGTATAAAGTCATATAGTAATAGCTTCTGACGTATAACGTTATATAGTATTACCTTTTAACGTATAACGTTATATAGTATTACCTTTTAACGTATAACGTTATATAGTATTAGCTTATAACGTATAACGTTATATTTGATTACCTTATAACATGTAAAGTTATGTAGTACTACCTTATAACGTATAACGCCATGTAGTAATAGCTTCCTCCGTATAACGTTAAATAGTATTACCTTATCCGGTATAACGTTATATAGTAATAGCTTCTATCGTATAACGTTATATAGTATTACCTTATAAGGTATAACGTAATATAGTTATAGCTTCTAACGTATAACGTTATGTACTATTACCTTACAACGTATAACGTCATATAGTAATAGCTTCTAACGTATAACGTTATGTACCATTACCTTACAACGTATAACGTCATATAGTAATAGCTTCCAACGTATAACGTTACATAGTAATACATCCTATGGTATAACGTTGCATAATATTAACTTATAACGTACAACGTTATATAGTATTACCTTATAACGTATAATGTTATGTAGTATTACCTTATAACGTATAACGTTATGTACTATTACCTTATAACGTACAACGTTGTATATTATTACCTGTTAACGTATAACGTTATATAGTATTACCTTATAACGTATATCGTTATCTAGTATTACCTTATAAGGTATAACGTCATAGAGTAATAGCTTCTAACGTATAACGTTATATTCTATTACCTTATAACGTATAACGTCATAGAGTAATAGCTTCTAACGTATAACGTTATATAGTATTACCTTATGACGTATACCGTCATATAGTATTACCTTATAACGTATAATGTTATATAGTATTACCTTATAACGTACAACGTTGTATAGTATTACCTGTTAACGTATAACGTTATATAGTATTACCTTATAACGTATAACGTTATCTAGTATTACCTTATAAGGTATAACGTCATATAGTCATAGCTTCTAACGTATAACGTTAAATAGTATTACCTTTTAAGGTATAGCGTCATATAGTAATAGCTTCGGACGTATAACGTGATATAGTATTACCTTATAACGTATAACGTCATATGGTAATAGCTTCTAACGTATAACGTTATGTACTATTACCTTACAACGTATAACGTCATATAGTAATAGCTTTCTACGTATAACGTTACATAGTAATACCTCCTATGGTATAACGTTGTATAATATTAACTTATAACGTACAACGTTATATATTATTACCTTATAAGGAATAATGTTATGTAGTATGACCTTATAACGTATAACGTTATGTACTATTACCTTATAACGTATAACGTCATACAGTAATAGCTTCTCACGTATAATGTTATATACTATTACTTTATAACGTATAACGTTATATGGTATTACTAAATAACGTAAAAAGTTATATAGTATTACCTTATAACGTATAACGTTATATTTGATTACCTTATAACGAATAAAGTTATGTAGTACTACCTTATAAGGTATAACGCCATGTAGTAATAGCTTCCTACGTATAACGTTAAATAGTATTACCTTATAAGGTATAACGTTATATAGTAATAGCTCCTAACGTATAACGTTATAAGCTATTACCTAATAACTTACAACGTTATATATATTACCTTATAGCGTATAACGTCATATAGAAATAGCTTCTGACATATAACATTATATAGTACTACCTTATAAGGTATAACGTCACATAGTAATGGCTTCTAACGTACAACGTTATATAGTATTACCTTATAACGTATAACGTTATATTTGATTACCTTATAACGTATAAAGTTATGTAGTACTACCTTATAAGGTATAACGCCATGTAGTAATAGCTTTCTACGTATAACGTTAAATAGTATTACCTTATAAGGTATAACGTTATATAGGAATACCGTCTAACGTATAACGTTATAAGCTATTACCTCATAACGTACAACGTTATATAGTATTACCTTATAACGTATAACGTTATCTAGTATTACCTTATAACGTACAACGTTATATAGTATTACCGTATAACGTATAACATTATGTACCATTACCTTACAACGTTTAACGTTATATAGTAATAGCTTCCAACGTATAACGTTACATAGTAATACCTCCTATGGCATAACTTTACATAGTAATACCTCCGATGGTATAACGTTGTATAATATTAACTTACAACGTACAACGTTATATATTATTACCTTATAACGTATAATGTTATGTAGTATTACCTTATAACGTATAACGTTATGTACTATTACATTATAACGTACAACGTTGTATAGTATTACCTTTTAACGTATAACGTTATATAGAATTTCCTTATAACGTATAACGTTATGTACTATTACCTTATAACGTATAACGTCATATAGTAATAGCTTCTGACATATAATGTTATATAGTATTACCTTATAACGTATAACGTTTTATTTGATTACCTTATGACGAATAAAGTTATGTAGTACTACCTTATAAGGTATAACGCCATGTACTAATAGCTTCCTACGTATAACGTTAAATAGTATTACCTTATAAGGTATAACGTTATATAGTAATGCCTTCTAACGTATAACGTTATAAGCTATTACCTAATAAAGTACAAAGTTATATAGTATACCTTATAAGGTATAACGTAATATAGTTATAGCTTCTAACGTATAACGTTGTGTACTATTACCTTACAACGTATAACGTCATATAGTAATAGCTTCCTACTTATAACGTTACATAGTAACACCTCCTATGGTATAACGTTACATAGTAGTACCTCCTATGGTATAACGTTGTATAATATCAACTTATAACGTACAACGTTATATATTATTACCTTATAACGTATAATGTTATGTAGTATTACGTTATAACGTATAACGTTATGTACTATTACCTTATAACGTATAACGTCATATAGTAATAGCTTCTGACGTATAATGTTATATCGTATTACCTTATAACGTATAACGTTATATTTGATTACCTTATAACGAATAAAGTTATGTAGTACTACCTTATAAGGTATAACGCCATGTAGTAATAGCTTCCTACGTATAACGTTAAATAGTATTACCTTATAAGTTATAACGTTATATAGTAATAGCTTCTGACGTATAACATTATATAGTACTACCTTATAAGATATAGCGTCACATAATAATAGCTTCTAACGTATAACGTCATATAGTCTTACCTTATAAGGTATAACGACACATAGTAATAGCTTCTAACGTATAATGCTATATAGTATTACCTTATAAGGTATAACGTCATAGAGTAATAGCTACTAACGTATAACGTCATATAGTAATAGCTTCCAACGTATAAAGTTATGTAGTAATAGCTTCTAACGTATAACGTTATATATTATTACCTTATAAGGTATAGCGTCATATAGTAATAGCTTCTAACGTATAACATTATGTACCATTACCTTACAACGTATAACGTCATATAGTAATAGCTTCCAACGTATAACGTTACATAGTAATACCTCCTATGGCATAACGTTACATAGTAATACATCCTGTGGTATAACGTTGCATAATATTAACTTATAACGTACAACGTTATATAGTACTACCCTATAACATATAATGTTATGTAGTATTACCTTATAACGTATAACGTTATGTACTATTACCTTATATCGTACAACGTTGTATAGTATTACCTTTTAACGTATAACGTTATATAGTATTACCTTATAACGTATATCGTTATCTAGTATTACCTTATAAGGTATAACGTCATATAGTAATAGCTTCTAACGTATAACGTTATAAGCTATTACCTAATAAGGTATAACGTTATACAGTGTTACCTTATAACGTATAACGTCATTAAGTAATAGCTTCTGACGTATAATGTTATATAGTATTACCTTATAACTTATAACGTTATATAGTATTACTAAATAACGTACAAAGTTATACAGTATTACCTTATAACGTATAACGTTATCTAGTATTACCTTATAACGTACAACGTCATATAGTAATAGCTTCTAACGTATAACGTTATGTACCATTACCTTACAACGTATAACGTCATATAGTAATAGCTTCCAACGTATAACGTTACATAGTAATACCTCCTATGGCATAACGTTACATAGTAATACATCCTATGGTATAACGTTGCATAATATTAACTTATAACGTACAACGTTATATAGTATTACCTTATAACGTATAATGTTATGTAGTATTACCTTATAACGTATAACGTTATGTACTATTACCTTATATCGTACAACGTTGTATAGTATTACCTGTTAACGTATAACGTTATATAGTATTACCTTATAACGTATATCGTTATCTAGTATTACCTTATAAGGTATAACGTCATATAGTAATAGCTTCTAACGTATAACGTTATGTACCATTACCTTACAACGTATAACGTCATACAGTTTTACCTTATAAGGTATAACGTCATATAGTAATAGCTTCTAACGTATAACGTTATAAGCTATTACCTAATAAGGTATAACGTTATACAGTGTTACCTTATAACGTATAACGTCATTAAGTAATAGCTTCTGACGTATAATGTTATATAGTATTACCTTATAACTTATAACGTTATATAGTATTACTAAATAACGTACAAAGTTATACAGTAATACCTTATAACATATAACGTTATCTAGTATTACCTTATAACGTACAACGTCATATAGTAATAGCTTCTAACGTATAACGTTATATAGTATTACCTGATAAGGAATAACGTCATATAGTAATAGCTTCTAACGTATAACGTTATATAGTATTCACTTATAACGTAAAACGTCATATAGTAATAGCTTCTGACGTATAACGTTATATAGTATTACCTTATTAGGTATAACGTCATATAGTAATAGCTTCTAACGTATAACGTTATATAGTATTACCTTATAAGGTATAACGTAATATAGTTATAGCTTCTAACGTATAATGTTATGTACTATTACCTTACAACGTATAACGTCATATAGTAATAGCTTCTAACGTATAACGTTATATAGTATTACCTTTTAACGTACAACGTTATATAGTATTACCTTATAACGTATAACATCATATAGTAATAGCTTCTGTCGTATAGCATTATATAGTACTACCTTATAAGGTATAACGTCACATAGTAATGGCTTCTAACGTACAACGTTATATAGTATTACCTTATAACGTATAACGTTATATTTGATTACCTTATAACGTATAAAGTTATGTAGTACTACCTTATAAGGTATAACGCCATGTAGTAATAGCTTCCTACGTATAACGTTAAATAGTATTACCTTATAAGGTATAACGTTATATAGGAATACCGTCTAACGTATAACGTTATAAGCTATTACCTCATAACGTACAACGTTATATAGTATTACCTTATAACGTATAACGTTATCTAGTATTACCTTATAACGTACAACGTTATATAGTATTACCGTATAACGTATAAGGTTATCTAGTATTACCTTATAACGTACAACGTCATATAGTAATAGCTTCCAACGTATAAAGTTACATAGTAATAGCTTCTAACGTATAACGTTATATAGTATTACCTTATAAGGTATAACGTCATATAGTAATAACTTTTAACGTATAACGTTATGTACCATTACCTTGCAACGTATAACGTCATATAGTAATAGCTTCTAACGTATAACGTTATATAGTAGTACCTTCTAAGGTATAACGTAATATAGTTATAGCTTCTAACGTATAACGTTATATAGTATTACCTTATAACGTATAACGTTATATTTGATTACCTTATAACGAATAAAGTTATGTAGTACTACCTTATAAGGTATAACGTAATATAGTCCTAGCTTCTAACGTATAACCTTATGTACTATTACCTTACAACATATAACGTCATATAGTAATAGCTTCTAACGTATAACGTTATAAGCTATTACCTAATAAGGTATAACGTTATACAGTGTTACCTTATAACGTATAACGTCATTAAGTAATAGCTTCTGACGTATAATGTTATATAGTATTACCTTATAACTTATAACGTTATATAGTATTACTAAATAACGTACAAAGTTATACAGTATTACCTTATAACGTATAACGTTATCTAGTATTACCTTATAACGTACAACGTCATATAGTAATAGCTTCTAACGTATAACGTTATATAGTATTACCTGATAAGGAATAACGTCATATAGTAATAGCTTCTAACGTATAAAGTTATATAGTATTCACTTATAACGTAAAACGTCATATAGTAATAGCTTCTGACGTATAACGTTATATAGTATTACCTTATTAGGTATAACGTCATATAGTAATAGCTTCTAACATATAACGTTATATAGTATTACCTTATAAGGTATAACGTAATATAGTTATAGCTTCTAACGTATAATGTTATGTACTATTACCTTACAACGTATAACGTCATATAGTAATAGCTTCTAACGTATAACGTTATATAGTATTACCTTTTAACGTACAACGTTATATAGTATTACCTTATAACGTATAACATCATATAGTAATAGCTTCTGTCGTATAACATTATATAGTACTACCTTATAAGGTATAACGTCACATAGTTATGGCTTCTAACGTACAACGTTATATAGTATTACCTTATAACGTATAACGTTATATTTGATTACCTTATAACGTATAAAGTTATGTAGTACTACCTTATAAGGTATATCGCCATGTAGTAATAGCTTCCTACGTATAACGTTAAATAGTATTACCTTATAAGGTATAACGTTATATAGGAATACCGTCTAACGTATAACGTTATAAGCTATTACCTCATAACGTACAACGTTATATAGTATTACCTTATAACGTATAACGTTATCTAGTATTACCTTATAACGTACAACGTTATATAGTATTACCGTATAACGTATAAGGTTATCTAGTATTACCTTATAACGTACAACGTCATATAGTAATAGCTTCCAACGTATAAAGTTACATAGTAATAGCTTCTAACGTATAACGTTATATAGTATTACCTTATAAGGTATAACGTCATATAGTAATAGCTTTTAACGTATAACGTTATGTACCATTACCTTACAACGTATAACATCATATAGTAATAGCTTCTAACGTATAACGTTATATAGTAGTACCTTCTAAGGTATAACGTAATATAGTTATAGCTTCTAACGTATAACGTTATATAGTATTACCTTATAACGTATAACGTTATATTTGATTACCTTATAACGAATAAAGTTATGTAGTACTACCGTATAAGGTATAACGCCATGCAGTAATAGCTTCCTACGTATAACGTTATATAGTATTACCTGATAAGGTATAACGTCATATACTAATAGCTTCTAACGTATAACGCTATATAGTATTACCTTATAACGTATAACGTCATATAGTAATAGCTTCTGACGTATAACGTTATATAGTATTACCTTATATGGTATAACGTCATATAGTAATATCTTCTAACGTATAACGTTATATAGTAATACCTTCTAAGGTATAACGTAATATAGTTATAGCTTCTAACGTATAACGTTATGTACTATTACCTTACAACGTATAACGTTATATTTGATTACCTTATAACATGTAAAGTTATATAGTATTACCTTATAAGGTATAACGTAATATAGTCCTAGCTTCTAACGTATAACCTTATGTACTATTACCTTACAACATATAACGTCATATAGTAATAGCTTCTAACGTATAACGTTATAAGCTATTACCTAATAAGGTATAACGTTATACAGTGTTACCTTATAACGTATAACGTCATATAGTAGTAGCTTCTGACGTATAAGGTTAAATAGTATTACCTTATAACGTACAACGTCATAGAGTAATAGCTTCTAACGTATAACGTTATATAGTATCACCTTATAACGTACAACGTTATCTAGTATTACCTTATAACGTACAACGTCATATAGTAATAGCTTCTAACGTATAACATTAAATAGTATTACCGTATAACGTATAACGTCATAGAGTAATAGCTTCTAACGTATAACGTTATAAAGTATTACCTTATACGGTATAACGTCATATTGTAATATCTTCTAACGTATAACGTTATATAGTAATACCTTCTAAGGTATAACGTAATATAGTTATAGCTTCTAACGTATAACGTTATGTACTATTACCTTACAACGTATAACGTCATATAGTAATAGCTTCTAACGTATAACGTTATATAGTATTACCTTTTCCCGTATAACGTTATATAGTATTACCTTTTAACGTATAACGTTATATAGTATTACCTTATAACGTATAACGTTATATTTGATTACCTTATAACATGTAAAGTTGTGTAGTACTACCTTATAAGGTATAACGCCATGTAGTAATAGCTTCCTACGTATAACGTTAAATAGTATTACCTTATCAGGTATAACGTTATATAGTAATAGCTTCTATCGTACAACGTTATGTACTATTACCTTACAACGTATAACGTCATATAGTAATAGCTTCTAACGTATAACGTTATATAGTATTACCTTATAAGGTATAACGTAATATAGTCATAGCTTCTAACGTATAACGCTATGTACTATTACCTTACAACATATAACGTCATATAGTAATAGCTTCCTACTTATAGCGTTACATAGTAATACCTCCTATGGTATAACGTTGTATAATATTAACTTATAACGTACAACGTTATATATTATTACCTTATAACGAATAATGTTATATAGTATTACTTTATAACGTATAACGTTATATAGTATTACTCAATAACGTACAAAGTTATACAGTATTACCTTATAACGTATAACGTTATCAACTATTACCTTATAACGTACAACGTTATATAGTATTACCTTATAACGTATAACGTTATCTAGTATTACCTTATAACGTACAACGTTATATAGTATTACCTTATAACGTATAACGTTATATTTGATTACCTTATAACGTATAAAGTTATGTAGTACTACCTTATAAGGTATAACGCCATGTAGTAATAGCTTCCTACGTATAACGTTAAATAGTATTACCTTATAAGGTATAACGTTATATAGTAATACCTTCTAACGTATAACGTTATAAGCTATTACCTAATAACGTACAACGTTATATAGTATTACCTTATAACGTATAACGTTATCTAGTATTACCTTATAACGTACAACGTTATATAGTATTACCTTATAACGTTTAACGTTATCTAGTATTACCTTATAACGTACATCGTCATATAGTAATAGCTTCTAACGTATAACGTTATATAGTATTACCTTTATAACGTATAACGTCATAGAGTAATAGCTTCTAGCGTTTAACGTTATATAGTATTACCTTATAACGTATAACGTTATATTTGATTACCTTATAACGAATAAAGTTATGTAGTACTACCTTATAAGGTATAACGCCATGCAGAAATAGCTACCCTACGTACAACGTTATATAGTATTACCTCATAACGTATAACGTTATCTAGTATTACCTTATAACGTACAACGTTATATAGTATTACCTTATAACGTATAACGTTATCTAGTATTAGCTTATAACGTATAACGGAATATAGTATTACCTTATAAGGTATAACGTAATATAGTTATAGCTTCTAACGTATAACGTTATGTACTATTACCTTACAACGTATAACGTCATATAGTAATAGCTTCCTACTCTTAACGTTACATAGTAATACCTCCTATGGTATAACGTTACATAGTAGTACCTCCTATGGCATAACGTTGTATAATATTAACTTATAACGTACAACGTTATATATTATTACCTTATAACGTATAATGTTATGTAGTATTACCCTATAACGTATAACGTTATGTACTATTACCTTATAACGTATAACGTCATATAGTAGTAGCTTCTGACGTATAATGTTATACAGTATTACCTTATAACTTATAACGTTATATAGTATTACTAAATAACGCACAAAGTTATATAGTATTTCCTTATAACGTATAACGTTATCTACTATTACCTTATAACGTACAACGTTGTATAGTATTACCTTTTAACGTATAACGTTATATAGTATTAACTTATAACGTATAACGTCATAGAGTAATAGCTTCTAACGTATAACGTTATATAGTATTACCTTATAACGTATAACGTCATAGAGTAATAGCTTCTAGCGTTTAACGTTATATAGTAATAGCTCAACGTATAAAGTTACACAGTAATAGCTTCTAACGTATAACGTTATATAGTATTACCTTATAAGGTATAACGTCATATAGTAATAGCTTCTAACGTATAACATTATGTACCATTACCTTACAACGTTTAACGTTATATAGTAATAGCTTCCAACGTATAACGTTACATAGTAATACCTCCTATGGCATAACTTTACATAGTAATACCTCCGATGGTATAACGTTGTATAATATTAACTTACAACGTACAACGTTATATATTATTACCTTATAACGTATAATGTTATGTAGTATTACCTTATAACGTATAACGTTATGTACTATTACATTATAACGTACAACGTTGTATAGTATTACCTTTTAATGTATAACGTTATATAGAATTACCTTATAACGTATAACGTTATGTACTATTACCTTATAACGTATAACGTCATATAGTAATAGCTTCTGACATATAATGTTATATAGTATTACCTTATAACGTATAACGTTTTATTTGATTACCTTATGACGAATAAAGTTATGTAGTACTACCTTATAAGGTATAACGCCATGTAGTAATAGCTTCCTACGTATAACGTTAAATAGTATTACCTTATAAGGTATAACGTTATATAGTAATGCCTTCTAACGTATAACGTTATAAGCTATTACCTAATAAAGTACAAAGTTATATAGTATTACCTTATAAGGTATAACGTAATATAGTTATAGCTTCTAACGTATAACGTTGTGTACTATTACCTTACAACGTATAACGTCATACAGTAATAGCTTCCTACTTATAACGTTACATAGTAATACCTCCTATGGTATAACGTTACATAGTAGTACCTCCTATGGTATAACGTTGTATAATATTAACATATAACGTACAACGTTATATATTATTACCTTATAACGTATAATGTTATGTAGTATTACCTTATAACGTATATCGTTATGTACTATTACCTTATAACGTATAACGTCATATAGTAATAGCTTCTGACGTATAATATTATATCGTATTACCTTATAACGTATAACGTTATATTTGATTACCTTATAACGAATAAAGTTATGTAGTACTACCTTATAAGGTATAACGCCATGTAGTAATAGCTTCCTACGTATAACGTTAAATAGTATTACCTTATAAGGTATAACGTTATATAGTAATAGCTTCTGACGTATAACATTATATAGTACTACCTTATAAGATATAGCGTCACATAATAATGGCTTCTAACGTATAACGCTATATAGTATTACCTTATAAGGTATAACGTCCTTTGGTAGTATCTTCTAACGTATAACGTTATGTACCATTACCTTACAACGTATAACGTCATATAGTCTTACCTTATAAGGTATAACGTCACATAGTAATAGCTTCTAACGTATAACGCTATATAGTATTACCTTATAAGGTATAACGTCATAGAGTAATAGCTACTAACGTATAACGTCATATAGTAATAGCTTCCAAAGTATAAAGTTACGTAGTAATAGCTTCTAACGTATAACGTTATATAGTATTACCTTATAAGGTATAACGTCATATAGTAATAGCTTCTAACGTATAACGTTATGTACCATTACCTTACAACGTATAACGTCATATAGTAATAGCTTCCAACGTATAACGTTACATAGTAATACCTCCTATGGCATAACGTTACATAGTAATACATCCTATGGTATAACGTTGCATAATATTAACTTATAACGTACAACGTTATATAGTATTACCTTATAACGTATAATGTTACGTAGTATTACCTTATAACGTATAACGTTATGTACTATTACCTTATAACGTACAACGTTGTATAGTATTACCTGTTAACGTATAACGTTATATAGTATTACCTTATAACGTATAACGTTATCTACTATTACCTTGTAAGGTATAACGTCATATAGTCATAGCTTCTAACGTATAACGTTATATAGTATTACCTTATGACGTATAACGTCATATAGTATTAGCTTCTAACGTATAACGTTATATAGTATTACCTTATAACGTATAACGTCATAGAGTAATAGCTTCTAACGTATAACGTTATATTGTATTACCTTATAACGTATAACGTCATAGAGTAATAGCTTCTAACGTATAACGTTATATAGTATTACCTTATGACGTATAACGTCATATAGTATTACCTTATAACGTATAATGTTATATAGTATTACCTTATAACGTATAACGTCATAGAGTAATAGCTTCTAACGTATAACGTTATATATTATTACCTTATAACGTATAACGTCATATAGTAATAGCTTCTAACGTATAAGGTTAAATAGTATTACCTTATAACGTACAACGTTATAGAGTAATAGCTTCTAACGCATAACGTTATATAGCATCACCTTATAAGGTATAACGTCATATAGTAATAGCTTCTAACGTATAAGGTTAAATAGTATTACCTTATAACGTACAACGTCATAGAGTAATAGCTTCTAACGCATAACGTTATATAGTATCACCTTATAACGTACAACGTTATCTAGTATTACCGTATAACGTATAACGTCATAGAGTAATAGCTTCTAACGTATAACGTTATAAAGTATTACCTTATACGGTATAACGTCATATTGTAATATCTTCTAACGTATAACGTTATATAGTAATACCTTCTAAGGTATAACGTCATAGAGTAATAGCTACTAACGTATAACGTCATATAGTAATAGCTTCCAAAGTATAAAGTTACGTAGTAATAGCTTCCTACCTATAACGTTAAATAGTATTACCTTATCAGGTATAACGTTATATAGTAATAGCATCTATCGTACAACGTTATGTACTATTACCTTACAACGTATAACGTCATATAGTAATAGCTTCTAACGTATAACGTTATACAGTATTACCTTATAAGGTATAACGTAATATAGTCATAGCTTCTAACGTTTAACGTTATGTACTATTACCTTACAACATATAACGTCATATAGTAATAGCTTCCTACTTATAGCGTTGCATAGTAATACCTCCTATGGTATAACGTTGTATAATACTAACTTATAACGTACAACGTTATATATTATTACCTTATAACGAATAATGTTATATAGTATTACTTTATAACGTATAACGTTATATAGTATTACTCAATAACGTACAAAGTTATACAGTATTACCTTATAACGTATAACGTTATCAACTATTACCTTATAACGTACAACGTTATATAGTATTACCTTATAACGTATAACGTTATCTAGTATTACCTTATAACGTACAACGTTATATAGTATTACCTTATAACGTATAACGTTATATTTGATTACCTTATAACGAATAAAGTTATGTAGTACTTCCTTATAAGGTATAACGCCATGTAGTAATAGCTTCCTACGTATAACGTTAAATAGTATTACCTTATGAGGTATAACGTTATATAGTAATAGCTTCTGACGTATAACATTATATAGTACTACCTTATAAGATATAGCGTCACATAATAATGGCTTCTAACGTATAACGCTATATAGTATTACCTTATAAGGTATAACGTCCTTTGGTAATATCTTCTAACGTATAACGTTATGTACCATTACCTTACAACGTATAACGTCATATAGTAATAGCTTCTAACGTATAACGTTATATGGTATTACCTTATTAGGTATAACGTCATAGAGTAATAGCTACTAACGTATAACGTCATATAGTAATAGCTTCTAACGTATAACGTTATGTACCATTACCTTACAACGTATAACGTCATATAGTAATAGCTTCCAACGTATAACGTTACATAGTTATACCTCCTATGGCATAACGTTACATAGTAATACAGCCTATGGTATAACGTTGCATAATATTAACTTATAACGTACAACGTTATATAGTATTACCTTATAACGTATAATGTTATGTAGTATTACCTTATAACGTATAACGTTATGTACTATTACCTTATAACGTACAACGTTGTATAGTATTACCTGTTAACGTATAACGTTATATAGTATTACCTTATAACGTATAACGTTATCTAGTATTACCTTATAAGGTATAACGTCATATAGTCATAGCTTCTAACGTATAACGTTAAATAGTATTACCTTATAAGGTATAACGTTATATAGTAATACCTTCTAACGTATAACGTTATAAGCTATTACCTAATAACGTACAACGTTATATAGTATTACCTTATAACGTATAACGTCATATAGTAATAGCTTCGGACGTATAACGTGATATAGTATTACCTTATAACGTATAACGTCATATGGTAATAGCTTCTAACGTATAACGTTATATAGTATTACCTTTTAAGGTATAGCGTCATATAGTAATAGCTCCTAACGTATAACGTTATATAGTATTACCTTATAAGGTATAACGTCATATAGTAATAGCTTCTAACGTATAACGTTATGTACTATTACCTTACAACGTATAACGTCATATAGTAATAGCTTCCTACGTATAACGTTACATAGTAATACCTCCTATGGTATAACGTTGTATAATATTAACTTATAACGTACAACGTTATATATTATTACCTTATAACGAATAATGTTATGTAGTATTACCTTATAACGTATAACGTTATGTACTATTACCTTATAACGTATAACGTCATATAGTAATAGCTTCTCACGTATAATGTTATATACTATTACCTTATAACGTATAACGTTATATGGTATTACTAAATAACGTAAAAAGTTATATAGTATTACCTTATAACGTATAACGTTATCTACTATTACCTTGTAACGTACAACGTTGTTTAGTATTACCTTTTAACGTACAACGTTATATAGTATTACCTTATAACGTGTGACGTCATATAGTAATAGATTCTGACGCATAACGTGATATAGTATTACCTTATAACGTATAACGTCATATGGTAATAGCTTCTAACGTATAACGTTATATAGTATTACCTTATAAGGTATAACATCATATAGTAATAGCTTCTAACGTATAACGTTATATAGTATTACCTTATAAGGTATAACGTCATATTGTGATAGCTTGTAACGTATAACGTTATGTTCCACTACCTTACAACGTATAACGTCATATAGTAATAGCTTCCAACGTATAACGTTACATAGTAATACCTCCTATGGCATAACGTTACATAGTAATACTTCCTATGGTATAACGTTGTACAATATTTACTTATAACGTACAACGTTATATATTATTACCTTATAACGTATAATGTTATGTAGTATTACCTTATAACGTATAACGTTATGTACTATTATCTTATAACGTATAACGTCATATAGTAATAGATTCTGACGCATAACGTGATGTAGTATTACCTTATAACGTATAACGTCATATGGTAATAGCTTCTAACGTATAACGTTATATAGTATTACCTTATAAGGTATAACGTCATATAGTAATAGCTTCTAACGTATAACGTTATATAGTATTACCTTATAAGGTATAACGTCATATTGTAATAGCTTCTAACGTATAACGTTATATAGTATTACCTTACAACTTATAACGTCATATAGTAGTAGCTTCCTACGTATAACGTTACATAGTAATACCTCCTATGGTATAACGTTGTATAATATTAACTTATAACGTACAACGTTATATATTATTACCTTATAACGAATAATGTTATCTAGTATTACCTTATAACGTATAACGTTATCTACTATTACCTTATAACGTTTAACGTCATATAGTAATAGCTTCTCACGTATAATGTTATATAGTATTACCTTATAAGGTATAACGTCATAGAGTAATAGCTACTAACGTATAACGTCATATAGTAATAGCTTCCAAAGTATAAAGTTACGTAGTAATAGCTTCTAACGTATAACGTTATATAGTATTACCTTATAAGGTATAACGTTATATAGTAATGCCTTCTAACGTATAACGTTATAAGCTATTACCTAATAAAGTACAAAGTTATATAGTATTACCTTATAAGGTATAACGTAATATAGTTATAGCTTCTAACGAATAACGTTGTGTACTATTACCTTACAACGTATAACGTCATACAGTAATAGCTTCCTACTTATAACGTTACATAGTAATACCTCCTATGGTATAACGTTACATAGTAGTACCTCCTATGGTATAACGTTGTATAATATTAACATATAACGTACAACGTTATATATTATTACCTTATAACGTATAATGTTATGTAGTATTACCTTATAACGTATATCGTTATGTACTATTACCTTATAACGTATAACGTCATATAGTAATAGCTTCTGACGTATAATGTTATATCGTATTACCTTATAACGTATAACGTTATATTTGATTACCTTATAACGAATAAAGTTATGTAGTACTACCTTATAAGGTATAACGCCATGTAGTAATAGCTTCCTACGTATAACGTTAAATAGTATTACCTTATAAGGTATAACGTTATATAGTAATAGCTTCTGACGTATAACATTATATAGTACTACCTTATAAGATATAGCGTCACATAATAATGGCTTCTAACGTATAACGCTATATAGTATTACCTTATAAGGTATAACGTCCTTTGGTAGTATCTTCTAACGTATAACGTTATGTACCATTACCTTACAACGTATAACGTCATATAGTCTTACCTTATAAGGTATAACGTCACATAGTAATAGCTTCTAACGTATAACGCTATATAGTATTACCTTATAAGGTATAACGTCATAGAGTAATAGCTACTAACGTATAACGTCATATAGTAATAGCTTCCAAAGTATAAAGTTACGTAGTAATAGCTTCTAACGTATAACGTTATATAGTATTACCTTATAAGGTATAACGTCATATAGTAATAGCTTCTAACGTATAACGTTATGTACCATTACATTACAACGTATAACGTCATATAGTAATAGCTTCCAACGTATAACGTTACATAGTAATACCTCCTATGGCATAACGTTACATAGTAATACATCCTATGGTATAACGTTGCATAATATTAACTTATAACGTACAACGTTATATAGTATTACCTTATAACGTATAATGTTATGTAGTATTACCTTATAACGTATAACGTTATGTACTATTACCTTATAACGTACAACGTTGTATAGTATTACCTGTTAACGTATAACGTTATATAGTATTACCTTATAACGTATAACGTTATCTACTATTACCTTATAAGGTATAACGTCATATAGTCATAGCTTCTAACGTATAACGTTATATAGTATTACCTTATGACGTATAACGTCATATAGTATTAGCTTCTAACGTATAACGTTATATAGTATTACCTTATAACGTATAACGTCATAGAGTAATAGCTTCTAACGTATAACGTTATATTGTATTACCTTATAACGTATAACGTCATAGAGTAATAGCTTCTAACGTATAACGTTATATAGTATTACCTTATGACGTATAACGTCATATAGTATTACCTTATAACGTATAATGTTATATAGTATTACCTTATAACGTATAACGTCATAGAGTAATAGCTTCTAACGTATAACGTTATATAGTATTACCTTATAACGTATAACGTCATATAGTAATAGCTTCTAACGTATAAGGTTAAATAGTATTACCTTATAACGTACAACGTCATAGAGTAATAGCTTCTAACGCATAACGTTATATAGCATCACCTTATAAGGTATAACGTCATATAGTAATAGCTTCTAACGTATAAGGTTAAATAGTATTACCTTATAACGTACAACGTCATAGAGTAATAGCTTCTAACGCATAACGTTATATAGTATCACCTTATAACGTACAACGTTATCTAGTATTACCGTATATCGTATAACGTCATAGAGTAATAGCTTCTAACGTATAACGTTATAAAGTATTACCTTATACGGTATAACGTCATATTGTAATATCTTCTAACGTATAACGTTATATAGTAATACCTTCTAAGGTATAACGTAATATAGTTATATCTTCTAACGTATAACGTTATGTACTATTACCTTACAACGTATAACGTCATATAGTAATAGCTTCTAACGTATAACGTTATATAGTATTACCTTTTCCCGTATAACGTTATATAGTATTACCTTTTAACGTATAACGTTATATAGCATTACCTGTTAACGTATAACGTTATATAGTATTACCTTATAACGTATAACGTTAAATAGTATTACCTTATCAGGTATAACGTTATATAGTAATAGCTTCTATCGTACAACGTTATGTACTATTACCTTACAACGTATAACGTCATATAGTAATAGCTTCTAACGTATAACGTTATATAGTATTACCTTATAAGGTATAACGTAATATAGTCATAGCTTCTAACGTTTAACGTTATGTACTATTACCTTACAACATATAACGTCATATAGTAATAGCTTCCTACTTATAGCGTTGCATAGTAATACCTCCTATGGTATAACGTTGTATAATACTAACTTATAACGTACAACGTTATATATTATTACCTTATAACGAATAATGTTATATAGTATTACTTTATAACGTATAACGTTATATAGTATTACTCAATAACGTACAAAGTTATACAGTATTACCTTATAACGTATAACGTTATCAACTATTACCTTATAACCTACAACGTTATATAGTATTACCTTATAACGTATAACGTTATCTAGTATTACCTTATAACGTACAACGTTATATAGTATTACCTTATAACGTATAACGTTATATTTGATTACCTTATAACGTATAAAGTTATGTAGTACTACCTTATAAGGTATAACGCCATGTAGTAATAGCTTCCTACGTATAACGTTAAATAGTATTACCTTATAAGGTATAACGTTATATAGTAATACCTTCTAACGTATAACGTTATAAGCTAATAACGTACAACGTTATATAGTATTACCTTATAACGTATAACGTTATCTAGTATTACCTTATAACGTACAACGTTATATAGTATTACCTTATAGCGTGTAACGTTATCTAGTATTACCTTATAACGTACATCGTCATATAGTAATAGCTTCTAACGTATAACGTTATATAGTATTACCTGATAAGGTATAACATCATATAGTAATAGCTTCTATCGTATAACGCTATATTGTATTACCTTATAACGTATAACGTAATATAGTTATAGCTTCTAACGTATAACGTTATGTACTATTACCTTACAACGTATAACGTCATATAGTAATAGCTTCTAACGTATAACGTTATATGGTATTACCTTATTAGGTATAACGTCATATAGTAATAGCTTCTAACGTATAACGTTATGTACCATTACATTACAACGTACAACGTTGTATAGTATTACCTTTTAACGTATAACGTTATATAGTATTACCTTATAACGTATAACGTTATATTTGATTACCTTATAACGAATAAAGTTATGTAGTACTACCTTATAAGGTATAACGCCATGTAGTAATAGCTTCCTACATATAACGTTAAATAGTATTACCTTATAAGGTATAACGTTATATAGTAATAGCTTCTGACGTATAACATTATATAGTACTACCTTATAAGATATAGCGTCACATAATAATGGCTTCTAACGTATAACGCTATATAGTATTACCTTATAAGGTATAACGTCCTTTGGTAATATCTTCTAACGTATAACGTTATGTACCATTACCTTACAACGTATAACGTCATATAGTCTTACCTTATAAGGTATAACGTCACATAGTTATAGCTTCTAACGTATAACGCTATATAGTATTACCTTATAAGGTATAACGTCATAGAGTAATAGCTACTAACGTATAACGTCATATAGTAATAGCTTCTAACGTATAACGTTATGTACCATTACCTTACAACGTATAACGTCATATAGTAATAGCTTCCAACGTATAACGTTACATAGTTATACCTCCTATGGCATAACGTTACATAGTAATACATCCTATGGTATAACGTTGCATAATATTAACTTATAACGTACAACGTTATATAGTATTACCTTATAACGTATAACGTTATGTACTATTACCTTATAACGTACAACGTTGTATAGTATTACCTGTTAACGTATAACGTTATATAGTATTACCTTATAACGTATAACGTTATCTAGTATTACCTTATAAGGTATAACGTCATATAGTCATAGCTTCTAACGTATAACGTTATATAGTATTACCTTATGACGTATAACGTCATATAGTATTAGCTTCTAACGTATAACGTTATATATTATTACCTTATAACGTATAACGTCATAGAGTAATAGCTTCTAACGTATAACGTTATATTGTATTACCTTATAACGTATAACGTCATAGAGTAATAGCTTCTAACGTATAAAGTTATATAGTATTACCTTATGACGTATAACGTCATATAGTATTACCTTATAACGTATAATGTTATATAGTATTACCTTATAACGTACAACGTTGTATAGCATTACCTGTTAACGTATAACGTTATATAGTATTACCTTATAACGTATAACGTTATCTAGTATTACCTTATAAGGTATAACGTCATATAGTCATAGCTTCTAACGTATAACGTTAAATAGTATTACCTTATAAGGTATAACGTTATATAGTAATACCTTCTAACGTATAACGTTATAAGCTATTACCTAATAACGTACAACGTTATATAGTATTACCTTATAACGTATAACGTCATATAGTAATAGCTTCGGACGTATAACGTGATATAGTATTACCTTATAACGTATAACGTCATATGGTAATAGCTTCTAACGTATAACGTTATATAGTATTACCTTTTAAGGTATAGCGTCATATAGTAATAGCTCCTAACGTATAACGTTATATAGTATTACCTTATAAGGTATAACGTCATATAGTAATAGCTTCTAACGTATAACGTTATGTACTATTACCTTACAACGTATAACGTCATATAGTAATAGCTTCCTACGTATAACGTTACATAGTAATACCTCCTATGGTATAACGTTGTATAATATTAACTTATAACGTACAACGTTATATATTATTACCTTATAACGAATAATGTTATGTAGTATTACCTTATAACGTATAACGTTATGTACTATTACCTTATAACGTATAACGTCATATAGTAATAGCTTCTCACGTATAATGTTATATACTATTACCTTATAACGTATAACGTTATATGGTATTACTAAATAACGTAAAAAGTTATATAGTATTACCTTATAACGTATAACGTTATCTACTATTACCTTGTAACGTACAACGTTGTTTAGTATTACCTTTTAACGTACAACGTTATATAGTATTACCTTATAACGTATAACGTTATATTTGATTACCTTATAACGAATAAAGTTATGTTGCACTACCTTATAAGGTATAACGCCATGTAGTAATACCTTCCTACGTATAACGTTATTTATTATTACCTTATAACGTATAATGTTATGTAGTATTACCTTATAACGTATAACGTTATGTATTATTACCTTATAACGTGTGACGTCATATAGTAATAGATTCTGACGCATAACGTGATATAGTATTACCTTATAACGTATAACGTCATATGGTAATAGCTTCTAACGTATAACGTTATATAGTATTACCTTATGACGTATAACGTCATATAGTATTAGCTTCTAACGTATAACGTTATATATTATTACCTTATAACGTATAACGTCATAGAGTAATAGCTTCTAACGTATAACGTTATATTGTATTACCTTATAACGTATAACGTCATAGAGTAATAGCTTCTAACGTATAAAGTTATATAGTATTACCTTATGACGTATAACGTCATATAGTATTACCTTATAACGTATAATGTTATATAGTATTACCTTATAACGTACAACGTTGTATAGCATTACCTGTTAACGTATAACGTTATATAGTATTACCTTATAACGTATAACGTTATCTAGTATTACCTTATAAGGTATAACGTCATATAGTCATAGCTTCTAACGTATAACGTTAAATAGTATTACCTTATAAGGTATAACGTTATATAGTAATACCTTCTAACGTATAACGTTATAAGCTATTACCTAATAACGTACAACGTTATATAGTATTACCTTATAACGTATAACGTCATATAGTAATAGCTTCGGACGTATAACGTGATATAGTATTACCTTATAACGTATAACGTCATATGGTAATAGCTTCTAACGTATAACGTTATATAGTATTACCTTTTAAGGTATAGCGTCATATAGTAATAGCTCCTAACGTATAACGTTATATAGTATTACCTTATAAGGTATAACGTCATATAGTAATAGCTTCTAACGTATAACGTTATGTACTATTACCTTACAACGTATAACGTCATATAGTAATAGCTTCCTACGTATAACGTTACATAGTAATACCTCCTATGGTATAACGTTGTATAATATTAACTTATAACGTACAACGTTATATATTATTACCTTATAACGAATAATGTTATGTAGTATTACCTTATAACGTATAACGTTATGTACTATTACCTTATAACGTATAACGTCATATAGTAATAGCTTCTCACGTATAATGTTATATACTATTACCTTATAACGTATAACGTTATATGGTATTACTAAATAACGTAAAAAGTTATATAGTATTACCTTATAACGTATAACGTTATCTACTATTACCTTGTAACGTACAACGTTGTTTAGTATTACCTTTTAACGTACAACGTTATATAGTATTACCTTATAACGTATAACGTTATATTTGATTACCTTATAACGAATAAAGTTATGTTGCACTACCTTATAAGGTATAACGCCATGTAGTAATACCTTCCTACGTATAACGTTATTTATTATTACCTTATAACGTATAATGTTATGTAGTATTACCTTATAACGTATAACGTTATGTATTATTACCTTATAACGTGTGACGTCATATAGTAATAGATTCTGACGCATAACGTGATATAGTATTACCTTATAACGTATAACGTCATATGGTAATAGCTTCTAACGTATAACGTTATATAGTATTACCTTATAAGGTATAACATCATATAGTAATAGCTTCTAACGTATAACGTTATATAGTATTACCTTATAAGGTATAACGTCATATTGTGATAGCTTGTAACGTATAACGTTATGTTCCACTACCTTACAACGTATAACGTCATATAGTAATAGCTTCCAACGTATAACGTTACATAGTAATACCTCCTATGGCATAACGTTACATAGTAATACTTCCTATGGTATAACGTTGTACAATATTAACTTATAACGTACAACGTTATATATTATTACCTTATAACGTATAATGTTATGTAGTATTACCTTATAACGTATAACGTTATGTACTATTATCTTATAACGTATAACGTCATATAGTAATAGATTCTGACGCATAACGTGATGTAGTATTACCTTATAACGTATAACGTCATATGGTAATAGCTTCTAACGTATAACGTTATATAGTATTACCTTATAAGGTATAACGTCATATAGTAATAGCTTCTAACGTATAACGTTATATAGTATTACCTTATAAGGTATAACGTCATATTGTAATAGCTTCTAACGTATAACGTTATATAGTATTACCTTACAACTTATAACGTCATATAGTAGTAGCTTCCTACGTATAACGTTACATAGTAATACCTCCTATGATATAACGTTGTATAATATTAACTTATAACGTACAACGTTATATATTATTACCTTATAACGAATAATGTTATCTAGTATTACCTTATAACGTATAACGTTATCTACTATTACCTTATAACGTTTAACGTCATATAGTAATAGCTTCTCACGTATAATGTTATATAGTATTACCTTATAACGTATAACGTTATCTACTATTACCTTATAACGTACAACGTTGTATAGTATTACCTATTAACGTATAACGTTATATAGTATTACCGTATAACGTATAACGTTATATTTGATTACCTTATAACGAATAAAGTTATGTAGCACTACCTTATAAGGTATAACGCCATGTAGTAATACCTTCCTACGTATAACGTTAAATAGTATTACCTTATAACGTATAACGTCATAGAGTAATAGCTTCTAACGTATAACGTTATATAGTATTACCTTACAACGTATAACGTCATAGAGTAATAGCTTCTAACGTATAACGTTATGTACCATTACCTTACAACGTATAACGTCATATAGTAATAGCTTCCAACGTATAACGTTACATAGTAATACCTCCTATGGCATAACGTTACATAGTAATACCTCCTATGGTATAACGTTGTATAATATTAACTTATAACGTACAACGTTATATATTATTACCTTATAACGTATAATGTTATGTAGTATTACCTTATAACGTATAACGTTATGTACTATTATCTTATAACGTATAACGTCATATAGTAATAGATTCTGACGCATAACGTGATGTAGTATTACCTTATAACGTACAACGTTGTATAGCATTACCTGTTAACGTATAACGTTATATAGTATTACCTTATAACGTATAACGTTATCTAGTATTACCTTATAAGGTATAACGTCATATAGTCATAGCTTCTAACGTATAACGTTAAATAGTATTACCTTATAAGGTATAACGTTATATAGTAATACCTTCTAACGTATAACGTTATAAGCTATTACCTAATAACGTACAACGTTATATAGTATTACCTTATAACGTATATCGTCATATAGTAATAGCTTCGGACGTATAACGTGATATAGTATTACCTTATAACGTATAACGTCATATGGTAATAGCTTCTAACGTATAACGTTATATAGTATTACCTTTTAAGGTATAGCGTCATATAGTAATAGCTCCTAACGTATAACGTTATATAGTATTACCTTATAAGGTATAACGTCATATAGTAATAGCTTCTAACGTATAACGTTATGTACTATTACCTTACAACGTATAACGTCATATAGTAATAGCTTCCTACGTATAACGTTACATAGTAATACCTCCTATGGTATAACGTTGTATAATATTAACTTATAACGTACAACGTTATATATTATTACCTTATTACGAATAATGTTATGTAGTATTACCTTATAACGTATAATGTTATGTACTATTACCTTATAACGTATAACGTCATATAGTAATAGCTTCTCACGTATAATGTTATATACTATTACCTTATAACGTATAACGTTATATGGTATTACTAAATAACGTAAAAAGTTATATAGTATTACCTTATAACGTATAACGTTATCTACTGTTACCTTGTAACGTACAACGTTGTTTAGTATTACCTTTTAACGTACAACGTTATATAGTATTACCTTATAACGTATAACGTTATATTTGATTACCTTATAACGAATAAAGTTATGTTGCACTACCTTATAAGGTATAACGCCATGTAGTAATACCTTCCTACGTATAACGTTATTTATTATTACCTTATAACGTATAATGTTATGTAGTATTACCTTATAACGTATAACGTTATGTATTATTACCTTATAACGTATGACGTCATATAGTAATAGATTCTGACGCATAACGTGATATAGTATTACCTTATAACGTATAACGTCATATGGTAATAGCTTCTAACGTATAACGTTATATAGTATTACCTTATAAGGTATAACATCATATAGTAATAGCTTCTAACGTATAACGTTATATAGTATTACCTTATAAGGTATAACGTCATATTGTGATAGCTTCTAACGTATAACGTTATGTACCACTACCTTACAACGTATAACGTCATATAGTAATAGCCTCCAACGTATAACGTTACATAGTAATACCTCCTATGGCATAACGTTACATAGTAATACTTCCTATGGTATAACGTTGTATAATATTAACTTATAACGTACAACGTTATATATTATTACCTTATAACGTATAATGTTATGTAGTATTACCTTATAACGTATAACGTTATGTACTATTATCTTATAACGTATAACGTCATATAGTAATAGATTCTGACGCATAACGTGATGTAGTATTACCTTATAACGTATAACGTCATATAGTAATAGCTTCTAACGTATAACGTTATATAGTATTACCTTATAAGGTATAACGTCATATTGTAATAGCTTCTAACGTATAACGTTATATAGTATTACCTTACAACGTATAACGTCATATAGTAGTAGCTTCCTACGTATAACGTTGCATAGTAATACCTCCTATGGTATAACGTTGTATAATATTAACTTATAACGTACAACGTTATATATTATTACCTTATAACGAATAGTGTTATCTAGTATTACCTTATAACGTATAACGTTATCTACTATTACCTTATAACGTTTAACGTCATATAGTAATAGCTTCTCACGTATAATGTTATATAGTATTACCTTATAAGGTATAACGTCATATTGTAATAGCTTCTAACGTATAACGTTATATAGTATTACCTTACAACGTATAACGTCATATAGTAGTAGCTTCCTACGTATAACGTTACATAGTAATACCTCCTATGGTATAACGTTGTATAATATTAACTTATAACGTACAACGTTATATATTATTACCTTATAACGAATAATGTTATCTAGTATTACCTTATAACGTATAACGTTATCTACTATTACCTTATAACGTTTAACGTCATATAGTAATAGCTTCTCACGTATAATGTTATATAGTATTACCTTATAACGTATAACGTTATCTACTATTACCTTATAACGTACAACGTTGTATAGTATTACCTATTAACGTATAACGTTATATAGTGTTACCGTATAACGTATAACGTTATATTTGATTACCTTATAACGAATAAAGTTATGTAGCACTACCTTATAAGGTATAACGCCATGTAGTAATACCTTCCTACGTATAACGTTAAATAGTATTACCTTATAAGGTATAACGTTATATAGTAATACTTTCTAACGTATAACGTTATAAGCTATTACCTAATAACGTACAACGTTATATAGTATTACCTATTAACGTATAACGTTATATAGTATTACCGTATAACGTATAACGTTATATTTGATTACCTTATAACGAATAAAGTTATGTAGCACTACCTTATAAGGTATAACGCCATGTAGTAATACCTTCCTACGTATAACGTTAAATAGTATTACCTTATAAGGTATAACGTTATATAGTAATACTTTCTAACGTATAACGTTATAAGCTATTACCTAATAACGTACAACGTTATATAGTATTACCTTATAACGTATAACGTTATCTAGTATTACCTTATGACGTACTACGTTATATAGGATTACCTTATAACGTATAACGTTATCTAGTATTGCCTTATAACGTATAACGTCATATAGTAATAGCTTCTAACGTATAACGTTAAATAGTATTACCTTACAACGTATAACGTCATAGAGTAATAGCTTCTAACGTATAACGTTATGTACCATTACCTTACAACGTATAACGTCATATAGTAATAGCTTCCAACGTATAACGTTACATAGTAATACCTCCTATGGCATAACGTTACATAGTAATACCTCCTATGGTATAACGTTGTATAATATTAACTTATAACGTACAACGTTATATATTATTACCTTATAACGTATAATGTTATGTAGTATTACCTTATAACGTATAACGTTATGTACTATTATCTTATAACGTATAACGTCATATAGTAATAGATTCTGACGCATAACGTGATGTAGTATTACCTTATAACGTATAACGTCATATGGTAATAGCTTCTAACGTATAACGTTATATAGTATTACCTTATAAGGTATAACGTCATATAGTAATAGCTTCTAACGTATAACGTTATATAGTATTACCTTATAACGTACAACGTTGTATAGCATTACCTGTTAACGTATAACGTTATATAGTATTACCTTATAACGTATAACGTTATCTAGTATTACCTTATAAGGTATAACGTCATATAGTCATAGCTTCTAACGTATAACGTTAAATAGTATTACCTTATAAGGTATAACGTTATATAGTAATACCTTCTAACGTATAACGTTATAAGCTATTACCTAATAACGTACAACGTTATATAGTATTACCTTATAACGTATATCGTCATATAGTAATAGCTTCGGACGTATAACGTGATATAGTATTACCTTATAACGTATAACGTCATATGGTAATAGCTTCTAACGTATAACGTTATATAGTATTACCTTTTAAGGTATAGCGTCATATAGTAATAGCTCCTAACGTATAACGTTATATAGTATTACCTTATAAGGTATAACGTCATATAGTAATAGCTTCTAACGTATAACGTTATGTACTATTACCTTACAACGTATAACGTCATATAGTAATAGCTTCCTACGTATAACGTTACATAGTAATACCTCCTATGGTATAACGTTGTATAATATTAACTTATAACGTACAACGTTATATATTATTACCTTATAACGAATAATGTTATGTAGTATTACCTTATAACGTATAATGTTATGTACTATTACCTTATAACGTATAACGTCATATAGTAATAGCTTCTCACGTATAATGTTATATACTATTACCTTATAACGTATAACGTTATATGGTATTACTAAATAACGTAAAAAGTTATATAGTATTACCTTATAACGTATAACGTTATCTACTATTACCTTGTAACGTACAACGTTGTTTAGTATTACCTTTTAACGTACAACGTTATATAGTATTACCTTATAACGTATAACGTTATATTTGATTACCTTATAACGAATAAAGTTATGTTGCACTACCTTATAAGGTATAACGCCATGTAGTAATACCTTCCTACGTATAACGTTATTTATTATTACCTTATAACGTATAATGTTATGTAGTATTACCTTATAACGTATAACGTTATGTATTATTACCTTATAACGTATGACGTCATATAGTAATAGATTCTGACGCATAACGTGATATAGTATTACCTTATAAGGTATAACGTCATATTGTGATAGCTTCTAACGTATAACGTTATGTACCACTACCTTACAACGTATAACGTCATATAGTAATAGCCTCCAACGTATAACGTTACATAGTAATACCTCCTATGGCATAACGTTACATAGTAATACTTCCTATTGTATAACGTTGTATAATATTAACTTATAACGTACAACGTTATATATTATTACCTTATAACGTATAATGTTATGTAGTATTACCTTATAACGTATAACGTTATGTACTATTATCTTATAACGTATAACGTCATATAGTAATAGATTCTGACGCATAACGTGATGTAGTATTACCTTATAACGTATAACGTCATATGGTAATAGCTTCTAACGTATAACGTTATATAGTATTACCTTATAAGGTATAACGTCATATAGTAATAGCTTCTAACGTATAACGTTATATAGTATTACCTTATAAGGTATAACGTCATATTGTAATAGCTTCTAACGTATAACGTTATATAGTATTACCTTACAACGTATAACGTCATATAGTAGTAGCTTCCTACGTATAACGTTACATAGTAATACCTCCTATGGTATAACGTTGTATAATATTAACTTATAACGTACAACGTTATATATTATTACCTTATAACGAATAGTGTTATCTAGTATTACCTTATAACGTATAACGTTATCTACTATTACCTTATAACGTTTAACGTCATATAGTAATAGCTTCTCACGTATAATGTTATATAGTATTACCTTATAACGTATAACGTTATCTACTATTACCTTATAACGTACAACGTTGTATAGTATTACCTATTAACGTATAACGTTATATAGTATTACCGTATAACGTATAACGTTATATTTGATTACCTTATAACGAATAAAGTTATGTAGCACTACCTTATAAGGTATAACGCCATGTAGTAATACCTTCCTACGTATAACGTTAAATAGTATTACCTTATAAGGTATAACGTTATATAGTAATACTTTCTAACGTATAACGTTATAAGCTATTACCTAATAACGTACAACGTTATATAGTATTACCTTATAACGTATAACGTTATCTAGTATTACCTTATGACGTACTACGTTATATAGGATTACCTTATAACGTATAACGTTATCTAGTATTGCCTTATAACGTATAACGTCATATAGTAATAGCTTCTAACGTATAACGTTAAATAGTATTACCTTATAACGTATAACGTCATAGAGTAATAGCTTCTAACGTATAACGTTATATAGTATTACCTTATAACGTAAGACGTCATAGAGTAATAGCTTCTAACGTATAACGTTATGTACCATTACCTTACAACGTATAACGTCATATAGTAATAGCTTCCAACGTATAACGTTACATAGTAATACCTCCTATGGCATAACGTTACATAGTAATACCTCCTATGGTATAACGTTGTATAATATTACCTTACAACGTACAACGTTATATATTATTACCTTATAACGTATAATGTTATGTAGTATTACCTTATAACGTATAACGTTATGTACTATTACCTTATAACGTATAACGTCATATAATAATAGCTTCTGCCGTATAATGTTATATAGTATTACCTTATAACGTATAACGTTATATTTGATTACCTTATAACGAATAAAGTTATGTAGTACTACCTTATAAGGTATAACGCCATGTAGTAATAGCTTCCTACGTATAACGTTATATATTATTACCTTATAACGTATAATGTTATGTAGTATTACCTTATAACGTATAACGTTATGTACTATTACCTTATAACGTATAACGTCATATAATTATAGCTTCCTACGTATAACGTTATATAGTATTACCTGATAAGGTATAACGTCATATAGTAATAGTTTCTAACGTATAACGCTATATAGTATTACCTTATAACGTATAACGTCTTATAGTAATAGCTTCTGACGTATAACATTATATAGTACTACCTTATAAGGTATAACGTCACATAGTAATGGCTTCTAACGTACAACGTTGTATAGTAATACCTTATAACATATAACGTTATCTAGTATTACCTTATAACGTACAACGTCATATAGTAATAGCTTCTAACGTATAACGCTATATAGTATTACCTTACATCGTATGATGTTATATAGTATTACTTAGTAACGTACAACGTTATATATTATTACCTTATAACGAATAATGTTATGTAGTATTACCTTATAACGTATAACGTTATGTACTATTACCTTATAACGTATAACGTCATATAGTAATAGCTTCTCACGTATAATGTTATATACTATTACCTTATAACGTATAACGTTATATAGTATAACTAAATAACGTAAAAAGTTATATAGTATTACCTTATAACGTATAACGTTATCTACTATTACCTTGTAACGTACAACGTTGTATAGTATTACCTTTTAACGTATAACGTTATATAGTATTACCTTATAACGTATAACGTTATATTTGATTACCTTATAACGAATAAAGTTATGTTGCACTACCTTATAAGCTATAACGCCATGTAGTAATACCTTCCTACGTATAACGTTAAATAGTATTACCTTATAAGGTATAACGTTATATAGTAATACCTTCAAACGTATAACGTTATAAGCTAATACCTAATAACGTACAACGTTATATAGTATTACCTTATAACGTATAACGTCACATAGTAATGGCTTCTAACGTACAACGTTATATAGTATTACCTTATAACGTATAACGTTATCTAGTATTACCTTATAACGTACAACGTCATATAGTAATAGCTTCTAACGTATAACGTTAAATAGTATTACCTTGTACGGTATAACGTAATATAGCATTATTAAATAACGTACAAAGTTATATAGTATTACCTTATAACGTATAACGTCATATAGTAAGAGCGTGTAACGTATAACGTTATATTTGTTTACCTTATAACGTATAAGGTTATGTAGTATTACCTTATATGGTAGAACGCCATATAGTGTTACCTTCCAACGTATAACGCTATATAATATTACCTTATAAAGTATAACGTTATATAGTATTATTAAATAACGTACAAAGTTATATAGTATTACCTTATAACGTATAACGTCATATGGCAATAGCTTCTTACGCATAACGTTACAAAGTATTACGTTATAAAGTATAACGTGATATGGTAATAGCTTCTAACGTATAACGTTATATAGTATTACCGTATAAGGTATTACGTCATATTGTAATAGCTTCTAACGTATAATGTTATATAGCATTACCTTATAAGGTATTACGTCATATAGTAATAGCTTCTAATGTATAACGTTATGTAGTATTACCTCATAACGAATAACGTCACATAGTAATAGCTTCTAACGTATAGCGTTATAAGCTATTACCTAATAACTTATAACGCTATATAGTATTACCTTATAACGTATGATGTTATATAGTATCACTTAATAACGTACAACGTTATATAGTATTACCTTATAACGTATAAGGTCGTATAGTAGTAGCTAATAACATATAACGTTATACAGAATTACCTTACAACGTGTAACGTTATATAGTATTACCTAATAACGTACAACCGTATAAAATATTAACTTATAACGTATAACGTCGTATAGTAATATCTACTATCGTATAACGTTGTGTGCTATTACCTTACAACGTATAACATAATATAGTACTAGCTTCCTACCCATAACGTTATATAGTAATACATCCTATGGTATAACGTTGTATGATACTAACTTACAACGTACAACGATATATATTAGTACCTTGTATCCTATAACGTTATATAGTATTACCTTCTAACGTGCAACGTCATATAGTATTACCTTATAACGTATAACGTGATATAGTAATATCTAATAACGTATAACGTTATATAGAATTACCTTACAACGTGTAACGTTATATAGTGTTCCCTAATAACGTACAACTTTATAAAATATTAACTTATAACGTATAACGTCGTATAGTAATATCTACTAACGTATAACGTTGTGTACTATTACCTTACAACGTATAGCATCATATAGTACTAGCTTCCTACCTATAACGTTATATAGTAATACCTCCTATGGTATAACGTTGTATAATATTAACTTATAACGTACAACGTTATATATTATTACCTTATAACGTATAATGTTATGTAGTAGTACCTTATAACGTATAACGTTATGTACTATTACCTTACAACGTATAACGGCATATAGTAATAGCTTCTGACGCATAACGTGATATAGTATTACCTTATAACGTATAACGTCATATGGTGATAGCTTCTAACGTATAACGTTATATAGTATTACCTTTTAAGGTATAGCGTCATATAGTAATAGCTCCTAACGTATAACGTTATATAGTATTACCTTATAAGGTATAACGTCATATAGTAATAGCTTCTAACGTATAACGTTATGTACTATTACCTTACAACGTATAACGTCATATAGTAATAGCTTCCTACGTATAACGTTACATAGTAATACCTCCTATGGTATAACGTTGTATAATATTAACTTATAACGTACAACGTTATATATTATTACCTTATAACGAATAATGTTATGTAGTATTACCTTATAACGTATAACGTTATGTACTATTACCTTATAACGTATAACGTCATATAGTAATAGCTTCTCACGTATAATGTTATATACTATTACCTTATAACGTATAACGTTATATGGTATTACTAAATAACGTAAAAAGTTATATAGTATTACCTTATAACGTATAACGTTATCTACTATTACCTTGTAACGTACAACGTTGGTTAGTATTACCTTTTAACGTACAACGTTATATAGTATTACCTTATAACGTATAACGTTATATTTGATTACCTTATAACGAATAAAGTTATGTTGCACTACCTTATAAGGTATAACGCCATGTAGTAATACCTTCCTACGTATAACGTTATTTATTATTACCTTATAACGTATAATGTTATGTAGTATTACCTTATAACGTATAACGTTATGTATTATTACCTTATAACGTATGACGTCATATAGTAATAGATTCTGACGCATAACGTGATATAGTATTACCTTATAACGTATAACGTCATATGGTAATAGCTTCTAACGTATAACGTTCTATAGTATTACCTTATAAGGTATAACGCCATGTAGTAATACCTTCCTACGTATAACGTTAAATAGTATTACCTAATAACGTACAACGTTATATAGTATTACCTTATAACGTATAACGTTATCTCGTATTACCTTATGACGTACAACGTTATATAGGATTACCTTATAACGTATAACGTTATCTAGTATTGCCTTATAACGTATAACGTTATATAGTAATAGCTTCTAACGTATAACGTTAAATAGTATTACCTTATAACGTATAACGTCATAGAGTAATAGCTTCTAACGTATAACGTTATATAGTATTACCTTATAACGTATAACGTCATAGAGTAATAGCTTCTAACGTATAACGTTATGTACCATTTCCTTACAACGTATAACGTCATATAGTAATAGCTTCCAACGTATAACGTTACATAGTAATACCTCCTATGGCATAACGTTACATAGTAATACCTCCTATGGTATAACGTTGTATAATATTACCTTACAACGTACAACGTTATATATTATTACCTTATAACGTATAATGTTATGTAGTATTACCTTATAACGTATAACGTTATGTACTATTACCTTATAACGTATGACGTCCTATAGTAATATATTCAGACGCATAACGTGATATAGTATTACCTTATAACGTATAACGTCATATGGTAATAGCTTCTAACGTATAACGTTATCTAGTATTACCTTATAACGTATAACGTCATATAGTAATAGCTTCTGACGTATAACATTATATAGTACTACCTTATAACGTATAACGTCACATAGTAATGGCTTCTAACGTACAACGTTATCTAGTATTACCTTATAGCGTATAACGTTAAATAGTATTACCGTATAACGTATAAAGTCAAAGAGTAATAGCTTCTAACGTATAACGTTATATAGTATTACCTTATAAGCTATAACGTCATATAGTCACAGCTTTTAACGTATAACGTTATATAGTATCACCTTATAACGTATAACGTCATATAGTAATAGTGTCTAACGTATAACGTTAAATAGTATTACCTTATAACGTATAACGTCATAGAGTAATAGCTTCTAACGAATAACGTTATATAGTATTACCTTATAACGTATAACGTCATAGAGTAATAGCTTCTAACGTATAACGTTATATAGTAATAGCTTCCAACGTATAAAGTTACATAGTAATAGCTTCTAACGTATAACGTTACATAGTAATACCTCCTATGGCATAACGTTACATACCTCCTATGGTATAACGTTGTATAATATTACCTTACAACGTACAACGTTATATATTATTACCTTATAACGTATAATGTTATGTAGTATTACCTTATAACGTATAACGTTATGTACTATTACCTTATAACGTATAACGTCATATAGTAATAGCTTCGGACGTACAACGTGATATAGTATTACCTTATAACGTATAACGTCATATGGTAATAGCTTCTAACGTATAACGTTATGTACTATTACCTTACAACGTATAACGTCATATAGTAATAGCTTCCTACGTATAACGTTACATAGTAATACCTCCTATGGTATAACGTTGTATAATATTAACTTATAACGTACAACGTTATATATTATTACCGTATAACGAATAATGTTATGTAGTATTACCTTATAACGTATAACGTTATGTACTATTACCTTATAACGTATGACGTCATATAGTAATTGATTCTAACGCATAACGTGATATAGTATTACCTTATAACGTATAACGTCATATGGTAATAGCTTCTAACGTATAACGTTATATAGTATTACCTTATAAGGTATAACATCATATAGTAATAGCTTCTAACGTATAACGTTATATAGTATTACCTTATAAGGTATAACGTCATATTGTAATAGCTTCTAACGTATAACGTTATATAGTATTACCTTACAACGTATAACGTCATATAGTAGTAGCTTCCTACGTATAACGTTACATAGTAATACCTCCTATGGTATAACGTTGTATAATATTAACTTATAACGTACAACGTTATATATTATTACCTTATAACGAATAATGTTATCTAGTATTACCTTATAACGTATAACGTTATCTACTATTACCTTATAACGTTTAACGTCATATAGTAATAGCTTCTCACGTATAATGTTATATAGTATTACCTTATAAGGTATAACGTCATATTGTAATAGCTTCTAACGTATAACGTTATATAGTATTACCTTACAACGTATAACGTCATATAGTAGTAGCTTCCTACGTATAACGTTACATAGTAATACCTCCTATGGTATTACGTTGTATAATATTAACTTATAACGTACAACGTTATATATTATTACCTTATAACGAATAATGTTATCTAGTATTACCTTATAACGTATAACGTTATCTACTATTACCTTATAACGTTTAACGTCATATAGTAATAGCTTCTCACGTATAATGTTATATAGTATTACCTTATAACGTATAACGTTATCTACTATTACCTTATAACGTACAACGTTGTATAGTATTACCTATTAACGTATAACGTTATATAGTATTACCGTATAACGTATAACGTTATATTTGATTACCTTATAACGAATAAAGTTATGTAGCACTACCTTATAAGGTATAACGCCATGTAGTAATACCTTCCAACGTATAACGTTAAATAGTATTACCTTATAAGGTATAACGTTATATAGTAATACTTTCTAACGTATAACGTTATAAGCTATTACCTAATAACGTACAACGTTATATAGTATTACCTTATAACGTATAACGTTATCTAGTATTACCTTATGACGTACTACGTTATATAGGATTACCTTATAACGTATAACGTTATCTAGTATTGCCTTATAACGTATAACGTCATATAGTAATAGCTTCTAACGTATAACGTTAAATAGTATTACCTTATAACGTATAACGTCATAGAGTAATAGCTTCTAACGTATAACGTTATATAGTATTACCTTATAACGTATAACGTCATAGAGTAATAGCTTCTATCGTATAACGTTATGTACCATTACCTTACAACGTATAACGTCATATAGTAATAGCTTCCAACGTATAACGTTACATAGTAATACCTCCTATGGCATAACGTTACATAGTAATACCTCCTATGGTATAACGTTGTATAATATTACCTTACAACGTACAACGTTATATATTATTACCTTATAACGTATAATGTTATGTAGTATTACCTTATAACGTATAACGTTATGTACTATTACCTTATAACGTATAACGTCACATAGTAATGGCTTCTAACGTACAACGTTATATAGTATTACCTTATAACGTATAACGTTATCTAGTATTACCTTATAACGTACAACGTCATATAGTAATAGCTTCTAACGTATAACGTTAAATAGTATTACCTTGTACGGTATAACGTAATATAGCATTATTAAATAACGTACAAAGTTATATAGTATTACCTTATAACGTATAACGTCATATAGTAAGAGCGTGTAACGTATAACGTTATATTTGTTTACCTTATAACGTATAAGGTTATGTAGTATTACCTTATATGGTAGAACGCCATATAGTGTTACCTTCCAACGTATAACGCTATATAATATTACCCTATAAAGTATAACGTTATATAGTATTATTAAATAACGTACAAAGTTATATAGTATTACCTTATAACGTATAACGTCATATGGCAATAGCTTCTTACGCATAACGTTACAAAGTATTACGTTATAAAGTATAACGTGATATGGTAATAGCTTCTAACGTATAACGTTATATAGTATTACCGTATAAGGTATTACGTCATATTGTAATAGCTTCTAACGTATAATGTTATATAGCATTACCTTATAAGGTATTACGTCATATAGTAATAGCTTCTAATGTATAACGTTATGTAGTATTACCTCATAACGAATAACGTCACATAGTAATAGCTTCTAACGTATAGCGTTATAAGCTATTACCTAATAACTTATAACGCTATATAGTATTACCTTATAACGTATGATGTTATATAGTATCACTTAATAACGTACAACGTTATATAGTATTACCTTATAACGTATAAGGTCGTATAGTAGTAGCTAATAACATATAACGTTATACAGAATTACCTTACAACGTGTAACGTTATATAGTATTACCTAATAACGTACAACCGTATAAAATATTAACTTATAACGTATAACGTCGTATAGTAATATCTACTATCGTATAACGTTGTGTGCTATTACCTTACAACGTATAACATAATATAGTACTAGCTTCCTACCCATAACGTTATATAGTAATACATCCTATGGTATAACGTTGTATGATACTAACTTACAACGTACAACGATATATATTAGTACCTTGTATCCTATAACGTTATATAGTATTACCTTCTAACGGGCAACGTCATATAGTATTACCTTATAACGTATAACGTGATATAGTAATATCTAATAACGTATAACGTTATATAGAATTACCTTACAACGTGTAACGTTATATAGTGTTCCCTAATAACGTACAACTTTATAAAATATTAACTTATAACGTATAACGTCGTATAGTAATATCTACTAACGTATAACGTTGTGTACTATTACCTTACAACGTATAGCATCATATAGTACTAGCTTCCTACCTATAACGTTATATAGTAATACCTCCTATGGTATAACGTTGTATAATATTAACTTATAACGTACAACGTTATATATTATTACCTTATAACGTATAATGTTATGTAGTAGTACCTTATAACGTATAACGTTATGTACTATTACCTTACAACGTATAACGGCATATAGTAATAGCTTCTGACGCATAACGTGATATAGTATTACCTTATAACGTATAACGTCATATGGTGATAGCTTCTAACGTATAACGTTATATAGTATTACCTTTTAAGGTATAGCGTCATATAGTAATAGCTCCTAACGTATAACGTTATATAGTATTACCTTATAAGGTATAACGTCATATAGTAATAGCTTCTAACGTATAACGTTATGTACTATTACCTTACAACGTATAACGTCATATAGTAATAGCTTCCTACGTATAACGTTACATAGTAATACCTCCTATGGTATAACGTTGTATAATATTAACTTATAACGTACAACGTTATATATTATTACCTTATAACGAATAATGTTATGTAGTATTACCTTATAACGTATAACGTTATGTACTATTACCTTATAACGTATAACGTCATATAGTAATAGCTTCTCACGTATAATGTTATATACTATTACCTTATAACGTATAACGTTATATGGTATTACTAAATAACGTAAAAAGTTATATAGTATTACCTTATAACGTATAACGTTATCTACTATTACCTTGTAACGTACAACGTTGGTTAGTATTACCTTTTAACGTACAACGTTATATAGTATTACCTTATAACGTATAACGTTATATTTGATTACCTTATAACGAATAAAGTTATGTTGCACTACCTTATAAGGTATAACGCCATGTAGTAATACCTTCCTACGTATAACGTTATTTATTATTACCTTATAACGTATAATGTTATGTAGTATTACCTTATAACGTATAACGTTATGTATTATTACCTTATAACGTATGACGTCATATAGTAATAGATTCTGACGCATAACGTGATATAGTATTACCTTATAACGTATAACGTCATATGGTAATAGCTTCTAACGTATAACGTTCTATAGTATTACCTTATAAGGTATAACGCCATGTAGTAATACCTTCCTACGTATAACGTTAAATAGTATTACCTAATAACGTACAACGTTATATAGTATTACCTTATAACGTATAACGTTATCTCGTATTACCTTATGACGTACAACGTTATATAGGATTACCTTATAACGTATAACGTTATCTAGTATTGCCTTATAACGTATAACGTTATATAGTAATAGCTTCTAACGTATAACGTTAAATAGTATTACCTTATAACGTATAACGTCATAGAGTAATAGCTTCTAACGTATAACGTTATATAGTATTACCTTATAACGTATAACGTCATAGAGTAATAGCTTCTAACGTATAACGTTATGTACCATTTCCTTACAACGTATAACGTAATATAGTAATAGCTTCCAACGTATAACGTTACATAGTAATACCTCCTATGGCATAACGTTACATAGTAATACCTCCTATGGTATAACGTTGTATAATATTACCTTACAACGTACAACGTTATATATTATTACCTTATAACGTATAATGTTATGTAGTATTACCTTATAACGTATAACGTTATGTACTATTACCTTATAACGTATGACGTCCTATAGTAATATATTCAGACGCATAACGTGATATAGTATTACCTTATAACGTATAACGTCATATGGTAATAGCTTCTAACGTATAACGTTATCTAGTATTACCTTATAACGTATAACGTCATATAGTAATAGCTTCTGACGTATAACATTATATAGTACTACCTTATAACGTATAACGTCACATAGTAATGGCTTCTAACGTACAACGTTATCTAGTATTACCTTATAGCGTATAACGTTAAATAGTATTACCGTATAACGTATAAAGTCAAAGAGTAATAGCTTCTAACGTATAACGTTATATAGTATTACCTTATAAGCTATAACGTCATATAGTCACAGCTTTTAACGTATAACGTTATATAGTATCACCTTATAACGTATAACGTCATATAGTAATAGTTTCTAACGTATAACGTTAAATAGTATTACCTTATAACGTATAACGTCATAGAGTAATAGCTTCTAACGAATAACGTTATATAGTATTACCTTATAACGTATAACGTCATAGAGTAATAGCTTCTAACGTATAACGTTATATAGTAATAGCTTCCAACGTATAAAGTTACATAGTAATAGCTTCTAACGTATAACGTTACATAGTAATACCTCCTATGGCATAACGTTACATACCTCCTATGGTATAACGTTGTATAATATTACCTTACAACGTACAACGTTATATATTATTACCTTATAACGTATAATGTTATGTAGTATTACCTTATAACGTATAACGTTATGTACTATTACCTTATAACGTATAACGTCATATAGTAATAGCTTCCGACGTATAACGTGATATAGTATTACCTTATAACGTATAACGTCATATGGTAATAGCTTCTAACGTATAACGTTATGTACTATTACCTTACAACGTATAACGTCATATAGTAATAGCTTCCTACGTATAACGTTACATAGTAATACCTCCTATGGTATAACGTTGTATAATATTAACTTATAACGTACAACGTTATATATTATTACCGTATAACGAATAATGTTATGTAGTATTACCTTATAACGTATAACGTTATGTACTATTACCTTATAACGTATGACGTCATATAGTAATTGATTCTGACGCATACCGTGATATAGTATTACCTTATAACGTATAACGTCATATGGTAATAGCTTCTAACGTATAACGTTATATAGTATTACCTTATAAGGTATAACATCATATAGTAATAGCTTCTAACGTATAACGTTATATAGTATTACCTTATAAGGTATAACGTCATATTGTGATAGCTTCTAACGTATAACGTTATGTACCACTACCTTACAACGTATAACGTCATATAGTAATAGCTTCCAACGTATAACGTTACATAGTAATACCTCCTATGGCATAACGTTACATAGTAATACTTCCTATGGTATAACGTTGTATAATATTAACTTATAACGTACAACGTTATATATTATTACCTTATAACGTATAATGTTATGTAGTATTACCTTATAACGTATAACGTTATGTACTATTATCTTATAACGTATAACGTCATATGGTAATAGCTTCTAACGTATAACGTTATATAGTATTACCTTATAAGGTATAACGTCATATAGTAATAGCTTCTAACGTATAACGTTATATAGTATTACCTTATAAGGTATAACGTCATATTGTAATAGCTTCTAACGTATAACGTTATATAGTATTACCTTACAACGTATAACGTCATATAGTAGTAGCTTCCTACGTATAACGTTACATAGTAATACCTCCTATGGTATAACGTTGTATAATATTAACTTATAACGTACAACGTTATATATTATTACCTTATAACGAATAATGTTATCTAGTATTACCTTATAACGTATAACGTTATCTACTATTACCTTATAACGTTTAACGTCATATAGTAATAGCTTCTCACGTATAATGTTATATAGTATTACCTTATAAGGTATAACGTCATATTGTAATAGCTTCTAACGTATAACGTTATATAGTATTACCTTACAACGTATAACGTCATATAGTAGTAGCTTCCTACGTATAACGTTACATAGTAATACCTCCTATGGTATTACGTTGTATAATATTAACTTATAACGTACAACGTTATATATTATTACCTTATAACGAATAATGTTATCTAGTATTACCTTATAACGTATAACGTTATCTACTATTACCTTATAACGTTTAACGTCATATAGTAATAGCTTCTCACGTATAATGTTATATAGTATTACCTTATAACGTATAACGTTATCTACTATTACCTTATAACGTACAACGTTGTATAGTATTACCTATTAACGTATAACGTTATATAGTATTACCGTATAACGTATAACGTTATATTTGATTACCTTATAACGAATAAAGTTATGTAGCACTACCTTATAAGGTATAACGCCATGTAGTAATACCTTCCTACGTATAACGTTAAATAGTATTACCTTATAAGGTATAACGTTATATAGTAATACTTTCTAACGTATAACGTTATAAGCTATTACCTAATAACGTACAACGTTATATAGTATTACCTTATAACGTATAACGTTATCTAGTATTACCTTATGACGTACTACGTTATATAGGATTACCTTATAACGTATAACGTTATCTAGTATTGCCTTATAACGTATAACGTCATATAGTAATAGCTTCTAACGTATAACGTTAAATAGTATTACCTTATAACGTATAACGTCATAGAGTAATAGCTTCTAACGTATAACGTTATATAGTATTACCTTATAACGTATAACGTCATAGAGTAATAGCTTCTATCGTATAACGTTATGTACCATTACCTTACAACGTATAACGTCATATAGTAATAGCTTCCAACGTATAACGTTACATAGTAATACCTCCTATGGCATAACGTTACATAGTAATACCTCCTATGGTATAACGTTGTATAATATTACCTTACAACGTACAACGTTATATATTATTACCTTATAACGTATAATGTTATGTAGTATTACCTTATAACGTATAACGTTATGTACTATTACCTTATAACGTATAACGACATATAATAATAGCTTCTGCCGTATAATGTTATATAGTATTACCTTATAACGTATAACGTTATATTTGATTACCTTATAACGAATAAAGTTATGTAGTACTACCTTATAAGGTATAACGCCATGTAGTAATAGCTTCCTACGTATAACGTTATATATTATTACCTTATAACGTATAATGTTATGTAGTATTACCTTATAACGTATAACGTTATGTACTATTACCTTATAACGTATAACGTCATATAATAATAGCTTCCTACGTATAACGTTATATAGTATTACCTGATAAGGTATAACGTCATATAGTAATAGTTTCTAACGTATAACGCTATATAGTATTACCTTATAACGTATAACGTCTTATAGTAATAGCTTCTGACGTATAACATTATATAGTACTACCTTATAAGGTATAACGTCACACAGTAATGGTTTCTAACGTACAACGTTGTATAGTAATACCTTATAACGTATAACGTTATCTAGTATTACCTTATAACGTACAACGTCATATAGTAATAGCTTCTAACGTATAACGCTATATAGTATTACCTTACATCGTATGATGTTATATAGTATTACTTAGTAACGTACAACGTTATATATTATTACCTTATAACGAATAATGTTATGTAGTATTACCTTATAACGTATAACGTTATGTACTATTACCTTATAACGTATAACGTCATATAGTAATAGCTTCTCACGTATAATGTTATATACTATTACCTTATAACGTATAACGTTATATAGTATAACTAAATAACGTAAAAAGTTATATAGTATTACCTTATAACGTATAACGTTATCTACTATTACCTTGTAACGTACAACGTTGTATAGTATTACCTTTTAACGTATAACGTTATATAGTATTACCTTATAAGGTATAACGTTATATAGTAATACCTTCAAACGTATAACGTTATAAGCTAATACCTAATAACGTACAACGTTATATAGTATTACCTTATAACGTATAACGTCACATAGTAATGGCTTCTAACGTACAACGTTATATAGTATTACCTTATAACGTATAACGTTATCTAGTATTACCTTATAACGTACAACGTCATATAGTAATAGCTTCTAACGTATAACGTTAAATAGTATTACCTTGTACGGTATAACGTCATATAGCATTATTAAATAACGTACAAAGTTATATAGTATTACCTTATAACGTATAACGTCATATAGTAAGAGCGTGTAACGTATAACGTTATATTTGTTTACCTTATAACGTATAAGGTTATGTAGTATTACCTTATATGGTAGAACGCCATATAGTGTTACCTTCCAACGTATAACGCTATATAATATTACCTTATAAAGTATAACGTTATATAGTATTATTAAATAACGTACAAAGTTATATAGTATTACCTTATAACGTATAACGTCATATGGCAATAGCTTCTTACGCATAACGTTACAAAGTATTACGTTATAAAGTATAACGTGATATGGTAATAGCTTCTAACGTATAACGTTATATAGTATTACCTTATAAGGTATTACGTCATATTGTAATAGCTTCTAACGTATAATGTTATATAGCATTACCTTATAAGGTATTACGTCATATAGTAATAGCTTCTAATGTATAACGTTATGTAGTATTACCTTATAACGAATAACGTCACATAGTAATAGCTTCTAACGTATAGCGTTATAAGCTATTACCTAATAACTTATAACGCTATATAGTATTACCTTATAACGTATGATGTTATATAGTATCACTTAATAACGTACAACGTTATATAGTATTACCTTATAACGTATAAGGTCGTATAGTAATAGCTAATAACATATAACGTTATACAGAATTACCTTACAACGTGTAACGTTATATAGTATTACCTAATAACGTACAACCGTATAAAATATTAACTTATAACGTATAACGTCGTATAGTAATATCTACTATCGTATAACGTTGTGTGCTATTACCTTACAACGTATAACATAATATAGTACTAGCTTCCTACCCATAACGTTATATAGTAATACATCCTATGGTATAACGTTGTATGATACTAACTTACAACGTACAACGATATATATTAGTACCTTGTATCCTATAACGTTATATAGTATTACCTTCTAACGTGCAACGTCATATAGTATTACCTTATAACGTATAACGATATATAGTAATATCTAATAACGTATAACGTTATATAGAATTACCTTACAACGTGTAACGTTATATAGTGTTCTCTAATAACGTACAACTTTATAAAATATTAACTTATAACGTATAACGTCGTATAGTAATATCTACTAACGTATAACGTTGTGTACTATTACCTTACAACGTATAGCATCATATAGTACTAGCTTCCTACCTATAACTTTATATAGTAATACCTCCTATGGTATAACGTTGTATAATATTAACTTATAACGTACAACGTTATATATTATTACCTTATAACGTATAATGTTATGTAGTAGTACCTTATAACGTATAACGTCATATGGTGATAGCTTCTAACGTATAACGTTATATAGTATTACCTTTTAAGGTATAGCGTCATATAGTAATAGCTCCTAACGTATAACGTTATATAGTATTACCTTATAAGGTATAACGTCATATAGTAATAGCTTCTAACGTATAACGTTATGTACTATTACCTTACAACGTATAACGTCATATAGTAATAGCTTCCTACGTATAACGTTACATAGTAATACCTCCTATGGTATAACGTTGTATAATATTAACTTATAACGTACAACGTTATATATTATTACCTTATAACGAATAATGTTATGTAGTATTACCTTATAACGTATAACGTTATGTACTATTACCTTATAACGTATAACGTCATATAGTAATAGCTTCTCACGTATAATGTTATATACTATTACCTTATAACGTATAACGTTATATGGTATTACTAAATAACGTAAAAAGTTATATAGTATTACCTTATAACGTATAACGTTATCTACTATTACCTTGTAACGTACAACGTTGGTTAGTATTACCTTTTAACGTACAACGTTATATAGTATTACCTTATAACGTATAACGTTATATTTGATTACCTTATAACGAATAAAGTTATGTTGCACTACCTTATAAGGTATAACGCCATGTAGTAATACCTTCCTACGTATAACGTTATTTATCATTACCTTATAACGTATAATGTTATGTAGTATTACCTTATAACGTATAACGTTATGTATTATTACCTTATAACGTATGACGTCATATAGTAATAGATTCTGACGCATAACGTGATATAGTATTACCTTATAAGGTATAACGCCATGTAGTAATACCTTCCTACGTATAACGTTAAATAGTATTACCTAATAACGTACAACGTTATATAGTATTACCTTATAACGTATAACGTTATCTAGTATTACCTTATGACGTACAACGTTATATAGGATTACCTTATAACGTATAACGTTATCTAGTATTGCCTTATAACGTATAACGTCATATAGTAATAGCTTCTAACGTATAACGTTAAATAGTATTACCTTATAACGTATAAAGTCATATAGTAATAGCTTCTAACGTATAACGTTAAATAGTATTACCTTATAGCGTAAAACGTCATATAGTAATAGCTTCTGACGTATAACGTTATATAGTATTACCTTATTAGGTATAACGTCATATAGTAATAGCTTCTAACGTATAACGTTATATAGTATTACCTTATAAGGTATAACGTAATATAGTTATAGCTACTAACGTATAACGTTATTTACTATTTCCCTACAACGTACAACGTTATATAGTATTACCTTATAACGTATAACGTTATCTAGTATTACCTTATAACGTACAACGTTATATACTATTACCTTATAACGTATAACGTTATCTAGTATTACCTTATAACGTACAACGTCATATAGTAATAGCTTCCAACGTATAAAGTTACATAGTAATAGCTTCTAACGTATAACGTTATATAGTATTACCTTATAAGGTATAACGTCATATAGTAATAGCTTCTAACGTATAACGTTATGTACCATTACCTTACAACGTATAACGTCATACAGTTTTACCTTATAAGGTATAACGTCATATAGTAATAGCTTCTAACGTATAACGTTATAAGCTATTACCTAATAAGGTATAACGTTATACAGTGTTACCTTATAACGTATAACGTCATTAAGTAGTAGCTTCTGACGTATAATGTTATATAGTATTACCTTATAACTTATAACGTTATATAGTATTACTAAATAACGTACAAAGTTATACAGTATTACCTTATAACGTATAACGTTATCTAGTATTACCTTATAACGTACAACGTCATATAGTAATAGCTTCTAACGTATAACGTTATATAGTATTACCTGATAAGGAATAACGTCATATAGTAATAGCTTCTAACGTACAACATTATATAGTATTACCTTATAACGTATAACGTTATATTTGATTACCTTATAACGTATAAAGTTATGTAGTACTACCTTATAAGGTATAACGCCATGTAGTAATAGCTTCCTACGTATAACGTTAAATAGTATTACCTTATAAGGTATAACGTTATATAGGAATACCGTCTAACGTATAACGTTATAAGCTATTACCTCATAACGTACAACGTTATATAGTATTACCTTATAACGTATAACGTTATCTAGTATTACCTTATAACGTACAACGTTATATAGTATTACCGTATAACGTATAACGTTATCTAGTATTACCTTATAACGTACAACGTCATATAGTAATACCTTCTAACGTATAACGTTATATAGTATTACCTGATAAGGTATAACGTCATATAGTAATAGCTTCTAACGTATAACGCTATATTGTATTACCTTATAACGTATAACGTCATATAGTAATAGCTTCTGACGTATAACGTTATATAGTATTACCTTATAACGTATAACGTTATATTTGATTACCTTATAACGTATAAAGTTATGTAGTACTACCTTATAAGGTATAACGCCATGTAGTAATAGCTTCCAACGTATAACGTTATATAGCATTACCTTATAACGTATAACGTTATATTTGATTACCTTATAACGTATAAAGTTATGTAGTACTACCTTATAAGGTATAACGCCATGTAGAAATAGCTTCCAACGTATAACGTTATATAGTATTACCTTATAAGGTATAACGTCATATAGTAATAGCTCCTATCGTATAACGTTACATAGTAATACCTCCTATGGTATAACGTTACATAGTAGTACCTCCTATGGTATAACGTTGTATAATATTAACTTATAACGTACAACGTTATATATTATTACCTTATAACGTATAATGTTATGTAGTATTACATTATAACGTATAACGTTATGTACTATTACCTTATAACGTATAACGTCATATAGTAATAGCTTCTGACGTATAATGTTATATAGTATTACCTTATAACGTATAACGTTATCTAGTATTACCTTATAACGTATAACGTTATGTACCATTACCTTACAACGTATAACGACATATAGTAATAGCTTCCAACGTATAACATTACATAGTAATACCTCCTATGGTATAACGTTACATAGTAGTACCTCCTATGGTATAACGTTGTATAATATTAACTTATAACGTACAACGTTATATATTATTACCTTATAACGAATAAAGTTAAGTAGTACTACCTTATTAGGTATAACGCCATGTAGTAATAGCTTCCTACGTATAACGTTATCTAGTATTACCTTATAACGTATAACGTCATATAGTAATAGCTTCTAACGTACAACGTTATAAAGTATTACCTTATAAGGTATAACGTCATATAGTCATAGCTTTTAACGTATAACGTTATATAGTATTACCTTATAACGTATAACGTCATATAGTAATAGCTTCTAACGTATAACGTTAAATAGTATTACCTTATAACGTACAACGTCATAGAGTAATAGCTTCTAACGTATAACGTTATATAGTATTACCTTATAACGTATAACGTCATAGAGTAATAGCTTCTAACGTTTAACGTTATATAGTAATAGCTTCCAACGTATAAAGTTACATAGTAATAGCTTCTAACGTATAACGTTATATAGTACTACCTTATAAGGTATAACGTCATATAGTAATAGCTTCTAACGTATAACGTTATGTACCATTACCTTACAACGTTTAACGTCATATAGTAATAGCTTCCAACGTATAACGTTACATAGTAATACCTCCTACGGCATAACGTTACATAGTAATACCTCCTATGGTATAACGTTGTATAATATTACCTTACAACGTACAACGTTATATATTATTACCTTATAACGTATAATGTTATGTAGTATTACCTTATAACGTATAACGTTATGTACTATTACCTTATAACGTATAACGTCATATAATAATAGCTTCCTACGTATAACGTTATATAGTATTACCTGATAAGGTATAACGTCATATAGTAATAGTTTCTAACGTATAACGCTATATAGTATTACCTTATAACGTATAACGTCTTATAGTAATAGCTTCTGACGTATAACATTATATAGTACTACCTTATAAGGTATAACGTCACACAGTAATGGTTTCTAACGTACAACGTTGTATAGTAATACCTTATAACGTATAACGTTATCTAGTATTACCTTATAACGTACAACGTCATATAGTAATAGCTTCTAACGTATAACGCTATATAGTATTACCTTACATCGTATGATGTTATATAGTATTACTTAGTAACGTACAACGTTATATATTATTACCTTATAACGAATAATGTTATGTAGTATTACCTTATAACGTATAACGTTATGTACTATTACCTTATAACGTATAACGTCATATAGTAATAGCTTCTCACGTATAATGTTATATACTATTACCTTATAACGTATAACGTTATATAGTAATACCTTCAAACGTATAACGTTATAAGCTAATACCTAATAACGTACAACGTTATATAGTATTACCTTATAACGTATAACGTCACATAGTAATGGCTTCTAACGTACAACGTTATATAGTATTACCTTATAACGTATAACGTTATCTAGTATTACCTTATAACGTACAACGTCATATAGTAATAGCTTCTAACGTATAACGTTAAATAGTATTACCTTGTACGGTATAACGTCATATAGCATTATTAAATAACGTACAAAGTTATATAGTATTACCTTATAACGTATAACGTCATATAGTAAGAGCGTGTAACGTATAACGTTATATTTGTTTACCTTATAACGTATAAGGTTATGTAGTATTACCTTATATGGTAGAACGCCATATAGTGTTACCTTCCAACGTATAACGCTATATAATATTACCTTATAAAGTATAACGTTATATAGTATTATTAAATAACGTACAAAGTTATATAGTATTACCTTATAACGTATAACGTCATATGGCAATAGCTTCTTACGCATAACGTTACAAAGTATTACGTTATAAAGTATAACGTGATATGGTAATAGCTTCTAACGTATAACGTTATATAGTATTACCTTATAAGGTATTACGTCATATTGTAATAGCTTCTAACGTATAATGTTATATAGCATTACCTTATAAGGTATTACGTCATATAGTAATAGCTTCTAATGTATAACGTTATGTAGTATTACCTTATAACGAATAACGTCACATAGTAATAGCTTCTAACGTATAGCGTTATAAGCTATTACCTAATAACTTATAACGCTATATAGTATTACCTTATAACGTATGATGTTATATAGTATCACTTAATAACGTACAACGTTATATAGTATTACCTTATAACGTATAAGGTCGTATAGTAATAGCTAATAACATATAACGTTATACAGAATTACCTTACAACGTGTAACGTTATATAGTATTACCTAATAACGTACAACCGTATAAAATATTAACTTATAACGTATAACGTCGTATAGTAATATCTACTATCGTATAACGTTGTGTGCTATTACCTTACAACGTATAACATAATATAGTACTAGCTTCCTACCCATAACGTTATATAGTAATACATCCTATGGTATAACGTTGTATGATACTAACTTACAACGTACAACGATATATATTAGTACCTTGTATCCTATAACGTTATATAGTATTACCTTCTAACGTGCAACGTCATATAGTATTACCTTATAACGTATAACGATATATAGTAATATCTAATAACGTATAACGTTATATAGAATTACCTTACAACGTGTAACGTTATATAGTGTTCTCTAATAACGTACAACTTTATAAAATATTAACTTATAACGTATAACGTCGTATAGTAATATCTACTAACGTATAACGTTGTGTACTATTACCTTACAACGTATAGCATCATATAGTACTAGCTTCCTACCTATAACTTTATATAGTAATACCTCCTATGGTATAACGTTGTATAATATTAACTTATAACGTACAACGTTATATATTATTACCTTATAACGTATAATGTTATGTAGTAGTACCTTATAACGTATAACGTCATATGGTGATAGCTTCTAACGTATAACGTTATATAGTATTACCTTTTAAGGTATAGCGTCATATAGTAATAGCTCCTAACGTATAACGTTATATAGTATTACCTTATAAGGTATAACGTCATATAGTAATAGCTTCTAACGTATAACGTTATGTACTATTACCTTACAACGTATAACGTCATATAGTAATAGCTTCCTACGTATAACGTTACATAGTAATACCTCCTATGGTATAACGTTGTATAATATTAACTTATAACGTACAACGTTATATATTATTACCTTATAACGAATAATGTTATGTAGTATTACCTTATAACGTATAACGTTATGTACTATTACCTTATAACGTATAACGTCATATAGTAATAGCTTCTCACGTATAATGTTATATACTATTACCTTATAACGTATAACGTTATATGGTATTACTAAATAACGTAAAAAGTTATATAGTATTACCTTATAACGTATAACGTTATCTACTATTACCTTGTAACGTACAACGTTGGTTAGTATTACCTTTTAACGTACAACGTTATATAGGATTACCTTATAACGTATAACGTTATATTTGATTACCTTATAACGAATAAAGTTATGTTGCACTACCTTATAAGGTATAACGCCATGTAGTAATACCTTCCTACGTATAACGTTATTTATCATTACCTTATAACGTATAATGTTATGTAGTATTACCTTATAACGTATAACGTTATGTATTATTACCTTATAACGTATGACGTCATATAGTAATAGATTCTGACGCATAACGTGATATAGTATTACCTTATAAGGTATAACGCCATGTAGTAATACCTTCCTACGTATAACGTTAAATAGTATTACCTAATAACGTACAACGTTATATAGTATTACCTTATAACGTATAACGTTATCTAGTATTACCTTATGACGTACAACGTTATATAGGATTACCTTATAACGTATAACGTTATCTAGTATTGCCTTATAACGTATAACGTCATATAGTAATAGCTTCTAACGTATAACGTTAAATAGTATTACCTTATAACGTATAAAGTCATATAGTAATAGCTTCTAACGTATAACGTTAAATAGTATTACCTTATAACGTTTAACGTCATAGAGTAATAGCTTCTAACGTATAACGTTATATAGTATTACCTTATAACGTATAACGTCATAGAGTAATAGCTTCTAACGTATAACGTTATGTACCATTACCTTACAACGTATAACGTCATATAGTCTTACCTTATAAGGTATAACGTCATATAGTAATACCTTCCAACGTATAACGTTATATAGTACTACCTGATAAGGAATAACGTCATATAGTAATAGCTTCTAACGTATAACGCTATATAGTATTAACTTATAGCGTAAAACGTCATATAGTAATAGCTTCTGACGTATAACGTTATATAGTATTACCTTATTAGGTATAACGTCATATAGTAATAGCTTCTAACGTATAACGTTATATAGTATTACCTTATAAGGTATAACGTAATATAGTTATAGCTACTAACGTATAACGTTATTTACTATTTCCTTACAACGTACAACGTTATATAGTATTACCTTATAACGTATAACGTTATCTAGTATTACCTTATAACGTACAACGTTATATACTATTACCTTATAACGTATAACGTTATCTAGTATTACCTTATAACGTACAACGTCATATAGTAATAGCTTCCAACGTATAAAGTTACATAGTAATAGCTTCTAACGTATAACGTTATATAGTATTACCTTATAAGGTATAACGTCATATAGTAATAGCTTCTAACGTATAACGTTATGTACCATTACCTTACAACGTATAACGTCATACAGTTTTACCTTATAAGGTATAACGTCATATAGTAATAGCTTCTAACGTATAACGTTATAAGCTATTACCTAATAAGGTATAACGTTATACAGTGTTACCTTATAACGTATAACGTCATTAAGTAGTAGCTTCTGACGTATAATGTTATATAGTATTACCTTATAACTTATAACGTTATATAGTATTACTAAATAACGTACAAAGTTATACAGTATTACCTTATAACGTATAACGTTATCTAGTATTACCTTATAACGTACAACGTCATATAGTAATAGCTTCTAACGTATAACGTTATATAGTATTACCTGATAAGGAATAACGTCATATAGTAATAGCTTCTAACGTATAACGCTATATAGTATTCACTTATAACGTAAAACGTCATATAGTAATAGCTTCTGACGTATAACGTTATATAGTATTACCTTATTAGGTATAACGTCATATAGTAATAGCTTCTAACGTATAACGTTATATAGTATTACCTTATAAGGTATAACGTAATATAGTTATAGCTTCTAACGTATAATGTTATGTACTATTACCTTACAACGTATAACGTCATATAGTAATAGCTTCTAACGTATAACGTTATATAGTATTACCTTTTAACGTACAACGTTATATAGTATTTCCTTACAACGTACAACGTTATATAGTATTACCTTATAACGTATAACGTTATCTAGTATTACCTTATAACGTACAACGTTATATACTATTACCTTATAACGTATAACGTTATCTAGTATTACCTTATAACGTACAACGTCATATAGTAATAGCTTCCAACGTATAAAGTTACATAGTAATAGCTTCTAACGTATAACGTTATATAGTATTACCTTATAAGGTATAACGTCATATAGTAATAGCTTCTAACGTATAACGTTATGTACCATTACCTTACAACGTATAACGTCATACAGTTTTACCTTATAAGGTATAACGTCATATAGTAATAGCTTCTAACGTATAACGTTATAAGCTATTACCTAATAAGGTATAACGTTATACAGTGTTACCTTATAACGTATAACGTCATTAAGTAGTAGCTTCTGACGTATAATGTTATATAGTATTACCTTATAACTTATAACGTTATATAGTATTACTAAATAACGTACAAAGTTATACAGTATTACCTTATAACGTATAACGTTATCTAGTATTACCTTATAACGTACAACGTCATATAGTAATAGCTTCTAACGTATAACGTTATATAGTATTACCTGATAAGGAATAACGTCATATAGTAATAGCTTCTAACGTATAACGCTATATAGTATTCACTTATAACGTAAAACGTCATATAGTAATAGCTTCTGACGTATAACGTTATATAGTATTACCTTATTAGGTATAACGTCATATAGTAATAGCTTCTAACGTATAACGTTATATAGTATTACCTTATAAGGTATAACGTAATATAGTTATAGCTTCTAACGTATAATGTTATGTACTATTACCTTACAACGTATAACGTCATATAGTAATAGCTTCTAACGTATAACGTTATATAGTATTACCTTTTAACGTACAACGTTATATAGTATTACCTTATAACGTATAACATCATATAGTAATAGCTTCTGACGTATAACATTATATAGTAATTCCTTATAAGGTATAACGTCACATAGTAATGGCTTCTAACGTACAACATTATATAGTATTACCTTATAACGTATAACGTTATATTTGATTACCTTATAACGTATAAAGTTATGTAGTACTACCTTATAAGGTATAACGCCATGTAGTAATAGCTTCCTACGTATAACGTTAAATAGTATTACCTTATAAGGTATAACGTTATATAGGAATACCGTCTAACGTATAACGTTATAAGCTATTACCTCATAACGTACAACGTTATATAGTATTACCTTATAACGTATAACGTTATCTAGTATTACCTTATAACGTACAACGTTATATAGTATTACCGTATAACGTATAACGTTATCTAGTATTACCTTATAACGTACAACGTCATATAGTAATACCTTCTAACGTATAACGTTATATAGTATTACCTGATAAGGTATAACGTCATATAGTAATAGCTTCTAACGTATAACGCTATATTGTATTACCTTATAACGTATAACGTCATATAGTAATAGCTTCTGACGTATAACGTTATATAGTATTACCTTATAACGTATAACGTTATATTTGATTACCTTATAACGTATAAAGTTATGTAGTACTACCTTATAAGGTATAACGCCATGTAGTAATAGCTTCCAACGTATAACGTTATATAGCATTACCTTATAACGTATAACGTTATATTTGATTACCTTATAACGTATAAAGTTATGTAGTACTACCTTATAAGGTATAACGCCATGTAGAAATAGCTTCCAACGTATAACGTTATATAGTATTACCTTATAAGGTATAACGTCATATAGTAATAGCTCCTATCGTATAACGTTACATAGTAATACCTCCTATGGTATAACGTTACATAGTAGTACCTCCTATGGTATAACGTTGTATAATATTAACTTATAACGTACAACGTTATATATTATTACCTTATAACGTATAATGTTATGTAGTATTACATTATAACGTATAACGTTATGTACTATTACCTTATAACGTATAACGTCATATAGTAATAGCTTCTGACGTATAATGTTATATAGTATTACCTTATAACGTATAACGTTATCTAGTATTACCTTATAACGTATAACGTTATGTACCATTACCTTACAACGTATAACGACATATAGTAATAGCTTCCAACGTATAACATTACATAGTAATACCTCCTATGGTATAACGTTACATAGTAGTACCTCCTATGGTATAACGTTGTATAATATTAACTTATAACGTACAACGTTATATATTATTACCTTATAACGAATAAAGTTAAGTAGTACTACCTTATTAGGTATAACGCCATGTAGTAATAGCTTCCTACGTATAACGTTATCTAGTATTACCTTATAACGTATAACGTCATATAGTAATAGCTTCTAACGTACAACGTTATAAAGTATTACCTTATAAGGTATAACGTCATATAGTCATAGCTTTTAACGTATAACGTTATATAGTATTACCTTATAACGTATAACGTCATATAGTAATAGCTTCTAACGTATAACGTTAAATAGTATTACCTTATAACGTACAACGTCATAGAGTAATAGCTTCTAACGTATAACGTTATATAGTATTACCTTATAACGTATAACGTCATAGAGTAATAGCTTCTAACGTTTAACGTTATATAGTAATAGCTTCCAACGTATAAAGTTACATAGTAATAGCTTCTAACGTATAACGTTATATAGTACTACCTTATAAGGTATAACGTCATATAGTAATAGCTTCTAACGTATAACGTTATGTACCATTACCTTACAACGTTTAACGTCATATAGTAATAGCTTCCAACGTATAACGTTACATAGTAATACCTCCTACGGCATAACGTTACATAGTAATACCTCCTATGGTATAACGTTGTATAATATTACCTTACAACGTACAACGTTATATATTATTACCTTATAACGTATAATGTTATGTAGTATTACCTTATAACGTATAACGTTATATAGTATTACCTTATAAGGTATAACGTCATATAGTAATAGCTTCTAACGTATAACGTTATGTACCATTACCTTACAAGGTATAACGTCATACAGTTTTACCTTATAAGGTATAACGTCATATAGTAATAGCTTCTAACGTATAACGTTATAAGCTATTACCTAATAAGGTATAACGTTATACAGTGTTACCTTATAACGTATAACGTCATTAAGTAGTAGCTTCTGACGAATAATGTTATATAGTATTACCTTATAACTTATGACGTTATATAGTATTACTAAATAACGTAGAAAGTTATACAGTATTACCTTATAACGTATAACGTTATCTAGTATTACCTTATAACCTACAACGTCATATAGTAATAGCTTCTAACGTATAACGTTATATAGTACTACCTGATATGGAATAACGTCATATAGTAATAGCTTCTAACGTATAACGCTATATAGTATTCACTTATAACGTATAACGTCATATATTAATAGCTTCTGACGTATAACATTATATAGTACTACCTTATAAGGTATAACGTCATATGGTAGTGGCTTCTAACGTACAACGTTATATAGTATTACATTATAACGTATAACGTTATCTAGTATTACCTTATAACGTACAACGTCATATAGTAATAGCTTCCAACGTATAAAGTTACATAGTAATAGCTTCTAACGTATAACGTTATATAGTATTACCTTATAAGGTATAACGTCATATAGTAATAGCTTCTAACGTATAACGTTATAAGCTATTACCTAATAAGGTATAACGTTATACAGTGTTACCTTATAACGTATAACGTCATATAGTAGTAGCTTCTGACGTATAATGTTATATAGTATTACCTTATAACTTATAACGTTATATAGTATTACTAAATAACGTACAAAGTTATATTATATTTCCCTATAACGTATAACGTTATCTAGTATTACCTTATAACGTACAACGTTATATAGTATTACCTTATAACGTATAACGTTATATAGTATTACCTTATAAGGTATAACGTAATATAGTTATAGCTTCTAACGTATAACGTTATGTATCATTACCTTACAACGTATAACGTCATATAGTCTTACCTTATAAGGTATAACGTCATATAGTAATACCTTCCAACGTATAACGTTATATAGAATTACCTGATAAGGAATAACGTCATATAGTAATAGCTTCTAACGTATAACGCTATATAGTATTACCTTATAGCGTAAAACGTCATATAGTAATAGCTTCTGACGTATAACGTTATATAGTATTACCTTATTAGGTATAACGTCATATAGTAATAGCTTCTAACGTATAACGTTATATAGTATTACCTTATAAGGTATAATGTAATATAGTTATAGCTACTAACGTATAACGTTATTTACTATTTCCTTACAACGTACAACGTTATATAGTATTACCTTATAACGTATAACGTTATCTAGTATTACCTTATAACGTACAACGTTATATAGTATTAGCTTATAACGTATAACGTTATCTAGTATTACCTTATAACGTACAACGTCATATAGTAATAGCTTCCAACGTATAAAGTTACATAGTAATAGCTTCTAACGTATAGCGTTATATAGTATTACCTTATAAGGTATAACGTCATATAGTAATAGCTTCTAACGTATAACGTTATAAGCTATTACCTAATAAGGTATACCGTTATACAGTGTTACCTTATAACGTATAACGTCATTAAGTAGTAGCTTCTGACGTATAATGTTATATAGTATTACCTTATAACTTATAACGTTATATAGTATTACTAAATAACGTACAAAGTTATACAGTATTACCTTATAACGTATAACGTTATCTAGTATTACCTTATAACGTACAACGTCATATTGTAATAGCTTCTAACGTATAACGTTATATAGTATTACCTGATAAGGAATAAAGTCATATAGTAATAGCTTCTAACGTATAACGCTATATAGTATTCACTTATAACGTAAAACGTCATATAGTATTAGCTTCTGACGTATAACGTTATATAGTATTACCTTATTAGGTATAACGTCATATAGTAATAGCTTCTAACGTATAACGTTATATAGTATTACCGTATAAGGTATAACGTAATATAGTTATAGCTTCTAACGTATAATGTTATGTACTATTACCTTACAACGTATAACGTCATATAGTAATAGCTTCTAACGTATAACGTTATATAGTATTACCTTTTAACGTACAACGTTATATAGTATTACCTTATAACGTATAACATCATATAGTAGTAGCTTCTGACGTATAACATTATATAGTACTACCTTATAAGGTATAACGTCACATAGTAATGGCTTCTAACGTACAACATTATATAGTATTACCTTATAACGTATAACGTTATGTTTGATTACCTTATAACGTATAAAGTTATGTAGTACTACCTTATAAGGTATAACGCCATGTAGTAATAGCTTCCTACGTATAACGTTAAATAGTATTACCTTATAACGTATAACATCATATAGTAGTAGCTTCTGACGTATAACATTATATAGTACTACCTTATAAGGTATAACGTCACATAGTAATGGCTTCTAACGTACAACATTATATAGTATTACCTTATAACGTATAACGTTATATTTGATTACCTTATAACGTATAAAGTTATGTAGTACTACCTTATAAGGTATAACGCCATGTAGTAATAGCTTCCAACGTATAACGTTATATAGTATTACCTTATAACGTATAACGTTATATTTGATTACCTTATAACGTATAAAGTTATGTAGTACTACCTTATAAGGTATAACGCCATGTAGTAATAGCTTCCAACGTATAAAGTTATATAGTATTACCTTATAACGTATAACGTTATATTTGATTACCTTATAATGTATAAAGTTATGTAGTACTACCTTATAAGGTATAACGCCATGTAGAAATAGCTTCCAACGTATAACGTTATATAGTATTACCTTATAAGGTATAACGTCATATAGTAATAGCTCCTAACGTATAACGTTACATAGTAATACCTCCTATGGTATAACGTTACATAGTAGTACCTCCTATGGTATAACGTTGTATAATATTAACTTATAACGTACAACGTTATATATTATTACCTTATAACGTATAATGTTATGTAGTATTACATTATAACGTATAACGTTATGTACTATTACCTTATAACGTATAACGTCATATAGTAATAGCTTCTGACGTATAATGTTATATAGTATTACCTTATAACGTATAACGTTATGTACTATTACCTTATAACGTATAACGTCATATAGTAATAGCTTCTAACGTACAACGTTATAAAGTATTACCTTATAAGGTATATCGTCATATAGTCATAGCTTTTAACGTATAACGTTATATAGTATTACCTTATAACGTATAACGTCATATAGTAATAGCTTCTAACGTATAACGTTAAATAGTATTACCTTATAACGTACAACGTCATAGAGTAATAGCTTCTAACGTATAACGTTATATAGTATTACCTTATAACGTATAACGTCATAGAGTAATAGCTTCTAACGTTTAACGTTATATAGTAATATCTTCCAACGTATAAAGTTACATAGTAATAGCTTGTAACGTATAACGTTATATAGTACTACCTTATAAGGTATAACGTCATTTAGTAATAGCTTCTAACGTATAACGTTATGTACCATTACCTTACAACGTTTAACGTCATATAGTAATAGCTTCCAACGTATAACGTTACATAGTAATACCTCCTATGGCATAACGTTACATAGTAATACCTCCTATGGTATAACGTTGTATAATATTACCTTACAACGTACAACGTTATATATTATTACCTTATAACGTATAATGTTATGTAGTATTACCTTATAACGTATAACGTTATGTACTATTACCTTATAACGTATAACGTCATATAATAATAGCTTCTGACGTATAATGTTATGTAGTATTACCTTATAACGTATAACGTTATATTTGATTACCTTATAACGAATAAAGTTATGTAGTACTACCTTATAAGGTATAACGCCATGTAGTAATAGCTTCCTACGTATAACGTTAAATAGTATTACCTTATAAGGTATAACGTTATATAGTAATACCTTCTAACGTATAACATTATATAGTACTACCTTCTAAGGTATAATGTCACATGGTAATGGCTTCTAACGTACAACGTTATATAGTATTACATTATAACGTATAACGTTATCTAGTATTACCTTATAACGTACAACGTCATATAGTAATAGCTTCCAACGTATAAAGTTACATAGTGATAGCTTCTAACGTATAACGTTATATAGTATTACCTTATAAGGTATAACGTCATATAGTAATAGCTTCTAACGTATAACGTTATGTACCATTACCTTACAACGTATAACGTCATATAATAATAGCTTCTAACGTATAACGTTATATAGTAGTACCTTCTAAGGTATAACGTAATATAGTTATAGCTTCTAACGTATAACGTTATATAGTATTACCTTATAACGTATAACGTTATAGTTGATTACCTTATAACGAATAAAGTTATGTAGTACTACCATATATGGTATAACGCCATGTAGTAATAGCTTCCTACGTATAACGTTATATAGTATTACCTGATAAGGTATAACGTCATATACTAATAGCTTCTAACGTATAACGCTATATAGTATTACCTTATAACGTATAACGTCATATAGTAATAGCTTCTGACGTATAACGTTATATAGTATTACCTTATATGGTATAACGTCATATAGTAATATCTTCTAACGTATAACGTTATATAGTAATACCTTCTAAGGTATAACGTGATATAGTTATAGCTTCTAACGTATAACGTTATGTACTATTACCTTACAATGTATAACGTTATATTTGATTACCTTATAACATGTAAAGTTATATAGTATTACCTTATAAGGTATAACGTAATATAGTCATAGCTTCTAACGTATAACGTTATGTACTATTACCTTACAACATATAACGTCATATAGTAATAGCTTCTAACGTATAACGTTATAAGCTATTACCTAATAAGGTATAACGTTATACAGTGTTACCTTATAACGTATAACGTCACATAGTAGTAGCTTCTGACGTATAAGGTTAAATAGTATTACCTTATAACGTACAACGTCATAGAGTGATAGCTTCTAACGTATAACGCTAAATAGTATTACCTTATAACGTACAACGTTATCTAGTATTACCTTATAACGTACAACGTCATATAGTAATAGCTTCTAACGTATAACGTTAAATAGTATTACCGTATAACGTATAACGTCATAGAGTAATAGCTTCTAACGTATAACGTTATAAAGTATTACCTTATAAGGTATAACGTCATATAGTCATTGCTTTTAACGTATAACGTTATATAGTATTACCTTATAACGTATAACGTCATATAGTAATAGCTTCTAACGTATAAGGTTAAATAGTATTACCTTATAACGTACAACGTCATAGAGTAATAGCTTCTAACGCATAACGTTATATAGTAATACCTTATAAGCTATAACGTAATATAGTCATAGCTTCTAACGTATAACGTTATGTACTATTACCTTACAACATATAACGTCATATAGTAATAGCTTCCTACTTATAGCGTTACATAGTAATACCTCCTATGGTATAACGTTGTATAATATTAACTTACAACGTACAACGTTATATATTATTACCTTATAACGAATAATGTTATATAGTATTACTTTATAACGTATAGCGTTATAGAGTATTACTAAATAACGTACATAGTTATACAGTATTACCTTATAACGTATAACGTTATCAACTATTACCTTATAACGTACAACGTTATATAGTATTACCTTATAACGTATAACGTTATCTAGTATTACCTTATCACGTACAACGTTATATAGTATTACCTTATAACGTATAACGTTATATTTGATTACCTTATAACGTATAAAGTTCTGTAGTACTACCTTATAAGGTATAACGCCATGTAGTAATAGCTTCCTACGTATAACGTTAAATAGTATTACCTTATAAGGTATAACGTTATATAGTAATACCTTCTAACGTACAACGTTATGAGCTATTACCTAATAACGTACAACGTTATATAGTATTACCTTATAACGTATAACGTTATCTAGTATTACCTTATAACGTACAACGTTATATAGTATTACCTTATAACGTGTAACGTTATCTAGTATTACCTTATAACGTACATCGTCATATAGTAATAGCTTCTAACGTATAACGTTATATAGTATTACCTGATAAGGTATAACATCATATAGTAATAGCTTCTAACGTATAACGCTATATTGTATTACCTTATAACGTATAACGTAATATAGTTATTGCTTCTAACGTATAACGTTATGTACTATTACCTTACAACGTATAACGTCATATAGTAATAGCTTCTAACGTATAACGTTATATAGTATTACCTTATTAGGTATAACGTCATATAGTAATAGCTTCTAACGTATAACGTTATGTACCATTACATTACAACGTACAACGTTGTATAGTATTACCTTTTAACGTATAACGTTATATAGTATTACCTTATAACGTATAACGTTATATTTGATTACCTTATAACGAATAAAGTTATGTAGTACTACCTTATAAGGTATAACGCCATGCAGAAATAGCTTCCTACGTACAACGTTATATAGTATTACCTCATAACGTATAACGTTATCTAGTATTACCTTATAACGTACAACGTTATATAGTATTACCTTATAACGTATAACGTTATCTAGTATTAGCTTATAACGTATAACGGAATATAGTATTACCTTATAAGGTATAACGTAATATAGTTATAGCTTCTAACGTATAACGTTATGTACTATTACCTTACAACGTACAACGTTATATAGTAATAGCTTCCAACGTATAAAGTTACATAGTAATAGCTTCTAACGTATAACGTTACATAGTATTACCTCATAAGGTATAACGTCATATAGTAATAGCTTCTAACGTATAACGTTATGTACCATTACCTTACAACGTTTAACGTCATATAGTAATAGCTTCCAACGTATAACGTTACATAGTATTACCTTATAACGTACAACGTCATAGAGTAATAGCTTCTAACGTATAACGTTATATAGTATTACCTTATAACGTATAACGTCATAGAGTAATAGCTTCTAACGTTTAACGTTATATAGTAATAGCTTCCAACGTATAAAGTTACATAGTAATAGCTTCTAACGTATAACGTTATATAGTATTACCTTATAAGGTATAACGTCATATAGTAATAGCTTCTAACGTATAACGTTATGTACCATTACCTTACAACGTATAACTTCATATAGTAATAGCTTCTAACGTATAACGTTATGTACTATTACCTTACAACGTATAACGTTATATTTGATTACCTTATAGCATGTAAAGTTATATAGTATTACCTTATAAGGTATAACGTAATATAGTCATAGCTTCTAACGTATAACGTTATGTACTATTACCTTACAACATATAACGTCATATAGTAATAGCTTCTAACGTATAACGTTATAAGCTATTACCTAATAAGGTATAACGTTATACAGTGTTACCTTATAACGTATAACGTCATATAGTAGTAGCTTCTGACGTATAAGGTTAAATAGTATTACCTTATAACGTACAACGTCATAGAGTAATAGCTTCTAACATATAACGTTATATAGTATCACCTTATAACGTACAACGTTATCTAGTATTACCTTATAACGTACAAAGTCATATAGTAATAGCTTCTAACGTATAACGTTAAATAGTATTACCGTATAACGTATAACGTCATAGAGTAATAGCTTCTAACGTATAACGTTATAAAGTATTACCTTATAAGGTATAACGTCATATAGTCATAGCTTTTAACGTATAACGTTATATAGTATTACCTTATAACGTATAACGTCATATAGTAATAGCTTCTAACGTATAAGGTTAAATAGTATTACCTTATAACGTACAACGTCATAGAGTAATAGCTTCTAACGCATAACGTTATATAGTATCACCTTATAAGGTATAACGTCATATAGTAATAGCTTCTAACGTATAACGTTATGTACCATTACCTTACAACGTTTAACGTCAAATAGTAATAGCTTCTGACGTATAACGTTATATAGTATTACCTTATATGGTATAACATCATATAGTAATAGCTTCTAACCTATAACGCTATATTGTATTACCTTATAACGTATAACGTAATATAGTTATAGCTTCTAACGTATAACGTTATGTACTATTACCTTACAACGTATAACGTCATATAGTCTTACCTTATAAGGTATAACGTCATATAGTAATAGCTTCTAACGTATAACGTTATAAGCTATTACCTAATAAGGTATAACGTTATACAGTGTTACCTTATAACGTATAACGTAATATAGTCATAGCTTCTAACGTATAACGTTATGTACCATTACCTTACAACATATAACGTCATATAGTAATAGCTTCTGACGTATAACGTTATATAGTATTACCTTTTAACGTATAACGTTATCTAGTATTACCTTATAACGTACAACGTTATATAGTATTACCTTATAACGTGTAACGTTATCTAGTATTACCTTATAACGTACATCGTCATATAGTAATAGCTTCTAACGTATAACGTTATATAGTATTACCTGATAAGGTATAACATCATATAGTAATAGCTTCTAACCTATAACGCTATATTGTATTACCTTATAACGTATAACGTAATATAGTTATAGCTTCTAGCGTATAACGTTATAAGCTATTACCTAATAACGTACAACGTTATATAGTATTACCTTATAACGTATAACGTTATCTAGTATTACCATATAACGTACAACGTTATATAGTATTACCTCATAACGTGTAACGTTATCTAGTATTACCTTATAACGTACATCGTCATATAGTAATAGCTTCTAACGTATAACGTTATATAGTATTACCTGATAAGGTATAACATCATATAGTAATAGCTTCTAACCTATAACGCTATATTGTATTACCTTATAACGTATAACGTAATATAGTTATAGCTTCTAGCGTATAACGTTATGTACCATTACATTACAACGTACAACGTTGTATAGTATTACCTTTTAACGTATAACGTTATATAGTATTACCTTATAACGTATAACGTTATATTTGATTACCTTATAACGAATAAAGTTATGTAGTACTACCTTATAAGGTATAACGCCATGTACTAATAGCTTCCTACGTATAACGTTAAATAGTATTACCTTATAAGGTATAACGTTATATAGTAATGCCTTCTAACGTATAACGTTATAAGCTATTACCTAATAAAGTACAAAGTTATATAGTATTACCTTATAAGGTATAACGTAATATAGTTATAGCTTCTAACGTATAACGTTGTGTACTATTACCTTACAACGTATAACGCCATATAGTAATAGCTTCCTACTTATAACGTTACATAGTAACACCTCCTATGGTATAACGTTACATAGTAGTACCTCCTATGGTATAACGTTGTATAATATTAACTTATAACGTACAACGTTATATATTATTACCTTATAACGTATAATGTTATGTAGTATTACCTTATAACGTATAACGTTATGTACAATTACCTTATGACGTATAACGTCATATAGTAATAACTTCTGACGTATAATGTTATATCGTATTACCTTATAACGTATAACGTTATATTTGATTACCTTATAACGAATAAAGTTATGTAGTACTACTTTATAAGGTATAACGCCATGTAGTAATAGCTTCCTACGTATAACGTTAAATAGTATTACCTTATAAGGTATAACGTCATATAGTAATAGCTTCTAACGTATAACGTTATGTACCATTACCTTACAACGTATAACGTCATATAGTCTTACCTTATAAGGTATAACGACACATAGTAATAGCTTCTAACGTATAACGCTATATAGTATTACCTTATAAGGTATAACGTCATAGAGTAATAGCTACTAACGTATAACGTCATATAGTAATAGCTTCCAACGTATAAAGTTACGTAGTAATAGCTTCTAACGTATAACGTTATATAGTATTACCTTATAAGGTATAACGTCATATAGTAATAGCTTCTAACGTATAACGATATGTACCATTACCTTACAACGTATAACGTCATATAGTAATAGCTTCCAACGTATAACGTTACATAGCAATACATCCTATGGTATAACGTTGCATAATATTAACTTATAACGTACAACGTTATATAGTATTACCTTATAACGTATAATGTTATGTAGTATTACCTTATAACGTATAACTTTATGTACTATTACCTTATAACGTACAACGTTGTATAGTATTACCTGTTAACGTATAACGTTATATAGTATTACCTTATAACGTATATCGTTATCTAGTATTACCTTATAAGGTATAACGTCATAGAGTAATAGCTTCTAACGTATAACGTTATATTGTATTACCTTATAACGTATAACGTCATAGAGTAATAGCTTCTAACGTATAACGTTATATAGTATTACCTTATGACGTATAACGTCATATAGTATTACCTTATAACGTATAATGTTATATAGTATTACCTTATAACGTACAACGTTGTATAGTATTACCTGTTAACGTATAACGTTATATAGTATTACCTTATAACGTATAACGTTATCTAGTATTACCTTATAAGGTATAACGTCATATAGTCATAGCTTCTAACGTATAACGTTAAATAGTATTACCTTATAAGGTATAACGTTATATAGTAATACCTTCTAACGTATAACGTTATAAGCTATTACCTAATAACGTACAACGTTATATAGTATTACCTTATAACGTATAACGTCATATAGTAATAGCTTCGGACGTATAACGAGATATAGTATTACCTTATAACGTATAACGTCATATGGTAATAGCTTCTAACGTATAACGTTATATAGTATTACCTTTTAAGGTATAGCGTCATAGAGTAATAGCTACTAACGTATAACGTCATATAGTAATAGCTTCCAACGTATAAAGTTACGTAGTAATAGCTTCTAACGTATAACGTTATATAGTATTACCTTATAAGGTATAACGTCATATAGTAATAGCTTCTAACGTATAACGTTATGTACTATTACCTTACAACGTATAACGTCATATAGTAATAGCTTCCTACGTATAACGTTACATAGTAATACTTCCTATGGTATAACGTTGTATAATATTAACTTATAACGTACAACGTTATATATTATTACCTTATAACGAATAATGTTATGTAGTATTACCTTATAACGTATAACGTTATGTACTATTACCTTATAACGTATAACGTCATATAGTAATAGCTTCTCACGTATAATGTTATATACTATTACCTTATAACGTATAACGTTATATGGTATTACTAAATAACGTAAAAAGTTATATAGTATTACCTTACAACGTATAACGTTATATTTGATTACCTTATAACGAATAAAGTTATGTAGTACTACCTTATAAGGTATAACGCCATGTAGTAATAGCTTCCTACGTATAACGTTAAATAGTATTACCTTATAAGGTATAACGTTATATAGTAATAGCTTCTAACGTATAACGTTATAAGCTATTACCTAATAACTTACAACGTTATATATATTACCTTATAGCGTATAACGTCATATAGTAATAGCTTCTGACGTATAACATTATATAGTACTACCTTATAAGGTATAACGTCACATGGTAGTGGCTTCTAACGTACAACGTTATATAGTATTACATTATAACGTATAACGTTATCTAGTATTACCTTATAACGTACAACGTCATATAGTAATAGCTTCTAACGTATAACGTTATGTACCATTACCTTACAACGTATAACGTCATATAGTCTTACCTTATAAGGTATAACGTCATATAGTAATAGCTTCTAACGTATAACGTTATGTACCATTACCTTACAACGTATAACGTCATATATTCTTACCTTATAAGGTAAAACGTCATATAGTAATAGCTTCTAACGTATAACGTTATAAGCTATTACCTAATAAGGTATAACGTTATACAGTGTTACCTTATAACGTATAACGTCATATAGTAGTAGCTTCTGACGTATAATGTTATATAGTATTACCTTATAACTTATAACGTTATATAGTTTTACTAAATAACGTACAAAGTTATATAGAATTTCCCTATAACGTATAACGTTATCTAGTATTACCTTATAACGTACAACGTTATGTAGTATTACCTTATAACGTATAACGTTATATAGTATTACCTTATAAGGTATAACGTAATATAGTTATAGCTTCTAACGTATAACGTTATGTACCATTACCTTACAACGTGTAACGTCATATAGTCTTACCTTATAAGGTATAACGTCACATAGTAATACCTTCTAACGTATAACGTTATATAGTATTACCTGATAAGGAATACTGTCATATAGTAATAGCTTCTAACGTATAACGTTATGTACCATTACCTTACAACGTATAACGTCATACAGTTTTACCTTATAAGGTATAACGTCATATAGTAATAGCTTCTAACGTATAACGTTATAAGCTATTACCTAATAAGGTATAACGTTACACAGTGTTACCTTATAACGTATAACGTCATTAAGTAATAGCTTCTGACGTATAACGTTATATAGTATTACCTTATAAGGTATAACGTAATATAGTTATAGCTTCTAGCGTATAACGTTATAAGCTATTACCTAATAACGTACAACGTTATATAGTATTACCTTATAACGTATAACGTTATCTAGTATTACCATATAACGTATAACGGAATATAGTATTACCTTATAAGGTATAACGTAATATAGTTATAGCTTCTAACGTATAACGTTATGTACTATTACCTTACAACGTATAACGTCATATAGTAATAGCTTCTGACGTATAACGTTATATAGTATTACCTTATTAGGTATAACGTCATATAGTAATAGCTTCTAACGTATAACGTTATATAGTATTACCTTATAAGGTATAACGTAATATAGTTATAGCTTCTAGCGTATAACGTTATAAGCTATTACCTAATAACGTACAACGTTATATAGTATTACCTTATAACGTACATCGTCATATAGTAATAGCTTCTAACGTATAACGTTATATAGTATTACCTGATAAGGTATAACATCATATAGTAATAGCTTCTAACCTATAACGCTATATTGTATTACCTTATAACGTATAACGTAATATAGTTATAGCTTCTAGCGTATAACGTTATGTACTATTACCTTACAACGTATAACGTCATATAGTAATAGGTTCTAACGTATAACGTTATATAGTATTACCTTATTAGGTATAACGTCATATAGTAATAGCTTCTAACGTATAACGTTATGTACCATTACATTACAACGTACAACGTTGTATAGTATTACCTTTTAACGTATAACGTTATATAGTATTACCTTATAACGTATAACGTTATATTTGATTACCTTATAACGAATAAAGTTATGTAGTACTACCTTATAAGGTATAACGCCATGCAGAAATAGCTTCCTACGTACAACGTTATATAGTATTACCTCATAACGTATAACGTTATCTAGTATTACCTTATAACGTACAACGTTATATAGTATTACCTTATAACGTATAACGTTATCTAGTATTAGCTTATAACGTATAACGGAATATAGTATTACCTTATAAGGTATAACGTAATATAGTTATAGCTTCTAACGTAGAACGTTATGTACTATTACCTTACAACGTATAACGTCATATAGTAATAGCTTCTGACGTATAACGTTATATAGTATTATCTTTTAACGTATAACGTTATATAGTATTACCTTTTAACGTATAACGTTATATAGTATTAGCTTATAACGTATAACGATATATTTGATTACCTTATAACATGTAAAGTTATGTAGTACTACCTTATAAGGTATAACGCCATGTAGTAATAGCTTCCTCCGTATAACGTTAAATAGTATTACCTTATCCGGTATAACGTTATATAGTAATAGCTTCTATCGTATAACGTTATATAGTATTATCTTATAAGGTATAACGTAATATAGTTATAGCTTCCAACGTACAACGTTATATATTATTACCTTATAACGAATAATGTTATATAGTATTACTTTATAACGTATAACGTTATATAGTATTACTAAATAACGTACAAAGTTATACAGTATTACCTTATAACGTATAACGTTATCAACTATTACCTTATAACGTACAACGTTATATAGTATTACCTTATAACGTATAACGTTATATAGTATTAGCTTATAACGTATATCGATATATTTGATTACCTTATAACATGTAAAGTTATGTAGTACTACCTTATAAGGTATAACGCCATGTAGTAATAGCTTCCTACGTATAACGTTATATAGTATTACCTTATATGGTATAACGTCATATAGTAATAGATTCTAACGTATAACGTTATATAGTAATACCTTCTAAGGTATAACGTAATATAGTTATAGCTTCTAACGTATAACGTTATGTACTATTACCTTACAACATATAACGTCATATAGTAATAGCTTCCAACGTATAACGTTATATAGTATTACCTTCTAACGTATAACGTTATAAGCTATTACCTAATAACGTACAACGTTATATAGTATTACCTTATAAGGTATAACGTCATATTGTGATAGCTTCTAACGTATAACGTTATGTACCACTACCTTACAACGTATAACGTCATATAGTAATAGCTTCTAACGTATAACGTTATATAGTATTACCTTATGAGGTATAACGTCATATAGTAATAGCTTCTAACGTATAACGTTATATAGTATTACCTTATTAGGTATAAAGTCATTTAGTAATAGCTTCTAACGTATAACGTTATGTACTATTACCTTACAACATATAACGTCATATAGTAATAGCTTCCAACGTATAAAGTTACATAGTAATAGCTTCTAACGTATAACGTTTTATAGTATTACTTTATAAGGTATAACGTAATATAGTTATAGCTTCTAACGTATAACGTTATGTACTATTACCTTACAACGTATAACGTCATATAGTAATAGCTTCTAACGTATAACGTTATATAGTATTACCTTATTAGGTATAACGTCATATAGTAATAGCTTCTAACGTATAACGTTATGTACCATCACATTACAACGTACAACGTTGTATAGTATTACCTTTTAACGTATAACGTTATATAGTATTACCTTATAACGTATAACGTTATATTTGATTACCTTATAACGAATAAAGTTATGTAGTACCACCTTATAAGGTATAACGCCATGCAGAAATAGCTTCCTACGTATAACGTTAAATAATATTACCTTATAAGGTATAACGTTATATAGTAATACCTTCTAACGTATAATGTTATAAGCTATTACCTAATAACGTACAACGTTATATAGTATTACCTCATAACGTATAACGTTATCTAGTATTAGCTTATAACGTATAACGGAATATAGTATTACCTTATAAGGTATAACGTAATATAGTTATAGCTTCTAACGTATAACGTTATGTACTATTACCTTACAACGTATAACGTCATATAGTAATAGCTTCCTACGCTTAACGTTACATAGTAATACCTCCTATGGTATAACGTTACATAGTGGTACCTCCTATGGCATAACGTTGTATAATATTAACTTATAACGTACAACGTTATATATTATTACCTTATAACGTATAATGTTATGTAGTATTACCTTATAATGTATAACGTTATGTACTATTACCTTATAACGTCTAACGTCATATAGTAGTAGCTTCTGACGTATAATGTTATATAGTATTACCTTATAACTTATAACGTTATATAGTATTACTAAATAACGCACAAAGTTATATAGTATTTCCTTATAACGTATAACGTTATCTACTATTACCTTATAACGTACATCGTTGTATAGTATTACCTTTTAACGTATAACGTTATATAGTATTACCTTATAACGTATAACGTCATAGAGTAATAGCTTCTAACGTATAACGTTATATAGTATTACCTTATAACGTATAACGTCATAGAGTAATAGCTTCTAGCGTTTAACGTTATATAGTAATAGCTCAACGTATAAAGTTACATAGTAATAGCTTCTAACGTATAACGTTATATAGTATTACCTTATAAGGTATAACGTCATATAGTAATAGCTTCTAACGTATAACATTATGTACCATTACCTTACAACGTTTAACGTTATATAGTAATAGCTTCCAACGTATAACGTTACATAGTAATACCTCCTATGGCATAACTTTACATAGTAATACCTCCGATGGTATAACGTTGTATAATATTAACTTACAACGTACAACGTTATATATTATTACCTTATAACGTATAATGTTATGTAGTATTACCTTATAACGTATAACGTTATGTACTATTACCTTATAACGTATAACGTCATATAGTAATAGCTTCTGACATATAATGTTATATAGTATTACCTTATAACGTATAACGTTTTATTTGATTACCTTATGACGAATAAAGTTATGTAGTACTACCTTATAAGGTATAACGCCATGTACTAATAGCTTCCTACGTATAACGTTAAATAGTATTACCTTATAAGGTATAACGTTATATAGTAATGCCTTCTAACGTATAACGTTATAAGCTATTACCTAATAAAGTACAAAGTTATATAGTATTACCTTATAAGGTATAACGTAATATAGTTATAGCTTCTAACGTATAACGTTGTGTACTATTACCTTACAACGTATAACGTCATATAGTAATAGCTTCCTACTTATAACGTTACATAGTAACACCTCCTATGGTATAACGTTACATAGTAGTACCTCCTATGGTATAACGTTGTATAATATTAACTTATAACGTACAACGTTATATATTATTACCTTATAACGTATAATGTTATGTAGTATTACCTTATAACGTATAACGTTATGTACTATTACCTTATGACGTATAACGTCATATAGTAATAACTTCTGACGTATAATGTTATATCGTATTACCTTATAACGTATAACGTTATATTTGATTACCTTATAACGAATAAAGTTATGTAGTACTACTTTATAAGGTATAACGCCATGTAGTAATAGCTTCCTACGTATAACGTTAAATAGTATTACCTTATAAGGTATAACGTCATATAGTAATAGCTTCTAACGTATAACGTTATGTACCATTACCTTACAACGTATAACGTCATATAGTCTTACCTTATAAGGTATAACGACACATAGTAATAGCTTCTAACGTATAACGCTATATAGTATTACCTTATAAGGTATAACGTCATAGAGTAATAGCTACTAACGTATAACGTCATATAGTAATAGCTTCCAACGTATAAAGTTACGTAGTAATAGCTTCTAACGTATAACGTTATATAGTATTACCTTATAAGGTATAACGTCATATAGTAATAGCTTCTAACGTATAACGATATGTACCATTACCTTACAACGTATAACGTCATATAGTAATAGCTTCCAACGTATAACGTTACATAGTAATACATCCTATGGTATAACGTTGCATAATATTAACTTATAACGTACAACGTTATATAGTATTACCTTATAACGTATAATGTTATGTAGTATTACCTTATAACGTATAACGTTATGTACTATTACCTTATAACGTACAACGTTGTATAGTATTACCTGTTAACGTATAACGTTATATAGTATTACCTTATAACGTATATCGTTATCTAGTATTACCTTATAAGGTATAACGTCATAGAGTAATAGCTTCTAACGTATAACGTTATATTGTATTACCTTATAACGTATAACGTCATAGAGTAATAGCTTCTAACGTATAACGTTATATAGTATTACCTTATGACGTATAACGTCATATAGTATTACCTTATAACGTATAATGTTATATAGTATTACCTTATAACGTACAACGTTGTATAGTATTACCTGTTAACGTATAACGTTATATAGTATTACCTTATAACGTATAACGTTATCTAGTATTACCTTATAAGGTATAACGTCATATAGTCATAGCTTCTAACGTATAACGTTAAATAGTATTACCTTATAAGGTATAACGTTATATAGTAATACCTTCTAACGTATAACGTTATAAGCTATTACCTAATAACGTACAACGTTATATAGTATTACCTTATAACGTATAACGTCATATAGTAATAGCTTCGGACGTATAACGTGATATAGTATTACCTTATAACGTATAACGTCATATAGTAATAGCTCCTAACGTATAACGTTATATGGTATTACCTTATAACGTATAACGTTATCTAGTATTACCTTATAAGGTATAACGTCATATAGTCATAGCTTCTAACGTATAACGTTATATAGTATTACCTTTTAAGGTATAGCGTCATATAGTAATAGCTCCTAACGTATAACGTTATATGGTATTACCTTATAAGGTATAACGTCATATAGTAATAGCTTCTAACGTATAACGTTATGTACTATTACCTTACAACGTATAACGTCATATAGTAATAGCTTCCTACGTATAACGTTACATAGTAATACCTCCTATGGTATAACGTTGTATAATATTAACTTATAACGTACAACGTTATATATTATTACCTTATAACGAATAATGTTATGTAGTATTACCTTATAACGTAGAACGTTATGTACTATTACCTTATAACGTATAACGTCATATAGTAATAGCTTCTCACGTATAATGTTATATACTATTACCTTATAACGTATAACGTTATATGGTATTACTAAATAACGTAAAAAGTTATATAGTATTACCTTACAACGTATAACGTTATATTTGATTACCTTATAACGAATAAAGTTATGTAGTACTACCTTATAAGGTATAACGCCATGTAGTAATAGCTTCCTACGTATAACGTTATATAGTACTACCTTATAAGGTATAACGTCACATGGTAGTGGCTTCTAACGTACAACGTTATATAGTATTACATTATAACGTATAACGTTATCTAGTATTACCTTATAACGTACAACGTCATATAGTAATAGCTTCTAACGTATAACGTTATGTACCATTACCTTACAACGTATAACGTCATATAGTCTTACCTTATAAGGTATAACGTCATATAGTAATAGCTTCTAACGTATAACGTTATGTACCATTACCTTACAACGTATAACGTCATATATTCTTACCTTATAAGGTATAACGTCATATAGTAATAGCTTCTAACGTATAACGTTATAAGCTATTACCTAATAAGGTATAACGTTATACAGTGTTACCTTATAACGTATAACGTCATATAGTAGTAGCTTCTGACGTATAATGTTATATAGTATTACCTTATAACTTATAACGTTATATAGTATTACTAAATAACGTACAAAGTTATATAGAATTTCCCTATAACGTATAACGTTATCTAGTATTACCTTATAACGTACAACGTTATGTAGTATTACCTTATAACGTATAACGTTATATAGTATTACCTTATAAGGTATAACGTAATATAGTTATAGCTTCTAACGTATAACGTTATGTACCATTACCTTACAACGTGTAACGTCATATAGTCTTATCTTATAAGGTATAACGTCACATAGTAATACCTTCTAACGTATAACGTTATATAGTATTACCTGATAAGGAATACTGTCATATAGTAATAGCTTCTAACGTATAACGCTATATAGTATTACCTTATAGCGTAAAACGTCATATAGTAATAGCTTCTGACGTATAACGTTATATAGTATTACCTTATTAGGTATAACGTCATATAGTAATAGCTTCTAACGTATAACGTTATATAGTATTACCTTATAAGGTATAACGTAATATAGTTATAGCTTCTAACGTATAACGTTATTTACTATTTCCTTACAACGTACAACGTTATATAGTATTACCTTATAACGTATAACGTTATCTAGTATTACCTTATAACGTGTAACGTTATCTAGTATTACCTTATAACGTACATAGTCATATAGTAATAGCTTCTAACGTATAACGTTATAAGCTATTACCTAATAAGGTATAACGTTATACAGTGTTACCTTATAACGTATAACGTCATATAGTAGTAGCTTCTGACGTATAACGTTATATAGTATCACCTTATAACGTACAACGTTATCTAGTATTACCTTCTAACGTACAACGTCATATAGTAATAGCTTCTAACGTATAACGTTAAATAGTATTACCGTATAACGTATAACGTCATAGAGTAATAGCTTCTAACGTATAACGTTATAAAGTATTACCTTATACGGTACAACGTCATATAGTCATAGCTTTTAACGTATAACGTTATATAGTATTACCTTATAACGTATAACGTCATATAGTAATAGCTTCTAACGTATAAGGTTAAATAGTATTACCTTATAACGTACAACGTCATAGAGTAATAGCTTCTAACGCATAACGTTATATAGCATCACCTTATAAGGTATAACGTCATATAGTAATAGCTTCTAACGTATAAGGTTAAATAGTATTACCTTATAACGTACAACGTCATAGAGTAATAGCTTCTAACGCATAACGTTATATAGTATCACCTTATAACGTACAACGTTATCTAGTATTACCGTATAACGTATAACGTCATAGAGTAATAGCTTCTAACGTATAACGTTATAAAGTATTACCTTATACGGTATAACGTCATATTGTAATATCTTCTAACGTATAACGTTATATAGTAATACCTTCTAAGGTATAACGTAATATAGTTATAGCTTCTAACGTATAACGTAATGTACTATTACCTTACAACGTATAACGTCATATAGTAATAGCTTCTAACGTATAACGTTATATAGTATTACCTTTTCCCGTATAACGTTATATAGTATTACCTTTTAACGTATAACGTTATATAGTATTACCTTATAACGTATAACGTTATATTTGATTACCTTATAACATGTAAAGTTGTGTAGTACTACCTTATAAGGTATAACGCCATGTAGTAATAGCTTCCTACGTATAACGTTAAATAGTATTACCTTATCAGGTATAACGTTATATAGTAATAGCTTCTATCGTACAACGTTATGTACTATTACCTTACAACGTATAACGTCATATAGTAATAGCTTCTAACGTATAACGTTATATAGTATTACCTTATAAGGTATAACGTAATATAGTCATAGCTTCTAACGTATAACGTTATGTACTATTACCTTACAACATATAACGTCATATAGTAATAGCTTCCTACTTATAGCGTTACATAGTAATACCTCCTATGGTATAACGTTGTATAATATTAACTTACAACGTACAACGATATATATTATTACCTTGTATCGTATAACGTTATATAGTATTACCTTATAAGGTATAATGTCATATAGCAATAGCTTCTTAAGCATAACGTTACAAAGTATTACGTTATAAAGTATAACGTCATATGGTAATAGCTTCTAACGTATAACGTTATATAGTATTACCTTATAAGGTATTACGTCATTTTGTAATAGCTTCTAACGTATAACGTTATATAGTATTACCTTATAACGAATAACGTCATATAGTAATAGCTTCTAACGTATAACGTTATAAGCTATTACCTAATAACTTATAACGCTATATAGTATTACCTTATAACGTATGATGTTATGTAGTATTACTTAATAACGTACAACGTTATATAGTATTACCTTATAACGTATAACGTTATATAGTATTACCTTATAACGTATAACGTCATAGAGTAATAGCTTCTAACGTATAACGTTATATAGTATTACCTTATAACGTATAACGTCATAGAGTAATAGCTTCTAACGTATAACGTTATATAGTATTACCTTATAACGTATAACGTCATAGAGTAATAGCTTCTAGCGTTTAACGTTATATAGTAATAGCTCAACGTATAAAGTTACATAGTAATAGCTTCTAACGTATAACGTTATCTAGTATTACCTTATAACGTACAACGTTATATACTATTACCTTATAACGTATAACGTTATCTAGTATTACCTTATAACGTACAACGTTATATAGTATTACCTTATAACGTATAACGTTATCTAGTATTACCTTATAACGTACAACGTTATATAGTATTACCTTATAACGTATAACGTTATCTAGTATTACCTTATAACGTACAACGTCATATAGTAATAGCTTCCAACGTATAAAGTTACATAGTAATAGCTTCTAACGTATAACGTTATATAGTATTACCTTATAAGGTATAACGTCATATAGTAATAGCTTCTAACGTATAACGTTATGTACCATTACCTTACAACGTATAACGTCATACAGTTTTACCTTATAAGGTATAACGTCATATAGTAATAGCTTCTAACGTATAACGTTATATAGTATTACCTGATAAGGTATAACATCATATAGGAATAGCTTCTAACGTATAACGCTATATTGTATTACCTTATAACGTATAACGTAATATAGTTATAGCTTCTAACGTATAACGTTATGTACTATTACCTTACAACGTATAACGTCATATAGTAATAGCTTCTAACGTATAACGTTATATAGTATTACCTTATTAGGTATAACGTCATATAGTAATAGCTTCTAACGTATAACGTTATGTACCATTACATTACAACGTACAACGTTGTATAGTATTACCTTTTAACGTATAACGTTATATAGTATTACCTTATAACGTATAACGTTATATTTGATTACCTTATAACGAATAAAGTTATGTAGTACTACCTTATAAGGTATAACGCCATGCAGAAATAGCTTCCTACGTACAACGTTATATAGTATTACCTCATAACGTGTAACGTTATCTAGTATTACCTTATAACGTACAACGTTATATAGTATTACCTTATAACGTATAACGTTATCTAGTATTAGCTTATAACGTATAACGGAATATAGTATTACCTTATAAGGTATAACGTAATATAGTTATAGCTTCTAACGTATAACGTTATGTACTATTACCTTACAACGTATAACGTCATATAGTAATAGCTTCTGACGTATAACGTTATATAGTATTACCTTTTAACGTATAACGTTATATAGTATTACCTTTTAACGTATAACGTTATTTAGTATTAGCTTATAACGTATAACGTTATATTTGATTACCTTATAACATGTAAATTTATGTAGTACTACCTTATAAGATATAACGCCATGTAGTAATAGCTCCCTCCGTATAACGTTAAATAGTATTACCTTATCCGGTATAACGTTATATAGTAATAGCTTCTATCGTATAACGTTATATAGTATTACCTGATAAGGTATAACGTCATATACTAATAGCTTCTAACGTATAACGCTATATAGTATTACCTTATAACGTATAACGTCATATAGTAATAGCTTCTGACGTATAACGTTATATAGTATTACCTTATATGGTATAACGTCATATAGTAATATCTTCTAACGTATAACGTTATATAGTAATACCTTCTAAGGTATAACGTAATATAGTTATAGCTTCTAACGTATAACGTAATGTACTATTACCTTACAACGTATAACGGAATATTTGATTACCTTATAACATGTAAAGTTATATAGTATTACCTTATAAGGTATAACGTAATATAGTCCTAGCTTCTAACGTATAACGTTATGTACTATTACCTTACAACATATAACGTCATATAGTAATAGCTTCTAACGTATAACGTTATAAGCTATTACCTAATAAGGTATAACGTTATACAGTGTTACCTTATAACGTATAACGTCATATAGTAGTAGCTTCTGACGTATAAGGTTAAATAGTATTACCTTGTAACGTACAACGTCATAGAGTAATAGCTTCTAACGCATAACGTTATATAGCATCACCTTATAAGGTATAACGTCATATAGTAATAGCTTCTAACGTATAAGGTTAAATAGTATTACCTTATAACGTACAACGTCATAGAGTAATAGCTTCTAACGCATAACGTTATATAGTATCACCTTATAACGTACAACGTTATCTAGTATTACCGTATAACGTATAACGTCATAGAGTAATAGCTTCTAACGTATAACGTTATAAAGTATTACCTTATACGGTATAACGTCATATTGTAATATCTTCTAACGTATAACGTTATATAGTAATACCTTCTAAGGTATAACGTAATATAGTTATAGCTTCTAACGTATAACGTAATGTACTATTACCTTACAACGTATAACGTCATATAGTAATAGCTTCTAACGTATAACGTTATATAGTATTACCTTTTCCCGTATAACGTTATATAGTATTACCTTTTAACGTATAACGTTATATAGTATTACCTTATAACGTATAACGTTATATTTGTTTACCTTATAACATGTAAAGTTGTGTAGTACTACCTTATAAGGTATAACGCCATGTAGTAATAGCTTCCTACGTATAACGTTAAATAGTATTACCTTATCAGGTATAACGTTATATAGTAATAGCTTCTATCGTACAACGTTATGTACTATTACCTTACAACGTATAACGTCATATAGTAATAGCTTCTAACGTATAACGTTATATAGTATTACCTTATAAGGTATAACGTAATATAGTCATAGCTTCTAACGTATAACGTTATGTACTATTACCTTACAACATATAACGTCATATAGTAATAGCTTCCTACTTATAGCGTTACATAGTAATACCTCCTATGGTATAACGTTGTATAATATTAACTTACAACGTACAACGATATATATTATTACCTTGTATCGTATAACGTTATATAGTATTACCTTATAAGGTATAATGTCATATAGCAATAGCTTCTTAAGCATAACGTTACAAAGTATTACGTTATAAAGTATAACGTCATATGGTAATAGCTTCTAACGTATAACGTTATATAGTATTACCTTATAAGGTATTACGTCATTTTGTAATAGCTTCTAACGTATAACGTTATATAGTATTACCTTAAAACGAATAACGTCATATAGTAATAGCTTCTAACGTATAACGTTATAAGCTATTACCTAATAACTTATAACGCTATATAGTATTACCTTATAACGTATGATGTTATGTAGTATTACTTAATAACGTACAACGTTATATAGTATTACCTTATAACGTATAACGTTATATAGTATTACCTTATAACGTATAACGTCATAGAGTAATAGCTTCTAACGTATAACGTTATATAGTATTACCTTATAATGTATAACGTCATAGAGTAATAGCTTCTAACGTATAACGTTATATAGTATTACCTTATAACGTATAACGTCATAGAGTAATAGCTTCTAGCGTTTAACGTTATATAGTAATAGCTCAACGTATAAAGTTACATAGTAATAGCTTCTAACGTATAACGTTATCTAGTATTACCTTATAACGTACAACGTTATATACTATCACCTTATAACGTATAACGTTATCTAGTATTACCTTATAACGTACAACGTCATATAGTAATAGCTTCCAACGTATAAAGTTACATAGTAATAGCTTCTAACGTATAACGTTATATAGTATTACCTTATAAGGTATAACGTCATATAGTAATAGCTTCTAACGTATAACGTTATGTACCATTACCTTACAACGTATAACGTCATACAGTTTTACCTTATAAGGTATAACGTCATATAGTAATAGCTTCTAACGTATAACGTTATATAGTATTACCTGATAAGGAATAACGTCATATAGTAATAGCTTCTAACGTATAACGCTATATAGTATTCACTTATAACGTAAAACGTCATATAGTAATAGCTTCTGACGTATAACGTTATATAGTATTACCTTATTAGGTATAACGTCATATAGTAATAGCTTCTAACGTATAACGTTATATAGTATTACCTTATAAGGTATAACGTAATATAGTTATAGCTTCTAACGTATAATGTTATGTACTATTACCTTACAACGTATAACGTCATATAGTAATAGCTTCTAACGTATAACGTTATATAGTATTACCTTTTAACGTACAACGTTATATAGTATTACCTTATAACGTATAACATCATATAGTAATAGCTTCTGACGTATAACATTATATAGTACTTCCTTATAAGGTATAACGTCACATAGTAATGGCTTCTAACGTACAACATTATATAGTATTACCTTATAACGTATAACGTTATATTTGATTACCTTATAACGTATAAAGTTATGTAGTACTACCTTATAAGGTATAACGCCATGTAGTAATAGCTTCTAACGTATAACGTTAAATAGTATTACCTTATCAGGTATAACGTTATATAGTAATAGCTTCTATCGTATAACGTTATATAGTATTACCTTATAAGGTATAACGTCATATAGTAATAGCTTCTAACGTATAACGTTATATAGTATTACCTTATAAGGTATAACGTAGTATAGTTATAGCTTCTAACGTATAACGTTATGTACTACTACCTTACAACGTACAACGTCATATAGTAATAGCTTCCTACTTATAACGTTACATAGTAATACCTCCTATGGTATAACGTTACATAGTAGTACCTCCTATGGTATAACGTTGTATAATATTAACTCATAACGTACAACGTTATATATTATTACCTTATAACGTATAATGTTATGTAGTATTACCTTATAACGTATAACGTTATGTACTATTACCTTATAACGTATAACGTCATATAGTAATAGCTTCCAACATATAAAGTTACATAGTAATAGCTTCTAACGTATAACGTTATATAGTATTACCTTATAAGATATAACGTCATATAGTAATAGCTTCTAACGTATAACGTTATGTACCATTACCTTACAACGTATAACGTCATATAGTAATAGCTTCCAACGTATAACGTTACATAGTAATACCTCCTATGGTAAAACGTTGTATAATATAACGTTGTATAATATTAACTTATAAAGTACAACGTTATATATTATTACCTTATATCGTATAATGTTATGTAGTATTACCTTATAACGTATAAAGTTATGTAGTATTAGCTTATAAGGTATAACGCAATATAGTACTAGCTTCCTACCTATAACGTTATATAGTAATACCTCCTATGGTATAACGTTGTATAATATTAACTTACAACGTACAACGATATATATTATTACCTTGAATCGTATAACGTTATATAGTATTACCTTATAGGGTATAACGTCATATAGTAATAACTTCTAACGTATAACGTTATATAGTATTACCTTATAAGGTATAACGAAATATAGTTATATCTTCTAACGTATAACGTTATGTACTATTACCTTACAACGTATAACGTCATATAGTAATAGCTTCTAACGTATAACGTTATATAGTATTTCCTTATAACGTATAACGTTATATTTGATTACCTTATAACATGTAAAGTTATGTAGTACTACCTTAAGAGTATAACGCCATGTAGTAATAGCTTCCTCCGTATAACGTTAAAGAGTATTACCTTACCCGGTATAACGTTATATAGTAATAGCTTCTATCGTATAACGTTATATAGTATTACCTTATGAGGTATAACGTCATATAGTAATAGCTTCTAACGTATAACGTTAAATAGTATTACCTTATCAGGTATAACGTTATATAGTAATAGCTTCTATCGTATAACGTTATATAGTATTACCTTATAAGGTATAACGTCATATAGTAATAGCTTCTAACGTACAACGTTATATAGTATTACCTTATAACGTATAACGCTATATACTATTACCTTATAACGTATAACGTCATATAGTAATAGCTTCAGACGTATAACGTTATATAGTATTACCTTATAAGGTATAACGTCATATAGTAATAGCTTCTAACGTATAACGTTAAATAGTATTACCTTATCAGGTATAACGTTATATAGTAATAGCTTCTATCGTATAACGTTATATAGTATTACCTTATAAGGTATAACGTAGTATAGTTATAGCTTGTAACGTATAACGTTATGTACTATTACCTTACAACGTATAACGTCATATAGTAATAGCTTCCTACTTATAACGTTACATAGTAATACCTCCTATGGTATAACGTTACATAGTAGTACCTCCTATGGTATAACGTTGTATAATATTAACTTATAAAGTACAACGTTATATATTATTATCTTATATCGTATAATGTTATGTAGTATTACCTTATAACGTATAAAGTTATGTAGTATTAGCTTATAAGGTATAACGCAATATAGCACTACCTTCCTACCTATAACGTTATATAGTAATACCTCCTATGGTATAACGTTGTATAATATTAACTTACAACGTACAACGATATATATTATTACCTTGTATCGTATAACGTTATATAGTATTACCTTATAAGGTATAACGTCATATAGTAATAGCTTCTAACGTATAACGTTATGTACCATTACTTTGCAACATATAACGTCATATAGTAATAGCTTCTAACGTATAACGTTATATAGTATTACCTTTTAACGTATAACGTTATATAGTATTACCTTTTAGCGTATAACGTTATATAGTATTACCTTATAACGTATAACGTTATAAGTGATTACCTTAGAACATGTAAAGTTATGTAGTACTACCTTATAAGGTATAACGCCATGTAGTAATAGCTTCCTCCGTATAACGTTAAAGAGTATTACCTTATCCGGTATAACGTTATATAGTAATAGCTTCTATCGTATAACGTTATATAGTATTACCTTATGAGGTATAACGTCATATAGTAATAGCTTCTAACGTATAACGTTATATAGTATTACCTTATAAGGTATAACGTAATATAGTTATAGCTTCTAACGTATAACGTTATGTACTATTACCTTACAACGTATAACGTCATATAGTAATATCTTCCTACTTATAACGTTACATAGTAATACCTCCTACGGTATAACGTTACATTGTAGTACCTCCTATGGTATAACGTTGTATAATATTAACTTACAACGTACAACGTTATGTACTATTACCTTATAACGTACAACGTTGTATAGTATTACCTTATAACGTATAACGTTATATTTGATTACCTTATAACGATTAAAGTTATGTAGTACTACCTTATAAGGTATAACGCCATATAGTAATAGCTTCCTACGTATAACTTTATATAGTATTACCTTATAAGGTATAACGTAATATAGTTGTAGCTTCAAACGTATAACGCTATATAGTATTACCTTATAAGGTATAACGTAATACAGTTGTAGCTTCTAACGTATAACGCTATATAGTATTACCTTATAACGTATAACGTCATATAGTAATAGCTTCAGACGTATAACGTTATATAGTATTACCTAATAAGGTATAACGTCATATAGTAATAGCTTCTAACGTATAACGTTAAATAGTATTACCTTATCAGGTATAACGTTATATAGTAATAGCTTCTATCGTATAACGTTATGTACCATTACCTTACAACGTATAAAGTCATATAGTAATATCTTCTAACGTATAACGTTATGTACCATTACCTTACAACGTATAACATCATATAGTCTTACCTTATAAGCTATAACGACACATAGTAATACCTCCTATGGTATAACGTTACATAGTAGTACCTTTTAACGTATAACGTTATATAGTATTACCTTTTAGCGTATAACGTTATATAGTATTACCTTATAACGTATAACGTTATATTTGATTACCTTATAACATGTAAAGTTATGTAGTACTACCTTATAAGGTATAACGCCATGTAGTAATAGCTTCCTCCGTATAACGTTAAAGAGTATTACCTTATCCGGTATAAAGTTATATAGTAATAGCTTCTATCGTATAACGTTATATAGTATTACCTTATGAGGTCTAACGATCATATAGTAATAGCTTCTAACGTATAACGTTATATAGCATTACCTTATAAGGTATAACGTAATATAGTTATAGCTTCTAACGCATAACGTTATGTACTATTACCTTACAACGTATAACGTCATATAGTAATATCTTCCTACTTATAACGTTACATAGTAATACCTCCTACGGTATAACGTTACATTGTAGTACCTCCTATGTTATAACGTTGTATAATATTAACTTATAACGTACAACGTTATATATTATTACCTTATAACGTATATTGTTATGTAGTATTACCTTATAACGTATAACGTTATGTACTATTACCTTACAACGAATAACGTCATATAGTAATAGCTTCTGACGCATAACGCGATATAGTATTACCTTATAACGTATAACGTCATATGGTAATAGCTTCTAACGTATAACGTTATATAGTATTACCTTATTAGATATAACGTAATATAGTTATAGCTTCCTACGTATAACGTTACATAGTAATACCTCCTATGATATAACGTTGTATAATATTAACTTATAACGTACAACGTTATATATTATTACCTTATAACGAATAATGTTATGTAGTATTACCTTATAACGTATAACGTTATGTACTATTACCTTACAACGAATAACGTCATATAGTAATAGCTTCTGACGCATAACGTGATATAGTATTACCAGATAAGGTATAACGTCATATAGTAATAGCTTCTAACGTATAACGCTATATAGTATTACCTTATAACGTAAAACGTCATATAGTAATAGCTTCTGACGTATAACGTTATATAGTATTACCTTATTAGGTATAACGTCATATAGTTATATCTTCTAACGTATAACGTTATGTACTATTACCTTACAACGTATAACGTCATATAGTAATAGCTTCTAACGTATAACGTTATGTACTATTACCTTACAACGTATAACGTTATATTTGATTACCTTATAACATGTAAAGTTATATAGTATTACCTTATAAGGTATAACGTAATATAGTCCTAGCTTCTAACGTATAACGTTATGTACTATTACCTTACAACGTATAACGTTATATTTGATTACCTTATAACATGTAAAGTTATATAGTATTACCTTATAAGGTATAACGTAATATAGTCCTAGCTTCTAACGTATAACGTTATGTACTATTACCTTACAACATATAACGTCATATAGTAATAGCTTCTAACGTATAACGTTATAAGCTATTACCTAATAAGGTATAACGTTATACAGTGTTACCTTATAACGTATAACGTCATATAGTAGTAGCTTCTGACGTATAAGGTTAAATAGTATTACCTTGTAACGTACAACGTCATAGAGTAATAGCTTCTAACGTATAACGTTATATAGTATCACCTTATAACGTACAACGTTATCTAGTATTACCTTCTAACGTACAACGTCATATAGTAATAGCTTCTAACGTATAACGTTAAATAGTATTACCGTATAACGTATAACGTCATAGAGTAATAGCTTCTAACGTATAACGTTATAAAGTATTACCTTATACGGTACAACGTCATATAGTCATAGCTTTTAACGTATAACGTTATATAGTATTACCTTATAACGTATAACGTCATATAGTATCACCTTATAACGTACAACGTTATCTAGTATTACCGTATAACGTATAACGTCATAGAGTAATAGCTTCTAACGTATAACGTTATAAAGTATTACCTTATACGGTATAACGTCATATTGTAATATCTTCTAACGTATAACGTTATATAGTAATACCTTCTAAGGTATAACGTAATATAGTTATAGCTTCTAACGTATAACGTAATGTACTATTACCTTACAACGTATAACGTCATATAGTTATAGCTTCTAACGTATAACGTTATATAGTATTACCTTTCCCCGTATAACGTTATATAGTATTACCTTTTAACGTATAACGTTATATAGTATTACCTTATAACGTATAACGTTATATTTGATTACCTTATAACATGTAAAGTTGTGTAGTACTACCTTATAAGGTATAACGCCATGTAGTAATAGCTTCCTACGTATAACGTTAAATAGTATTACCTTATCAGGTATAACGTTATATAGTAATAGCTTCTATCGTACAACGTTATGTACTATTACCTTACAACGTATAACGTCATATAGTAATAGCTTCTAACGTATAACGTTATATAGTATTACCTTATAAGGTATAACGTAATATAGTCATAGCTTCTAACGTATAACGTTATGTACTATTACCTTACAACATATAACGTCATATAGTAATAGCTTCCTACTTATAGCGTTACATAGTAATACCTCCTATGGTATAACGTTGTATAATATTAACTTACAACGTACAACGATATATATTATTACCTTGTATCGTATAACGTTATATAGTATTACCTTATAAGGTATAATGTCATATAGCAATAGCTTCTTAAGCATAACGTTACAAAGTATTACGTTATAAAGTATAACGTCATATGGTAATAGCTTCTAACGTATAACGTTATATAGTATTACCTTATAAGGTATTACGTCATTTTGTAATAGCTTCTAACGTATAACGTTATATAGTATTACCTTATAACGAATAACGTCATATAGTAATAGCTTCTAACGTATAACGTTATAAGCTATTACCTAATAACTTATAACGCTATATAGTATTACCTTATAACGTATGATGTTATGTAGTATTACTTAATAACGTACAACGTTATATAGTATTACCTTATAACGTATAACGTTATATAGTATTACCTTATAACGTATAACGTCATAGAGTAATAGCTTCTAACGTATAACGTTATATAGTATTACCTTATAACGTATAACGTCATAGAGTAATAGCTTCTAACGTATAACGTTATATAGTATTACCTTATAACGTATAACGTCATAGAGTAATAGCTTCTAGCGTTTAACGTTATATAGTAATAGCTCAACGTATAAAGTTACATAGTAATAGCTTCTAACGTATAACGTTATCTAGTATTACCTTATAACGTACAACGTTATATACTATTACCTTATAACGTATAACGTTATATAGTATTACCTTATAAGGTATAACGTAATATAGTTATACCTTCTAACGTATAACGTTATATAGTATTACCTGATAAGGAATACTGTCATATAGTAATAGCTTCTAACGTATAACGCTATATAGTATTACCTTATAGCGTAAAACGTCATATAGTAATAGCTTCTGACGTATAACGTTATATAGTATTACCTTATTAGGTATAACGTCATATAGTAATAGCTTCTAACGTATAACGTTATATAGTATTACCTTATAAGGTATAACGTAATATAGTTGTAGCTTCTAACGTATAACGCTATATAGTATTACCTTATAACGTATAACGTCATATAGTAATAGCTTCAGACGTATAACGTTATATAGTATTACCTAATAAGGTATAACGTCATATAGTAATAGCTTTTAACGTATAACGTTAAATAGTATTACCTTATCAGGTATAACGTTATATAGTAATAGCTTCTATCGTATAACGTTATATAGTATTACCTTATAAGGTATAACGTCATGTAGTAATAGCTTCTAACGTATAACGTTATATAGTATTACCTTATAAGGTATAACGTAATATAGTAATAGCTTCTAACGTATAACGTTATGTACTATTACCTTACAACGTATAACGTCATATAGTAATAGCTTCTTACTTATAACGTTACATAGTAATACCTCCTATGGTATAACGTTACATAGTAGTACCTCCTATGGTATAACGTTGTATAATATTAACTTATAACGTACAACGTTATATATTATTACCTTATAACGTATAACGTCATATAGTAATATCTTCTAACGTATAACATTATGTACCATTACCTTACAACGTATAACGTCATATAGTAATAGCTTCTAACGTATAACGTTATATAGTATTACCTTATAAGGTATAACGTAATATAGTTGTAGCTTCTAACGTATAACGCTATATAGTATTACCTTATAACGTATAACGTCATATAGTAATAGCTTCAGACGTATAACGCTATATAGTATTACCTAATAAGGTATAACGTCATATAGTAATAGCTTCTAACGTATAACGTTAAATAGTATTACCTTATCAGGTATAACGTTATATAGTAATAGCTTCTATCGTATAACGTTATGTACCATTACCTTACAACGTATAAAGTCATATAGTAATATCTTCTAACGTATAACGTTATGTACCATTACCTTACAACGTATAACATCATATAGTCTTACCTTATAAGCTATAACGACACATAGTAATACCTCCTATGGTATAACGTTACATAGTAGTACCTTTTAACGTATAACGTTATATAGTATTACCTTTTAGCGTATAACGTTATATAGTATTACCTTATAACGTATAACGTTATATTTGATTACCTTATAACATGTAAAGTTATGTAGTACTACCTTATAAGGTATAACGCCATGTAGTAATAGCTTCCTCCGTATAACGTTAAAGAGTATTACCTTATCCGGTATAAAGTTATATAGTAATAGCTTCTATCGTATAACGTTATATAGTATTACCTTATGAGGTCTAACGATCATATAGTAATAGCTTCTAACGTATAACGTTATATAGCATTACCTTATAAGGTATAACGTAATATAGTTATAGCTTCTAACGTATAACGTTATGTACTATTACCTTACAACGTATAACGTCATATAGTAATATCTTCCTACTTATAACGTTACATAGTAATACCTCCTACGGTATAACGTTACATTGTAGTACCTCCTATGGTATAACGTTGTATAATATTAACTTATAACGTACAACGTTATATATTATTACCTTATAACGTATAACGTTATATTTGATTACCTTATAACGAATAAAGTTATGTAGTACTACCTTATAAGGTATAACGCCATATAGTAATAGCTTCCTACGTATAACGTTAAATAGTATTACCTTATAAGGTATAACGTTATATAGTAATAGCTTCTAACGTATAACGCTATATAGTATTACCTTATAAGGTATAACGTCATAGAGTAATAGCTTGTAACGTATAACGTCATATAGTAATAGCTTCCAACGTATAAAGTTACATAGTAATAGCTTCTAACATATAACTTTATATAGTATTATCTTATAAGGTATAACGTCATATAGTAATAGCTTCTAACGTATAACGTTATGTACCATTACCTTACAATGTATAACGTCATATAGTAATAGCTTCCAACGTATAACGTTACATAGTAATACCTCCTATGGCATAACGTTACATAGTTATACCTCCTATGGTATAACGTTGTATAATATTAACTTATAACGTACAACGTTATATATTATTACCTTATAACGTATATTGTTATGTAGTATTACCTTATAACGTATAACGTTATGTACTATTACCTTACAACGAATAACGTCATATAGTAATAGCTTCTGACGCATAACGCGATATAGTATTACCTTATAACGTATAACGTCATATGGTAATAGCTTCTAACGTATAACGTTATATAGTATTACCTTATTAGATATAACGTCATATAGTTATAGCTTCCTACGTATAACGTTACATAGTAATACCTCCTATGATATAACGTTGTATAATATTAACTTATAACGTACAACGTTATATATTATTACCTTATAACGAATAATGTTATGTAGTATTACCTTATAACGTATAACGTTATGTACTATTACCTTACAACGAATAACGTCATATAGTAATAGCTTCTGACGCATAACGTGATATAGTATTACCAGATAAGGTATAACGTCATATAGTAATAGCTTCTAACGTATAACGCTATATAGTATTACCTTATAACGTAAAACGTCATATAGTAATAGCTTCTGACGTATAACGTTATATAGTATTACCTTATTAGGTATAACGTCATATAGTTATATCTTCTAACGTATAACGTTATGTACTATTACCTTACAACGTATAACGTCATATAGTAATAGCTTCTAACGTATAACGTTATGTACTATTACCTTACAACGTATAACGTTATATTTGATTACCTTATAACATGTAAAGTTATATAGTATTACCTTATAAGGTATAACGTAATATAGTCCTAGCTTCTAACGTATAACGTTATGTACTATTACCTTACAACGTATAACGTTATATTTGATTACCTTATAACATGTAAAGTTATATAGTATTACCTTATAAGGTATAACGTAATATAGTCCTAGCTTCTAACGTATAACGTTATGTACTATTACCTTACAACATATAACGTCATATAGTAATAGCTTCTAACGTATAACGTTATAAGCTATTACCTAATAAGGTATAACGTTATACAGTGTTACCTTATAACGTATAACGTCATATAGTAGTAGCTTCTGACGTATAAGGTTAAATAGTATTACCTTGTAACGTACAACGTCATAGAGTAATAGCTTCTAACGTATAACGTTATATAGTATCACCTTATAACGTACAACGTTATCTAGTATTACCTTCTAACGTACAACGTCATATAGTAATAGCTTCTAACGTATAACGTTAAATAGTATTACCGTATAACGTATAACGTCATAGAGTAATAGCTTCTAACGTATAACGTTATAAAGTATTACCTTATACGGTACAACGTCATATAGTCATAGCTTTTAACGTATAACGTTATATAGTATTACCTTATAACGTATAACGTCATATAGTATCACCTTATAACGTACAACGTTATCTAGTATTACCGTATAACGTATAACGTCATAGAGTAATAGCTTCTAACGTATAACGTTATAAAGTATTACCTTATACGGTATAACGTCATATTGTAATATCTTCTAACGTATAACGTTATATAGTAATACCTTCTAAGGTATAACGTAATATAGTTATAGCTTCTAACGTATAACGTAATGTACTATTACCTTACAACGTATAACGTCATATAGTAATAGCTTCTAACGTATAACGTTATATAGTATTACCTTTTCCCGTATAACGTTATATAGTATTACCTTTTAACGTATAACGTTATATAGTATTACCTTATAACGTATAACGTTATATTTGATTACCTTATAACATGTAAAGTTGTGTAGTACTACCTTATAAGGTATAACGCCATGTAGTAATAGCTTCCTACGTATAACGTTAAATAGTATTACCTTTTCAGGTATAACGTTATATAGTAATAGCTTCTATCGTACAACGTTATGTACTATTACCTTACAACGTATAACGTCATATAGTAATAGCTTCTAACGTATAACGTTATATAGTATTACCTTATAAGGTATAACGTAATATAGTCATAGCTTCTAACGTATAACGTTATGTACTATTACCTTACAACATATAACGTCATATAGTAATAGCTTCCTACTTATAGCGTTACATAGTAATACCTCCTATGGTATAACGTTGTATAATATTAACTTACAACGTACAACGATATATATTATTACCTTGTATCGTATAACGTTATATAGTATTACCTTATAAGGTATAATGTCATATAGCAATAGCTTCTTAAGCATAACGTTACAAAGTATTACGTTATAAAGTATAACGTCATATGGTAATAGCTTCTAACGTATAACGTTATATAGTATTACCTTATAAGGTATTACGTCATTTTGTAATAGCTTCTAACGTATAACGTTATATAGTATTACCTTATAACGAATAACGTCATATAGTAATAGCTTCTAACGTATAACGTTATAAGCTATTACCTAATAACTTATAACGCTATATAGTATTACCTTATAACGTATGATGTTATGTAGTATTACTTAATAACGTACAACGTTATATAGTATTACCTTATAACGTATAACGTTATATAGTATTACCTTATAACGTATAACGTCATAGAGTAATAGCTTCTAACGTATAACGTTATATAGTATTACCTTATAACGTATAACGTCATAGAGTAATAGCTTCTAACGTATAACGTTATATAGTATTACCTTATAACGTATAACGTCATAGAGTAATAGCTTCTAGCGTTTAACGTTATATAGTAATAGCTCAACGTATAAAGTTACATAGTAATAGCTTCTAACGTATAACGTTATCTAGTATTACCTTATAACGTACAACGTTATATACTATTACCTTATAACGTATAACGTTATATAGTATTACCTTATAAGGTATAACGTAATATAGTTATACCTTCTAACGTATAACGTTATATAGTATTACCTGATAAGGAATACTGCCATATAGTAATAGCTTCTAACGTATAACGCTATATAGTATTACCTTATAGCGTAAAACGTCATATAGTAATAGCTTCTGACGTATAACGTTATATAGTATTACCTTATTAGGTATAACGTCATATAGTAATAGCTTCTAACGTATAACGTTATATAGTATTACCTTATAAGGTATAACGTAATATAGTTATAGCTTCTAACGTATAACGTTATTTACTATTTCCTTACAACGTACAACGTTATATAGTATTACCCTATAACGTATAACGTTATCTAGTATTACCTTATAACGTACAACGTTATATAGTATTACCTTATAACGTATAACGTTATCTAGTATAACCTTATAACGTACAACGTCATATAGTAATAGCTTCCAACGTATAAAGTTACATAGTAATAGCTTCTAACGTATAACGTTATATAGTATTACCTCATAAGGTATAACGTCATATAGTAATAGCTTCTAACGTATAACGTTATGTACCATTACCTTACAACGTATAACGTCATACAGTTTTACCTTATAAGGTATAACGTCATATAGTAATAGCTTCTAACGTATAACGTTATAAGCTATTACCTAATAAGGTATAACGTTATACAGTGTTACCTTATAACGTATAACGTCATTAAGTAATAGCTTCTGACGTATAATGTTATATAGTATTACCTTATAACTTATAACGTTATATAGTATTACTAAATAACGTACAAAGTTATACAGTATTACCTTATAACGTATAACGTTATCTAGTATTACCTTATAACGTACAACGTCATATAGTAATATCTTCTAACGTATAACGTTATATAGTATTACCTGATAAGGAATAACGTCATATAGTAATAGCTTCTAACGTATAACGCTATATAGTATTCACTTATAACGTAAAACGTCATATAGTAATAGCTTCTGACGTATAACGTTATATAGTATTACCTTATTAGGTATAACGTCATATAGTAATAGCTTCTAACGTATAACGTTATATAGTATTACCTTATAAGGTATAACGTAATATAGTTATAGCTTCTAACGTATAATGTTATGTACTATTACCTTACAACGTATAACGTCATATCGTAATAGCTTCTAACGTATAACGTTATATAGTATTACCTTTTAACGTACAACGTTATATAGTATTACCTTATAACGTATAACATCATATAGTAATAGCTTCTGACGTATAACATTATATAGTACTACCTTATAAGGAATAACGTCACATAGTAATGGCTTCTAACGTACAACGTTATATAGTATTACCTTATAACGTATAACGTTATATTTGATTACCTTATAACGTATAAAGTTATGTAGTACTACCTTATAAGGTATAACGCCATGTAGTAATAGCTTCCTACGTATAACGTTAAATAGTATTACCTTATAAGGTATAACGTTATATAGGAATACCGTCTAACGTATAACGTTATAAGCTATTACCTCATAACGTACAACGTTATATAGTATTACCTTATAACGTATAACGTTATCTAGTATTACCTTATAACGTACAACGTTATATAGTATTACCTTATAACGTGTAACGTTATCTAGTATTACCTTATAACGTACATCGTCATATAGTAATAGCTTCTAACGTATAACGTTATATAGTATTACCTGATAAGGTATAACATCATATAGTAATAGCTTCTAACGTATAACGCTATATTGTATTACCTTATAACGTATAACGTAATATAGTTATAGCTTCTAACGTATAACGTTATGTACTATTACCTTACAACGTATAACGTCATATAGTAATAGCTTCTAACGTATAACGTTATATAGTATTACCTTATTAGGTATAACGTCATATAGTAATAGCTTCTAACGTATAACGTTATGTACCATTACATTACAACGTACAACGTTGTATAGTATTACCTTTTAACGTATAACGTTATATAGTATTACCTTATAACGTATAACGTTATATTTGATTACCTTATAACGAATAAAGTTATGTAGTACTACCTTATAAGGTATAACGCCATGCAGAAATAGCTTCCTACGTACAACGTTATATAGTATTACCTCATAACGTGTAACGTTATCTAGTATTACCTTATAACGTACAACGTTATATAGTATTACCTTATAACGTATAACGTTATCTAGTATTAGCTTATAACGTATAACGGAATATAGTATTACCTTATAAGGTATAACGTAATATAGTTATAGCTTCTAACGTATAACGTTATGTACTATTACCTTACAACGTATAACGTCATATAGTAATAGCTTCTGACGTATAACGTTATATAGTATTACCTTTTAACGTATAACGTTATATAGTATTACCTTTTAACGTATAACGTTATTTAGTATTAGCTTATAACGTATAACGTTATATTTGATTACCTTATAACATGTAAAGTTATGTAGTACTACCTTATAAGATATAACGCCATGTAGTAATAGCTCCCTCCGTATAACTTTAAATAGTATTACCTTATCCGGTATAACGTTATATAGTAATAGCTTCTATCGTATAACGTTATATAGTATTACCTTATAAGGTATAACGTTATATTTGATTACCTTATAACGAATAAAGTTATGTAGTACTACCTTATAAGGTATAACGCCATGCAGTAATAGCTTCCTACGTATAACGTTATATAGTATTACCTGATAAGGTATAACGTCATATACTAATAGCTTCTAACGTATAACGCTATATAGTATTACCTTATAACGTATAACGTCATATAGTAATAGCTTCTGACGTATAACGTTATATAGTATTACCTTATATGGTATAACGTCATATAGTAATATCTTCTAACGTATAACGTTATATAGTAATACCTTCTAAGGTATAACGTAATATAGTTATAGCTTCTAACGTATAACGTTATGTACTATTACCTTACAACGGATAACGTTATATTTGATTACCTTATAACATGTAAAGTTATATAGTATTACCTTATAAGGTATAACGTAATATAGTCCTAGCTTCTAACGTATAACGTTATGTACTATTACCTTACAACATATAACGTCATATAGTAATAGCTTCTAACGTATAACGTTATAAGCTATTACCTAATAAGGTATAACGTTATACAGTGTTACCTTATAACGTATAACGTCATATAGTAGTAGCTTCTGACGTATAAGGTTAAATAGTATTACCTTGTAACGTACAACGTCATAGAGTAATAGCTTCTAACGTATAACGTTATATAGTATCACCTTATAACGTACAACGTTATCTAGTATTACCTTCTAACGTACAACGTCATATAGTAATAGCTTCTAACGTATAACGTTAAATAGTATTACCGTATAACGTATAACGTCATAGAGTAATAGCTTCTAACGTATAACGTTATAAAGTATTACCTTATACGGTACAACGTCATATAGTCATAGCTTTTAACGTATAACGTTATATAGTATTACCTTATAACGTATAACGTCATATAGTAATAGCTTCTAACGTATAAGGTTAAATAGTATTACCTTATAACGTACAACGTCATAGAGTAATAGCTTCTAACGCATAACGTTATATAGCATCACCTTATAAGGTATAACGTCATATAGTAATAGCTTCTAACGTATAAGGTTAAATAGTATTACCTTATAACGTACAACGTCATAGAGTAATAGCTTCTAACGCATAACGTTATATAGTATCACCTTATAACGTACAACGTTATCTAGTATTACCGTATAACGTATAACGTCATAGAGTAATAGCTTCTAACGTATAACGTTATAAAGTATTACCTTATACGGTATAACGTAATATTGTAATATCTTCTAACGTATAACGTTATATAGTAATACCTTCTAAGGTATAACGTAATATAGTTATAGCTTCTAACGTATAACGTAATGTACTATTACCTTACAACGTATAACGTCATATAGTAATAGCTTCTAACGTATAACGTTATATAGTATTACCTTTTCCCGTATAACGTTATATAGTATTACCTTTTAACGTATAACGTTATATAGTATTACCTTATAACGTATAACGTTATATTTGATTACCTTATAACATGTAAAGTTGTGTAGTACTACCTTATAAGGTATAACGCCATGTAGTAATAGCTTCCTACGTATAACGTTAAATAGTATTACCTTATCAGGTATAACGTTATATAGTAATAGCTTCTATCGTACAACGTTATGTACTATTACCTTACAACGTATAACGTCATATAGTAATAGCTTCTAACGTATAACGTTATATAGTATTACCTTATAAGGTATAACGTAATATAGTCATAGCTTCTAACGTATAACGTTATGTACTATTACCTTACAACATATAACGTCATATAGTAATAGCTTCCTACTTATAGCGTTACATAGTAATACCTCCTATGGTATAACGTTGTATAATATTAACTTACAACGTACAACGATATATATTATTACCTTGTATCGTATAACGTTATATAGTATTACCTTATAAGGTATAATGTCATATAGCAATAGCTTCTTAAGCATAACGTTACAAAGTATTACGTTATAAAGTATAACGTCATATGGTAATAGCTTCTAACGTATAACGTTATATAGTATTACCTTATAAGGTATTACGTCATTTTGTAATAGCTTCTAACGTATAACGTTATATAGTATTACCTTATAACGAATAACGTCATATAGTAATAGCTTCTAACGTATAACGTTATAAGCTATTACCTAATAACTTATAACGCTATATAGTATTACCTTATAACGTATGATGTTATGTAGTATTACTTAATAACGTACAACGTTATATAGTATTACCTTATAACGTATAACGTTATATAGTATTGCCTTATAACGTATAACGTCATAGAGTAATAGCTTCTAACGTATAACGTTATATAGTATTACCTTATAACGTATAACGTCATAGAGTAATAGCTTCTAACGTATAACGTTATATAGTATTACCTTATAACGTATAACGTCGTAGAGTAATAGCTTCTAGCGTTTAACGTTATATAGTAATAGCTCAACGTATAAAGTTACATAGTAATAGCTTCTAACGTATAACGTTATCTAGTATTACCTTATAACGTACAACGTTATATACTATTACCTTATAACGTATAACGTTATCTAGTATTACCTTATAACGTACAACGTCATGTAGTAATAGCTTCCAACGTATAAAGTTACATAGTAATAGCTTCTAACGTATAACGTTATATAGTATTACCTTATAAGGTATAACGTCATATAGTAATAGCTTCTAACGTATAACGTTATAAGCTATTACCTAATAAGGTATAACGTTATACAGTGTTACCTTATAACGTATAACGTCATTAAGTAGTAGCTTCTGACGTATAATGTTATATAGTATTACCTTATAACTTATAACGTTATATAGTATTACTAAATAACGTACAAAGTTATACAGTATTACCTTATAACGTATAACGTTATCTAGTATTACCTTATAACGTACAACGTCATATAGTAATAGCTTCTAACGTATGACGTTATATAGTATTACCTGATAAGGAATAACGTCATATAGTAATAGCTTCTAACGTATAACGCTATATAGTATTCACTTATAACGTAAAACGTCATATAGTAATAGCTTCTGACGTATAACGTTATATAGTATTACCTTATTAGGTATAACGTCATATAGTAATAGCTTCTAACGTATAACGTTATATAGTATTACCTTATAAGGTATAACGTAATATAGTTATAGCTTCTAACGTATAATGTTATGTACTATTACCTTACAACGTATAACGTCATATAGTAATAGCTTCTAACGTATAACGTTATATAGTATTACCTTTTAACGTACAACGTTATATAGTATTACCTTATACCGTATAACATCATATAGTAATAGCTTCTGACATTTAACATTATATAGTACTTCCTTATACGGTATAACGTCACATAGTAATGGCTTCTAACGTACAACATTATATAGTATTACCTTATAACGTATAACGTTATATTTGATTACCTTATAACGTATAAAGTTATGTAGTACTACCTTATAAGGTATAACGCCATGTAGTAATAGCTTCTAACGTATAACGTTAAATAGTATTACCTTATCAGGTATAACGTTATATAGTAATAGCTTCTATCGTATAACGTTATATAGTATTACCTTATAAGGTATAACGTCATATAGTAATAGCTTCTAACGTATAACGTTATATAGTATTACCTGATAAGGAATAACGTCATATAGTAATAGCTTCTAACGTATAACGCTATATAGTATTCACTTATAACGTAAAACGTCATATAGTAATAGCTTCTGACGTATAACGTTATATAGTATTACCTTATTAGGTATAACGTCATATAGTAATAGCTTCTAACGTATAACGTTATATAGTATTACCTTATAAGGTATAACGTAATATAGTTATAGCTTCTAACGTATAATGTTATGTACTATTACCTTACAACGTATAACGTCATATAGTAATAGCTTCTAACGTATAACGTTATATAGTATTACCTTTTAACGTACAACGTTATATAGTATTACCTTATACCGTATAACATCATATAGTAATAGCTTCTAACGTATAACGTTATAAGCTATTACCTAATAAGGTATAACGTTATACAGTGTTACCTTATAACGTATAACGTCATTAAGTAGTAGCTTCTGACGTATAATGTTATATAGTATTACCTTATAACTTATAACGTTATATAGTATTACTAAATAACGTACAAAGTTATACAGTATTACCTTATAACGTATAACGTTATCTAGTATTACCTTATAACGTACAACGTCATATAGTAATAGCTTCTAACGTATGACGTTATATAGTATTACCTGATAAGGAATAACGTCATATAGTAATAGCTTCTAACGTATAACGCTATATAGTATTCACTTATAACGTAAAACGTCATATAGTAATAGCTTCTGACGTATAACGTTATATAGTATTACCTTATTAGGTATAACGTCATATAGTAATAGCTTCTAACGTATAACGTTATATAGTATTACCTTATAAGGTATAACGTAATATAGTTATAGCTTCTAACGTATAATGTTATGTACTATTACCTTACAACGTATAACGTCATATAGTAATAGCTTCTAACGTATAACGTTATATAGTATTACCTTTTAACGTACAACGTTATATAGTATTACCTTATACCGTATAACATCATATAGTAATAGCTTCTGACATTTAACATTATATAGTACTTCCTTATACGGTATAACGTCACATAGTAATGGCTTCTAACGTACAACATTATATAGTATTACCTTATAACGTATAACGTTATATTTGATTACCTTATAACGTATAAAGTTATGTAGTACTACCTTATAAGGTATAACGCCATGTAGTAATAGCTTCTAACGTATAACGTTAAATAGTATTACCTTATCAGGTATAACGTTATATAGTAATAGCTTCTATCGTATAACGTTATATAGTATTACCTTATAAGGTATAACGTCATATAGTAATAGCTTCTAACGTATAACGTTATATAGTATTACCTGATAAGGAATAACGTCATATAGTAATAGCTTCTAACGTATAACGCTATATAGTATTCACTTATAACGTAAAACGTCATATAGTAATAGCTTCTGACGTATAACGTTATATAGTATTACCTTATTAGGTATAACGTCATATAGTAATAGCTTCTAACGTATAACGTTATATAGTATTACCTTATAAGGTATAACGTAATATAGTTATAGCTTCTAACGTATAATGTTATGTACTATTACCTTACAACGTATAACGTCATATAGTAATAGCTTCTAACGTATAACGTTATATAGTATTACCTTTTAACGTACAACGTTATATAGTATTACCTTATACCGTATAACATCATATAGTAATAGCTTCTGACATTTAACATTATATAGTACTTCCTTATACGGTATAACGTCACATAGTAATGGCTTCTAACGTACAACATTATATAGTATTACCTTATAACGTATAACGTTATATTTGATTACCTTATAACGTATAAAGTTATGTAGTACTACCTTATAAGGTATAACGCCATGTAGTAATAGCTTCTAACGTATAACGTTAAATAGTATTACCTTATCAGGTATAACGTTATATAGTAATAGCTTCTATCGTATAACGTTATATAGTATTACCTTATAAGGTATAACGTCATATAGTAATAGCTTCTAACGTATAACGTTATATAGTATTACCTTATAAGGTATAACGTAGTATAGTTATAGCTTCTAACGTATAACGTTATGTACTACTACCTTACAACGTATAACGTCATATAGTAATAGCTTCCTACTTATAACGTTACATAGTAATACCTCCTATGGTATAACGTTACATAGTAGTACCTCCTATGGTATAACGTTGTATAATATTAACTTATAACGTACAACGTTATATATTATTACCTTATAACGTATAATGTTGTGTAGTATTACCTTATAACGTATAACGTTATGTACTATTACCTTATAACGTATAACGTCATATAGTAATAGCTTCCAACGTATAAAGTTACATAGTAATAGCTTCTAACGTATAACGTTATATAGTATTACCTTATAAAATATAACGTCATATAGTAATAGCTTCTAACGTATAACGTTATGTACCATTACCTTACAACGTATAACGTCATATAGTAATAGCTTCCAACGTATAACGTTACATAGTAATACCTCCTATGGTAAAACGTTGTATAATATAACGTTGTATAATATTAACTTATAAAGTACAACGTTATATATTATTACCTTATATCGTATAATGTTATGTAGTATTACCTTATAACGTATAAAGTTATGTAGTATTAGCTTATAAGGTATAACGCAATATAGTACTAGCTTCCTACCTATAACGTTATATAGTAATACCTCCTATGGTATAACGTTGTATAATATTAACTTAAAACGTACAACGATATATATTATTACCTTGTATCGTATAACGTTATATAGTATTACCTTATAGGGTATAACGTCATATAGTAATAACTTCTAACGTATAACGTTATATAGTATTACCTTATAAGGTATAACGAAATATAGTTATATCTTCTAACGTATAACGTTATGTACTATTACCTTACAACGTATAACGTCATATAGTAATAGCTTCTAACGTATAACGTTATATAGTATTTCCTTATAACGTATAACGTTATATTTGATTACCTTATAACATGTAAAGTTATGTAGTACTACCTTAAGAGTATAACGCCATGTAGTAATAGCTTCCTCCGTATAACGTTAAAGAGTATTACCTTACCCGGTATAACGTTATATAGTAATAGCTTCTATCGTATAACGTTATATAGTATTACCTTATGAGGTATAACGTCATATAGTAATAGCTTCTAACGTATAACGTTAAATAGTATTACCTTATCAGGTATAACGTTATATAGTAATAGCTTCTATCGTATAACGTTATATAGTATTACCTTATAAGGTATAACGTCATATAGTAATAGCTTCTAACGTACAACGTTATATAGTATTACCTTATAACGTATAACGCTATATACTATTACCTTATAACGTATAACGTCATATAGTAATAGCTTCTAACGTATAACGTTAAATAGTATTACCTTATCAGGTATAACGTTATATAGTAATAGCTTCTATCGTATAACGTTATATAGTATTACCTTATAAGGTATAACGAAGTATAGTTATAGCTTCTAACGTATAACGTTATGTACTATTACCTTACAACGTATAACGTCATATAGTAATAGCTTCCTACTTATAACGTTACATAGTAATACCTCCTATGGTATAACGTTACATAGTAGTACCTCCTATGGTATAACGTTGTATAATATTAACTTATAAAGTACAACGTTATATATTATTATCTTATATCGTATAATGTTATGTAGTATTACCTTATAACGTATAAAGTTATGTAGTATTAGCTTATAAGGTATAACGCAATATAGCACTACCTTCCTACCTATAACGTTATATAGTAATACCTCCTATGGTATAACGTTGTATAATATTAACTTACAACGTACAACGATATATATTATTACCTTGTATCGTATAACGTTATATAGTATTACCTTATGAGGTATAACGTCATATAGTAATAGCTTCTAACGTATAACGTTATGTACCATTACTTTGCAACATATAACGTCATATAGTAATAGCTTCTAACGTATAACGTTATATAGTATTACCTTATAACGTATAACGTCATAGAGTAATAGCTTCTAACGTTTAACGTTATATAGTAATAGCTTCCAACGTATAAAGTTACATAGTAATAGCTTCTAACGTATAACGTTATATAGTATTACCTTATAAGGTATAACGTCATAAAGTAATAGCTTCTAACGTATAACGTTATATAGTACTACCTTATAGCGTATAACGTCATAGAATAATAGCTTCTAACGTTTAACGTTATATAGTAATAGCTTCCAACGTATAAAGTTACATAGTAATAGCTTCTAACGTATAACGCTATATAGTATTACCTTATAACGTAAAACGTCATATAGTAATAGCTTCTGACGTATAACGTTATATAGTATTACCTTATTAGGTATAACGTCATATAGTAGTAGCTTCTAACGTATAACGTTATATAGTATTACCTTATCAGGTATAACGTAATATAGTTATATCTTCTAACGTATAACGTTATGTACTATTACCTTACAACGTATAACGTCATATAGTAATAGCTTCTAACGTATAACGTTATATAGTATTACCTTTTAACGTATAACGTTATATAGTATTACCTTTTAGCGTATAACGTTATATAGTATTACCTTATAACGTATAACGTTATAAGTGATTACCTTAGAACATGTAAAGTTATGTAGTACTACCTTATAAGGTATAACGCCATGTAGTAATAGCTTCCTCCGTATAACGTTAAAGAGTATTACCTTATCCGGTATAACGTTATATAGTAATAGCTTCTATCGTATAACGTTATATAGTATTACCTTATGAGGTATAACGTCATATAGTAATAGCTTCTAACGTATAACGTTATATAGTATTACCTTATAAGGTATAACGTAATATAGTTATAGCTTCTAACGTATAACGTTATGTACTATTACCTTACAACGTATAACGTCATATAGTAATATCTTCCTACTTATAACGTTACATAGTAATGCCTCCTACGGTATAACGTTACATTGTAGTACCTCCTATGGTATAACGTTGTATAATATTAACTTACAACGTACAACGTTATGTACTATTACCTTATAACGTACAACGTTGTATAGTATTACCTTATAACGTATAACGTTATATTTGATTACCTTATAACGATTAAAGTTATGTAGTACTACCTTATAAGGTATAACGCCATATAGTAATAGCTTCAGACGTATAACGTTATATAGTATTACCTAATAAGGTATAACGTCATATAGTAATAGCTTCTAACGTATAACGTTAAATAGTATTACCTTATCAGGTATAACGTTATATAGTAATAGCTTCTATCGTATAACGTTATATAGTATTACCTAATAAAGTACAACGTTATATAGTATTACCTTATAACGTATAACGCTATATAGTATTACCTTATAACGTATAACGTTATATTTGATTACCTTATAACGATTAAAGTTATGTAGTACTACCTTATAAGGTATAACGCCATATAGTAATAGCTTCCTACGTATAACGTTAAATAGTATTACCTAATAAAGTACAACGTTATATAGTATTACCTTATAACGTATAACGCTATATAGTATTACCTTATAACGTATAACGTCATATAGTAATAGCTTCTAACGTATAACGTTATATAGTATTACCTTATAAGGTATAACGTAATATAGTTGTAGCTTCTAACGTATAACGCTATATAGTATTACCTTATAACGTATAACGTCATATAGTAATAGCTTCAGACGTATAACGTTATATAGTATTACCTAATAAGGTATAACGTCATATAGTAATAGCTTTTAACGTATAACGTTAAATAGTATTACCTTATCAGGTATAACGTTATATAGTAATAGCTTCTATCGTATAACGTTATATAGTATTACCTTATAAGGTATAACGTCATGTAGTAATAGCTTCTAACGTATAACGTTATATAGTATTACCTTATAAGGTATAACGTAATATAGTAATAGCTTCTAACGTATAACGTTATGTACTATTACCTTACAACGTATAACGTCATATAGTAATAGCTTCTTACTTATAACGTTACATAGTAATACCTCCTATGGTATAACGTTACATAGTAGTACCTCCTATGGTATAACGTTGTATAATATTAACTTATAACGTACAACGTTATATATTATTACCTTATAACGTATAACGTCATATAGTAATATCCTCTAACGTATAACATTATGTACCATTACCTTACAACGTATAACGTCATATAGTCTTACCTTATAAGCTATAACGTCACATAGTAATACCTCCTATGTTATAACGTTGTATAATATTAACTTATAACGTACAACGATATATATTATTACCTTGTATCGTATAACGTTATATAGTATTACCTTATAAGGTATAATGTCATATAGCAATAGCTTCTTAAGCATAACGTTACAAAGTATTACGTTATAAAGTATAACGTCATATGGTAATAGCTTCTAACGTATAACGTTATATAGTATTACCTTATAAGGTATTACGTCATTTTGTAATAGCTTCTAACGTATAACGTTATATAGTATTACCTTATAACGAATAACGTCATATAGTAATAGCTTCTAACGTATAACGTTATAAGCTATTACCTAATAACTTATAACGCTATATAGTATTACCTTATAACGTATGATGTTATGTAGTATTACTTAATAACGTACAACGTTATATAGTATAACCTTATAACGTATAACGTTATAATTGATTACCTTATAACGATTAAAGTTATGTAGTACTACCTTATAAGGTATAACGCCATGTAGTAATAGCTTCCTACGTATAACGTTAAATAGTATTACCTTATAAGGTATAACGTTATATAGTAATGCCTTCTAACGTATAACGTTATAAGCTATTACCTAATAAAGTACAACGTTATATAGTATTACCTTATAACGTATAACGCTATATAGTATTACCTTATAACGTATAACGTCATATAGTAATAGCTTCTAACGTATAACGTTATATAGTATTACCTTATAAGGTATAACGTAATATAGTTGTAGCTTCTAACGTATAACGCTATATAGTATTACCTTATAACGTATAACGTCATATAGTAATAGCTTCAGACGTATAACGTTATATAGTATTACCTAATAAGGTATAACGTCATATAGTAATAGCTTCTAACGTATAACGTTAAATAGTATTACCTTATCAGGTATAACGTTATATAGTAATAGCTTCTATCGTATAACGTTATGTACCATTACCTTACAACGTATAATGTCATATAGTAATATCTTCTAACGTATAACGTTATGTACCATTACCTTACAACGTATAACATCATATAGTCTTACCTTATAAGCTATAACGTCACATAGTAATACCTCCTATGGTATAACGTTGTATAATATTAACTTATAACGTACAACGTTATATATTATTACCTTATATCGTATAATGTTATGTAGTATTACCTTATAACGTATAAAGTTATGTAGTATTAGCTTATAAGGTATAACGCCATATAGTACTAGCTTCCTACCTATAACGTTATATAGTAATACCTCCTATGGTATAACGTTGTGTAATATTAACTTACAACGTACAACGATATATATTACTACCTTGTATCGTATAACGTTATATAGTATTACCTTATAAGGTATAATGTCATATAGCAATAGCTTCTTAAGCATAACGTTACAAAGTATTACGTTACAAAGTATAACGTCATATGGTAATAGCTTCCAACGTATAACGTTATATAGTATTACCTTATAAGGTATTACGTCATATTGTAATAGCTTCTAACGTATAACGTTATATAGTATTACCTTATAACGAATAACGTCATATAGTAATAGCTTCTAACGTATAACGTTATAAGCTATGACCTAATAACTTATAACGCTATATAGTATTACCTTATAACGTATGATGTTATGTAGTATTACTTAATAACGTACAACGTTATATAGTATTACCTTATAACGTATAACGTCGTATAGTAATATCCACTAACGTATAACGTTGTGTGTATTACCTTACAACGTATAACATCATATAGTACTAGCTTCCTACCCATAACGTTATATAGTAATACATCCTATGGTATAACGTTGTATGATATTAACTTACAACGTACAACGATATATATTATTACCTTGTATCGTATAACGTTATATAGTATTAGCTACTAACGTGCAACGTCATATATTATTACCTTATAACGTATACCGTCATATAGTAATATCTAATAACGTATAACGTTATACAGAATTACCTTACAACGTGTAACGTTATATAGTATTCCCTAATAACGTACAACATTATAAAATATTAACTTATAACGTATAACGTCGTATAGTAATATCTACTAACGTATATCGTTGTGTACTATTACCTGACAACGTATAACATCATATAGTACTAGCTTCCTACCTATAACGTTATATAGTAATACCTCCGATGGCATAACGTTACATAGTAATACCTCCTGTGGTATAACGTTGTATAATATTACCGTACAACGTACAACGTTATATATTATTACCTTATAACGTATAATCTTATGTAGTATTACCTTATAACGTATAACGTTACGTACTATTACCTTATAACGTATAACGTCATATAGTAATAGATTCTGACGCATAACGTGATATAGTATTACCTTATAACGTACAACGTCATATGGTAATAGCTTCTAACGTATAACGTTATATAGTATTACCTTATAAGGTATAACATCATATAGTAATAGCTTCTAACGTATAACGTTATATAGTATTACCTTATAAGGTATAACGTCATATTGTAATAGCTTCTAACGTATAACGTTATATAGTACTACCTTACAACGTATAACGTCATATAGTAATAGCTTCCTACGTATAACGTTACATAGTAATACCTCCTATGGTATAACGTTGTATAATATTAACTTATAACGTACAACGTTATATATTATTACCTTATAACGAATAATGTTATGTAGTATTACCTTATAACGTATAACGTTATGTACTATTACCTTATAACGTATAACGTAATATAGTAATAGCTTCTCACGTATAATGTTATATAGTATTACCTTATAACGTATAACGTTATCTAGTATTACCTTATAACGTACAACGTCATATAGTAATAGCTTCGAACGTATAACGTTATATAGTATTACCAGATAAGGTATAACGTCATATAGTAATAGCTTCTAACGTATAACGCTATATAGTATTACCTTATAACGTAAAACGTCATATAGTAATAGCTTCTGACGTATAACGTTATATAGTATTACCTTATAAGGTATAACGTAATATAGTAATAGCTTCTGACGTATAATGTTATATAGTATTACCTTATAACGTATAACGTTATAATTGATTACCTTATAACGAATAAAGTTATGTAGTACTACCTTATAAGGTATAACGCCATGTAGTAATAGCTTCCTACGTATAACGTTAAATAGTATTACCTTATAAGGTATAACGTTATATAGTAATGCCTTCTAACGTATAACGTTATAAGCTATTACCTAATAAAGTACAACGTTGTATAGTATTACCTTATAACGTATAACGCTATATAGTATTACCTTATAACGTATAACGTCATATAGTAATAGCTTCTAACGTATAACGTTATATAGTATTACCTTATAAGGTATAACGTAATATAGTTGTAGCTTCTAACGTATAACGCTATATAGTATTACCTTATCAGGTATAACGTTATATAGTAATAGCTTCTATCGTATAACGTTATATAGTATTACCTTATAAGGTATAACGTCATGTAGTAATAGCTTCTAACGTATAACGTTATATAGTATTACCTTATAAGGTATAACGTAATATAGTAATAGCTTCTAACGTATAACGTTATGTACTATTACCTTACAACGTATAACGTCATATAGTAATAGCTTCTTACTTATAACGTTACATAGTAATACCTCCTATGGTATAACGTTACATAGTAGTACCTCCTATGGTATAACGTTGTATAATATTAACTTATAACGTACAACGTTATATATTATTACCTTATAACGTATAACGTCATATAGTAATATCTTCTAACGTATAACATTATGTACTATTACCTTATAACGTATAACGTCATATAGTAATAGCTTCCAACGTATAAAGTTACATAGTAATAGCTTCTAACATATAACTTTATATAGTATTATCTTATAAGGTATAACGTCATATAGTAATAGCTTCTAACGTATAACGTTATGTACCATTACCTTACAATGTATAACGTCATATAGTAATAGCTTCCAACGTATAACGTTACATAGTAATACCTCCTATGGCATAACGTTACATAGTTATACCTCCTATGGTATAACGTTGTATAATATTAACTTATAACGTACAACGTTATATATTATTACCTTATAACGTATATTGTTATGTAGTATTACCTTATAACGTATAACGTTATGTACTATTACCTTACAACGAATAACGTCATATAGTAATAGCTTCTGACGCATAACGCGATATAGTATTACCTTATAACGTATAACGTCATATGGTAATAGCTTCTAACGTATAACGTTATATAGTATTACCTTATTAAATATAACGTCATATAGTTATAGCTTCCTACGTATAACGTTACATAGTAATACCTCCTATGATATAACGTTGTATAATATTAACTTATAACGTACAACGTTATATATTATTACCTTATAACGAATAATGTTATGTAGTATTACCTTATAACGTATAACGTTATGTACTATTACCTTACAACGAATAACGTCATATAGTAATAGCTTCTGACGCATAACGTGATATAGTATTACCAGATAAGGTATAACGTCATATAGTAATAGCTTCTAACGTATAACGCTATATAGTATTACCTTATAACGTAAAACGTCATATAGTAATAGCTTCTGACGTATAACGTTATATAGTATTACCTTATTAGGTATAACGTCATATAGTTATATCTTCTAACGTATAACGTTATGTACTATTACCTTACAACGTATAACGTCATATAGTAATAGCTTCCAACGTATAAAGTTACATAGTAATAGCTTCTAACGTATAACGTTATATAGTATTACCTTATAAGGTATAACGTAATATAGTAATATCTTCTAACGTATAACGTTATGTACCATTACCTTACAACGTATAACGTCATATAGTCTTACCTTATAAGGTTTAACGTCATATAGTAATAGCTTCTAACGTATAACGTTATAAGCTATTACCTAATAAGGTATAACGTTATACAGTGTTACCTTATAATGTATAACGTCATATAGTAATAGCTTCTAACGTATAACATTATGTACCATTACCTTACAACGTTTAACGTAATATAGTAATAGCTTCCAACGTATAACGTTACATAGTAATACCTCCTATGGTATAACGTTGTATAATATTAACTTACAACGTACAACGTTATGTACTATTACCTTATAACGTACAACGTTGTATAGTATTACCTTTTAACGTATAACGTTATGTACTATTACCTTATAACGTATAACGTCATATAGTAATAGCTTCTGACGTATAATGTTATATAGTATTACCTTATAACGTATAACGTTATAATTGATTACCTTATAACGAATAAAGTTATGTAGTACTACCTTATAAGGTATAACGCCATGTAGTAATAGCTTCCTACGTATAACGTTAAATAGTATTACCTTATAAGGTATAACGTTATATAGTAATGCCTTCTAACGTATAACGTTATAAGCTATTACCTAATAAAGTACAACGTTGTATAGTATTACCTTATAACGTATAACGCTATATAGTATTACCTTATAACGTATAACGTCATATAGTAATAGCTTCTAACGTATAACGTTATATAGTATTACCTTATAAGGTATAACGTAATATAGTTGTAGCTTCTAACGTATAACGCTATATAGTCTTACCTTATCAGGTATAACGTTATATAGTAATAGCTTCTATCGTATAACGTTATATAGTATTACCTTATAAGGTATAACGTCATGTAGTAATAGCTTCTAACGTATAACGTTATATAGTATTACCTTATAAGGTATAACGTAATATAGTAATAGCTTCTAACGTATAACGTTATGTACTATTACCTTACAACGTATAACGTCATATAGTAATAGCTTCTTACTTATAACGTTACATAGTAATACCTCCTACGGTATAACGTTACATAGTAGTACCTCCTATGGTATAACGTTGTATAATATTAACTTATAACGTACAACGTTATATATTATTACCTTATAACGTATAACGTCATATAGTAATATCTTCTAACGTATAACATTATGTACCATTACCTTACAACGTATAACGTCATATAGTCTTACCTTATAAGCTATAACGTCACATAGTAATACCTCCTATGGTATAACGTTGTATAATATTAACTTATAACGTACAACGTTATATATTATTACCTTATAACGTATAATGTTATGTAGTATTACCTTATAACGTATAACGTTATGTACTATTACCTTACAACGTATAACGTCATATAGTAATAGCTTCTGACGCATAACGTGATATAGTATTACCTTATAACGTATAACGTCATATGGTAATAGCTTCTAACGTATAACGTTATATAGTATTACCTTATAAGGTATAACGTCATATAGTAATAGCTTCTAACGTATAACGTTATGTACCATTACCTTACAAGGTATAACGTCATATGGTAATAGCTTCCCACGTATAACGTTACATAGTAAAACCTCCTATGGTATAACGTTACATAGTAGTACCTCCTATGGTATAACGTTGTATAATATTAACTTATTACGTACAACGTTATATATTATTACCTTATAGCGTATAAGGTTATGTAGTATTTCCTTATAACGTATAACGTTATGTACTATTACCTTATAACGTATAACGTCATATAGTAATAGCTTCCAACGTATAAAGTTACATAGTAATAGCTTCTAACATATAACTTTATATAGTGTTATCTTATAAGGTATAACGTCATATAGTAATAGCTTCTAACGCATAACGTTATGTACCATTACCTTACAACGTATAACGTCATATAGTAACAGCTTCCAACGTATAACGTTACATAGTAATACCTCCTATGGCATAACGTTACATAGTTATACCTCCTATGGTATAACGTTGTATAATATTAACTTATAACGTACAACGTTATATATTATTACCTTATAACGTATATTGTTATGTAGTATTACCTTATAACGTATAACGTTATGTACTATTACCTTACAACGAATAACGTCATATAGTAATAGCTTCTGACGCATAACGTGATATAGTATTACCTTATAACGTATAACGTCATATGGTAATAGCTTCTAACGTATAACGTTATATAGTATTACCTTATTAGGTATAACGTCATATAGTAATAACTTCTAACGTATAACGTTATGTACTAATACCTTACAACGTATAACGTCATATAGTAATAGCTTCCAACGTATAAAGTTCCATAGTAATAGCTTCTAACGTATAACGATATATAGTATTACCTTATAAGGTATAACGTAATATAATAATAGCTTCTAACGTATAACGTTATGTACCATTACCTTACAACGTATAACGTCATATAGTCTTACCTTATAAGGTTTAACGTCATATAGTAATAACTTCTAACGTATAACGTTATGTACTATTACCTTACAACGTATAACGTCATATAGTAATAGCTTCCAACGTATAAAGTTCCATAGTAATAGCTTCTAACGTATCACGTTATATAGTATTACCTTATAAGGTATAACGTAATATAGTTATAGCTTCTAACGTATAACGTTATATAGTATTACCTTATAAGGTATTACGTCATTTTGTAATAGCTTCTAACGTATAATGTTATATAGTATTACCTTATAACGAATAACGTCATATAGTAATAGCTTCTAACGTATAACGTTAAATAGTATTACCTTATCAGGTATAACGTTATATAGTAATAGCTTCTATCGTATAACGTTATGTACCATTACCTTACAACGTATAAAGTCATATAGTAATATCTTCTAACGTATAACGTTATGTACCATTACCTTACAACGTATAACATCATATAGTCTTACCTTATAAGCTATAACGTCACATAGTAATACCTCCTATGGTATAACGTTGTATAATATTAACTTATAACGTACAACGTTATATATTATTACCTTATATCGTATAATGTTACGTAGTATTACCTTATAACGTATAAAGTTATGTAGTATTAGCTTATAAGGTATAACGCCATATAGTACTAGCTTCCTACCTATAACGTTATATAGTAATACCTCCTATGGTATAACGTTGTATAATATTAACTTACAACGTACAACGATATATATTATTACCTTGTATCGTATAACGTTATATAGTATTACCTTATAAGGTATAATGTCATATAGCAATAGCTTCTTAAGCATAACGTTACAAAGAATTACGTTACAAAGTATAACGTCATATGGTAATAGCTTCTAACGTATAACGTTATATAGTATTACCTTATAAGGTATTACGTCATATTGTAATAGCTTCTAACGTATAACGTTATATAGTATTACCTTATAACGAATAACGTCATATAGTAATAGCTTCTAACGTATAACGTTATAAGCTATGACCTAATAACTTATAACGCTATATAGTATTACCTTATAACGTATGATGTTATGTAGTATTACTTAATAACGTACAACGTTATATAGTATTACCTTATAACGTATACCGTCATATAGTAATATCTACTAACGTATATCGTTGTCTACTATTACCTGACAACGTATAACATCATATAGTACTAGCTTCCTACCTATAACGTTATATAGTAATACCTCCTATGGCATAACGTTACATAGTAATACCTCCTGTGGTATAACGTTGTATAATATTAACTTATAACGTACAACGTTATATATTATTACCTTATAACGTATAATCTTATGTAGTATTACCTTATAACGTATAACGTTATGTACTATTACCTTATAACGTATAACGTCATATAGTAATAGATTCTGACGCATAACGTGATATAGTATTACCTTATAACGTACAACGTCATATGGTAATAGCTTCTAACGTATAACGTTATATAGTAATACCTTCTAACGTATAACGTTATAAGCTATTACCTAATAACGTACAACGTTATATAGTATTACCTTATAACGTATAACGTCATATAGTAATAGCTTCTGACGTATAACATTATATAGTACTACCTTATAACGTATAACGTCACATAGTAATGGCTTCTAACGTACAAAGTTATATAGTATTTCCTTATAACGTATAACGTTATCTACTATTACCTTATAACGTACAACGTTATATAGTATTACCTTTTAACGTATAACGTTATATATTATTACCTTATAACGTATAACGTTATCTAGTATTACCTTATAACGTACAACGTTATATAGTATTACCTTATAACGTATAACGTTATCTAGTATTACCTTATAACGTATAACGTTATATAGTAATACCTTCTAACGTATAACGTTATAAGCTATTACCTAATAACGTACAACGTTATATAGTATTACCTTACAACGTATAACGTCATATAGTAATATCTTCCTACTTATAACGTTACATAGTAATACCTCCTACGGTATAACGTTACATTGTAGTACCTCCTATGGTATAACGTTGTATAATATTAACTTATAACGTACAACGTTATATATTATTACCTTATAACGTATAACGTTATATTTGATTACCTTATAACGAATAAAGTTATGTAGTACTACCTTATAAGGTATAACGCCATATAGTAATAGCTTCCTACGTATAACGTTATATAGTATTACCTTATAAGGTATAACGTTATATAGTAATAGCTTCTAACGTATAACGCTATATAGTATTACCTTATAAGGTATAACGTCATAGAGTAATAGCTTGTAACGTATAACGTCATATAGTAATAGCTTCCAACGTATAAAGTTATATAGTAATAGCTTCTAACACATAACTTTATATAGTATTATCTTATAAGGTATAACGTCATATAGTAATAGCTTCTAACGTATAACGTTATGTACCATTACCTTACAACGTATAACGTCATATAGTAATAGCTTCCAACGTATAACGTTACATAGTAATACCTCCTATGGCATAACGTTACATAGTAATACCTCCTATGATATAACGTTGTATAATATTAACTTATAACGTACAACGTTATATATTATTACCTTATAACGAATAATGTTATGTAGTATTACCTTATAACGTATAACGTTATGTACTACTACCTTACAACGAATAACGTCATATAGTAATAGCTTCTGACGCATAACGTGATATAGTATTACCAGATAAGGTATAACGTCATATAGTAATAGCTTCTAACGTATAACGCTATATAGTATTACCTTATAACGTAAAACGTCATATAGTAATAGCTTCTGACGTATAACGTTATATAGTATTACCTTATTAGGTATAACGTCATATAGTAGTAGCTTCTAACGTATAACGTTATATAGTATTACCTTATAAGGTATAACGTAATATAGTTATATCTTCTAACGTATAACGTTATGTACTATTACCTTACAACGTATAACATCATATAGTAATAGCTTCCAACGTATAAAGTTACATAGTAATAGCTTCTAACGTATAACGTTATATAGTATTACCTTATAAGGTATAACGTAATATAGTAATATCTTCTAACGTATAACGTTATGTACCATTACCTTACAACGTATAACGTCATATAGTCTTACGTTATAAGGTTTAACGTCATATAGTAATAGCTTCTAACATATAACGTTATACAGTGTTACCTTATAACGTATAACGTCATATAGTAGTAGCTTCTGACGTATAATGTTATATAGTATTACCTTATAACGTATAACGTCATAGAGTAATAGCTTCTAACGTATAACGTTATATAGTATTACCTTATAACGTATAACGTCATATAGTAGTAGCTGCTGACATATAATGTTATATAGTATTACCTTATAACGTATAACGTCATAGAGTAATAGCTTCTAACGTATAACGTCATATAGTCTTACCTTATAAGGTTTAACGTCATATAGTAATAGCTTCTAACGTATAACGTTATAAGCTATTACCTAATAAGGTATAACGTTATACAGTGTTACCTTATAACGTATAACGTCATATAGTAATAGCTTCTAACGTATAACATTATGTACCATTACCTTACAACGTTTAACGTCATATAGTAATAGCTTCCAACGTATAACGTAACATAGTAATACCTCCTATGGTATAACGTTGTATAATATTAACTTACAACGTACAACGTTATGTACTATTACCTTATAACGTACAACGTTGTATAGTATTACCTTTTAACGTATAACGTTATGTACTATTACCTTATAACGTATAACGTCATATAGTAATAGCTTCTGACGTATAATGTTATATAGTATTACCTTATAACGTATAACGTTATAATTGATTACCTTATAACGAATAAAGTTATGTAGTACTACCTTATAAGGTATAACGCCATGTAGTAATAGCTTCCTACGTATAACGTTAAATAGTATTACCTTATAAGGTATAACGTTATATAGTAATGCCTTCTAACGTATAACGTTATAAGCTATTACCTAATAAAGTACAACGTTATATAGTATTACCTTATAACGTATAACGCTATATAGTATTACCTTATAACGTATAACGTCATATAGTAATAGCTTCTAACGTATAACGTTATATAGTATTACCTTATAAGGTATAACGTAATATAGTTGTAGCTTCTAACGTATAACGCTATATAGTATTACCTTATAACGTATAACGTCATATAGTAATAGCTTCAGACGTATAACGTTATATAGTATTACCTAATAAGGTATAACGTCATATAGTAATAGCTTCTAACGTATAACGTTAAATAGTATTACCTTATCAGGTATAACGTTATATAGTAATAGCTTCTATCGTATAACGTTATATAGTATTACCTTATAAGGTATAACGTCATGTAGTAATAGCTTCTAACGTATAACGTTATATAGTATTACCTTATAAGGTATAACATAATATAGTAATAGCTTCTAACGTATAACGTTATGTACTATTACCTTACAACGTATAACGTCATATAGTAATAGCTTCTTACTTATAACGTGATATAGTATTACCTTATAACGTATAACGTCATATGGTAATAGCTTCTAACGTATAACGTTATATAGTAATACCTTATAAGGTATAACGTCATATAGTAATAGCTTCTAACGTATAACGTTATATAGTATTACCTTATTAGGTATAACGTCATATAGTAATAGCTTCTAACGTATAACGTTATGTACTATTACCTTACAACCTATAACGTCATATAGTAATAGCTTCCAACGTATAAAGTTACATAGTAATAGCTTCTAACGTATAACGTTATATAGTATTATCTTATAAGGTATAACGCCATATAGTAATAGCTTTTAACGTATAACGTTATGTACCATTACCTTACAAGGTATAACGTCATATAGTAATAGCTTCCCACGTATAACGTTACATAGTAATACCTCCTATGGTATAACGTTACATAGTAGTACCTCCTATGGTATAACGTTGTATAATATTAACTTATAACGTACAACGTTATATATTATTACCTTATATCGTATAATGTTATGTAGTATTACCTTATAACGTATAAAGTTATGTAGTATTAGCTTATAAGGTATAACGCCATATAGTACTAGCTTCCTACCTATAACGTTATATAGTAATACCTCCTATGGTATAACGTTGTATAATATTAACTTACAACGTACAACGATATATATTAGTACCTTGTATCGTATAACGTTATATAGTATTAGCTACTAACGTGCAACGTCATATGTTATTACCTTATAACGTATACCGTCATATAGTAATAGCTTCTCACGTATAATGTTATATAGTATTACCTTATAACGTATAACGTTATATAGTATTACTAAATAACGTACAAAGTTATATAGTATTACCTTATAACGTATAACGTTATCTACTGTTACCTTATAACGTACAACGCTGTATAGTATTACCTTTTAACGTATAACGTTATATAGTATTACCTTATAACGTATAACGTTATATTTGATTACCTTATAGCGAATAAAGTTATGTAGCACTACCTTATAAGGTATAACGCCATGTAGTAATACCTTCCTACGTATAACGTTAAATAGTATTACCTTATAAGGTATAACGTTATATAGTAATACCTTCTAACGTATAACGTTATAAGCTATTACCTAATAACGTACAAAGTTATATAGTATTACCTTATAACGTATAACGTTATCTAGTATTACCTTATAACGTACAACGTTATATAGGATTACCTTATAACGTATAACGTTATCTAGTATTACCTTATAACGTATCACGTCATATAGTAATAGCTTCTGACGTATAACATTATATAGTACTACCTTATAACGTATAACGTCACATAGTAATGGCTTCTAACGTATAACGTTATATAGTATTACCTTTTAACGTATAACGTTATATAGTATTACCTTTTAGCGTATAACGTTATATAGTATTACCTTATAACGTATAACGTTATATTTGATTACCTTATAACATGTAAAGTTATGTAGTACTACCTTATAAGGTATAACGCCATGTAGTAATAGCTTCCTCCGTATAACGTTAAAGAGTATTACCTTATCCGGTATAACGTTATATAGTAATAGCTTCTATCGTATAACGTTATATAGTATTACCTTATGAGGTCTAACGATCATATAGTAATAGCTTCTAACGTATAACGTTATATAGTATTACCTTATAAGGTATAACGTAATATAGTTATAGCTTCTAACGTATAACGTTATGTACTATTACCTTACAACGTATAACGTCATATAGTAATATCTTCCTACTTATAACGTTACATAGTAATACCTCCTACGGTATAACGTTACATTGTAGTACCTCCTATGGTATAACGTTGTATAATATTAACTTATAACGTACAACGTTATATATTATTACCTTATAACATATAACGTTATATTTGATTACCTTATAACGAATAAAGTTATGTAGTACTACCTTATAATGTATAACGCCATATAGTAATAGCTTCCTACGTATAACGTTAAATAGTATTACCTTATAAGGTATAACGTTATATAGTAATAGCTTCTAACGTATAACGTCATATAGTAATAGCTTCCAACGTATAAAGTTACATAGTAATAGCTTCTAACATATAACTTTATATAGTGTTATCTTATAAGGTATAACGTCATATAGTAGTAGCTTCTAACGTATAACGTTATGTACCATTACCTTACAACGTATAACGTCATATAGTAACAGCTTCCAACGTATAACGTTACATAGTAATACCTCCTATGGCATAACGTTACATAGTTATACCTCCTATGGTATAACGTTGTATAATATTAACTTATAACGTACAACGTTATATATTATTACCTTATAACGTATATTGTTATGTAGTATTACCTTATAACGTATAACGTTATGTACTATTACCTTACAACGAATAACGTCATATAGTAATAGCTTCTGACGCGTAACGTGATATAGTATTACCTTATAACGTATAACGTCATATGGTAATAGCTTCTAACGTATAACGTTATATAGTATTACCTTATTAGGTATAACGTCATATAGTAATAACTTCTAACGTATAACGTTATGTACTATTACCTTACAACGTATAACGTCATATAGTAATAGCTTCCAACGTATAAAGTTCCATAGTAATAGCTTCTAACGTATAACGTTATATAGTATTACCTTATAAGGTATAACGTAATATAGTAATAGCTTCTAACGTATAACGTTATGTACCATTACCTTACAACGTATAACGTCATATAGTCTTACCTTATAAGGTTTAACGTCATATAGTAATAGCTTCCAACGTATAAAGTTACATAGTAATAGCTTCTAACGTATAACGTTATATAGTATTACCTTATAAGGTATAACGTAATATAGTAATAGCTTCTAACGTATAACGTTATGTACCATTACCTTACAACGTATAACGTCATATAGTCTTACCTTATAAGGTTTAACGTCATATAGTAATAGCTTCTAACGTATAACGTTATAAGCTATTACCTAATAAGGTGTAACGTTATACAGTGTTACCTTATAACGTATAACGTCATATAGTAGTAGCTTCTGACGTATAATGTTATATAGTATTACCTTATAACGTATAACGTCATAGAGTAATAGTTTCTGACGTATAATGTTATATAGTATTACCTTATAACGTATAACGTCATAGAGTAATAGCTTCTAACGTATAACGTTATATAGTATTACCTTATAACGTATAACGTCATATAGTAGTAGCTTCTGACGTATAATGTTATACAGTATTACCTTATAACGTATAACGTCATAGAGTAATAGTTTCTGACGTATAATGTTATATAGTATTACCTTATAACGTATAACGTCATATAGTAATAGCTTCTAAAGTATAACGTTATAAGCTATTACCTAATAAGGTATAACGTTGTACAGTGTTACCTTATAACGTATAACGTCATATAGTAATAGCTTCTAACGTATAACATTATGTACCATTACCTTACAACGTTTAACGTCATATAGTAATAGCTTCCAACGTATAACGTTACATAGTAATACCTCCTATGGTATAACGTTGTATAATATTAACTTACAACGTACAACGTTATGTACTATTACCTTATAACGTACAACGTTGTATAGTATTACCTTTTAACGTATAACGTTATGTACTATTACCTTATAACGTATAACGTCATATAGTAATAGCTTCTAACGTATAACGTTATATAGTATTACCTTATAAGGTATAACGTAATATAGTTGTAGCTTCTAACGTATAACGCTATATAGTATTACCGTATAACGTATAACGTCATATAGTAATAGCTTCAGACGTATAACGTTATATAGTATTACCTTATAAGGTATAACGTAATATAGTTATAGCTTCTAACGTATAACGTTATGTACTATTACCTTACAACGTATAACGTCATATAGTAATATCTTCCTACTTATAACGTTACATAGTAATACCTCCTACGGTATAACGTTACATTGTAGTACCTCCTATGGTATAACGTTGTATAATATTAACTTATAACGTACAACGTTATATATTATTACCTTATAACGTATAACGTTATATTTGATTACCTTATAACGAATAAAGTTATGTAGTACTACCTTATAAGGTATAACGCCATATAGTAATAGCTTCCTACGTATAACGTTAAATAGTATTACCTTATAAGGTATAACGTTATATAGTAATAGCTTCTAACGTATAACGCTATATAGTATTACCTTATAAGGTATAACGTCATAGAGTAATAGCTTGTAACGTATAACGTCATGTAGTAATAGCTTCCAACGTATAAAGTTACATAGTAATAGCTTCTAACATATAACTTTATATATTATTATCTTATAAGGTATAACGTCATATAGTAATAGCTTCTAACGTATAACGTTATGTACCATTACCTTACAACGTATAACGTCATATAGTAATAGCTTCCAACGTATAACGTTACATAGTAATACCTCCTATGGCATAACGTTACATAGTTATACCTCCTATGGTATAACGTTGTATAATATTAACTTATAACGTACAACGTTATATATTATTACCTTATAACGTATATTGTTATGTAGTATTACCTTATAACGTATAACGTTATGTACTATTACCTTACAACGAATAACGTCATATAGTAATAGCTTGTGACGCATAACGCGATATAGTATTACCTTATAACGTATAACGTCATATGGTAATAGCTTCTAACGTATAACGTTATATAGTATTACGTTATTAGATATAACGTCATATAGTTATAGCTTCCTACGTATAACGTTACATAGTAATACCTCCTATGATATAACGTTGTATAATATTAACTTATAACGTACAACGTTATATATTATTACCTTATAACGAATAATGTTATGTAGTATTACCTTATAACGTATAACGTTATGTACTATTACCTTACAACGAATAACGTCATATAGTAATAGCTTCTGACGCATAACGTGATATAATATTACCAGATAAGGTATAACGTCATATAGTAATAGCTTCTAACGTATAACGCTATATAGTATTACCTTATAACGTAAAACGTCATATAGTAATAGCTTCTGACGTATAACGTTATATAGTATTACCTTATTAGGTATAACGTCATATAGTAGTAGCTTCTAACGTATAACGTTATATAGTATTACCTTATAAGGTATAACGTAATATAGTTATATCTTCTAACGTATAACGTTATGTACTATTACCTTACAACGTATAACGTCATATAGTAATAGCTTCCAACGTATAAAGTTACATAGTAATAGCTTCTAACGTATAACGTTATATAGTATTACCTTATAAGGTATAACGTAATATAGTAATATCTTCTAACGTATAACGTTATGTACCATTACCTTACAACGTATAACGTCATATAGTAATAGCTTCCAACGTATAACGTTACATAGTAATACCTCCTATGGCATAACGTTACATAGTTATACCTCCTATGGTATAACGTTGTATAATATTAACTTATAACGTACAACGTTATATATTATTACCTTATAACGTATATTGTTATGTAGTATTACCTTATAACGTATAACGTTATGTACTATTACCTTACAACGAATAACGTCATATAGTAATAGCTTGTGACGCATAACGCGATATAGTATTACCTTATAACGTATAACGTCATATGGTAATAGCTTCTAACGTATAACGTTATATAGTATTACGTTATTAGATATAACGTCATATAGTTATAGCTTCCTACGTATAACGTTACATAGTAATACCTCCTATGATATAACGTTGTATAATATTAACTTATAACGTACAACGTTATATATTATTACCTTATAACGAATAATGTTATGTAGTATTACCTTATAACGTATAACGTTATGTACTATTACCTTACAACGAATAACGTCATATAGTAATAGCTTCTGACGCATAACGTGATATAATATTACCAGATAAGGTATAACGTCATATAGTAATAGCTTCTAACGTATAACGCTATATAGTATTACCTTATAACGTAAAACGTCATATAGTAATAGCTTCTGACGTATAACGTTATATAGTATTACCTTATTAGGTATAACGTCATATAGTAGTAGCTTCTAACGTATAACGTTATATAGTATTACCTTATAAGGTATAACGTAATATAGTTATATCTTCTAACGTATAACGTTATGTACTATTACCTTAGAACGTATAACGTCATATAGTAATAGCTTCCAACGTATAAAGTTACATAGTAATAGCTTCTAACGTATAACGTTATATAGTATTACCTTATAAGGTATAACGTAATATAGTAATATCTTCTAACGTATAACGTTATGTACCATTACCTTACAACGTATAACGTCATATAGTAATAGCTTCCAACGTATAACGTTACATAGTAATACCTCCTATGGCATAACGTTACATAGTTATACCTCCTATGGTATAACGTTGTATAATATTAACTTATAACGTACAACGTTATATATTATTACCTTATAACGTATATTGTTATGTAGTATTACCTTATAACGTATAACGTTATGTACTATTACCTTACAACGAATAACGTCATATAGTAATAGCTTGTGACGCATAACGCGATATAGTATTACCTTATAACGTATAACGTCATATGGTAATAGCTTCTAACGTATAACGTTATATAGTATTACGTTATTAGATATAACGTCATATAGTTATAGCTTCCTACGTATAACGTTACATAGTAATACCTCCTATGATATAACGTTGTATAATATTAACTTATAACGTACAACGTTATATATTATTACCTTATAACGAATAATGTTATGTAGTATTACCTTATAACGTATAACGTTATGTACTATTACCTTACAACGAATAACGTCATATAGTAATAGCTTCTGACGCATAACGTGATATAATATTACCAGATAAGGTATAACGTCATATAGTAATAGCTTCTAACGTATAACGCTATATAGTATTACCTTATAACGTAAAACGTCATATAGTAATAGCTTCTGACGTATAACGTTATATAGTATTACCTTATTAGGTATAACGTCATATAGTAGTAGCTTCTAACGTATAACGTTATATAGTATTACCTTATAAGGTATAACGTAATATAGTTATATCTTCTAACGTATAACGTTATGTACTATTACCTTACAACGTATAACGTCATATAGTAATAGCTTCCAACGTATAAAGTTACATAGTAATAGCTTCTAACGTATAACGTTATATAGTATTACCTTATAAGGTATAACGTAATATAGTAATATCTTCTAACGTATAACGTTATGTACCATTACCTTACAACGTATAACGTCATATAGTCTTACCTTATAAGGTTTAACGTCATATAGTAATAGCTTCTAACGTATAACGTTATAAGCTACTACCTAATAAGGTATAACGTTATACAGTGTTACCTTATAACGTATAACGTCATATAGTAATAGCTTCTATCGTATAACATTATGTACCATTACCTTACAACGTTTAACGTCATATAGTAATAGCTTCCAACGTATAACGTTACATAGTAATACCTCCTATGGTATAACGTTGTATAATATTAACTTATTACGTACAACGTTATATATTATTACCTTATAGCGTATAATGTTATGTAGTATTTCCTTATAACGTATAACGTTATGTACTATTACCTTATAACGTATAACGTCATATAGTAATAGCTTCCAACGTATAAAGTTACATAGTAATAGCTTCTAACATATAACTTTATATAGTGTTATCTTATAAGGTATAACGTCATATAGTAATAGCTTCTAACGTATAACGTTATGTACCATTACCTTACAACGTATAACGTCATATAGTAACAGCTTCCAACGTATAACGTTACATAGTAATACCTCCTATGGCATAACGTTACATAGTTATACCTCCTATGGTATAACGTTGTATAATATTAACTTATAACGTACAACGTTATATATTATTACCTTATAACGTATATTGTTATGTAGTATTACCTTATAACGTATAACGTTATGTACTATTACCTTACAACGAATAACGTCATATAGTAATAGCTTCTGACGCATAACGTGATATAGTATTACCTAATAACGTATAACGTCATATGGTAATAGCTTCTAACGTATAACGTTATATAGTATTACCTTATTAGGTATAACGTCATATAGTAATAACATCTAACGTATAACGTTATGTACTATTACCTTACAACGTATAACGTCATATAGTAACAGCTTCCAACGTATAAAGTTCCATAGTAATAGCTTCTAACGTATAACGATATATAGTATTACCTTATAAGGTATAACGTAATATAGTAATAGCTTCTAACGTATAACGTTATGTACCATTACCTTACAACGTATAACGTCATATAGTCTTACCTTATAAGGTTTAACGTCATATAGTAATAGCTTCTGACGCATAACGTGATATAGTATTACCTTATAACGTATAACGTCATATGGTAATAGCTTCTAACGTATAACGTTATATAGTATTACCTTATTAGGTATAACGTCATATAGTAATAACTTCTAACGTATAACGTTATGTACTATTACCTTACAACGTATAACGTCATATAGTAATAGCTTCCAACGTATAAAGTTCCATAGTAATAGCTTCTAACGTATCACGTTATATAGTATTACCTTATAAGGTATAACGTAATATAGTTATAGCTTCTAACGTATAACGTTATATAGTATTACCTTATAAGGTATTACGTCATTTTGTAATAGCTTCTAACGTATAACGTTATATAGTATTACCTTATAACGAATAACGTCATATAGTAATAGCTTCTAACGTATAACGTTAAATAGTATTACCTTATCAGGTATAACGTTATATAGTAATAGCTTCTATCGTATAACGTTATGTACCATTACCTTACAACGTATAAAGTCATATAGTAATATCTTCTAACGTATAACGTTATGTACCATTACCTTACAACGTATAACATCATATAGTCTTACCTTATAAGCTATAACGTCACATAGTAATACCTCCTATGGTATAACGTTGTATAATATTAACTTATAACGTACAACGTTATATATTATTACCTTATATCGTATAATGTTATGTAGTATTACCTTATAACGTATAGAGTTATGTAGTATTAGCTTATAAGGTATAACGCCATATAGTACTAGCTTCCTACCTATAACGTTATATAGTAATACCTCCTATGGTATAACGTTGTATAATATTAACTTACAACGTACAACGATATATATTATTACCTTGTATCGTATAACGTTATATAGTATTACCTTATAAGGTATAATGTCATATAGCAATAGCTTCTTAAGCATAACGTTACAAAGAATTACGTTACAAAGTATAACGTCATATGGTAATAGCTTCTAACGTATAACGTTATATAGTATTACCTTATAAGGTATTACGTCATATTGTAATAGCTTCTAACGTATAACGTTATATAGTATTACCTTATAACGAATAACGTCATATAGTAATAGCTTCTAACGTATAACGTTATAAGCTATGACCTAATAACTTATAACGCTATATAGTATTACCTTATAACGTATGATGTTATGTAGTATTACTTAATAACGTACAACGTTATATAGTATTACCTTATAACGTATACCGTCATATAGTAATATCTACTAACGTATATCGTTGTGTACTATTACCTGACAACGTATAACATCATATAGTACTAGCTTCCTACCTATAACGTTATATAGTAATACCTCCTATGGCATAACGTTACATAGTAATACCTCCTGTGGTATAACGTTGTATAATATTAACTTATAACGTACAACGTTATATATTATTACCTTATAACGTACAACGTTATATAGTATTACCATTTAACGTATAACGTTATATATTATTACCTTATAACGTATAACGTTATCTAGTATTACCTTACAACGTATAACGTCATATAGTAATAGCTTCCAACGTATAACGTACATAGTAATACCTCCTATGGTATAACGTTGTATAATATTACCGTACAACGTACAACGTTATATATTATTACCTTATAACGTATAATCTTATGTAGTATTACCTTATAACGTATAACGTTATGTACTATTACCTTATAACGTATAACGTCATATAGTAATAGATTCTGACGCATAACGTGATATAGTATTACCTTATAACGTACAACGTCATATGGTAATAGCTTCTAACGTATAACGTTATATAGTATTACCTTATAACGTATAACGTTATATAGTATTACTAAATAACGTACAAAGTTATATAGTATTACCTTATAACGTATAACGTTATATAGTAATACCTTCTAACGTATAACGTTATAAGCTATTACCTAATAACGTACAACGTTATATAGTATTACCTTATAACGTATAACGTCATATAGTAATAGCTTCTGACGTATAACATTATATAGTACTACCTTATAACGTATAACGTCACATAGTAATGGCTTCTAACGTACAAAGTTATATAGTATTTCCTTATAACGTATAACGTTATCTACTATTACCTTATAACGTACAACGTTATATAGTATTACCTTTTAACGTATAACGTTATATATTATTACCTTATAACGTATAACGTTATCTAGTATTACCTTATAACGTACAACGTTATATAGTATTACCTTATAACGTATAACGTTATCTAGTATTACCTTATAACGTATAACGTTATATAGTAATACCTTCTAACGTATAACGTTATAAGCTATTACCTAATAACGTACAACGTTATATAGTATTACCTTACAACGTATAACGTCATATAGTAATATCTTCCTACTTATAACGTTACATAGTAATACCTCCTACGGTATAACGTTACATTGTAGTACCTCCTATGGTATAACGTTGTATAATATTAACTTATAACGTACAACGTTATATATTATTACCTTATAACGTATAACGTTATATTTGATTACCTTATAACGAATAAAGTTATGTAGTACTACCTTATAAGGTATAACGCCATATAGTAATAGCTTCCTACGTATAACGTTAAATAGTATTACCTTATAAGGTATAACGTTATATAGTAATAGCTTCTAACGTATAACGCTATATAGTATTACCTTATAAGGTATAACGTCATAGAGTAATAGCTTGTAACGTATAACGTCATATAGTAATAGCTTCCAACGTATAAAGTTATATAGTAATAGCTTCTAACATATAACTTTATATAGTACTATCTTATAAGGTATAACGTCATATAGTAATAGCTTCTAACGTATAACGTTATGTACCATTACCTTACAACGTATAACGTCATATAGTAATAGCTTCCAACGTATAACGTTACATAGTAATACCTCCTATGGCATAACGTTACATAGTTATACCTCCTATGGTATAACGTTGTATAATATTAACTTATAACGTACAACGTTATATATTATTACCTTATAACGTATATTGTTATGTAGTATTACCTTATAACGTATAACGTTATGTACTATTACCTTACAACGAATAACGTCATATAGTAATAGCTTCTGACGCATAACGCGATATAGTATTACCTTATAACGTATAACGTCATATGGTAATAGCTTCTAACGTATAACGTTATATAGTATTACCTTATTAGATATAACGTCATATAGTTATAGCTTCCTACGTATAACGTTACATAGTAATACCTCCTATGATATAACGTTGTATAATATTAACTTATAACGTACAACGTTATATATTATTACCTTATAACGAATAATGTTATGTAGTATTACCTTATAACGTATAACGTTATGTACTATTACCTTACAACGAATAACGTCATATAGTAATAGCTTCTGACGCATAACGTGATATAGTATTACCAGATAAGGTATAACGTCATATAGTAATAGCTTCTAACGTATAACGCTATATAGTATTACCTTATAACGTAAAACGTCATATAGTAATAGCTTCTGACGTATAACGTTATATAGTATTACCTTGTTAGGTATAACGTCATATAGTAGTAGCTTCTAACGTATAACGTTATATAGTATTACCTTATAAGGTATAACGTAATATAGTTATATCTTCTAACGTATAACGTTATGTACTATTACCTTACAACGTATAACATCATATAGTAATAGCTTCCAACGTATAAAGTTACATAGTAATAGCTTCTAACGTATAACGTTATATAGTATTACCTTATAAGGTATAACGTTATATAGTAATATCTTCTAACGTATAACGTTATGTACCATTACCTTACAACGTATAACGTCATATAGTCTTACGTTATAAGGTTTAACGTCATATAGTAATAGCTTCTAACGTATAACGTTATAAGCTATTACCTAATAAGGTATAACGTTATACAGTGTTACCTTATAACGTATAACGTCATATAGTAGTAGCTTCTGACGTATAATGTTATATAGTATTACCTTATAACGTATAACGTCATAGAGTAATAGCTTCTAACGTATAACGTTATATAGTATTACCTTATAACGTATAACGTCATATAGTAGTAGCTGCTGACATATAATGTTATATAGTATTACCTTATAACGTATAACGTCATAGAGTAATAGCTTCTAACGTATAACGTCATATAGTCTTACCTTATAAGGTTTAACGTCATATAGTAATAGCTTCTAACGTATAACGTTATAAGCTATTACCTAATAAGGTATAACGTTATACAGTGTTACCTTATAACGTATAACGTCATATAGTAATAGCTTCTAACGTATAACATTATGTACCATTACCTTACAACGTTTAACGTCATATAGTAATAGCTTCCAACGTATAACGTTACATAGTAATACCTCCTATGGTATAACGTTGTATAATATTAACTTACAACGTACAACGTTATGTACTATTACCTTATAACGTACAACGTTGTATAGTATTACCTTTTAACGTATAACGTTATGTACTATTACCTTATAACGTATAACGTCATATAGTAATAGCTTCTGACGTATAATGTTATATAGTATTACCTTATAACGTATAACGTTATAATTGATTACCTTATAACGAATAAAGTTATGTAGTACTACCTTATAAGGTATAACGCCATGTAGTAATAGCTTCCTACGTATAACGTTAAATAGTATTACCTTATAAGGTATAACGTTATATAGTAATGCCTTCTAACGTATAACGTTATAAGCTATTACCTAATAAAGTACAACGTTATATAGTATTACCTTATAACGTATAACGCTATATAGTATTACCTTATAACGTATAACGTCATATAGTAATAACTTCTAACGTATAACGTTATATAGTATTACCTTATAAGGTATAACGTAATATAGTTGTAGCTTCTAACGTATAACGCTATATAGTATTACCTTATAACGTATAACGTCATATAGTAATAGCTTCAGACGTATAACGTTATATAGTATTACCTAATAAGGTATAACGTCATATAGTAATAGCTTCTAACGTATAACGTTAAATAGTATTACCTTATCAGGTATAACGTTATATAGTAATAGCTTCTATCGTATAACGTTATATAGTATTACCTTATAAGGTATAACGTCATGTAGTAATAGCTTCTAACGTATAACGTTATATAGTATTACCTTATAAGGTATAACATAATATAGTAATAGCTTCTAACGTATAACGTTATGTACTATTACCTTACAACGTATAACGTCATATAGTAATAGCTTCTTACTTATAACGTTACATAGTAATACCTCCTATGGTATAACGTTACATAGTAGTACCTCCTATGGCATAACGTTGTATAATATTAACTTATAACGTACAACGTTATATATTATTACCTTATAACGTATAACGTCATATAGTAATATCTTCTAACGTATAACATTATGTACCATTACCTTACAACGTATAACGTCATATAGTCTTACCTTATAAGCTATAACGTCACATAGTAATACCTCCTATGGTATAACGTTGTATAATATTAACTTATAACGTACAACGTTATATATTATTACCTTATAACGTATAATGTTATGTAGTATTACCTTATAACGTATAACGTTATGTACTATTACCTTACAACGTATAACGTCATATAGTAATAGCTTCTGACGCATAACGTGATATAGTATTACCTTATAACGTATAACGTCATATGGTAATAGCTTCCAACGTATAACGTTATATAGTATTACCTTATAAGGTATAACGTCATATAGTAATAGCTTCTAACGTATAACGTTATATAGTATTACCTTATTAGGTATAACGTCATATAGTAATAGCTTCTAACGTATAACGTTATGTATTATTACCTTACAACCTATAACGTCATATAGTAATAGCTTCCAACGTATAAAGTTACATAGTAATAGCTTCTAACGTATAACGTTATATAGTATTACCTTATAAGGTATAACGCCATATAGTAATAGCTTCTAACGTATAACGTTATGTACCATTACCTTACAAGGTATAACGTCATATAGTAATAGCTTCCCACGTATAACGTTACATAGTAATACCTCCTATGGTATAACGTTACATAGTAGTACCTCCTATGGTATAACGTTGTATAATATTAACTTATAACGTACAACGTTATATATTATTACCTTATATCGTATAATGTTATGTAGTATTACCTTATAACGTATAAAGTTATGTAGTATTAGCTTATAAGGTATAACGCCATATAGTACTAGCTTCCTACCTATAACGTTATATAGTAATACCTCCTATGGTATAACGTTGTATAATATTAACTTACAACGTACAACGATATATATTATTACCTTGTATCGTATAAAGTTATATAGTATTACCTTATAAGGTATAATGTCATATAGCAATAGCTTCTTACGCATAACGTTACAAAGTATTACGTTATAAAGTATAACGTCATATGGTAATTGCTTCTAACGTATAACGTTATATAGTATTACCTTATAAGGTATTACGTCATATTGTAATAGCTTCTAACGTATAACGTTATATAGTATTACCTTATAATGAATAACGTCATATAGTAATAGCTTCTAACGTATAACGTTATAAGCTATTACCTAATAACTTATAACGCTATATAGTATTACCTTATAACGTATGATCTTATGTAGTATTACTTAATAACGTACAACGTTATATAGTATTACCTTATAACGTATAACGTCGTATAGTAATATCTACTAACGTATAACGTTGTGTGTATTACCTTACAACGTATAACATCATATAGTACTAGCTTCCTACCCATAACGTTATATAGTAATATATCCTATGGTATAACGTTGTATGATATTAACTTACAACGTACAACGATATATATTAGTACCTTGTATCGTATAACGTTATATAGTATTAGCTACTAACGTGCAACGTCATATATTATTACCTTATAACGTATACCGTCATATAGTAATAGCTTCTCACGTATAATGTTATATAGTATTACCTTATAACGTATAACGTTATATAGTATTACTAAATAACGGACAAAGTTATATAGTATTACCTTATAACGTATAACGTTATCTACTACTACCTTATAACGTACAACGCTGTATAGTATTACCTTTTAACGTATAACGTTATATAGTATTACCTTATAACGTATAACGTTATATTTGATTACCTTATAGCGAATAAAGTTATGTAGCACTACCTTATAAGGTATAACGCCATGTAGTAATACCTTCCTACGTATAACGTTAAATAGTATTACCTTATAAGGTATAACGTTATATAGTAATACCTTCTAACGTATAACGTTATAAGCTATTACCTAATAACGTACAAAGTTATATAGTATTACCTTATAACGTATAACGTTATCTAGTATTACCTTATAACGTACAACGTTATATAGGATTACCTTATAACGTATAACGTTATCTAGTATTACCTTATAACGTATCACGTCATATAGTAATAGCTTCTGACGTATAACATTATATAGTACTACCTTATAACGTATAACGTCACATAGTAATAGCTTCTAACGTATAACGTTATATAGTATTACCTTATAAGGTATAACGTCATAGAGTAATAGCTTGTAACGTATAACGTCATGTAGTAATAGCTTCCAACGTATAAAGTTACATAGTAATAGCTTCTAACATATAACTTTATATATTATTATCTTATAAGGTATAACGTCATATAGTAATAGCTTCTAACGTATAACGTTATGTACCATTACCTTACAACGTATAACGTCATATAGTAATAGCTTCCAACGTATAACGTTACATAGTAATACCTCCTATGGCATAACGTTACATAGTTATACCTCCTATGGTATAACGTTGTATAATATTAACTTATAACGTACAACGTTATATATTATTACCTTATAACGTATATTGTTATGTAGTATTACCTTATAACGTATAACGTTATGTACTATTACCTTACAACGAATAACGTCATATAGTAATAGCTTGTGACGCATAACGCGATATAGTATTACCTTATAACGTATAACGTCATATGGTAATAGCTTCTAACGTATAACGTTATATAGTATTACGTAATTAGATATAACGTCATATAGTTATAGCTTCCTACGTATAACGTTACATAGTAATACCTCCTATGATATAACGTTGTATAATATTAACTTATAACGTACAACGTTATATATTATTACCTTATAACGAATAATGTTATGTAGTATTACCTTATAACGTATAACGTTATGTACTATTACCTTACAACGAATAACGTCATATAGTAATAGCTTCTGACGCATAACGTGATATAATATTACCAGATAAGGTATAACGTCATATAGTAATAGCTTCTAACGTATAACGCTATATAGTATTACCTTATAACGTAAAACGTCATATAGTAATAGCTTCTGACGTATAACGTTATATAGTATTACCTTATTAGGTATAACGTCATATAGTAGTAGCTTCTAACGTATAACGTTATATAGTATTACCTTATAAGGTATAACGTAATATAGTTATATCTTCTAACGAATAACGTTATGTACTATTACCTTACAACGTATAACGTCATATAGTAATAGCTTCCAACGTATAAAGTTACATAGTAATAGCTTCTAACGTATAACGTTATATAGTATTACCTTATAAGGTATAACGTAATATAGTAATATCTTCTAACGTATAACGTTATGTACCATTACCTTACAACGTATAACGTCATATAGTAATAGCTTCCAACGTATAACGTTACATAGTAATACCTCCTATGGCATAACGTTACATAGTTATACCTCCTATGGTATAACGTTGTATAATATTAACTTATAACGTACAACGTTATATATTATTACCTTATAACGTATATTGTTATGTAGTATTACCTTATAACGTATAACGTTATGTACTATTACCTTACAACGAATAACGTCATATAGTAATAGCTTGTGACGCATAACGCGATATAGTATTACCTTATAACGTATAACGTCATATGGTAATAGCTTCTAACGTATAACGTTATATAGTATTACGTTATTAGATATAACGTCATATAGTTATAGCTTCCTACGTATAACGTTACATAGTAATACCTCCTATGATATAACGTTGTATAATATTAACTTATAACGTACAACGTTATATATTATTACCTTATAACGAATAATGTTATGTAGTATTACCTTATAACGTATAACGTTATGTACTATTACCTTACAACGAATAACGTCATATAGTAATAGCTTCTGACGCATAACGTGATATAATATTACCAGATAAGGTATAACGTCATATAGTAATAGCTTCTAACGTATAACGCTATATAGTATTACCTTATAACGTAAAACGTCATATAGTAATAGCTTCTGACGTATAACGTTATATAGTATTACCTTATTAGGTATAACGTCATATAGTAGTAGCTTCTAACGTATAACGTTATATAGTATTACCTTATAAGGTATAACGTAATATAGTTATATCTTCTAACGTATAACGTTATGTACTATTACCTTACAACGTATAACGTCATATAGTAATAGCTTCCAACGTATAAAGTTACATAGTAATAGCTTCTAACGTATAACGTTATATAGTATTACCTTATAAGGTATAACGTAATATAGTAATATCTTCTAACGTATAACGTTATGTACCATTACCTTACAACGTATAACGTCATATAGTAATAGCTTCCAACGTATAACGTTACATAGTAATACCTCCTATGGCATAACGTTACATAGTTATACCTCCTATGGTATAACGTTGTATAATATTAACTTATAACGTACAACGTTATATATTATTACCTTATAACGTATATTGTTATGTAGTATTACCTTATAACGTATAACGTTATGTACTATTACCTTACAACGAATAACGTCATATAGTAATAGCTTGTGACGCATAACGCGATATAGTATTACCTTATAACGTATAACGTCATATGGTAATAGCTTCTAACGTATAACGTTATATAGTATTACGTTATTAGATATAACGTCATATAGTTATAGCTTCCTACGTATAACGTTACATAGTAATACCTCCTATGATATAACGTTGTATAATATTAACTTATAACGTACAACGTTATATATTATTACCTTATAACGAATAATGTTATGTAGTATTACCTTATAACGTATAACGTTATGTACTATTACCTTACAACGAATAACGTCATATAGTAATAGCTTCTGACGCATAACGTGATATAATATTACCAGATAAGGTATAACGTCATATAGTAATAGCTTCTAACGTATAACGCTATATAGTATTACCTTATAACGTAAAACGTCATATAGTAATAGCTTCTGACGTATAACGTTATATAGTATTACCTTATTAGGTATAACGTCATATAGTAGTAGCTTCTAACGTATAACGTTATATAGTATTACCTTATAAGGTATAACGTAATATAGTTATATCTTCTAACGTATAACGTTATGTACTATTACCTTACAACGTATAACGTCATATAGTAATAGCTTCCAACGTATAAAGTTACATAGTAATAGCTTCTAACGTATAACGTTATATAGTATTACCTTATAAGGTATAACGTAATATAGTAATATCTTCTAACGTATAACGTTATGTACCATTACCTTACAACGTATAACGTCATATAGTCTTACCTTATAAGGTTTAACGTCATATAGTAATAGCTTCTAACGTATAACGTTATAAGCTACTACCTAATAAGGTATAACGTTATACAGTGTTACCTTATAACGTATAACGTCATATAGTAATAGCTTCTAACGTATAACATTATGTACCATTACCTTACAACGTTTAACGTCATATAGTAATAGCTTCCAACGTATAACGTTACATAGTAATACCTCCTATGGTATAACGTTGTATAATATTAACTTATTACGTACAACGTTATATATTATTACCTTATAGCGTATAATGTTATGTAGTATTTCCTTATAACGTATAACGTTATGTACTATTACCTTATAACGTATAACGTCATATAGTAATAGCTTCCAACGTATAAAGTTACATAGTAATAGCTTCTAACATATAACTTTATATAGTGTTATCTTATAAGGTATAACGTCATATAGTAATAGCTTCTAACGTATAACGTTATGTACCATTACCTTACAACGTATAACGTCATATAGTAACAGCTTCCAACGTATAACGTTACATAGTAATACCTCCTATGGCATAACGTTACATAGTTATACCTCCTATGGTATAACGTTGTATAATATTAACTTATAACGTACAACGTTATATATTATTACCTTATAACGTATATTGTTATGTAGTATTACCTTATAACGTATAACGTTATGTACTATTACCTTACAACGAATAACGTCATATAGTAATAGCTTCTGACGCATAACGTGATATAGTATTACCTTATAACGTATAACGTCATATGGTAATAGCTTCTAACGTATAACGTTATATAGTATTACCTTATTAGGTATAACGTCATATAGTAATAACATCTAACGTATAACGTTATGTACTATTACCTTACAACGTATAACGTCATATAGTAACAGCTTCCAACGTATAAAGTTCCATAGTAATAGCTTCTAACGTATAACGATATATAGTATTACCTTATAAGGTATAACGTAATATAGTAATAGCTTCTAACGCATAACGTTATGTACCATTACCTTACAACGTATAACGTCATATAGTCTTACCTTATAAGGTTTAACGTCATATAGTAATAGCTTCTGACGCATAACGTGATATAGTATTACCTTATAACGTATAACGTCATATGGTAATAGCTTCTAACGTATAACGTTATATAGTATTACCTTATTAGGTATAACGTCATATAGTAATAACTTCTAACGTATAACGTTATGTACTATTACCTTACAACGTATAACGTCATATAGTAATAGCTTCCAACGTATAAAGTTCCATAGTAATAGCTTCTAACGTATCACGTTATATAGTATTACCTTATAAGGTATAACGTAATATAGTTATAGCTTCTAACGTATAACGTTATATAGTATTACCTTATAAGGTATTACGTCATTTTGTAATAGCTTCTAACGTATAACGTTATATAGTATTACCTTATAACGAATAACGTCATATAGTAATAGCTTCTAACGTATAACGTTAAATAGTATTACCTTATCAGGTATAACGTTATATAGTAATAGCTTCTATCGTATAACGTTATGTACCATTACCTTACAACGTATAAAGTCATATAGTAATATCTTCTAACGTATAACGTTATGTACCATTACCTTACAACGTATAACATCATATAGTCTTACCTTATAAGCTATAACGTCACATAGTAATACCTCCTATGGTATAACGTTGTATAATATTAACTTATAACGTACAACGTTATATATTATTACCTTATATCGTATAATGTTATGTAGTATTACCTTATAACGTATAAAGTTATGTAGTATTAGCTTATAAGGTATAACGCCATATAGTACTAGCTTCCTACCTATAACGTTATATAGTAATACCTCCTATGGTATAACGTTGTATAATATTAACTTACAACGTACAACGATATATATTATTACCTTGTATCGTATAACGTTATATAGTATTACCTTATAAGGTATAATGTCATATAGCAATAGCTTCTTAAGCATAACGTTACAAAGAATTACGTTACAAAGTATAACGTCATATGGTAATAGCTTCTAACGTATAACGTTATATAGTATTACCTTATAAGGTATTACGTCATATTGTAATAGCTTCTAACGTATAACGCTATATAGTATTACCTTATAACGTATGATGTTATGTAGTATTACTTAATAACGTACAACGTTATATAGTATTACCTTATAACGTATACCGTCATATAGTAATATCTACTAACGTATATCGTTGTGTACTATTACCTGACAACGTATAACATCATATAGTACTAGCTTCCTACCTATAACGTTATATAGTAATACCTCCTATGGCATAACGTTACATAGTAATACCTCCTGTGGTATAACGTTGTATAATATTAACTTATAACGTACAACGTTATATATTATTACCTTATAACGTACAACGTTATATAGTATTACCATTTAACGTATAACGTTATATATTATTACCTTATAACGTATAACGTTATCTAGTATTACCTTACAACGTATAACGTCATATAGTAATAGCTTCCAACGTATAACGTTACATAGTAATACCTCCTATGGTATAACGTTGTATAATATTACCGTACAACGTACAACGTTATATATTATTACCTTATAACGTATAATCTTATGTAGTATTACCTTATAACGTATAACGTTATGTACTATTACCTTATAACGTATAACGTCATATAGTAATAGATTCTGACGCATAACGTGATATAGTATTACCTTATAACGTACAACGTCATATGGTAATAGCTTCTAACGTATAACGTTATATAGTATTACCTTATAACGTATAACGTTATATAGTATTACTAAATAACGTACAAAGTTATATAGTATTACCTTATAACGTATAACGTTATATAGTAATACCTTCTAACGTATAACGTTATAAGCTATTACCTAATAACGTACAACGTTATATAGTATTACCTTATAACGTATAACGTCATATAGTAATAGCTTCTGACGTATAACATTATATAGTACTACCTTATAACGTATAACGTCACATAGTAATGGCTTCTAACGTACAAAGTTATATAGTATTTCCTTATAACGTATAACGTTATCTACTATTACCTTATAACGTACAACGTTATATAGTATTACCTTTTAACGTATAACGTTATATATTATTACCTTATAACGTATAACGTTATCTAGTATTACCTTATAACGTACAACGTTATATAGTATTACCTTATAACGTATAACGTTATCTAGTATTACCTTATAACGTATAACGTTATATAGTAATACCTTCTAACGTATAACGTTATAAGCTATTACCTAATAACGTACAACGTTATATAGTATTACCTTACAACGTATAACGTCATATAGTAATATCTTCCTACTTATAACGTTACATAGTAATACCTCCTACGGTATAACGTTACATTGTAGTACCTCCTATGGTATAACGTTGTATAATATTAACTTATAACGTACAACGTTATATATTATTACCTTATAACGTATAACGTTATATTTGATTACCTTATAACGAATAAAGTTATGTAGTACTACCTTATAAGGTATAACGCCATATAGTAATAGCTTCCTACGTATAACGTTAAATAGTATTACCTTATAAGGTATAACGTTATATAGTAATAGCTTCTAACGTATAACGCTATATAGTATTACCTTATAAGGTATAACGTCATAGAGTAATAGCTTGTAACGTATAACGTCATATAGTAATAGCTTCCAACGTATAAAGTTATATAGTAATAGCTTCTAACATATAACTTTATATAGTATTATCTTATAAGGTATAACGTCATATAGTAATAGCTTCTAACGTATAACGTTATGTACCATTACCTTACAACGTATAACGTCATATAGTAATAGCTTCCAACGTATAACGTTACATAGTAATACCTCCTATGGCATAACGTTACATAGTTATACCTCCTATGGTATAACGTTGTATAATATTAACTTATAACGTACAACGTTATATATTATTACCTTATAACGTATATTGTTATGTAGTATTACCTTATAACGTATAACGTTATGTACTATTACCTTACAACGAATAACGTCATATAGTAATAGCTTCTGACGCATAACGCGATATAGTATTACCTTATAACGTATAACGTCATATGGTAATAGCTTCTAACGTATAACGTTATATAGTATTACCTTATTAGATATAACGTCATATAGTTATAGCTTCCTACGTATAACGTTACATAGTAATACCTCCTATGATATAACGTTGTATAATATTAACTTATAACGTACAACGTTATATATTATTACCTTATAACGAATAATGTTATGTAGTATTACCTTATAACGTATAACGTTATGTACTATTACCTTACAACGAATAACGTCATATAGTAATAGCTTCTGACGCATAACGTGATATAGTATTACCAGATAAGGTATAACGTCATATAGTAATAGCTTCTAACGTATAACGCTATATAGTATTACCTTATAACGTAAAACGTCATATAGTAATAGCTTCTGACGTATAACGTTATATAGTATTACCTTATTAGGTATAACGTCATATAGTAGTAGCTTCTAACGTATAACGTTATATAGTATTACCTTATAAGGTATAACGTAATATAGTTATATCTTCTAACGTATAACGTTATGTACTATTACCTTACAACGTATAACATCATATAGTAATAGCTTCCAACGTATAAAGTTACATAGTAATAGCTTCTAACGTATAACGTTATATAGTATTACCTTATAAGGTATAACGTTATATAGTAATATCTTCTAACGTATAACGTTATGTACCATTACCTTACAACGTATAACGTCATATAGTCTTACGTTATAAGGTTTAACGTCATATAGTAATAGCTTCTAACGTATAACGTTATAAGCTATTACCTAATAAGGTATAACGTTATACAGTGTTACCTTATAACGTATAACGTCATATAGTAGTAGCTTCTGACGTATAATGTTATATAGTATTACCTTATAACGTATAACGTCATAGAGTAATAGCTTCTAACGTATAACGTTATATAGTATTACCTTATAACGTATAACGTCATATAGTAGTAGCTGCTGACATATAATGTTATATAGTATTACCTTATAACGTATAACGTCATAGAGTAATAGCTTCTAACGTATAACGTCATATAGTCTTACCTTATAAGGTTTAACGTCATATAGTAATAGCTTCTAACGTATAACGTTATAAGCTATTACCTAATAAGGTATAACGTTATACAGTGTTACCTTATAACGTATAACGTCATATAGTAATAGCTTCTAACGTATAACATTATGTACCATTACCTTACAACGTTTAACGTCATATAGTAATAGCTTCCAACGTATAACGTTACATAGTAATACCTCCTATGGTATAACGTTGTATAATATTAACTTACAACGTACAACGTTATGTACTATTACCTTATAACGTACAACGTTGTATAGTATTACCTTTTAACGTATAACGTTATGTACTATTACCTTATAACGTATAACGTCATATAGTAATAGCTTCTGACGTATAATGTTATATAGTATTACCTTATAACGTATAACGTTATAATTGATTACCTTATAACGAATAAAGTTATGTAGTACTACCTTATAAGGTATAACGCCATGTAGTAATAGCTTCCTACGTATAACGTTAAATAGTATTACCTTATAAGGTATAACGTTATATAGTAATGCCTTCTAACGTATAACGTTATAAGCTATTACCTAATAAAGTACAACGTTATATAGTATTACCTTATAACGTATAACGTTATATAGTATTACCTAATAAGGTATAACGTCATATAGTAATAGCTTCTAACGTATAACGTTAAATAGTATTACCTTATCAGGTATAACGTTATATAGTAATAGCTTCTATCGTATAACGTTATATAGTATTACCTTATAAGGTATAACGTCATGTAGTAATAGCTTCTAACGTATAACGTTATATAGTATTACCTTATAAGGTATAACATAATATAGTAATAGCTTCTAACGTATAACGTTATGTACTATTACCTTACAACGTATAACGTCATATAGTAATAGCTTCTTACTTATAACGTTACATAGTAATACCTCCTATGGTATAACGTTACATAGTAGTACCTCCTATGGCATAACGTTGTATAATATTAACTTATAACGTACAACGTTATATATTATTACCTTATAACGTATAACGTCATATAGTAATATCTTCTAACGTATAACATTATGTACCATTACCTTACAACGTATAACGTCATATAGTCTTACCTTATAAGCTATAACGTCACATAGTAATACCTCCTATGGTATAACGTTGTATAATATTAACTTATAACGTACAACGTTATATATTATTACCTTATAACGTATAATGTTATGTAGTATTACCTTATAACGTATAACGTTATGTACTATTACCTTACAACGTATAACGTCATATAGTAATAGCTTCTGACGCATAACGTGATATAGTATTACCTTATAACGTATAACGTCATATGGTAATAGCTTCCAACGTATAACGTTATATAGTATTACCTTATAAGGTATAACGTCATATAGTAATAGCTTCTAACGTATAACGTTATATAGTATTACCTTATTAGGTATAACGTCATATAGTAATAGCTTCTAACGTATAACGTTATGTATTATTACCTTACAACCTATAACGTCATATAGTAATAGCTTCCAACGTATAAAGTTACATAGTAATAGCTTCTAACGTATAACGTTATATAGTATTACCTTATAAGGTATAACGCCATATAGTAATAGCTTCTAACGTATAACGTTATGTACCATTACCTTACAAGGTATAACGTCATATAGTAATAGCTTCCCACGTATAACGTTACATAGTAATACCTCCTATGGTATAACGTTACATAGTAGTACCTCCTATGGTATAACGTTGTATAATATTAACTTATAACGTACAACGTTATATATTATTACCTTATATCGTATAATGTTATGTAGTATTACCTTATAACGTATAAAGTTATGTAGTATTAGCTTATAAGGTATAACGCCATATAGTACTAGCTTCCTACCTATAACGTTATATAGTAATACCTCCTATGGTATAACGTTGTATAATATTAACTTACAACGTACAACGATATATATTATTACCTTGTATCGTATAAAGTTATATAGTATTACCTTATAAGGTATAATGTCATATAGCATTAGCTTCTTACGCATAACGTTACAAAGTATTACGTTATAAAGTATAACGTCATATGGTAATTGCTTCTAACGTATAACGTTATATAGTATTACCTTATAAGGTATTACGTCATATTGTAATAGCTTCTAACGTATAACGTTATATAGTATTACCTTATAATGAATAACGTCATATAGTAATAGCTTCTAACGTATAACGTTATAAGCTATTACCTAATAACTTATAACGCTATATAGTATTACCTTATAACGTATGATCTTATGTAGTATTACTTAATAACGTACAACGTTATATAGTATTACCTTATAACGTATAACGTCGTATAGTAATATCTACTAACGTATAACGTTGTGTGTATTACCTTACAACGTATAACATCATATAGTACTAGCTTCCTACCCATAACGTTATATAGTAATATATCCTATGGTATAACGTTGTATGATATTAACTTACAACGTACAACGATATATATTAGTACCTTGTATCGTATAACGTTATATAGTATTAGCTACTAACGTGCAACGTCATATATTATTACCTTATAACGTATACCGTCATATAGTAATAGCTTCTCACGTATAATGTTATATAGTATTACCTTATAACGTATAACGTTATATAGTATTACTAAATAACGGACAAAGTTATATAGTATTACCTTATAACGTATAACGTTATCTACTACTACCTTATAACGTACAACGCTGTATAGTATTACCTTTTAACGTATAACGTTATATAGTATTACCTTATAACGTATAACGTTATATTTGATTACCTTATAACATGTAAAGTTATGTAGTACTACCTTATAAGGTATAACGCCATGTAGTAATAGCTTCCTCCGTATAACGTTAAAGAGTATTACCTTATCCGGTATAACGTTATATAGTAATAGCTTCTATCGTATAACGTTATATAGTATTACCTTATGAGGTCTAACGATCATATAGTAATAGCTTCTAACGTATAACGTTATATAGTATTACCTTATAAGGTATAACGTAATATAGTTATAGCTTCTAACGTATAACGTTATGTACTATTACCTTACAACGTATAACGTCATATAGTAATATCTTCCTACTTATAACGTTACATAGTAATACCTCCTACGGTATAACGTTACATTGTAGTACCTCCTATGGTATAACGTTGTATAATATTAGCTTATAACGTACAACGTTATATATTATTACCTTATAACATATAACGTTATATTTGATTACCTTATAACGAATAAAGTTATGTAGTACTACCTTATAATGTATAACGCCATATAGTAATAGCTTCCTACGTATAACGTTAAATAGTATTACCTTATAAGGTATAACGTTATATAGTAATAGCTTCTAACGTATAACGTCATATAGTAATAGCTTCCAACGTATAAAGTTACATAGTAATAGCTTCTAACATATAACTTTATATAGTGTTATCTTATAAGGTATAACGTCATATAGTAATAGCTTCTAACGTATAACGTTATGTACCATTACCTTACAACGTATAACGTCATATAGTAACAGCTTCCAACGTATAACGTTACATAGTAATACCTCCTATGGCATAACGTTACATAGTTATACCTCCTATGGTATAACGTTGTATAATATTAACTTATAACGTACAACGTTATATATTATTACCTTATAACGTATATTGTTATGTAGTATTACCTTATAACGTATAACGTCATATGGTAATAGCTTCTAACGTATAACGTTATATAGTATTACCTTATTAGGTATAACGTCATATAGTAATAACTTCTAACGTATAACGTTATGTACTATTACCTTACAACGTATAACGTCATATAGTAATAGCTTCCAACGTATAAAGTTCCATAGTAATAGCTTCTAACGTATAACGTTATATAGTATTACCTTATAAGGTATAACGTAGTATAGTAATAGCTTCTAACGTATAACGTTATGTACCATTACCTTACAACGTATAACGTCATATAGTCTTACCTTATAAGGTTTAACGTCATATAGTAATAGCTTCCAACGTATAAAGTTACATAGTAATAGCTTCTAACGTATAACGTTATATAGTATTACCTTATAAGGTATAACGTAATATAGTAATAGCTTCTAACGTATAACGTTATGTACCATTACCTTACAACGTATAACGTCATATAGTCTTACCTTATAAGGTTTAACGTCATATAGTAATAGCTTCCAACGTATAAAGTTACATAGTAATAGCTTCTAACGTATAACGTTATATAGTATTACCTTATAAGGTATAACGTAATATAGTAATAGCTTCTAACGTATAACGTTATGTACCATTACCTTACAACGTATAACGTCATATAGTCTTACCTTATAAGGTTTAACGTCATATAGTAATAGCTTCTAACGTATAACGTTATAAGCTATTACCTAATAAGGTGTAACGTTATACAGTGTTACCTTATAACGTATAACGTCATATAGTAGTAGCTTCTGACGTATAATGTTATACAGTATTACCTTATAACGTATAACGTCATAGAGTAATAGCTTCTAACGTATAACGTTATATAGTATTACCTTATAACGTATAACGTCATATAGTAGTAGCTTCTGACGTATAATGTTATACAGTATTACCTTATAACGTATAACGTCATAGAGTAATAGTTTCTGACGTATAATGTTATATAGTATTACCTTATAACGTATAACGTCATATAGTAATAGCTTCTAACGTATAACGTTATAAGCTATTACCTAATAAGGTATAACGTTGTACAGTGTTACCTTATAACGCATAACGTCATATAGTAATAGCTTCTAACGTATAACATTATGTACCATTACCTTACAACGTTTAACGTCATATAGTAATAGCTTCCAACGTATAACGTTACATAGTAATACCTCCTATGGTATAACGTTGTATAATATTAACTTACAACGTGAAACGTTATGTACTATTACCTTATAACGTACAACGTTGTATAGTATTACCTTTTAACGTATAACGTTATGTACTATTACCTTATAACGTATAACGTCATATAGTAATAGCTTCTAACGTATAACGTTATATAGTATTACCTTATAAGGTATAACGTAATATAGTTGTAGCTTCTAACGTATAACGCTATATAGTATTACCGTATAACGTATAACGTCATATAGTAATAGCTTCAGACGTATAACGTTATATAGTATTACCTTATAAGGTATAACGTCATGTAGTAATAGCTTCTAACGTATAACGTTACATAGTATTACCTTATAACGTATAACGGCATATAGTAATATCTTCTAACGTATAACGTCATGTACTATTACCTTACAACGTATAACGTCATATAGTAATAGCTTCTGACGCATAACGTGATATAGTATTACCTTATAACGTAAAACGTCATATAGTAATAGCTTCTGACGTATAACGTTATATAGTATTACCTTATTAGGTATAACGTCATATAGTAGTAGCTTCTAACGTATAACGTTATCTAGTATTACCTTATAACGTATAACGTTATATAGTAATACCTTCTAACGTATAACGTTATAAGCTATTACCTAATAACGTACAACGTTATATAGTATTACCTTACAACGTATAACGTCATATAGTAATATCTTCCTACTTATAACGTTACATAGTAATACCTCCTACGGTATAACGTTACATTGTAGTACCTCCTATGGTATAACGTTGTATAATATTAACTTATAACGTACAACGTTATATATTATTACCTTATAACGTATAACGTTATATTTGATTACCTTATAACGAATAAAGTTATGTAGTACTACCTTATAAGGTATAACGCCATATAGTAATAGCTTCCTACGTATAACGTTAAATAGTATTACCTTATAAGGTATAACGTTATATAGTAATAGCTTCTAACGTATAACGCTATATAGTATTACCTTATAAGGTATAACGTCATAGAGTAATAGCTTGTAACGTATAACGTCATATAGTAATAGCTTCCAACGTATAAAGTTATATAGTAATAGCTTCTAACATATAACTTTATATAGTATTATCTTATAAGGTATAACGTCATATAGTAATAGCTTCTAACGTATAACGTTATGTACCATTACCTTACAACGTATAACGTCATATAGTAATAGCTTCCAACGTATAACGTTACATAGTAATACCTCCTATGGCATAACGTTACATAGTTATACCTCCTATGGTATAACGTTGTATAATATTAACTTATAACGTACAACGTTATATATTATTACCTTATAACGTATATTGTTATGTAGTATTACCTTATAACGTATAACGTTATGTACTATTACCTTACAACGAATAACGTCATATAGTAATAGCTTCTGACGCATAACGCGATATAGTATTACCTTATAACGTATAACGTCATATGGTAATAGCTTCTAACGTATAACGTTATATAGTATTACCTTATTAGATATAACGTCATATAGTTATAGCTTCCTACGTATAACGTTACATAGTAATACCTCCTATGATATAACGTTGTATAATATTAACTTATAACGTACAACGTTATATATTATTACCTTATAACGAATAATGTTATGTAGTATTACCTTATAACGTATAACGTTATGTACTATTACCTTACAACGAATAACGTCATATAGTAATAGCTTCTGACGCATAACGTGATATAGTATTACCAGATAAGGTATAACGTCATATAGTAATAGCTTCTAACGTATAACGCTATATAGTATTACCTTATAACGTAAAACGTCATATAGTAATAGCTTCTGACGTATAACGTTATATAGTATTACCTTATTAGGTATAACGTCATATAGTAGTAGCTTCTAACGTATAACGTTATATAGTATTACCTTATAAGGTATAACGTAATATAGTTATATCTTCTAACGTATAACGTTATGTACTATTACCTTACAACGTATAACATCATATAGCAATAGCTTCCAACGTATAAAGTTACATAGTAATAGCTTCTAACGTATAACGTTATATAGTATTACCTTATAAGGTATAACGTTATATAGTAATATCTTCTAACGTATAACGTTATGTACCATTACCTTACAACGTATAACGTCATATAGTCTTACGTTATAAGGTTTAACGTCATATAGTAATAGCTTCTAACGTATAACGTTATAAGCTATTACCTAATAAGGTATAACGTTATACAGTGTTACCTTATAACGTATAACGTCATATAGTAGTAGCTTCTGACGTATAATGTTATATAGTATTACCTTATAACGTATAACGTCATAGAGTAATAGCTTCTAACGTATAACGTTATATAGTATTACCTTATAACGTATAACGTCATATAGTAGTAGCTGCTGACATATAATGTTATATAGTATTACCTTATAACGTATAACGTCATAGAGTAATAGCTTCTAACGTATAACGTCATATAGTCTTACCTTATAAGGTTTAACGTCATATAGTAATAGCTTCTAACGTATAACGTTATAAGCTATTACCTAATAAGGTATAACGTTATACAGTGTTACCTTATAACGTATAACGTCATATAGTAATAGCTTCTAACGTATAACATTATGTACCATTACCTTACAACGTTTAACGTCATATAGTAATAGCTTCCAACGTATAACGTTACATAGTAATACCTCCTATGGTATAACGTTGTATAATATTAACTTACAACGTACAACGTTATGTACTATTACCTTATAACGTACAACGTTGTATAGTATTACCTTTTAACGTATAACGTTATGTACTATTACCTTATAACGTATAACGTCATATAGTAATAGCTTCTGACGTATAATGTTATATAGTATTACCTTATAACGTATAACGTTATAATTGATTACCTTATAACGAATAAAGTTATGTAGTACTACCTTATAAGGTATAACGCCATGTAGTAATAGCTTCCTACGTATAACGTTAAATAGTATTACCTTATAAGGTATAACGTTATATAGTAATGCCTTCTAACGTATAACGTTATAAGCTATTACCTAATAAAGTACAACGTTATATAGTATTACCTTATAACGTATAACGTTATATAGTATTACCTAATAAGGTATAACGTCATATAGTAATAGCTTCTAACGTATAACGTTAAATAGTATTACCTTATCAGGTATAACGTTATATAGTAATAGCTTCTATCGTATAACGTTATATAGTATTACCTTATAAGGTATAACGTCATGTAGTAATAGCTTCTAACGTATAACGTTATATAGTATTACCTTATAAGGTATAACATAATATAGTAATAGCTTCTAACGTATAACGTTATGTACTATTACCTTACAACGTATAACGTCATATAGTAATAGCTTCTTACTTATAACGTTACATAGTAATACCTCCTATGGTATAACGTTACATAGTAGTACCTCCTATGGCATAACGTTGTATAATATTAACTTATAACGTACAACGTTATATATTATTACCTTATAACGTATAACGTCATATAGTAATATCTTCTAACGTATAACATTATGTACCATTACCTTACAACGTATAACGTCATATAGTCTTACCTTATAAGCTATAACGTCACATAGTAATACCTCCTATGGTATAACGTTGTATAATATTAACTTATAACGTACAACGTTATATATTATTACCTTATAACGTATAATGTTATGTAGTATTACCTTATAACGTATAACGTTATGTACTATTACCTTACAACGTATAACGTCATATAGTAATAGCTTCTGACGCATAACGTGATATAGTATTACCTTATAACGTATAACGTCATATGGTAATAGCTTCCAACGTATAACGTTATATAGTATTACCTTATAAGGTATAACGTCATATAGTAATAGCTTCTAACGTATAACGTTATATAGTATTACCTTATTAGGTATAACGTCATATAGTAATAGCTTCTAACGTATAACGTTATGTATTATTACCTTACAACCTATAACGTCATATAGTAATAGCTTCCAACGTATAAAGTTACATAGTAATAGCTTCTAACGTATAACGTTATATAGTATTACCTTATAAGGTATAACGCCATATAGTAATAGCTTCTAACGTATAACGTTATGTACCATTACCTTACAAGGTATAACGTCATATAGTAATAGCTTCCCACGTATAACGTTACATAGTAATACCTCCTATGGTATAACGTTACATAGTAGTACCTCCTATGGTATAACGTTGTATAATATTAACTTATAACGTACAACGTTATATATTATTACCTTATATCGTATAATGTTATGTAGTTTTACCTTATAACGTATAAAGTTATGTAGTATTAGCTTATAAGGTATAACGCCATATAGTACTAGCTTCCTACCTATAACGTTATATAGTAATACCTCCTATGGTATAACGTTGTATAATATTAACTTACAACGTACAACGATATATATTATTACCTTGTATCGTATAAAGTTATATAGTATTACCTTATAAGGTATAATGTCATATAGCAATAGCTTCTTACGCATAACGTTACAAAGTATTACGTTATAAAGTATAACGTCATATGGTAATTGCTTCTAACGTATAACGTTATATAGTATTACCTTATAAGGTATTACGTCATATTGTAATAGCTTCTAACGTATAACGTTATATAGTATTACCTTATAATGAATAACGTCATATAGTAATAGCTTCTAACGTATAACGTTATAAGCTATTACCTAATAACTTATAACGCTATATAGTATTACCTTATAACGTATGATCTTATGTAGTATTACTTAATAACGTACAACGTTATATAGTATTACCTTATAACGTATAACGTCGTATAGTAATATCTACTAACGTATAACGTTGTGTGTATTACCTTACAACGTATAACATCATATAGTACTAGCTTCCTACCCATAACGTTATATAGTAATATATCCTATGGTATAACGTTGTATGATATTAACTTACAACGTACAACGATATATATTAGTACCTTGTATCGTATAACGTTATATAGTATTAGCTACTAACGTGCAACGTCATATATTATTACCTTATAACGTATACCGTCATATAGTAATAGCTTCTCACGTATAATGTTATATAGTATTACCTTATAACGTATAACGTTATATAGTATTACTAAATAACGGACAAAGTTATATAGTATTACCTTATAACGTATAACGTTATCTACTACTACCTTATAACGTACAACGCTGTATAGTATTACCTTTTAACGTATAACGTTATATAGTATTACCTTATAACGTATAACGTTATATTTGATTACCTTATAGCGAATAAAGTTATGTAGCACTACCTTATAAGGTATAACGCCATGTAGTAATACCTTCCTACGTATAACGTTAAATAGTATTACCTTATAAGGTATAACGTTATATAGTAATACCTTCTAACGTATAACGTTATAAGCTATTACCTAATAACGTACAAAGTTATATAGTATTACCTTATAACGTATAACGTTATCTAGTATTACCTTATAACGTACAACGTTATATAGGATTACCTTATAACGTATAACGTTATCTAGTATTACCTTATAACGTATCACGTCATATAGTAATAGCTTCTGACGTATAACATTATATAGTACTACCTTATAACGTATAACGTCACATAGTAATAGCTTCTAACGTATAACGTTATATAGTATTACCTTTTAACGTATAACGTTATATAGTATTACCTTTTAGCGTATAACGTTATATAGTATTACCTTATAACGTATAACGTTATATTTGATTACCTTATAACATGTAAAGTTATGTAGTACTACCTTATAAGGTATAACGCCATGTAGTAATAGCTTCCTCCGTATAACGTTAAAGAGTATTACCTTATCCGGTATAACGTTATATAGTAATAGCTTCTATCGTATAACGTTATATAGTATTACCTTATGAGGTCTAACGATCATATAGTAATAGCTTCTAACGTATAACGTTATATAGTATTACCTTATAAGGTATAACGTAATATAGTTATAGCTTCTAACGTATAACGTTATGTACTATTACCTTACAACGTATAACGTCATATAGTAATATCTTCCTACTTATAACGTTACATAGTAATACCTCCTACGGTATAACGTTACATTGTAGTACCTCCTATGGTATAACGTTGTATAATATTAGCTTATAACGTACAACGTTATATATTATTACCTTATAACATATAACGTTATATTTGATTACCTTATAACGAATAAAGTTATGTAGTACTACCTTATAATGTATAACGCCATATAGTAATAGCTTCCTACGTATAACGTTAAATAGTATTACCTTATAGGGTATAACGTTATATAGTAATAGCTTCTAACGTATAACGTCATATAGTAATAGCTTCCAACGTATAAAGTTACATAGTAATAGCTTCTAACATATAACTTTATATAGTGTTATCTTATAAGGTATAACGTCATATAGTAATAGCTTCTAACGTATAACGTTATGTACCATTACCTTACAACGTATAACGTCATATAGTAACAGCTTCCAACGTATAACGTTACATAGTAATACCTCCTATGGCATAACGTTACATAGTTATACCTCCTATGGTATAACGTTGTATAATATTAACTTATAACGTACAACGTTATATATTATTACCTTATAACGTATATTGTTATGTAGTATTACCTTATAACGTATAACGTCATATGGTAATAGCTTCTAACGTATAACGTTATATAGTATTACCTTATTAGGTATAACGTCATATAGTAATAACTTCTAACGTATAACGTTATGTACTATTACCTTACAACGTATAACGTCATATAGTAATAGCTTCCAACGTATAAAGTTCCATAGTAATAGCTTCTAACGTATAACGTTATATAGTATTACCTTATAAGGTATAACGTAGTATAGTAATAGCTTCTAACGTATAACGTTATGTACCATTACCTTACAACGTATAACGTCATATAGTCTTACCTTATAAGGTTTAACGTCATATAGTAATAGCTTCCAACGTATAAAGTTACATAGTAATAGCTTCTAACGTATAACGTTATATAGTATTACCTTATAAGGTATAACGTAATATAGTAATAGCTTCTAACGTATAACGTTATGTACCATTACCTTACAACGTATAACGTCATATAGTCTTACCTTATAAGGTTTAACGTCATATAGTAATAGCTTCTAACGTATAACGTTATAAGCTATTACCTAATAAGGTGTAACGTTATACAGTGTTACCTTATAACGTATAACGTCATATAGTAGTAGCTTCTGACGTATAATGTTATACAGTATTACCTTATAACGTATAACGTCATAGAGTAATAGCTTCTAACGTATAACGTTATATAGTATTACCTTATAACGTATAACGTCATATAGTAGTAGCTTCTGACGTATAATGTTATACAGTATTACCTTATAACGTATAACGTCATAGAGTAATAGTTTCTGACGTATAATGTTATATAGTATTACCTTATAACGTATAACGTCATATAGTAATAGCTTCTAACGTATAACGTTATAAGCTATTACCTAATAAGGTATAACGTTGTACAGTGTTACCTTATAACGCATAACGTCATATAGTAATAGCTTCTAACGTATAACATTATGTACCATTACCTTACAACGTTTAACGTCATATAGTAATAGCTTCCAACGTATAACGTTACATAGTAATACCTCCTATGGTATAACGTTGTATAATATTAACTTACAACGTGAAACGTTATGTACTATTACCTTATAACGTACAACGTTGTATAGTATTACCTTTTAACGTATAACGTTATGTACTATTACCTTATAACGTATAACGTCATATAGTAATAGCTTCTAACGTATAACGTTATATAGTATTACCTTATAAGGTATAACGTAATATAGTTGTAGCTTCTAACGTATAACGCTATATAGTATTACCGTATAACGTATAACGTCATATAGTAATAGCTTCAGACGTATAACGTTATATAGTATTACCTTATAAGGTATAACGTCATGTAGTAATAGCTTCTAACGTATAACGTTACATAGTATTACCTTATAACGTATAACGGCATATAGTAATATCTTCTAACGTATAACGTCATGTACTATTACCTTACAACGTATAACGTCATATAGTAATAGCTTCTGACGCATAACGTGATATAGTATTACCTTATAACGTAAAACGTCATATAGTAATAGCTTCTGACGTATAACGTTATATAGTATTACCTTATTAGGTATAACGTCATATAGTAGTAGCTTCTAACGTATAACGTTTTATAGTATTACCTTATAAGGTATAACGTAATATAGTTATATCTTCTAACGTATAACGTTATGTACTATTACCTTACAACGTATAACGTCATATAGTAATAGCTTCTAACGTATAACGTTATATAGTATTACCTTTTAACGTATAACGTTATATAGTATTACCTTTTAGCGTATAACGTTATATAGTATTACCTTATAACGTATAACGTTATATTTGATTACCTTATAACATGTAAAGTTATGTAGTACTACCTTATAAGGTATAACGCCATGTAGTAATAGCTTCCTCCGTATAACGTTAAAGAGTATTACCTTATCCGGTATAAAGTTATATAGTAATAGCTTCTATCGTATAACGTTATATAGTATTACCTTATGAGGTCTAACCATCATATAGTAATAGCTTCTAACGTATAACGTTATATAGCATTACCTTATAAGGTATAACGTAATATAGTTATAGCTTCTAACGTATAACGTTATGTACTATTACCTTACAACGTATAACGTCATATAGTAATATCTTCCTACTTATAACGTTACATAGTAATACCTCCTACGGTATAACGTTACATTGTAGTACCTCCTATGGTATAACGTTGTATAATATTAACTTATAACGTACAACGTTATATATTATTACCTTATAACGTATAACGTTATATTTGATTACCTTATAACGAATAAAGTTATGTAGTACTACCTTATAAGGTATAACGCCATATAGTAATAGCTTCCTACGTATAACGTTAAATAGTATTACCTTATAAGGTATAACGTTATATAGTAATAGCTTCTAACGTATAACGCTATATAGTATTACCTTATAAGGTATAACGTCATAGAGTAATAGCTTGTAACGTATAACGTCATGTAGTAATAGCTTCCAACGTATAAAGTTACATAGTAATAGCTTCTAACATATAACTTTATATAGTATTATCTTATAAGGTATAACGTCATATAGTAATAGCTTCTAACGTATAACGTTATGTACCATTACCTTACAACGTATAACGTCATATAGTAATAGCTTCCAACGTATAACGTTACATAGTAATACCTCCTATGGCATAACGTTACATAGTTATACCTCCTATGGTATAACGTTGTATAATATTAACTTATAACGTACAACGTTATATATTATTACCTTATAACGTATATTGTTATGTAGTATTACCTTATAACGTATAACGTTATGTACTATTACCTTACAACGAATAACGTCATATAGTAATAGCTTGTGACGCATAACGCGATATAGTATTACCTTATAACGTATAACGTCATATGGTAATAGCTTCTAACGTATAACGTTATATAGTATTACGTTATTAGATATAACGTCATATAGTTATAGCTTCCTACGTATAACGTTACATAGTAATACCTCCTATGATATAACGTTGTATAATATTAACTTATAACGTACAACGTTATATATTATTACCTTATAACGAATAATGTTATGTAGTATTACCTTATAACGTATAACGTTATGTACTATTACCTTACAACGAATAACGTCATATAGTAATAGCTTCTGACGCATAACGTGATATAATATTACCAGATAAGGTATAACGTCATATAGTAATAGCTTCTAACGTATAACGCTATATAGTATTACCTTATAACGTAAAACGTCATATAGTAATAGCTTCTGACGTATAACGTTATATAGTATTACCTTATTAGGTATAACGTCATATAGTAGTAGCTTCTAACGTATAACGTTATATAGTATTACCTTATAAGGTATAACGTACCTTTATACATTTAACGTAATAACGTACCAATATACATTTCAATTTTAATTTTGCAACCTAATTAGACAAGGGGAAGTGTTTAAGAAACGGGCGGTTAAAATAAGGGGTCGAGTGAGATAGTAGAAGTTATCTTTCGAATAAAAATTTATTCCAATAAACAACATTGACGTAACTTGGCCATCAGAACAGCGAGGGGTTTTCGCACCATTTCGGCACCGGATGCGGCGGTGCTCGCCGGGCTTCCTCCGTTCGAGCTGCAGGCCCTGATATGTCGCGAGATTTATCTCCGCACTCTAGGTCTGCTGGGATGAATCGGTGCGGCGGCCGCTGAAGCGGAGGCGCGGGCTCCGCGAGAGCTGCTCGACAGATGGCGCGCCGGCTTCGACATAAGAACGGCCGCGCCGGTGTTAAGGGTCCTCGGGGCCGTCCTCCCAAACTGGGACGGTTGGATAAACGGAAGCGCACCACCCCTGACCTACAGAATGACGCGGATGCTTCGGGAAATATCTGCGCCGAATCGGGGAAGAGGCGACCGCGCGTTGCCACCATTGCGACACAAGTGTGGACTCGACGCAATACACGCTGGAGCATTGCCCGACATAGGCAGCGCCGCGAGAGTCTCTCGCCGGGGAAATAGGGTGCGACCTCTCTGCGACGGCGATTTTTGAAGCGTTGCTGACGAACGAGAAGGGCAGGAAGGCTGTAGTCTCCTTCTGCGAGCTAGTTATGCTGTGGCAGGAGGCGGAGGAGTGGGAAAAGGAGCGGGTTACTCATCCCGAGAGGATCGGCCGACTGGGGCGCGGCGGTGTCCGTGTACGCGCCTACACGACGCGCGCGAGGGCCACTGCGACCTCCGAAGGAGTTTGAAATTAGGGGTGGCTCCAGCACCCGGGAGTCACCATGCAGTCCGGTAGGGGATCCGGACGGCCCCTGGGAGAGGACGCGACGTGACATGGTAGCACGCCACGACATTTGCCGACTGAACGTTGAGCGCGGGGTGTGGGCTGGTGTGTCACCGCAACGGTTCCTGGTCACCCCTCGATCACAAGAAGGACGGTCATCGTGGACGTTTTAGTCGGTTGTAGTCCTACACTACCACGCTGCTCTTTCCCCTGGAACGGCGGGTGTCCGTGCTGATTTCTTCCACGAAAAAAAAGAAGAAAGGTGAGATTTTATTTAGGAATAAAATGAAAGATATTAAAATTATATATTCGTTACAAAAATAAGATTGTTTTATAAGAAATCTGCTTCTAAAAGTTATTTTCTAAATTGTAAGTATCTGGTGCAAATGATCGTATTAAACTGGCGTCGACTGTTGCACGACCGCCGGGGCGAGGGGGGTACATTTCTCAAAAATTGCGTCACCAGCGCCGCTTAAAACTATCTTTTTTTTTTAAATAATAGTAAGATAATAATATAATAACATAAGGTGATTTATTTAGCAATCCTTTTTTAATTACTTTATATGTATATTTACAATACCACGAAGTTCCTGAAATAGATTGTTCAATTCTCCTTGACTTAAACTATCATTTCACGACGATACAAATATATATCCTCATTCAATAGAATTCGGTAACCTTGAATGTTGAATATTAAATATTAAGTATTGAATATTACATATTATATATTAAACATTAAATACTAAATATTAATTATCAAATATTGCATTAATTCTTTGAGTGCTGAATCCCTCCCGCGGAAGGAGTCCGGGAGTAACGGTTGAGGACGGGTTGCTTTTTAAAATAAATAGCAATATAAATTGCATTTATAGATTGCACTGTTATAACATTCTTTTGGACTTTGAACATTTCGAGGATCTAGTTAAATTTCCACCACCATATTTGTTTCGGGTTCCATTGGTCCTTGTGATTAGTAATTCTTCGGCCAGAATGTCCCCACTACGATAACAGCCGACCTATTAGGAGCAGCAAAATTTTAGTATCTTCGTAATAGTGAACCTGTTAGTTACGTTCGAAGCGTGCTCGTAGCAACAACGGAGTGCAAAGACATATTTTACGTAATCGCAAATATAGCGGTGAAACAAGTGTACTTTTTACGAAGCGTCCAGAAGGTGAGCCATCTTTCATTTTTCTGTTCCTTATGGTCGTTCGCTAAGAGATACACGTGCATCGTTCATTGGCTAATGAAAGAATCTCAAGTGCGTGTGAAACAAAGAATATTTATTAATGTACATATATATATATATATGTCCTTAGTCCACAAGGGTAGGTTTCGCTGGTAGCATATACGCGTCCATATCACTCAAAAGGTTAGGTTGCCCACTTATATCTGTGTAATACGGTTCTAATTGCAATTTTAACGATTTCAATGATCCTTATCGATTGTAACGATCGAACAGGAGCACTATCTTGAAACCTCTAAATTTCTCTCAAAAATTTACATCAAATAACTAATTATCGAAACTCTTTCTTCTCACTGGCATTATATTTTCTGACACAATTAGAAGTAAAAGCTGTATTAAACTGTTTTATATACCTATCAGATTTGCTTACTCGCACGTTGATATTACTTTCCGATACCTACATCGTTAAAAATTATTCTAACAGGATAAATATTAAATATTAAATGTTAAATATTAAATATTAGATATTGGATATTAAATACTGAACTTTAAATATTAAATATTAAATATTAAATACTGAATATTGAATATTAAATATTGAATATTAAATATTAAGTATTGAATATTACATATTATATATTAAACATTAAATACTAAATATTAAATATCAAATATTGCATTAATTCTTTGAGTGCTGAATCCCTCCCGCGGAAGGAGTCCGGGTGTAACGGTTGCCATTGTTGAGGACGGGTAGCTTTTTTAAATAAATAGCAATATAAATTGCATTTATAGATGGCACTGTTATAACATTCTTTTGGACTTCGAACGTTTCGCGGATCGAGTTAAATTTCCACCGCCATATTTGTTTCGGGATTCAGTGTACCGTGTGATTAGTAGTTCTTCGGCCAGAATGTCCCCACTACGATAACAGCCAACCAATTAGGAGCAGCAAAATTTTAGTATCTTCGTAATAGTGAACCTGTTAGTTACGTTCGAAACGTGCTCGTAGCAACAACGGAGTGCAAAGACATATTTTACGTAATCGCAAATATAGCGGTGAAACAAGTGTACTGTTTACGAAGCGTCCAGATGGTGAGCCATCTTTCATTTTTCTGTTCCTTATGGTCGTTCGCTAAGAGATACACGTGCATCGTTCGTTGGCTAATGGAAGAATCTTAAGCGCGAGTGAAACAAAGAAAATTTATAAATGTATATATATATATAGATGTCCTTAGTCCACTAGGGTAGATTTCGCTAACAACGGGACATATCGACGACTCCTCTTTGGGTTCGAACGAAGCGTCTATAACGAGTCCACGAGAGCGAAAGAACGCGAGTGGCGAGTCGCAGAAATGAAGGATACCGAATGATACATCTTCGAAGGTTCTCTTCATTGCGTGTCTCCAGCTATCTCGCGTGTCTCTGTAAACTCTGGTCGTTCCTCTAAACGTGCTTCCTACCCATAGGGTGTGTGCTCTTCGTATGTCGTTTCGTTATCGTTCGTTTCAACAACGAACCGATATACGATGTTCGAAAACAATGAAACCACGTTTACGTATCGTACTCGTGGATCGGGTAACGTGGAACGGAAACGCATTGCGTGGATGTTGGCCCGACACGATATATAACATTATATACCCTACAAGTGGTGGTAGAGGGTAACGATTCTTAACTAGTCTAGCCGAAGTTGGTTCAGAGGGGACCGCCGGCCGTGTCTGTATCCTCGTTGTCGTGAGTCGAATGCCCTGTGCCGTCGCTAGAGTTTTTCAAACTCTGCTTCTGGATTATTGGGAAGAGAAGACTGCGCGATGCCGATGGCTGCGAGTCCCATCGAATTTGTTTTTTTTCGCACGCACACACACACCTGAAAGGAGATGCGTTCCTTTTCGTCGCGATTTTTCGCGCATTAGTGGCCGTGGTCGCCATCCGTTCGGTGGGGACCGCCGGCCGTCTATGTCTCGTTATCGTGAGTCGAATGCCCCGTGCCGTCGCTAGACTTTCTTGCGAACTCTGCTTCTGGATATTAGGCAGAGAAGACCGCGCGAAGAGGACGGTCGCGCGAATGTCCCATCGAATCTTTTTTTTTTTACCCGAGCGATGGAGATGCACCCGCTTTTGGCGCCGAATAATCGGACGAGAGGAATATATATAATCGATTATATACATATATATCATGGTCTGGCCACCGTGCGTATTTCTTCGCAGGATCGTGTGCTGTACAGAGGATTCAGAATAGGGTGCATATCGCCGTCGTTTCCTGACGAACGGAGCTTCGATTTCGATGGTTGTTATATATCTTAATGAACTTTACGCCCGGTCGGCGGACGCGTGTATCTTCGCGCAGTTCGTCCGACTTCGTTTTCGAACGTATTTTCGTGTCGTCAATCATACGGCGACTTCTGTGCATCCGATTCCCGTTGGTCGGACGTGTCGGATATCGGCTTCTTTCGAACCAAGAATATGAGTACAGAGTACAAGAGTATACACAAAAATCCATACGTAAACGATTACCCTGAACGGTGGATCACTAGGCTCGTGGGTCGACAAAGAACGCAGCTAGTTGGGCATCAACGTGTGAACTGCAGGACACATGAACATCGACATTTCGAACGCACATTGCGGTCCACGAATACAACTCCTGGACCACGCCTGGCTGAGGGTTGCTCACGTAAACCTATGAATGCTTGCGTTGGGTATCGTTGCTCTCGATCCGTCTCTCTCTGTCCTTTTTTGTCTCGTCGACAACGCGCAGTCGTTCGAATTGAGAACGTTTCTGAATCGGAGGACGAGCGCCAAGCAAAAGGATACGAATAATAGCGGTCGAGGGCTCGTACGCGACGTACGAGCGATTGTTGGACGCTCGTCGGCGTTCGTCGCGATCGTGCCGAGACCGTGTATAAATCTTGCGCATGCTCGATATATAAAATCCATCGCGTTCATGCTGGAGACTTACAAAACTACCTCTGTCTCTCTCTGTACCTTCTTGCCTTAACAACCAGCCGTCGTTCGTATTTTAGAACGTTTCAGATTCGGACGAAGCGCAAGAAAAAGGATACGAATAAGAACAGAGAGAACCGTCGACGCTCGTCGTCGAGGTTATCGAATTATATAAAGTTCCCCTCGTGGCCGATTTGTTTTTTTTTTTTTTTATATCAGCCGCTGCTACGTTTGTTGGTCTTCGATGCGCACGATACATCCTTGCCCCCGATGTCGTCTTAAATGAATTTTTTTGGTGAGACTGAGAAAAAGCAGAAATTATTATATGGGAGAACATTGTCGAGAGAGAAGAGAAGCGAGAACCAAGATATTATTAAAAACCTAAAGTTGGTGGTGTAACGCAACTTTAGGAAGGTGACGTAACGCACAAACCGTCTTTTCTCAAGAGGTTTTTACTCGTACAGCCCCAGGGATACGAATACCCACTCCGTCTGTTCGTGCGGAAGAGATGTATTCTGCAGGCGCGAGACGACTGACGAGGAAACAACGAGGACCGTCACTTCGATGGGTCGTCGTAGCGCTTTCATCCTCTGTGGCTTTTTCTTAACCCTAATGAGAGAATGCCGTAGATCCGCGAACGCACAAGCGATTTCTTCGAACGCTGATGACTTAGGAATATGATCCCCAGCGTTGCGCGGAGATCGGAGAGTACGCGTACTTGTATCGGGACGAATCAGCCGTCGTCTGGTATCTTTCTGCCCGCGTGCCTGGCTCAAAGCCACGTTCGCCGGAAATCAACAACCGAAGCCTGTGCGAACTAGCGCGTGTCTATGATCGACTTTCTCAAGGTGCTTACAAAAAAAGCTCATTGTGTTGCGCAACGTTCTGTATCCGATGCAAGATGTGCATGCGAGTCCGTTACGGAGTTGTTGGGTCGTCGTTGAAAATAGTCGTCGTCGTTGTGCGAGAGATAATCAATCTCTGATATTGCATGGAGATATCGCGGAAGGGGAAGAAAAGATCCCCTTTGGCGAGGCTCGAGGAAACTTGATTAGAGAGACGAGGTATACACGCGCGTACGTGTCAAACGTACGCACGTGTGATTTTCTTTGCTTTAACGCGATTCGGCGCTCCAAGTATTAGAGGGAAAAGAGATCGTTGGACATCCATGTCTCTTCTTTGTCTATCGCTGGACCGCGCATCCTAACATCGCTGGACGTCCAGTCCCCGAGAATACAAACACACCCAGCGGTACGTCTCAATCGCTTTTCCACTTGCGTTCCATTGGCGAGGGCACGCCACCTTCGGCTCGTATGCTCCGGCGTCATAGTCGTGCACTTCTCCTCTAGTAGAACGTCGCGATCCGTTGTGTGTTGGTCTACGGCGCGAGCGGGTGCCTGTCGCGTCGCTTCGGCGCACACGGCTGACCCTCGGTCGCCCGGTCGACCGCACGAGGGTACACTGACGGTATCGGGTCGCAACCAATTCATTCTCGAATGTGTGTGCGTCTGGACCGCCGCAAGCTTCGCCCTTGCTCCGCAATTTTACGTACCTTGGTTCCGTGCTCGGGTATTGGGCAGTTGATTACTGGTCGGCGACGCTCATACTTTGCGTACTCTCAGGACCCGTCTTGAAACACGGACCAAGGATTCTAACATGTACGCGAGTCATTGGGACTTGTAAACCTAAAGGCGAAATGAAAGCTTAAATCGGCGTTCGCGTCGATGGAGAGAGTGTGGGCCTCGCGACTATGCGGCCCCGCACTCCCAGGACGTCTCGTTCTCATTGCGAGGAGAGACGCACCTAGAGCATACACGTTGGGACCCGAAAGATGGTGAGCTATGCCTGGTCAGGACGAAGTCAGTGTAAACTCTGATGGAGGTGCGTAGCGGTTATGACGCGCAAGTCGATCGTCGGAACTGGGTATAGGGGAGAAAGACTAATCGAACTACCTAGTAGCTGGCTCCCTCCGAAGTTTCCCACCGGATAGCTGGCACTCGACCCTTCTCATCGAACGCGTGCGAGTCTCATCTGGTAAAGCGAATGATTAGAGGCCTTGGGGCCGAAACGACCTCAACCTATTCTCATACTTTAAATGGGTGAGATCTCTGGCTTGATTGGATCATGAAGCCACGAGATATTTCGGATCAGAGTGCCAAGTGGGCCAATTTTGGTAAGCAGAACTGGCGCTGTGCGATGAACCATGCGTCGATTTAAGGCTCCTAAGTCGACGCTTATGAGATACCATGAAAGGCGTTGGCTGCTTAAGACAGCAGGACGGTGGCCAAGGAAGTCGGAGTCCGCTAAGGAATGTGTAACAATTCACCTGCCGAAGCAACTAGCCCTGAAAATGAATGGCGCTGAAGCATCGTGCCTATACTACGCCGTCAGTGGGAAGTGGAAAGGCACGGGAGTCTTCGTTTCCCCTCAGGGTTCGTAGACCGACCTTCACGAAGCTCTGACGAGTAGCAGAGTCGCGGCGGTGTGCGTAGAATGGTCTGGGCGCGAGCATGCTTGGAGCCGCCGTCGGTGCAGATCTTGGTGGTAGTAGCAAATACTCCAGCGAGGCCCTGAAGGACTGAAGTGGAGAAGGGTTTCGTGTGAACAGCCGTTGCACACGATTAAGTCGATCCTAAGCCCAAAGAGAAATCCTATGCAGATGAGATGTCGTAAGATCATACAAACAACTTACAAACATAAATACAAGTATATAATGTGAGCGAAAGACAAACACCCATTGGGTGAAAGGGAATCCGGTTGCTATTCCGGAACCCGGCAGCGGAACCGCATACCATTCGTGCCTTCGTAACCGCAAGAGTGTTCGTCGGGGTTACCCAAATTGACCTGGAGACGCCGTCGGGAGATCCGGGAAGAGTTTTCTTTTCTGTATAAGCGTTCGAGTTCCTGGAAATCTCTAGCAGGGAGATAGGGTTTTGGAACGCGAAGAGCACCGAAGTTGCGGTGGTCTTCGGATCTTCACCTCGGACCTTGAAAATCCAGGAAAGGGCCATGTGGAGGTGTCGCGCCGCATCGTACCCATATCCGCAGCAGGTCTCCAAGGTAAAGAGCGTCCAGTCCATAGATTAATGCAGGTATGGGTAGTCGGCAAATTAGATCCGTAACTTCGGAATAAGGATTGGCTCTGTGGAGCGGGGAGTGCCGGGCTTGGTCGGGAAGCGGGTTTGGCTGACGTGCCGGGCCTGGGCGAGCTCAACGGGCGAGCAGCGTCTATCTCCCTCTCTCTCTCTCTCTTTCTCTCCCTCTCTCTCTCTCGGAAGGGGAGACGATACGTCGTCGTGTAACCCCGGATCCGACCCCGGTCCCGTGCCTTGGCCTCCCGCACATCTTCCTTGCTGCGAGTCTTCTGTCAACAGTGTTCCTATCGTCGGGCGGACGTTCTCTTCGGCCGCCACTCAACGCTTAGCTCAGAATTGGCACGGAATAGGGGAATCCGACTGTCTAATTAAAACAAAGCATTGCGATGGCCCCCAAGGGTGTTGACGCAATGTGCTTTCTGCCCAGTGCTCTGAATGTCAACGTGAAGAAATTGAAAAAAGCACGGGTAAACGGCGGGAGTAACTATGACCCTCTCAAGGGAGAACTGGAAACCAAGGGATTTCACTAAGACATCCAAATGAAGGAACTCGTTCCTTCGTTCTATTATGACGACTTGGCAATGATAAAGGTTAACGAAATGGATAGGATGGAAAACAAAAAGCGAGATACGTAGTTTATTTCGCAAAAATTAGTACGGCTAATGGCAAAACCTCGGACACAGCATCTCTCAGTCCCGGAGGAGCTGAGGCGGATTTATCCGCTATGGAGGGGACTTCTGTTGACGACCAGGCTATGACCACGGAGACCGAGATGATCTATAAAATTATGGTGCCGCTTGTGAGGGACGAGGTTACTTGTCCGGTCTACGAATAGGGGGAAGTTAACCCCTTCTTTATGACATTAACAGATCAGGACATGCACCTTAGTCTTTACCACGTAGATGTCCTAGTACAATGGAGGGTTTTTAAACTGTGAAAGAAATTTTATGACGCTTCATAGGGCAAGGTGCCATCTACCTAAATGTAGTGGTACTATAGCAATAAAAGAATGTGTCCATAGATGTAAGGCTTGCCCTATGAGCTCCAACACCCAAAGAGAGCTATCCATGCATGAACGGCATGCGCACCCTGCTATAAGAAATGAAGAAAGAAAAGAGACTCTCTCTTCTAGTTCAAGAAATTGGACAGAAGAAGTGAGCCTCTTGAGAGAGCTCGACGAATTATACAAGGATTATCAGCACCCAAATATTGAAATTAACAAAATCCTCATAACTAAGAGTGTCGAACAAATAAAAAACAGGAGAAAAAGGTTAAAAATGATAAGTGAGGAAGCGAGCTCCCAGGAGACGGACCTGGTGACAGAGGGAGGGTGCGATCTCGTTAATCCTGGCAATGCGCCAGCATATGAATTTAATGAAATAGAACTGGAATCAATAAACGAATGCCGGCGCTGCCTGAAAAATAAAATAGAAAAAGACTCCGAAATCCTCCCACCCACACTTAAGCTATATAAAGAGCTTAAAATATGTGGGATAAGTTCAAACAACACAAAACAATTTTAGCGGCCAAAATTAATAAATTTTTTGTCACGTCTCTATTGAAAGCATTAAAAAATACACAGGAAGAAACGCCCCTTGAAAAAAGAAAACATAAAGTACAAGAGTGGGAAAAGTCTAAAAGTAGAAGAAACCAAAAACGGTGTTATATTTACGCACGTTGTCAAGATATGTTTCACGAATGTTCAAGGAACCTGGCGGACTTCGTGATCAACGATGATCTTGCTTGTCTGGCACCTGTCAGGCAACCTCCTGAAGAAAAACATGTTGAGGCGCTATACAAAGAATTATACGGAAAAACGGGTCCACCAGACTCCCCCATACCACAAAAACCTGCATCAGGAGGTCCCTTACATGAATATTTTCCTCCGATTACTGCGGAGGAGGTTAGTGAGAGGATCAAAAAGATCAAAAATAAAACAGCTGGAGGCCCGGATGGTATAGAAAAGAAATACTTATTAATTCTGGGTCTGTCCAAAGCATTAGCACTACTATATAACATCCTGCGCTATACCTCTCACTACCTGGAGAGTTGGAGAGAAAATAGAATAACTCTAGTCCCAATAACTAACAAAAATTTGGACAAGGTCGAGAACTGGGGGCCAGTTACCATCAATATTATTTTGGCGAGAATTTTCTCTCAGGTATGAACACATAAAGCAATGGGCCGTCTTGCGAAGTCAAGTTCAAGGAGTCACTGACTTCGGAAGAGAAAAACTTGGCAACGTATGGCTGAACCAGTACCACCTGCTAACGCCGTCTCGTTCCATTCTCCCCATAAAATTAAGGACCAACACCTTCGGCTCAAGAGTAGCTCTAGCTACAGCAGATAAAGAGATCAAGGTGATGTGCCGAAGATGTCATGCCTAGCCCGAGACCCTAGAGCATATTTTAGGGCTCTGCCAACACAGTAAAGGGTTGAGAATAGAAAGTCATGATGAGGTAAAGACCTTCCTCGCCCACAAACTGGCAAAAAGCAATCAAGTATTTGTCGAACCAACAATTAAGATTGGGGATAAACTGTTCAAGCCGGACCTTGTAGTGAAAAACGAAGAACGGCTTCTCGTGGTCGATGTACCAATCTGCTACGAGAACAGAGATTATCTCCAAAATGCCGCAAAAGAAAAGGTTGACAAGTACTCTGCTTGCTTCAGAGAATTAAAAAGGAGATATTGGTGTCGATGATGGAGCGGTTTTGCCGGCGGTGCTCGGCAGCAGAGGGGCAATAACGCCGGACACAATTAATAATTTAAATATAATGGGAATATCAAAAAGGACACTAAAGCAATAATAATGAGTGTATTGAGAAGTTCAATTGACACGTGCAACTTATTTTTAGACGATTATTTTATTTATTACTATTTATTATAACGAATTGTAAATATTTCAATTGTACATACGAACTTGACTAGTCATTTTATTCACTGACTTCATTATTCAAAATTCAATTAACTGACTAGTCCAATATTTATTTAAGTTTTTATCACTTGATAAATTTACTTTGCTACTGACTATGTCAATTTCAAAGTAATAAATTATTTTAAATCCGTGCGAGGGGGTACCTCGGAAGTATGAGACTTCAATAGAAGTCTCACAGGGCTTGCCAATGGTTTCGACATTTGATTAGTGAACGAACTTGACTCCCTTAATGGGAGATCAATGCGCCGCGGGCCTTGGCCGCGTATGTGCTTGGAAAGCAATATACGGGTGGTTCAGTCGCGTCCGCTGTAAGAGCAATACGCCGTTGGACTGATCTGCGTGTTGCGTTCCCTGAAGGGCTTTAGTAGCAAACCGCCTTAAAACGGTTATGTTGCGTCGTGGGGGGTCGTTGGTACTCGGAGACAGGCAAGGGCTTGGCCTTGTCTGTTCAAGTCACGCTTCTACCTCCCAGTGGTACCGCCGGTATCATGCTCGCCGCACTAGCGCGGGGATTTGCCCCCCGGATGCGGCGTGCGTGGCTAAACGGAGTACGGCGACGAAGCAGCGAAAAATCTATTAACCTACAATAACTATTCGGCTTGCTGAATTAACGGTATTTACCGTGAAGTAAAGGGAACAAAATCTATCCTGGTTGAAGAAACCCGTTCCTTCGGTGGTGGTTGACGACTGGCATGTCCGTGGTTATAAGATGGATTACGGATTGGACTCATAATTAGACAACACACTACCTAATTAAAAGTCGACAACAGAGATATTGAAGCCTCGGACGCAGCATCTCTCGGTTCCGCAGTCGTTGTGGCGGATTTTACCGTTAGGGAGGGGACCCTTGTTGACGAAACGGTAATGTCCCTGGACATGAATGTTAAAATTATGGTGCTGTTAGTGGGTGACCAGGTTGCTTGCCCAATATGCGAGAGGAGGGGAGTCTTCTTTATGTCACTGTCAGATTTGGGCAAGTATCTTGATCAACATCATTTGAACGCCCGCATCCAATGGGGATGCATTTACTGTGAAAGGAGTTTCCCGAAGCTGCATGGGACAAAATGCCACTAGCCAAAATGTAGTGGCATTACTCAGAATAAAGAAGAATCATATAAATGTGAAGCTTGCCCCATGAGCTGCGGGACTCCGAGAGGGCTATCCACCCACTAACGGCATGAGGACCCTGCCGTAAGGAATTTAAATAGAAGGTGAATTGACCCCCAAAATAAAAAAAAAAAAATGGACGGTAGAAGAAGTGGCTCTGCTGAGGGAACTCGAGGAAACTTACAAAAAAACACAGATACCCTAACGTTGAAATTAGTAAAATCCTCACTAGCAAGACAATAGAACAGATAAAGTATAAGAGGAAAAGGTTGAAATTACCTGGTGAGGACGAGAGCCATCAGGGAGTCACTCAAGAAACAGAGGGGGGTTGCGATCCCGTTGATTCAGGCGATGCGTACACCAATGAACCAGAAGACAACGGTAATAATAACAGTGAGTCGATCCAACAATGGAGACTCACGATTGCGCAAGTAATCGAAAAACTAACCGAGGTGTCCCCAGTTTTAAAGGAGTTTAAAGGAGTTTAAACTGGTCTAGCAATCGGTTATATAATATATGGAACGATTACAGAGGGAATGAGGAAACATTCGGTAATGAACTAAATAAATACATATATATACATCTCTCTATAAAACAATTAATTATAAAAATAACAAAAACGTAGAACCCAAAAAGAAGTAACTAGTACTAATAATAACAAGCCCAGCAAAAACAATAGAAATGCAAAAAAAAAGATGCTCCTAAGCACGTTGCCAGGAACTATTTCATGAGTGTCCAAAGAAGTTGGCGAACGTTGTAGTTAACAACGACCGGGCTTACTTGGAACCTGCCAGGAAGCCGCCGAATGCTGAGGAATCTATGGCATCAAGCAGGTCCTACAAGTACCCCAACCCAAGAAATGGAGATTCCGAACTACCGATTAATAAACACTTTACGCCAATAACCGCCGAGGATGTGAGTATGAGAATAATTAAGATGAGGAAAAGGGTTGCGGCAGGGCCTGATGGGCTACGAAGAGACCACTTACTGAACCCAGGCATGGCCTACAATTTTAGCAAAAATTTATAACATCTGTTTATATTGTTCCTATTTTCTAACCATCTGGAAGGAGAATAGGACTAGTTTAATACCCAAAATTAATAAGCCAAGCAACCTGGTCGAGAACTGGAGGCCTATAACAATAGGTCGCGTTCTCGGCAGAATTTTTTTCTCCATCCTCGACGACAAGATCAGAAAAGGTATTGTGTTAAATAAAGGGGCAGAATGGTTTTATATCCGAAAGTGGATGTAAAATTAATATTGACCTTCTAAGTGCTGACTTGGATTATAGCAAAAGAAACAGGGGCGGGATATTCACAATTGTGGATATCTCGAAGACCTTTGACACAATACCGCATTCGGCTGTAAAATCTTGCCTGGAGAGGAAGGGTGTTCCAGTCCCTATCATTAGAGTCATAACAAAATGTAGAAAGACACAATTACGAAAATCAAAACTAAAGATAACTTAGGGGCGAGGTAAAGATCCTCAGAGGAGTGAAGCAGGGCGATCCAATATTACCCTTGCTTTTCAATCTATGCATCGAGCCGCTGCTCGAAATGATTGAAGAACAAGACAGTGGCATTAACATCAATAACAACAAAAAAATACCTATACTTGCCTTTGCTGACGACAATGTCGGACTTGGTAAAGATGAGCGCGAGGCGCAGAGTCAGGTGGATATCCTCCACGGTTACCTGAAGAACCTCGATATGATCATCTGAAGGTAGAAGAGCCAAATGTTCCAGATAGTCGTCAAGAAAGACACCTGGTTCGTTAAGGATTCCGATATTAGGCTCGATGATAAAAACATACCAACTGTTGACCCTGACGACCTGCCTTCAGGTACCTAGGTGCCAAAACGGAACCCTGGAAAGGTGTCCAATACGGCGTTATAGTGCCTGAAATTCTGAGCGTGGTGAGAGGAGTTAGAAAGCTCTTTCTCAAACCAGGCCAGAAAATCGAATTACTAATCAAATACATCTTCCCTCGCTACATTTATCAACTATTAGTAAAACTACCAAGCGACAATGTTCTGAAGCTTTTAGAGAGCGAGATAACGCAAGAAATTAAGGCAACCCTACATCTTATGCCTTCTACTGCCACTGGGTTCTTCTATGCCCCTAAGGTCTGTGGGGGGCTGGAGGTGCCTAGATTTGAACATATTATCAAACTTGGCACCCTCAAGTATGCCCTAAAAATGAAAACATCTATCGACCCAGCGGTTTCAACTTAATAAATGATGAAACGGATATTAAACTAAAAAAGGTTCCCAACTCTCTGAGGAGTAATTGACCTGCAACTTTGGAGGACATGGAAATGGCCAAAAGACGAATCAAAGCCTCTTATATTAAACAATGGGCGGAACTAAAGAGCCAAGACCAAGGGGTGAATGGTTTCGTTAAGAGTAGTGCTTGTAACGTGTGGCTTGAGGAGTATAATTTGCTCATGCCATCAACATTCATCGATGCCCTTAGACTAAGAACAAACACATTCGGCACAAAAACTCACTGTCCGCTACGCGAATAAGGGTTACCTCCGGAAAGCAGAGAAGGAAAAGATCGACAAATATTCTCCATGCCTTAGACATCTAGAAGAAAAGTTTAACGTCGGCGGTGGAGAGATTTTACCGGTGGTCTTGGGCAGTAGAGGGGCAATAACGCCGAACACACATAGAATTTTAAAGACTATAGGTGTTACAAACAAAGAAATTAAAACAATTATAATGAATGTTCTGCGTAATTTAATAGAGATGTGTAATATATTTTAAGTAATTATTTGTTATATATTTATTGTAATAATTGTACATATTAATTGTACATAATAATAATAGATGACATACCTAATAGTGTGTCATCTATCAATTGTAAATAGAGCGGCGTCTTACGTGTTATTTATTATTTATTTATTGTTGCCTCATAATTGATTTTTAATTTCGAGGCAACCAACATTATCTTCTTTTCATTTTCTTTTTCTCTTTTAAACCCATACGTGGGGGTTGCCTCGGAAGTATGAGTCTCTTTTGAGCTCACAGATTCGTAGCCAAACGCCTCGTCATCTAATTAGTGACGCTCATGAATGGATTATCGAGAGTCCCTCAGTCCCTATCTACTACTCTCCCCAAGATGGTGGCATGCAGACAGGACGCGTGGAGATCGCTTCGTATGTAATGTTCAAAATTTTGGGGAAAAAGAAATTTAGAGGACCTACAAACAGTCCAAAAGTGAAGTAATAGTGCTTTCGAAGTGCTGTGAATAATAAGTCTCGTGGAGTGAACAGTGGAAAGTTTGTGACGTGCGAAATAAAATCTCGAGCAGCTGCACTTACCGACATACCCACTGTAGCTGCACTAACAGCCATACCGACTGCAGTTGCACTTACCATCACGCCGACTGCAGCTACCCGCCATACCGACCGCACGTGTGAGGCGTCGTCGCACAGGCCACTCAGGAAACCCTGCGGACGACGCCACACTGAAGCGTGCTCCACAGCGCGGTAGTTTTAAAACAAGGAAAAGAGAATTAAGTGGAAATGGCCAACTTAAGACACCATTACGCCCATTCAAAAATTTTGCACGCTATAAAAAGAAATACGCCGCTGGACTTAGTTACTTGCGTGCTATAAAAGAAAAAAGGAATACGCCACTGTTAAACATACAAAAAGGCCATAGAACTCAACGTAGCCAAAACATCTTATGAATAAGATGACCAAAGGAACTTAAAGCGGAGTCAACGGGGAATAAGGATCCTGTAACACAACATGCAGAGATCAAAGATTGTTCCCCATGAAATCAGGGAGCAGGTGAACGCTGATGGCAATGAAATCCTGCTAATGCAGGAGCCATACAGCATAGAAGGCAGAGTACCCGGGCTCGGCACAGATATCGGGATCGCCTGTCGAAAATCCAAAACAAGACCAAACAAGACCCACAAATGGCAGCGGTGGGAATCAGAACCAGACACGTGACGTCGCTCGAGCTCGCCGGCCTGTGCACAATGCATTGCGTATGTGTACAGATAAGCGACGGAGCGGCAGAGATCTATGTTGTCAGCCAGTACTTTCCGCCGACCGAGAACACCGGAATCGGCATACCACAACTGGAGAAGGTACTGAAGAATCTGAGTAGTAAGAAAATCATAGTCGGCATCGACGCAAACGCCAAATCGCCGTTATGGAACAGCAGGGGTACCGACGACAGAGGTGAAGCCTTGGAAGCCGTCATTGCACAATACGGTCTCCACGTTCTAAACGGGCCAGGTCAGGCTCACACCTTCGAAACAACGCGCGGGCAATCCAACACTGATATATCCTTGGCGAGCGCGGAGATAATATCGCTCGTGAAGGAATAGAAAGTTCACGAGGACGGAACCTGCAGCGATCACAGAATCCTGGAGACACGCTTAGACTCCAGAAAATAAAGTACCACACCACACCATCGGGAAAAGAGGTACAATGTGTGAACTGCCAACTGGGAAGAGTTTCAAAGAGTCCTACTGGAGGAGGGAAAGGAACTCCGTGAGACAACCCTCCAGCGAGCAGAAGGCGTTGAAAAATTGGCAGAGCGACTACAAGAAGCACTGATAAGAAATGGCACAACAGATCAGTGCCATGGTGAACGCCGGAACTCACCAGAGAGAAACGGCGCACCTACCAGGCAAGGAGAAAGTATCAGGCGACCAAGGACCCGGCAACGAGGGAACTAGAGACGCTACGGTACAGGGACATCCTGCTGAAATATAAGAAGCCTGTGACAAAAGCGAAGACCCAGAGCTGACAAGAGTTTGTCACTAAGCATGGTAACAAAAAGCCCTGGGGAATCGTATATAGAACGGTCACGGGCAAAATATGGGGGGAAGTAACGGTACCCACGCTGCGGACGCCACAAGGGGATACCTCCAATTGGCGATCAGCCGCAGAGGCAATGCTGTCAGCCCTTATACCCAACGACCACGAATGCTCTGACACGCCGGAACAGGCCGAGATCAGGCGGAATATGGAAATCGAATGTCAAAGACACCGAAAAGTTCCGCATGGAAGAACCCTACGGATTAGTCAAAAGACTGACGAGAGGGAAGTGCCCCGGACCCGACATGATCGAGGCGGAAGTAATTCAGCGTGCCTGGAGTGTACTCCATCAAGACATCCTGAAGACGATGAACAGCTGCCTCACATGGGGAATCTTTCCAAGGAATTGGAAAGTGGGAATCCTTATCACCATCCCTAAAGGACCGGAACGTGGCAGTAGTATCCCGAAGTCCTACAGGCCAACCTGCCTGCACTCCATGGTGGGCAAACTATTGGAGAGACTAATGGCTACCAGAATGTCAACCCTCTTCCACCAACACGAGCTGACCTCGGACAGGCAATACGGCTTTCTCCCCGGAAGATCGACAACGGATGCGATAATCCAATTTAGAGAGAAAGCTGAACAGATGAGCGACAAAAAATTTGTCCTCGCTATCGCGCTCGACATATCAGGCGCCTTCGACAAAGTATGGTGGCCAAACGTTATGCACGATCTGAAAAGAAGAAGATGCCCCGACAACCTATACAGGCTAACTCGGAGCTACTTCACATACAGAACCGTGCAGATCGTAGGCAAAACGAAGTGATCGTCAAGCCAGTCATCAAAGGCTGCCCGCAGGGATCGGTACTGTGTCCAAGTTTCTGGAACCTGATATTCGATGACCTGCTGGGCGAATTTAGAATGTACACAACGGAATGTGAGCGAATTGCGTACGCGGACGACATCGTTATCCTGGTCGCAGGGAATGCCAGGACGGAACTACAGAAGATTGGACAGGAAGCAGTCACACATGTCTACAACTGGTGCTCCAGGAAAAAGCTGGCATTATCAGTAAGGAAAACGGAAATGCTCCTGCTAAAAGGAAAATTGGACGCCGAAAGGCCTCTAATCATTAACATAAATTTGAAAAGTATTCGAGGGAGCCAGGAAATTAAATACCATAGAGCGCACTTCGAAAGCTGCCTCAAAAACAACAGGCACACCGAGGAAATAACACAAAAAGCTAGAAATCTACTCAGCAGCCTCGCAAAGGTAGCCAAGGCGAGATGGAGCCTCGGACAAACAGCCATGCGTACCCTGCACAAAGGGCTGTTTGAACCGATAATCACGTACGCCGCAGCTGGCTGGAGCGACATGCTGAATAGCAAAACAAGAACGAAACTACTCCGGACACAGAGGTTGGCGCTCCTGCAGGTGACAAGGGCCTACAGGACGGCATCAACCTAATCATTACAGATAATCGCAGGGGTCATGCCCATCGACCTACTACTTTATTTACTCGGGTGGGCGGAACGCGTGCGCCATGGTTTCGACCCGGCCCTCACGGTGTTCTAGAGCCAAGCGTGTAAGAGTGGCGTTAGGCCTGTACCGGCCGATCGTCGACAATACTCCCACGTAATCCGCTTCGAGGACACTGCCAGGCGGGCAGTTTGAGGCGGTACATCTGTCAAAGAATAACGCAGGTGTCCTAAGACCAGCTCAGCGAGGACAGAAACCTCGCGTGGTGCAAAAGGGCAAAAGCTGGCTTGATCTCGATGTTCGGTACGCATAGAGACTGCGAAAACACGGCCAATCGATCCTTTTGGTTTGAAGAGTTTTCGGCAAAAGGTGTCAGAAAAGTTACCACAGGAATAACAGGCTTGTGGCGGCCAAGCGATCATAGCGACGTCGCTTTTTGATCCTTTGATATCGGCTCTTCCTATCATTGCGTAGCAGAATTCGCCAAGCGTCGGATTGTTCACCCGCTAACTGGGAAAGTGAGATGGGTTTTGTCGTCTTGAGACAGGCTAGTTTTACCTTACTGATGACTAGTCGTTGCGATAGCAATCCTGCTCAGTACGAGAGGAACCGCAGGTTCGGACATTTGGTTGACGCACTCGGTCGAGCGGCCGGTGGAGCGAAACTACCATCCGTTGGATCATGCCTGAACGCCTCTAAGGCCGTATCCTTTCTAGCCAAAAGAGGCAACGATATCTCTAGGAGTCTCGTGTGAGTCGAAAGGCTGAAAACTATGTGAAACTTTATACTAGGTGGCCGGCCCCAGTTTGCCATACGGGCGCCATCGGACTCGTCATCTGGATCTCGCCGAACGTACGACCGCGGCGCACTAACGGTCGATCATGGGTACTGCAAGTTCGACGTCGAGACTCGGAATTGTCTGCAGACGACTTAGAAATCTAGCAGGGTGTTGTGCTCGGTAGTGCAATTACCACGCAGTGATCTGTTGAGACTCAGCCCTACGCTTGGGGATTCGTCTTGTCGGTTAGACGAGACCCCGCACTTCTACTTCTCCCTCTCTCTTCGTTACGTACCACGCCAATCGCCGAGTACGGCAGTCGATGCGAACGACGGTCTCGTACGAGGCGATTACGCTTCTTTGTACGTCCGTCGATGCGCACGACGGTCGTAAGCGGCGCGGCGCGTCGCGGCGTGGTACGTACGAGGAAGAGAAAAAAAGGAAGAAAGAGAAAATTCGCTACGTACTGCTGTCATCGAACGATGATGGTCGCTCGCCCGTAGCGAATTTTTTATTCTTTAAAGTCTCAATGCGATACGCGCGTCCGGCTTTCGGCGTAGGCTTGAAAAAACAATACGCCGCTGGAATTTGTTGCGTGCGGTTGAAAAAGTAATTTCGCTGCATACGGCCGTCTATGGTCGCTCGTAGCGATTTCTTTCCTTTAAATCAATTTTCGTTCAATAAAAATATAAAGCGATACGCCGCTGGCCTTTGTCGCTCGCAAATAAAAAGCAATACACCGCTGGTTACGACCGTTCGCGGAGAGACGCGATCGCGATGACAACGCGTCAGCGAGAGGCATATATTCTCGCTACGATTCGGCTAATCGACGCCGCGAAGTAGTCGTTCCGCTCGTTTCGGTTAGGATAACAGGGGTGGTTCGATGAATTTAACACTGTGTTAACAGGTCAATGTATCGTATATATTCAACAAATAAATCATATAATAACAAATGTCACAAATTATTTGGCGACGAATGCGGTTAATGTGTTACAGAAATTTGACTCGACGTTTTATATTTTTCGAATGTGTTAGACTAAGCGACTTCGTTCGTTAGAGCTCACGATGCATGCCGTGTGAGTTTTCAAATAAGACTGAAGCTCTTAAACCGATTCTTTGTCTTTCTGGAAGACAACCCACCACTACGCTAGAATCACGCCGCCGATCGCTTTGATGATCACGAATGCCCACTTCCTTGTAAATATAACATAACGGTCTGAAATCGACGGTTCCAGAACTCGCAGCTCGGTGACAACTATGCGCTCGTTGAGATATTGTATGATTTTTGTCGGGCAGACAAGAGGACCTTTCTGGCGACGCTGGAGGGCCGCGGGTGAGGGTTGGAAATACGATCTATACTGGGCCTCGCGGCGTAACATACTCCCCCCGTTGAGAGAGTATCGATCAAGTAATATGGGTAATATCGCGAGGTGGATCTCTCGTCAGAATTCGTGGATGTTGACTACTTAGAAGTCATCTGGCATTGATCTGCTCGGTAATGGTACCATCCGCATGATACTCCGATCCAGTCTGCTCGTTGCAGTCCGAACGGTAGCCGTCCGTATGATGCCGTCTGCGCCGTGTTGGACTTTTATGATTCTGCCAAATGGCCATTGCATTGGGGGAGCGTTGTCGTCTCTGAGAAGGACGATGTTATCTTCTCGTATGCCGTGACAGTCCTTGCTCCATTTGTTTCGGATACCCAACTCGTGTGGATAATCTTGGTGCCAGATGGAGACTGTTGGATGTAGCATCCCTGAAAGCTCGATCTCGCAAACCTGTTAGTCTCCGATGAGGAAGTGACTGGGAGTAAGGACAAGAAGATAGTTTCGATCTCGAGATATCGGAGTTGGTGGTCTGCAGTTGAGGATTGATGTGATCAGGATGGTGAGTGTGTTTCGAATTTGAAGAGTATGTAGTTTGTTACCACGACAGGTCTGAGATGTTATGTGAAGAATTACTGCAATCTTCCAGAATCCGCTTTCGACGAGCTATGAATCTTCGCAGAGCTGGATTTGGCGGCGGTTGCAATCCTTTCGCTCTTTGTCTTAAAATGATTTACAATAGTTGATATATAGGCAGATATCCGAGACTCCTTTCGGAGAGTACGTATTTCATCTGCAAAAATAGCAGAATTATAATAATTTGACAAGTTTGTTGTCTGCGTTCTGTTCGGAAAGTCCTTGGAGTTTCGATCGCCGTGGACCTTGTCCTTGTTTGCCTTGATCCTGGAGGTGTCGTGAAACACCTCTGCCCAGGAAGTGTTGTCATGGGACATCTCGTCCCAGGAAGTGTCGTTGATTGCCTCGATCCTGGTGGTATCGTGCAGCACCTCGGACCAAAAAGTGTCATGGAACACCTCTGCCCATGAAGTGTTGTCAGGAGACATCTCGTCCAAGGAAGTGTCGTTGAATGCGCCGGTCCTTGGAAGATCGTGGACCGTCACGATCCTGGAAATGTAGTAGACCCGCAGCTCGGTCCAAGAGTCATCGTTGAACGGAACTCCGGCGTTGCTTGATGCTGATTCGTCCAACACGACGCAGAGTTTTGTAGTTGATTGGGAGGTTGGGCTCCCCCCGATGAGCCGCCCGAATCGCGTTCTCTTCGTGATGATCCTTGGTGGAGAATGAACGTTGGGCTTCGTGACGTTGGACGTCGTAACTGTGACTTGCCTTGGTATTAGAGCGTATGTTGGCGTTGTTGGAGCCAAGGGTGACTCCAGTGAGATGTTTATTGTCCGAGCCTTATTCAATGCAGCAATGGTGGTGACAACGTGATGATTATCCCGCTTTGGATAAATCGCAGATGTGGCTCCTTTCGGAAATGGCGAAGGTGACATCTTCGCGTTATGTTCAGGAAAATAACTCTCCGCCATGATACTCCTGCTCTCAGGTGATACAGACAGTTTGGTATATGACAGATTGAACATTGAGATGCTGATTGAGTAGGAAATCCTCCTAGATAATTCGATCATTGTGGATTTCGAAACCTCTGCTGTAGGTTTTGATTCGAAATTGACTGTGTTGTCCTGGACGGGATTCAGTTTTTTCCGATCCAGAGGATCGGGAGAGGTTGTCCCCAAATCGCGTGTAGGCGAAGAGTTGCGAGTGTTAGAGGTTATCTAATTCAAGGCGCTTACTGGCGTGGAATTAGATTGTTCGGATAATGGTGACGCGAGCTTGGTTTTCGTCAAGTCGCGTATTGGCGATGAGCAGCGAACGTTGGAGATTGTCTAATTCAAATCAATTGGTACCGTTGAATCAGATTGGTCAGATAATGATGACGCGAGCTTGGTTGTCGTCAAGTCGCGTATTGGCGGTGAACAGCGAACGTTGGAGGTTGTCTGGTTCAAACCGAATGGTAGCGATAAGTCAGATTGTTTAGATAATGATGACATGAGCTTGGTCGTCATCAACTCGCGTATTTGCGATGAGCAGCGAACGTTGGAGGTTGTCTGATTCAAGGCGATCGGTAGCGTTGAATAAGATTGGTCAGACAGTGACGATGCTACCGTGATTGCCGTCCGGTCGCGTGTAGACGATAAGTTGTGAACTTGAGAGATTGTCTGATTACCCGCGTTTGTTGGCGTTGAGTCAGATAGCTCAGATAATGATGATGCGAAATTGTTTGTCGTCAAGTCGCGAGTATGTGACGAGCTGCTAGTATTATGGAATGAGCTACGCGTTTCATGTGACGGAATCGGCGCTCGATTCGATATGATATTCTCCATCGGCGGAGTATGATCATTGTTATTGTTATTGTTGAAATTATTCTTACGTCTCTGGAAACTGCTGGAATTGCATTCCGATAGTTTGGGATCCGGCACTGTGTTGGAGGCATCCGTTGAAGAAGAACTAATTTCGATGAAGCGATTCTTGTTTCGTTTGCCATTGCTTCTGACGAAGATACTTCGTTAATGAAAGTGATACTTATGATATGCGATCAGTGATTTCCGATGCGGAGTTGTTCCTGCTGCAGTGGTCGCCGTCACTGTGCAGCGGAATATTGTAATATTCGCGAGGAAGGCGTTCTTTCCGAAGATCACTCGTGTTGTCGTGAAACTGAAGTTGTTCCGACTGCAGGTTGTCGCTTGTCCGGGGGGCACGAGGCGGGTATGGATTCTCGGTGTATAGGACCATGCCCCGAGAAACCCCGATGGATCTGATGCTCTCCTATAGCCGGATGGCGACTGACCGGAGCTTCGGGCACCCGTCAGTCAGTCGATCCGGTGCGGAGAGCTTCAGAGAAGCTGGTGGGCCAATAACCGTCAAGATCACTCACCTCACCTACTCGTGGGGCCGCCCGTCACCCTGCACCGGCCTCAACCGGGACAGGGTGCGAAACAGTGAGTGGCATCCGGATGGAAACCTCTTTTGACGACTCGGCGACCAACAAAAAAGAAAGATGGACTTCGAGAATAAAAAGAAGCACGTCCACGGTGCCGGAGTGGGAGACTCCAGTCGCAGTTGTGGGTAGTAGAGACAGCCCTGCTGGGTCGCCATCTCACGACCACGGCCGTTCGAGGGTGGACCGCCAGGCTTCCGGACGCGTTTCTACGCCCGGCGAGGCGATAGGCTACAGTAGGAGGAATGAAACGGAAGAAGCCCCAAGGCGAACAAGGAGGGGACTGCAGAGTACCTCGGACAGGTCGCGGGACACATTCCTCGCGCCGGATGAAGTAAACAACACCACACCGCAAACGGCGAGAGGACTTCGGACGCGAGCAAAGTCCGACGACGAAGAATCGGTCGCGTCATTCGCGACCCGCCCGTCACTGGCCTCGACAACGTCCAGACGGAGAAGAGGAAGCTAACGTCGCTTACCCCGAACGTTTCCGCAGAGCTGGCGTTAGGGATCAGAACGAGCTCGGCGGCGGATGACAGCGCCGAGGTAACGCGGCAGGTAGCAGAGATAAAGAGAGTGGCGATGATGTCGTCCAATCTTAAAGGGACGTACGTCCATGCACTCAATGATGCTGCCTCATACATCACCACCGCATGGATACACAGCTGCAGCGCCGCATCCGCGAGACTCGTGGTCGCCAGGCTAACAGCGCTAGAGGAGGAGAACGCAGACCTTCGCCAAAACTGTCGCGTAGGCCCGCCCACAACCACGGGTGCCCGCGGTGCAGTGACGCGCCCCCCGCGACGAGCGACAGTCAGCGCATCGACGCCTTAGAAAAGAGGCTGAAAGAACTTGAGCCATCGCTGTTAAAGGCCATTGAGACGCGAGTCGGGGATCGACAGCCGCGCACCCCAGAACCACGAAGCAAGGCAGACCACTCGGCCGCTCTCCGGGCCACCCAGACACTGACGCTCTCGAGGGAGTAAGGCGGTTAAGTATGGAAGGTGGTAGAACCCAGAAGGTAGAAGAGATCAGAGAAGGAGTAGCAGGAGGAAACGGTCGCCTCCAATGAAACGAAGAAAGGGACGACCGCGGCTGCACCGGCCAGGACCACATGAGCGCCAAGACTGAACGCCGTCACGACAGCGACAAGGATGATACCGGCGCAGGCACCAAGGACGGCCACGCTCCCCCGCGCACTACGAACATCCGCGGTGACCGTTACGCTGAACGAGGGAGAAAGTATGTCGTACGCCGACGTACTCGCGTCGGCGAGACAGAAGATCCCGCTTACGGAGATCGGCCTGGAGTCCGTCGAGATGAGGAGAGGCGTGACGGGCGCCATAATTATAAGAGTCCCTGGAGACAGGGACAGAGGGAAGGCATCGAGGCTAGCGGCACGACTGACCGTGGTGCTACACCGGGCTGCGGTGAGAGTCGCGGCTCTGACGGAGACGGCGAAGCTGAAAGTGGTCCGGATAGACATCTCGATAAACACGGAAGAACTGCGACGGGCACTGGCCTTGGCGGCGGAAATGCAGGTTGGGGAGATCGCTATATGCAGAGGCGGCCTCCGGTCGGCGTGGATCAAGTGTCCGGTGGCGGGAAACAGGAAACTAGCCCGGGAATGAAAAGTGGCGCTGGGCTGGTCCAAGGCCAAAATAATAGCCACACCGACGAGGCCCCTGCAATGCTACAAGTGTTTGGAGCTGGGGCAAGTAGGCGCGGCCTGCGTGTCCGCTGCGGATCGGGGACATCTGTGCTACCGATGCGGTGAAAGCGGACATCGCGCCAGAAGGTGTCCCTCTACTGCACCCAAATGCCTCCGAGCGAGTCGCTTGGGGCAAACGCCGGCCATAGAATGGGAGGGATGGCATGCGCTCCCCCACAGACCAAGAGGAGGATCATCCGCGAGCCAACCGCCGTCGCGGGAACGACATAGAGGTGCACCTCCGAAAGAGCTGGTGATGGCCGGGAGGAGGCCATAGATTTGAACGAATATGTTCAAAAGCCTCCTTCAATGCAACCTAAGGAGAGCGAGGCTGGCGCAAGACCTGCTCCTCCAGAACATCCGGGAGAGCGGCGTCGTATCGTGTTCCTGATGCACCCAACTGGGTCGGGGACTTGGACGGATTGACGGCCATAGCACGGACGCCAACACTGAGCGCCCCTGGTGTTGCTCGACCGCGGCAACGGCTACGAATCGGTCGAATGTGCCGGAATAGCGGTGGCAGCGGTATGCGTCTCCCCCAACAGCGGCTTGGCCGCGTACGGTGACTTCTTGGATCGGTTCGGCGAATGCGTAAGCAGGTGCCTTCCCCGCCAGGTACTCGTCCTCGGGGACTTCAAAGCCAACTCGACGCAGTGGGGAAACACCAGGACTACCACGCAAGGAAGATGGCTGACCGACTGGGCCGCGGACCTCGGGCTCCTTCCAACAAACAGGGTCTCGGCAAGCACGTACGTGGCATGGATGGGGTCTTCCGTGGTGGAGATCACCTGGGTTACCTCGGAGTTATACCGGAGGATCCGCGACTGGAGGGTCGCCGAAGGAGTTGAGACATTGTCCGACCACACCTACATACGGATGGAGCAGGCCACTGGCAACGAGGACACCAGCGACACCAGAGGAGGAACGAACCGCCCCGGCCGACCGCCCCTCAGATGCCGTCACAAAGGAAGAGATAAAGAGCTGCTACGGGCGGCAGCCGTCGTATCGGCCTGGAGCTGGGATGCCCAAAGGACGACCGCGCTTGGAGGTACCGACGAGGTGGCGGAAAACCTCAGAAAATATATGAGAGCGGCGTGCGACTCCTCGATGCCGCGCTCCATCCTCAAGGGTGGGCGCGTCCGCTGCGTCTATTGGTGGACACCCGACATCGCGGAGCTGCGAGAGAGCTGCGGTCGCGACCGCAGGATGTTCACGCAGGCGCGCCGTCGCAGGCAGACGCGCGACAAAGAAGTGATGTCCCGCACTTGCGAGGCCTACAGGGTGGCGTCGTGTTATGGTATTACGTTATATAGTAGTAGGTATTGCTCGAGTGTTTTTACGTAATATTGTAAGAGTAAAGGATAATGGTTGTAACTACAATGATAAACCACCAAATATAAATCCGTACCGTTAGCAAATTATACACACTACTATACGCACAAGTGCGGATATGTGCATGCGGACACTCGCTGCAACTCAAACAAAACGTTTATATAATTTCCATACTTTAAAGATTATAATAGAAATATGTTTCTCCAGTGTTAACTCTTTAATTCTGGTCGTAACCGCTATTAAATATACTGCCGGATTGAAACTGGAACGAGGAAAATATACTTGTGCCAAGCAATTCCCATATTTAATACTAATAAATAACACTTCATAAAATCTATACGAACTTATACAAAGTAATTGAATTAATGCATATTGCAAACATTCTAAACTCTGAATATTCATCTTGTATCATTCATCTTCAATTGTGTGTGTATGTATGTTTTTGTTTTATTTACACTAATGAATATCAACTATTGTTTTGGACAATATCGACTAGTAGCACATGGTTAACCGAGATAAGATCAAAGGCGAATGTTATATTATAGAGCTTCGTTTTAAATATATTTTATCTACTTGCAATAATTTGAATGTGTTCTAATACCAATGCACGCTTGTTTATATTCACGAGCAATTTTGATACTTCCCAGCTTTGAAACCAAATTTGTGTAAAGCAGTTTATATTTAGTTGCTATTTCACATAAAAAGTTAACATTTACGGAGCAATTGTTTTTTACTGAAAATGTTCTACTGTCTCGACTTGAGGAATGCATAAATTGTATAAATGAAATTCATCTACAGTAAGAAAGAATCTAAATCTGAGGATGGCAGTAAATTTGGAAATATAAGAGAAAGAGGAGTTTAGACACGGCTAATTACGGTTCATTGGGATTATTGTGGGTCCGAGTAAGTGTGTTTGCTCATTTCATTATTACTTGGTCGGAAGTTGAAAGTTGCGGTTAGAGGAAATAACATGCAATATGTATAATAATAGTAGAAAATTATTGGGAAAATTTTAATGGGCTATTGGGACATAACACCCTGGGCAGAATTAAATATCCCGATGGCTCGTGTAACCTTTGGAACTGCAACTAATTATAAAGGTATACCTGACCATCTGGGGTCCATAATAGTTCTAAAATGCATGATGGTCGGGGTAATATCGAAAACTTTGTTATGAACGGACGTTTAGAGACGTAGAGAGAATAGTCAGTTACAAGTAAGTTGCGACCAGTTGCAGTTGCGAGTCTTTCCTCCGTGGTTGTCGAGTTGTGAGTTGTTGGTCATGAGTTTCAATCATTATAAATAAATCTATATAATAAAAAAAGTTTCATAAAATTCTGAGACCTCGTGCCGAGATTGAACAAAACAGACAAGGAATTATTTAACAGATCGCGTTAACTAATTTAACTATTCGTGTAGTAATTGTGCAAGTGAATTGATATCAAGTCGATATCATGACGAGCGAAGGATCAAACGCGGATAATACCATCGTGGATATCGAAAAGAAAAAAAAAATATATTGTTAACGATAAGCCTGAACGAATCGAAATACGAAATCGAAAAGTTGCGGAGTTCAAAGATTAACTCCAGAAACGAAGATAAAAAACAGTTGGTAAGAAGAAAGAATTACAAAAGCGTGTAAGAGCTTTCAGTGTCTTGGATATCGAGCATGGACGAAGAAGACGAAGAGGAAAAAGATTAAAGACGAAGAGCGCAACGTGTTTGAAACACACGTGAGAGTCGACAAGAAGAGCGCACTTGTCTTAATATTCAGAGCTGCTAACAACGTCAATGTGCAAAGCTGGTTGTGGTTGGATTGACGTGTAGCGAGTAATGCGGGCGAAGAGACTTTTTCACGTTCGGTAAAATTGTTCGTCGACTGTCAAATGTGCCTTAAAAGTTAGAAAATAACGAAGGAAATGTTGAGTACCGAATTTGCGGAAAAAGTAGACGCGCACTAGGTGCAGAAGGGATTGTCGTATCGAATCAAGGACACCGAGACATACCAATAGTATGTCTATAAAATGTTCGGCATACCTAAACAAGTGCATATGGAGAGTTCAGTCGTGATAAAATATATCATGGAAGGAATTCGTGACCGATAAAATAATATTGTATGGCGCCAATGATATTCGCGAATTAAAAGAGAAGTGCGCCGGGCGTGAGGCCATGAAATAAAACGCGAAGATGAAAAGCAAGCGGGTTGAAGAAAAATCCAAGAGGACGAGTCGCGACAGAGGTGCAACGGTGTTTTCTATGCGATAACAAAGATCATCTAAGTACGAAATGTCCAACAAAAGGCAATGGTGCTTGATGTTTCAAATTTCAAGAGAACGGGCACATCGCATTGCAGTTTAACAATGGAAGTATATCCTCTCAGGAGGCGTGTAGTTTGTCGCAATTATTACTTATTTATTATTTTTCATTTTAATTTTAATTATTATTATTATAGTAGAGACGTTAACTCTTCGTCAACCACGCGTGTGTAGTATCAAAAAATACTGTTCACTAGTTAAAGAACAAAGAAGTCTAACAATTATTTAAGTGGTCAATTATATATTGCGGTAATGGTTTTATATAAGGATTTCTCATATTGATGATACAAAGAACCAACTAAAGGTATACCAGGTTGTCCGAGAAGTTTCTTTCGTTTCATAAGGTGATAATAGATGAACAAAAATTTCTGTTTTATATTATTTTATTGAATTAGGTATGATCTATTCCGTCATATCTCTATCATTATGTTCGTGCATAATTCTAATATAAAATAAATAAATTAATATAAAACATATAAAGCTGTGCACCTATTATTTCCTTATAAAACGAACGAAACATATCGGATAATCTAACATATATTAAATGTTTATTATATTTAGTTTCTATATTAAGTTTTTTATATATAAAACGTAATTTAATCATAAATGATAGTGTAACTTTTTAATTAAATTTAATATCACTAAATTGGTTATGTTACTATATACTGTACTTTATGAAAATAGAAGTAATAGTCTAATTAATTGGGAATAATTCCAGGTAAACAATAACTGATAATATGAGGAAGAAAAGAGAAAAGGCGTTGCTAAACGGAAAAGATGCGACGGTGGAACGTCGAAGAGTTCCTTAGTATCTTTGAGCGAAAATTTCAAAGATGAACGAACGTCCTTGATTATAGCCGTGAGCAGCGAACTTTCGAAGATGAACGAACGTCGTTGATCATACCCGTGAGCAGCGAACTCTCGAAGATGCCGAACAAAAGGTTGTTCGCGAGGTCGGAAGAGACACTGCTACTATTGCAAGCAATGGAGCTTCAGAATTTACAAAAGTCGAAGATAATGTTAATGTTTCGAAAGCATATCGACTCCAGCTCATTGAGTTTGTTGGATAAAGCTGAATCTCAGCTTTACCCAACAGAATGGGACACAAATTGCAACATCTAAATATCTTCGTTTTTGATGACTGTATGAAAAACACTACGCAGGACGAAGTTGTGCTATATGGATGAGCACATGCAGTGAATGTTTTTTCTGAACGTCTTCTTTTAAATAACATTTTCGGGTCATTATAATTTTTTTGTGAGACCATATATTTGTTTAACACACGAATCGATCCATCTCGATATGATCCATCTCTATAAAGATTTTTTAATGTAACAGTTACTTTAACTCTAATTTTTCAAATTGAAGGTATAAAATTCTTTTCCATATATTGTTGAATCTTGTTTACCGTAATTCATAATAATAAATAACAGGATAGTAGGAAAAGAACTTTCCGTATACGAGTGTCATATATTTCAAATCAAATGGTACAAACAAACATTTGAATGCTACATAAAATTTTACGCGTTCCATAGCTTTCTTGTCATATATTATATTTCTTATTATATTTTTTGATATACATGTCTTAATGTAAATAGTTTCTTCGAGTTAATTTCATTTTGTAGTTCAAACCATCCAAGTCTTTTCTAGAGAGATTCTGTAAAGTATATCTTCAAAGCGGTAAATTCGCTCGTTCCTTAGCCAGAGTTTCATTTATAAAATCTTGAAGAATATCGTTGATATCATATTTGTCCAAGCATCATATGCCATGCGACAACAATCGCTCATGTTTAATTCGTAATGGTTATCTATCGGTTCTTTCTCTGTATTGCAGTTACATAATGGGATTAATGTTTCCAGTAATTCTTTTCGGTACATTCGTTTGAAACATGCGATTATTCCATGATCCATTGGTTGTATGAGCGGTGCAGCGTCAAATGGAAAGTAACTGACTTTAAAAAATTCATTTTCTGTACTTATTATCCTGCTATTGTGGTGCGCGTCAGAGTTATCTACCAACGACAGAGTCTTCTCTCTGTGTCCGTTTTCAGTTATCTTCCTTACCTGATTTTAAGAATCATATAGAACTATTCATTGAAAATACTACTGTCCGTCAATCAAAGGCTTGGTGCTAGCTTTGTAGATAATTGACAGGTCGCTTATAGTGAAAGTATCGAGGAATGGAGGTTCCATATCTGTACCGATTATTAGTATCGGCAACTTGTCACATCTGGTAGTATTTTCACAAAGAAATGTGGTAACTTGATCCTTGCGTATTGTTTGGTTTGCTATCGATTTCTCGTTGCGAAAGGTCAAAGTCATTTCTGGTACTGTTCTCCACATTAGTCTTGTGGATAAATGCCTTTTAGCATACAAACTGCCTGCATATCGACACATTCGAAGTTGGCAACCTAAGTAAATTCTATACGAGCCAGGTAGAACAGGTATTCTATCGAATTAGGATTAAGCCAGGTATAACATTCGTATTTTCTTCTGCAACCCGTACTATAATTACTGTTCCTAATGATTTATTGTATCGTAAATTAACTAAATTGGACAGTATTTGGTATAAGAGAATAGGGATACGTAAGGATGAAGGAACGGAAATAATCCAACTAGTTTGTACTTGGAATTTATGCGGGCTGTCTTCTATAACGGGCCAATTGTTTCATAATACGAAATTCTTTGTACGAAGTTACAATTGTTTGACCCTTGTACCTTTGAAAATACACGAAAAGCAATAAACGTCTTTATTGCTTGAAGGATTCGTTCGTAAACTAAAATATTGATCTAGTCGTTCAATTTTCCCGGATCAGAAAGACTAGTATCTGGGAATTCGAGATAAAACGTATATTCGTAAACAGGCCGAGACGGTAGAGTTAAAATTAAAGTTTGCGGGAAAGGATGGAATTCTGTGCCGTGGGTAGAACGCGTATATGGCCTAGCTTAATTGGGGAAAGCTCCCGGAGCTTTCGTCTTCCTCGATGGGCTTTATTATCGAGGCGGTAATAAAAACTCGCATATACCGCGTGGTTGCCCTCCGCGTACACGTACGATCTATGCACGCGTGTACAGACGCGCGCCTGCTAACGATTTATTCTTAACGTCGATCGCCTCGCCGCACCGCATAATTTATGCTCCAGACGATTCTTTTCAACCCACATCTGCACCCGCCCCTCACCATCTACCGATAATTCGAAATGTAAACCAGTTTTCTGAGCGTACGCGTCAATCGTCGGACACAAAATGAGCGAAGAAACGGAGAAACGCGTGCAACGAACAGTTCGAACATGCTGCGAACGTGTTCTAATTGTAAGAGATGAGTTTGGCAGATTTTGCAAAATCGTAGTTCGTCGATAAAGATTCAGAATGTAATAGTTGAATGTAGCAGTTTATATTCTAAAGATAATAGCGTTTTAACCTTTTCGTAGGATATCGTTGGAGCAGCAGCTACCACAGACTGCGATCGATGATTAGCACAAGCATGATAGAATTACGATATAAAAATGATAAATGTAACTAACAACGTATCACAGAAGGAATCGCAGAAGTATGTGCTCGTATCTTCCCGATTGCCGACTTCGAAAAATTGATATTTCTTTACGATACGAATATCAAAATCGTATGCTCGTGAAGAATAATTAGCCGAGCTTTAAAATAGCGAACGATAGCATAATGATTTCGCAGTTTCGTAGGAACGTAACTTAAAGGGTACGCGTCGATCGCATTCGATGTATAATCGATCGTTAACCTAGTACGAAAGATAGAAATTTGAAATTACACTGCCACAAATGACATGGATTAGGTGCTGAATTGCGTGAGTATTGTTTCATTGCAGATAGTTAAAGCTCTGCTGCAAACCGAGTGCAAATGTCACGGCGTGTCCGGTTCTTGCGCCGTGAGAACCTGCTGGCGAACCTTGCCTAGTTTTCGTCAGATCGACGATGCACTGATGAAAAAGTATTACAGAGCGAAGCCCGTGATAGCGATTACCCCACCCCTACGATGCAGGTAATTTCTGTAAAACTGGGTCGTTGTTGCTAGGACGTGACGTATGATCATATTCTATAGACGATTGCAACGCTAAACGATTACGTCGCTACATACGATACGTCTATTTTTCCACTATGTTGCATGAATAGATAGAATTAATACGCAGTTATTGCGTATAATGCAAGTGCAAAAATACAAATTTTCTGCGAGAATATAGAAAGCGATTCGATAAGGGTAGGTTAACATTCTTCTACGCAGATAGTAAATAATTAGCGACGATAGAAATAATGTTACGCCTTCAACGGTACTTTACGTTTTATAATATTTGATATCGATATCGGAAAATAAATTACACAACGACTCTTACAGATACGAGTTGAATCTTTTTATACGTACGTTCGATTAGTAACTGTAACATTTTCTTACGGCTAAATAGTTTAAAATCAGAAATTATGTTTGGAAAATAGTAAGACTGGAAATATTCGGGAACTTCTATTTATAGATGTACAAATTGTACACGTGTTTTCAAAAACGATAGTAAACAGGAAAATATCATAACAGGTAAACCGTAATAACAGATAGAAAGGGATTCTAATCCGACTACCTGCGTATATTGACAAACAAGTACTGACCTGTTCTAGAAGCTATAATGACGCCACTTGTTATGGATCTCACGAAGCGCGTGAAAATAAATGCTCGAATGTAACATACTAATTGGTAGACTATTTTCACGAGTAATAACTTTATTGTTTCTTGCTGTTCTCCTAGAGTTTAGATACGTTGCATTCAACGTTGACTGAAATATTGCCGATCTTGGGGAACGACGTGAAAACTCAGTGGAAACCAAACGACGTTGGAAAGACTCGACACTACCGACAACACGCAAAGAATACGACGAAACCAAGAAGGCTACACTTGGTATTGAAAGGGACAAAGTTGAGCGGGGGTTCGAGTGTAGGAAAAGAAAGGATTCCAAAGAGAAGCGACCTTTTAGTTTTACAACCCTCGCCTAATTACTGTGAACCAGATTGAGCGCAAGGTAGTCTAGTAACCCAAGGGAGATATTGCAATCGTACTAGCAAAAGTGATGTTCCGTAATATGACATATGTGATATTCGACGTTTTATCTTTTTATCGCAGGCTATTTAACGAAAAGCTTCAATGTGTTGCAATATCTTAAATTTAGATGATCGTAAAAGCGATTAATGTTTCAGGTACGGACGGATGCGATTTAATGTGCTGTGGTCGCGGCAACAACGCACATCAGTTCACAAGAACGTGGCAATGCAAATGCAAATTTCTCTGGTGCTGCCGCGAGCATTGTGAAACGTGCACAGAGCGTACCGAATAGTACACATGCAAATAAACGTATTTCGAACGTATTGGCGATTTGAACCACGTAAATATATGTAATAGACGTAACAAATGGCGACGAGAGTTTCCCTACATCGATACTATCTGCGAACTTTGTTGCATTTCGTCAGAAATTATTCAACATCGACTTCAGCTTGCTGTTCCTGTAAAGTTAACGAGCATAATAACGATAATCGACGAAGCGTTCCTTTTTCTGCTTAATTTAATCGACTTGAATGCTTAAGACGACGATAGATACGCAATCAAATTCAATTTTTCCAAAGCTCTCGTTATATAATGTGATAGTCGACAGTATGTAATTGTAGAGACGATATTCAGTCTGTATACTCATGATAATAAGCGATAAAATGCGGAAGGCGAACTGTCGAACGTTTAATGAGGCTAATGAGCTTTGTGAAATTCGAAGAGCATGAGTTACCCGTTTTGGAACGATATAAAATGATATAAAAGAAACTGAATGAACCGATTTGATAATATTAATTATACGCGAATAATTAAGATAACTTCGATTATCTGTCCAACAACTTATTCAATCATACACGCAGAAAATTGAAATAATATGTTGAGAATAATAATACGGTTGTAATAAAAAGGAATAAAAATATCATAAGCAATATAAAAGGATAAATATCTAGTTTATTTTATATTAAAATTAATTGTTAAAAATTTAAATAATTAATAAATCCAAGAGCATCGAAATTGAAAAATTGAAATTCAATTTTCGATACTCGCATTGATCAATTACTGCCGTTACTTTCTACAACTTAATTCTATAAGCAAAACTTGTATTAATGTACGTTCGTATAAAAAATCGAATAATATCCTCTTTATATCTACTGACAATGAAGCATTCCTTCAAGCAGAAGGAAAACGGGAACTATTAATGCTTTTGAATTATATAACTACCTCTAGTCCTCTCCCTGAATCTGTCTAGAAGGAGTTCACGACTCCTTATTGACTAATCGTTACCCTCCGCCAAATATCAACGACAAAAAACTGTCCCTTGATAGTAAAATAAATTCAAAGCCAAGCAATATTTACAATGTAATCTTCGAAATAGCTAAAGCGACAACTATATCGATCAAATGCTTCCCTGCTGTACTTACTATATACTTAATACGACGACTGTTAATTAATGCACAAGAAATAATAAAGCGTTGGTAGATGTAGCCTTAAATGTTTCAGTATATTATTCTGTATAAAGTATATTATTCGATCGAATATATTTAAGCGATATATGTACTTTGAATAACTCACAATACTAATATCAGCGAACTCCTATGAATGTAAATGCAAAACATAAACTACGGCCCGAAACGATTATTACTCCAACAGCCCAGTGGTGATAACCATATAACCCATATAGAACTAAAACAGAAATTATTATTTATTAAGAAGCGAAAATTAAAAAAAAATCAATGTATTCGCTTCCTACTCGATGACTAATAATGAATTAGAATCGCATTTTTCTCCAACCCTATTGTGATTGTTTATCCTGTAACGCATTCTCGAACTTTCCATTATTAAGAAGAAGGTGACAAAGGAATACCTAATGCGAGCATCGCGCGTACTGATTCGTCCGCCCCTTAAGCAATATTTCAAACAGCAAACAGATTGACTTACATGGGTTTTACCTACCTGCTAATTACGGGGCCGTCCGAGAGTCCTAATCCATTGTGTAGTAATACACATGGAACCCACAGACGACTATATAAACTCGGCACCTAGCTCGAAGGTATCTTTTCCAGTTCGAATTTCGAGCAGAACGTTTAAAAGTTCTTCACGTTTGGAAGCGCATCGCTTCTGCAATTTTAAAAATTCTTTACGTTTAGAAGTGCTTCGTGTTCGAAAGTTACTCCTTTACGATTGGAAGCGTCCTTATACATCGTCGTCACATTTGGAGCAGTACGTATTTCATTTCTCATACAATTCGTAAATTTCAATTTTTTTTTTTTTTTGTCCATTTTATTTTACAGGTAGTGCCTTATAACGAGACGATGGCGGAATGTCGATTTGGATTTAACGCCTTGCACACCATTCCATTTGTTGCGGAAAATCTACCACCGGATTACGTTGTGGTGCAGTATACTAGCCCGTGTGGTGAATACACTACGCGGCTTGGCCTGCATCGTTTCCTTGTATGCCACCTGATGGGAAGAAGAGTACCGAAGGCGAGAACCGGCCCTCGAACACGCCAATATCTTCGTATGCTCAATACTTTTTCAAGCAGATGCAATTGTCGAGTCTCACAGAGTGAAAGAGGAAGATGAAGAATCTCCTGACCGATAGTTCGACTTGGAAGCTACTTTATTAAACCGTGATATTTGTGACAGTTCTGTCACTAACATTCTGACACTTTAATTCAGTAACAATATATTAGTTTAACTAATTCTTGCGAGAAAGATTGTTTAATGACATATTGTATATACGAAATTTTTTCACCTGCAATTAACTATTTAAAATTTGCTTCAAATTACATTTTAAAATAAAACATTTTATAAATTATACATGTATACGGTAGTCTTAAATCTTCAAATAGTTATTAATATCTTAGATGTTGTGTATAAAAAGCTCATCACACATAAGTTGTACTGTACTTTATAGTAAATAAATTTTGTACCTGTACTTAAAAGATAGATTCTAAATTTACTTTATCCCTTCAATTCCATACCCTATAATAATATCCATTTATCCTATAGTAGATTGTAGTTTCTGTCAAGGTTGTTAAAATTTCTTTAACAAATTTCTTTTTATTTGTGCGCGACTGAGTCCATTGGCATATTGCTTCTTGATCGCAAGCGACTAAGTCCAGTGGCGTACTGCTCTTCGAGGGAACGCGACGAAGTCCAGCGGCGTAATCCTTCTTCTAGCGTACGGAACTGAGTCCAACACGCGTATCGATGTTCTACGTTAAAGAAAAAAAATCGCTACGCACGAGCATCATGGTCAATGACGACCGTACGTAGCCACATTTTCATTTCAAACGCTCGCAACAAAATCCAGCGGCGTATGGTATTTTATTTGCGAGCGACAAGGTCCAGCGGCGTATCATTTTTTACATTTATTTCACAAAAATTGACTTAAAGGGGAAAAAAATCGCTAGTACGACCATCGACTGCCGTACGCTGCGAAATTCCTTTTTCAAACGCACGCAACAAACTCCAGCGGCGTCTTGCGTTTTATTTTTATTTCAAGAAAATTGATTTAAAGTCGGAAATCAATAACCGAAGCCTGTGCGAACTAACGTGTGTCCATGATCGGCTTTCTCAGGGTGCTTAGAAAAAAAGCTGATGGTGTTGTGCAACGTTTCTGTACCCGATGCAAGATGTGCATGCGAATCCGTTACGAAGTTGTTGGGTCGTCGTTGAAAATAGTCGTCGTCGTCGTCGTGCGAGAGAGAATCAATTTCTGATATTGCATGGAGAGATCGCGGATGGGGAAGAAAAGATCCCCTTTGGCGAGGCTCGAGGAAACTTGATTAGAGAGACGAGGTATACACGCGCGTACGTGTCGAACGTACGCACGTGTGATTTTCTTTGCTTTAAGGCTATTCTGCGCTCCAGGTATTAGAGGGAAAAGAGATCGTTGTCTATCGCTACGTACTAAATTTACAAGTTCCAGTCCCCGAGAATACAGACACACCCCGCGGTACGTCTCGCTCGCTTTTCCACTTGCGTGCGTTCCCGTGCGTTTTCGTCGTTGGTACAGAGCAAAGAAACCGATGAATACAATCGCTTGTTCGGTCTCTGTACCAGCAATAAAACAGGCGAAAACAGGGAACCGCTGTAATCGTCGAGGAAGAGAAACGGCTGTGGTAGATATATATGTAGAGAGGACGGACGTATACATATATGTAGAGAGTACGGAAGTTAAAAACCGAAGGTTCGTTACTCACGGATGTCTTGCGTTAGTCTTAGCTCGAACATGATACGACGAACGAAGTTAAAAGGCACTTTGGTGCAATGTATAAAACGTTTCTCGTTCGAGATATATAGAATATAGTGTTCTCCTTCTATACGATTTTTTATGTCTTTTTTTTATTTTTCTTTTCATCCTTTTTGAGGCGATTCTCGGAGAGATAAAAAAATGGCACCTTCTCTCGCTTCCTGTATTTATATCGTATTGCTTTTCTCGAAGCATCCCCGCTACCACAGCACGAAATTTCTTTTTTTTTTTTTTTTAAATAGAGAAAATTGTCGCGGAGGAAAGTTATATTACTAAGCGGAAGAAAAGATACTAACCAGGATATCCTTAGTAGCGGCGAGCGAACAGGAATTAGCGCAGCACTGAATCCTGTGGTTCCGCCGTTTGGAAATGTAGTATTCGGAAGGATAGGTTTATCCCGCTACGTCGAACCGCGTCCAAGTCCATATTGAATGCGGCCATGTATCCACAGTGGGTGCCAGGCCCGTAGCGACCGGAACGCGATTACGCGTAGCATCAGTCTCATTTGAGAATTCATACTGCATACATCGAGGGGACTTTCCAAGATGGCGGCGACTAGTGCGGACGTGTTCAGATCGCTCCGTGCAAATAAGTGCTAAAATGCGGAAAAGTGAGTGTAAAAAAGTGAAAAGTGCGATAAAATAAAAGAATTAGTGTTCCTCAAGCACTGTGGAAAAAAGTTCTGGTGGATTTACTCGGGAAAGCCCGAAAATTCGCATAAAAGAAATCTCTGTGCGACCACGTGGCGTGTACACAGCAGTGAACCGTGTGCGTTAAAAACGGGCAGTAGGGTAGTGAAAACTTCTCAAAAGTGCCAAGCAAAAATCAACTGTGTAGTGAATAGTGAAATTCCGTGGAATTTGTGGCAATTAAGGCTTGTGCAGTGAATCTAAGGAAAGCACGTGGCAGCTTTAGGCGGGAAGAGCGTGGGCCGCCATATTGGGTCGTGCGTCCACAGCGCCGCGCCGCCGCGTAGCTGCACCTTGCCCGCCATCTTGGCAGCGGCAAATTTAAATCAGACTAAACCGAAGAGAGATAAACCGAAGAGAACTAAACCGAAGAGAGCTAAACCGAAGAGAGCCAAACCGAAGAGAGCTAAACCGAAGAGAACTAAACTGAAGAGAAACAAACCGAAGAGAGAACTAAACCGAAGAGAAATAAACCGAAGAGAAAACTAAACCGAAGAGAGCTAAACCGAAGAGAGCTAAACCGAAGAGAGCTAAACCGAAGAGAGCTAAACCGAAGAGAAACAAACCGAAGAGAAACAAACCGAAGAGAGAACTAATCCGAAGAGAACTAAACCGAAGAGAACTAAACCTAAGAGAAATAAAAGAACAGAAAGATGGAGAAGGAAATTATTGAAACTGAGATGCAAATAGATACAGAAACGAGGCTGGTATCGGACCTAAAGGAACAGGCCAGTGAAATAGAAAGGCAAATGTTGGCCTACTGCTTGGAGCCGTCGAAAAAGATTAACAAGGAACAGACCGCAACAATTATGCGGCACTTCAGAGAAATGAGGGGCATAGTGGAGGAATTATTGCTCCACAACTGCTACCTAACAGGCAAGCTGGAACAAAGCACCGGCGAGGAAAGGAATAAAGGATCGGCAATACTAAACGCCGTCAACCGATCGATACAGGCCAGTAAACGGCTCGAAATAGCCGTCGCGAAAAAAGCGGAGGCACAAAGGCAACCCTCCTACGCTGAAAAGGTCAGAATGACCAGCAACAGGGTGGCACCCAAAGCGGTTAAACCGCCACGAAACGTGGTGATAATAAGACCTGCTAAAGAAGACTGTGAAATAAAGAGCAGTGAAGAGGCACGCGAGGCAGTATTCACCATTGTCAACCCCCGCAAGAAGGGGCTACAAGTGAAAGCAGTCAGACAAATTAGCGGGAATGGGCTAGTCGTGGAAACGACAAACCCAGAGGGCCTCAAGGCCTTCACGGACAATGAAAAGCTGAAGGCGGCCGGCCTAAAGGCAAGCACACCACAGCGCAGAAACCCGAGGATGATTATATACGACATCCCGAGGGATATCACCGAAAAGGAGATAATCGCGAGCATCAGGAAGCAAAACCAGGGGAGACTCTCTGAGGAAGACGTCGCAGAAATCAAGTTCTGCTTCAGGACATGCCGCAAAGATCTCCGGGAAACAAACTGGGTAATAGAGACCCCTCCAAAGGTAAGAGACAAACTCCTCAGGAGCAAGCTATTTATATCGTGGAGTGAATGCAAAGTCAGGGACTACATAGCGCTCAGCAGGTGCTATAAGTGCCAGGGGTTCGGACACGTGGCCAAATATTGTCGAATTAGTTACGACATTTGCGCCCACTGCGCGGAAAGCGGACACACTACCAAAGCGTGTCCAAACAAGGATAAACACCCCAGCTGCGTCAACTGCAAGAAGGCAGGTAAGAAGAGAGACCACGCGGCCTCGAACGTGGACTGCCCCACCTACAAGAAAGCCTTGGAACTGAATGTCGCCAAAACATCCTATGAGTAGGATGCACACGGGAATAAACAGTGGACACGGGAGACAACGGGGAATAAGGATCCTGCAGCACAATATGCAGAGATTGAAAATCGTTCCCCACGAAATTAGAGCGCAGATGAAAGCAGATGGCAATGTAATCCTGTTGATGCAGGAGCCATATAGCCTAGAAGGCAAAGTGCCCGGGCTCGGCACGGAAACAGCGATTGCGTGCCGGGGCTCGAAACAAGACCCACCAATGGCAGCAGTGGGCATAAGATGCAGACACATGACGGCGCTCGAGATCGCTGGCCTGTGCACAACACACTGTGTATGTGTGCAGATTGGAGACGGAGCGACGGAAATATATGTAGTCAGCCAGTACTTCCCGCCGGCGGAAAACATCGATACCGGAATAAAACAATTAGAGGAAATACTGAGGCACTTAAAGGGCAAAAAAGCGATAATCGGAGTCGATGCCAACGCAAAGTCCCCACTGTGGAACAGCGGAAGTACCGACGACCGAGGGGAGGCCCTTGAGGCGATCGTAGCCCAGTATGGTCTCCACATCATCAACAAGCCAGGGCAACCCTTCACATTAGAAACAACGCGAGGATGCTCGAACATCGACATAACTCTGGCTAGCTCGGAGCTAATACCGCTCGTGGAGGATTGGAAAGTCCACGAAGACGGAACCTCCAGCGACCACAGAATCCTGGAGACGCGCCTAGAACTTGACAAGGAAAATACCCCGCCTCACCAGCAGGAAAGGAGGTACAACACTAGAGCCGCGGACTGGGATAAGTTCGAGAGTATCCTTCTGAAGGAAGGGAAAGAACTCCAGGATATAATACCTGAGAGAGCAGAGGATGTCGAACAGATGGCAGAGCAACTGCAGACAACTCTGACTAAAACATGCAACGCGGCCATCCCCAAGAAGAAATGGCACAACAAATCGGTGCCATGGTGGACGCCGGAACTAACGAGGGCAAAACGACGCACCTACCGGGCAAGAAGGACATACCAGGCAACCAAGGACCCTTTGCAGAGGGAACAAGGGAAACGCCGGTATCGAGACCTCTTGCTCAGGTACAAGAAGGCTGTCAAAGAAGCGAAAACCCAGAGTTGGCAAAAGTTTGTCACCAATGAGGGCAACAAACAGCCCTGAGGTATCGTCTACAAAACGATCGTTGGAAAAATCCGGGGAGAGGAAGCGGTATCCACGCTGCAAACGCCACAAGGAGAAACCTCCAACTGGCGCTCAACTGCAAAAGCGATGCTGACAGCCCTCCTACCTGACGATCTAGAAGCCACGGACACGCCGGAACAAGCCATGATCAGGCGGAACACGGGGACCCTCCCGAATGTCGAGGACGCAGCGGAGTTCCGCATTGAAGAGCTCCGCGAAGCAGTCAAGAGAATGAAGAAAGCGAAATGCCCTGGACCGGACATGATCGAGGTGGATGTCATTCAACGCGCCTATGGAGCCCTTCACCCAGACATACTTAGGCTAATGAACGATTGCCTCGCTCAGGGGACATTCCCAAGAATATGGAAAGTGGGTAACCTCCTAACCATCCCTAAAGGTTTGGACAGGGACAGGAGTATCCCGAAGTCCTACAGACCAATCTGCCTGCTCTCCATGGTGGGCAAGCTGCTGGAAAGACTTATGGCTACCAGGATGGCAACCTTACTCCACCATCACGAACTGGCCTCGGACAGGCAATACGGCTTCCGCCCTGGAAGATCCACGACGGATGCTATAATGCAGCTAAGGGCATCTCAGTTTCAATAATTTCCTTCTCCATCTTTCTGTTCTTTTATTTCTCTTAGGTTTAGTTCCCTTCAGTCTATTTCTCTTCGGTTTTTCTCTCTTTAGTCTATTTCTCTTCTGTTTGTTTCTCTTCAGTTTAGTTCTCTTCGGTTTATCTCTCTTCGATTTAGCTCTCTTCGGTTTAGCTCTCTTCGGTTTAGTTTTCTCTTCAGTTTAGTTCTCTCTTCGGTTTGTTTCTCTTTAGTTTAGTTCTCTTCGGTTTAGTTCTTTTCGGTTTGGTTCTCTTCGGTTTAGCTCTCTTCGGTTTAGTTCTCTTCGGTTTAGTTCTCTCTTCGGTTTGTTTCTCTTCAGTTTAGTTCTCTTCAGTTTAGCTCTCTTCGGTTTAGCTCTCTTCGATTTAGTCTGGTTTAAATTTGCCGCTGCCAAGATGCCGGGCAAGGTGCAGCTACGCGGCGGCGCGGCGCTGTGGACGCACGACCCAATATGGCGGCCCACGCTCTTACCGCCTAAAGCTGCCACGTGCTTTCCTTAGATTCACTGCACAAGCTTTAATTGCCACAAATTCCACGGAATTTCACTATTCACTACACAGTTGATTTTTGCTTGGCACTTTTGAGAAGTTTTCACTACCCTACTGCCCGTTTTTAACGCACACGGTTCACTGCTGTGTACACGCCACGTGGTCGCACAGAGATTTCTTTTATGCGAATTTTCGGGCTTTCCCGAGTAAATCCACCAGAACTTTTTTCCACAGTGCTTGAGGAACACTAATTCTTTTATTTTATCGCACTTTTCACTTTTTTTACACTCACTTTTCCACATTTTAGCACTTATTTGCACGGAGCGATCTGAACACGTCCGCACTAGTCGCCGCCATCTTGGAAAGTCCCCTCGATGTATGCATATGTTCTGGTTCTAGTCGTACGAAGCCGACTTTGCCGTACCTGGAGTAAAGACTCATACCGGCGCGAATCAAGAGATCCATGACTGTAGCCACATCCAACGAACCACTAGGGAGCGGCGCGCAAGATGGTCGGCGCGCAAGATGGTCGGCGCGTGGCTTGGAAAAACCCTGTCTAGTGCTCAGCACTGAACAAGTTGAACCTACCCTTCAAGGGGCAGCAGCTCACTTAGCCGGCGCACGGAGCGAGCATCACCGCTTGCGCCGTTACCAGCGGGGGCCACGAGGAGGCGGAGCTGCCAGCGCTTTGGCTCGGTCCCAGCAGGTTGGCATCACAGCCGATTATAGCCTGCACCGTCACAGCACCCATTACTGGGTACCGCCTGCACGGACGATCGCAGGGGCCTCGATGTATGCAGGTGTTCTAGTTCTAGTCGTACGAAGCCGACTTTGCCGTACCTGGAGTAAAGACTCATACCGGCGCGAATCAAGAGATCCATGACTATATCCACATCCAACGAATCACTGGGAGCGGCGCCGAGATGTTCGGCGCGCGGCTTGGAAAAACCCTGCCCAGTGCTCAGCACTGAACAAGTTGAACCTACCCTCTTGGGGGAAGCAGCTCACTTAGCCGGCGCACGGAGCCGAGCATCACCGCTTGCGCCGTTACCAGCGGGGGCCACGAGGAGGCGGAGCTGCCAGCGCAATGGCTCGGTCCCAGCAAGTTGGCATCACCGCCGATTATAGCCTGCACCGTCACAGCACCCATTACTGGATACCGCCTGCACGGACGATCGCAGGAGCTCGATGTATGCAGTATGAATTCTCAAATGAGACTGATGCTCTTAAACCGATTTGTTGTCTTTCTGGGAGACAACCCACACTACGATCGGATCACGCCGCCGATCGCGCCGATGTATACGGACTTCTTTGTGAGAATGAAATAACGGTCCGAAATCGACGGTTCCAGAACTCGCTGCTTGGCGGCAACTATGCGCTCGTCGAGACATTGTATGTTTTTCGTCGGGCAGTTAAGAGGATATGTCTGCGACGCTGGAGGACCACGAGCGACGGTTGGGAATATGATCTATACTGGGCCTCGTGGCGTAACATTGTTTTTGATACACCAATGTCAGATATCGATTATTACTTTCCGCTAAAATAAATGTACCATTAGTAGATGCTTTTTTTTAATTCGCCGATCCGCATCCATACAATATTTTAGAAACTTCAACCTGAAAATGTCGTTAGAAAATAAAAAACGAAGAACAATTTGCTACAATTCCGCAACACACGCGGATTACTATAATATTCAAAATATGAACTGAAAAATCTACGTATAATTTTTTATAGAATTATCTAATATAAAATATAAAATAGTATGGTATGAAAATAACATGGAATTACGATAAATAATCTCGTAAAATACAAACTGTTCGTTATTCGGAAAAAATGTTTCGGATTGAACTCGCCCTCTTTCGAGAGGGTCATCTGGCCATAGTCGCAGATCTTCTCTAGGTGGATGCATCTCCGAGACTCGAGGGTGGTCTGTGTTTTTGTAAATGGTACCAAACATTTCTTAGACGCCACCCGATGCAGTTTTTAATTCTCTACGGAAGAGTATACAAGTATTTGATTCGAAAAATTATTATATTAAAAGATATCTTAAATTTAGTATGTTTTTCTTTTTTTTTATCTTTTTTACTTTTCCCTTTTTCTTTTGTTTTCTTTTTTTCTTTTTCCTCTTCTTCTTTCATTTTATTCTTTATTTAAATGAAATTTAATATCGTAGGATTGTTGTGTGAATGGGAAGGAAGGGTAAGAGGTAGTTTGCAAGTATTTAAGCTTTAGTTAGATTTTACTCACTAGTAGTCCTTGGAATATTTTCAGTACAAATATATGTAGAAAAATATAACTTTATATACAATATAACACAATCATACATCCAAAACCATGCATGCAAAATCATGCATTCAAAGCCATGCATTCAAAACCATACATACAATGCTTGTATACATAGAAAAAATTAGTCTTGCAAGCGTCGATTATTGTGGATCGAGGTATCCCATCTCCAACCAATATGCTGCCGCATCTCTTTGGGCTTCTCCTGGCTCTCGATCCAGCAGCAACCTTGCTGTTATTGCTTCTCCTGGAGAGGGATTGATGTCGACTAGATTGCCTGTCCGTGTCATCATGGTAAATTGGGCCACTCGATGTCTCGTCGCTTGGATCGGTTGTTCTCGTACACCTGGCAGGACGATTCTTCTAGCTCACGGTGCCATCTTCGCCAAATTTCGTGGCAACAATCGTATCGAACTGAGGCATTGGTCGGTTTCTATGCCCCAGTCGACTAGGAAGACGATGTAGCCCGTCATAGTTCGTTGCGAAAGGATAGCTCTTTCCCAAACGCTGATGTCCTTGAAATCTGTGTACACGGCGACGAGCATGCTTGTTCTCAAACTTTTCGGCTTCGGCAGGTACTCCGGGTGATGATCCATCATCACCGAATTGAGTGTTTCAGTTATTTTCGGACATCCAGCGATACGGACCCACATGGTGGTAAGTGATTCCACTCGCACCACCCGGACAGGAACTCCTTCTCGGAAGCGATCGTTCGTACGTTGCAAGAGCTCCATGTTCCAAAAGTCTTGAGAAATTTCAAAGGTTACTGTTTGACTCTACAGATCTACGAAGCGTACGTAGCTAGATGAGACGATGCTCTGAAGTGGCTAGCAATAAGACCCCATTTTTATACCTGACATCGGCGACCTCCATTTCTCCTGCGGTCGCCGATGGAACTAAATATTCTTTTCCTTTTCCTTGTTTCATACTTTTCTCGCCCTCGCAGTGTTAACAATAAATTAACAATATATACGGGCAGAATAATAGTATTTCTCTTCGATACGCCAGCGTCTGATATCAATTGTTACTTTTCGTTAAAATAATCATATCATTATTAAATCCTTTTTCTAACATGCCGATCCGTATCCTTGTCATTTTCTAAAATCTTCGACCTGAAAATGTCGCTGGAAAATAGAAAACGAAGAGCAATTTGAAAAGCACTAGCTCGCTATGAATGTAAAAATTGTGACGTGAGTCTGTGAGTCTTGCTGTACTTCAGAATATATCACTCTCAATTGTATTATTAATTATTAAAGTAAATTATTAAAGTTCAAGTATATGCATCATGCCCTTAAGAAAAATTATTATTTAATTGTTCAATGTGCTTGCGTAGAGAACAGCATTATCCGTCACATATTGCAGTGCTGTATTTTTTACGTGTAATTCGCATCAAACCCTTCCGTACAAAGAAACCGCCCCGCTCATAATTCAACCGTACCTATGACGTTAAACCGATCTTTTGCAAGTTTTCTTCAAAGAGATACGCGATACGACTTATTGGATTGAAGTGTTTCTTTTCTTTTTCCTTTTTCTTCCTCTTTTTCTATTTGCTCCCTTGTTTCTCTCTGATCGTCACTGGTTTTTGTTTTAGTGGCGAAGAGAAAAATATTTGGAACGAATTTAATGTGCGGAGTTTAAACTCAGCTCTTTGCCGATATCCGATACGTAGTTTAGTGATTGACAATCATTGGAATGGTGAAAAACACATCGTATTTCATGTGCTTTATGGAAGAGCGCTTTCTAAATTCAATATATGCGAAATTTCCATATTAACCTGTCGTATCGGATAGATAGAATTTTATATATATTTCAGTTTTCTTATTTGTATAAATACGAAAGTTTTTTTTGATACTTTATTTCCTCTGGATTATGGATTATTCCGATACTCTTTCCGACAACTTCGCTTCGCGAAATTAGAAATTTCTCGCTATAGAAAATCGTAGAAAATAAAATTCCTATATTAATCCTCTTTTGTTATCAATTTTTTACTGTACAGTAGCTTTTTTATTCAAATCCTTGCGAAGCCAGTAAAGCATAAAACGAGGCAAAAGCGTGTCAAGGCTGTTGATCGATTGCTAGGAAATAATTGTACTGCGAAAAGCTCGATCGGTGCTTTGCAGCCTTATGAGGCGGGTAAAGCGAATAAGATCAAGTAAGAGCTTTCGTAAAATAAAATATCTTTACTCCAACAGGCGCGAGAAAATTAAAACGTGCGTTTCTATTATTGCTAAATTCGTGAGAACGTATTCCGTCGTTTCTCTTTCGCTTCCATTCGATTCCAATATTTAAATGTACTTTCTCCTCTATGTCGATTAAGCTTTTAATCGAATTCTTTTCGACTAACTTTTCCATGTAATTGATCGACGCGTGCTGTAGTTTCTCGCGTTTCATCGACTCGCGATCGTCACGAATATTCCGCGATACTCGTTCATCTAAGTACTTTGACGAAACCCGATGTTTCGTAAGTAAAGTTCATTCGTTGCACTTTACGCGAATTCTTGTCGCGGATCGATCAACCTCGTTATCTGATAGCAGCGTCCAATAATGCTTACAATTCGCTGGATCAGGCCCTGGTTTACCGTTTCCTGTTATGTAAATTGCATTACATTACATAACGGTGAACGATCGGAACAGGAAGCAAGGAGTGGCAAACGCATAATGCTTAAGCTAATACGAGAACACGATTCGCATTGTTCATTAGTCACAATCGCGTATCATACGATAAAACAGTGTCGTCCTTGTGCTCTATCAATCGAAACCAGCTATCTACATATTTTTTTGCCTACTTTCACAAAATGCAATTTTGATCGATCGATAAATTAGGAACGGGAAGATTTGCGATGATTCTTAATTCGCGTGATCAAAATAGAATCCAATATTCACGAGCGCAACACGCTACGATAGCGTACAACGGATTCGATTCGCGAACGTTTATTCAAGCTGACTAAAATTTCGAATCGTCGTGTAATAGCTCGTTACACGAACGAAGAGTCGTAGATAGCGGAAAAAGTGCGTCAACTATCGTATTCGATAGATTCTTATAAATTCTGCTACGATATAGATAAGTCGTTTGTCAAACTATGCAAGAAATTTTGTTAAAAGAACACGAGCAAGCAATAATCGTAGGAACAAAGAAGCGAAAATATCGCGACGTAAACGTGCACGTATGTGTTGTTCACCGTAACGCGAGCGTACGAACGAACTACCAGACTATCTCTGGTCCTGTTTGCTGCTCTTGTCTCGCCTTTCTGACGTAGACAGACGATTACCACCCTCCGTATCGTCCGGGAAAATTACTCCCCTAGACGGTTCTCCTTTTTACCGGTGCCACGTCTGAGAGTTGAATTACAATCTCGACTTGACGGATCCACGGACTTAATCGTGACTCGACCCAGCACTCTTCTTTTCTAACGTTGTTTTTATGTTTTAGTCTAAAAACAGGCACGCACGAGTACACCCGTACGAGCGCAACTTTCCCTTCGAATATCCTCGAGAAGAGCGTTCCCTCGTTTTTTCGTGACGTTCTTTGTTAGAATCGTGTAACGTAATTAGCCTCTGAATTCGATCCATTATGATTTAATTTCAGTCTGTTCCTCCTTTTTCCTCGTTCTTTCCAGCCACACGGCACCGGAACCACAACGTTTTTCTCGATAGACGAGAAGCGAAGGGTGGTTTGATTCGTTTCCTCGAAAGAATCGGTTTTAGTCAAGGATCTGGGGATTTCTTCGCGGTCAGAGAAGCATCGAGTTTGATTAATAGTGAAACGTAAGGTTAGGTCGTTCGATCATAGTCCAGCTTCTTGCGGTAAATCGATGTTATCCAACCGTAGTACGAATGATGTAATTAACTCTTTCACGATGCTGCCCGAGACTGCAACAAAGGCTGAAACGTTAAATATAGAACCATAAATTTCAAGTTTTAATATATGTAACGCGGTCATTAATCTCTTAGAAATCCCTCTCGAAAAAAGTTTCCAGAATATATTCTCCGATATTTTCAATGTTTATCGCGCGTTTCTCGACGTTCATTTTTATAGACATAGAGTACGTACATATATCGAAATTATTTTCGTTGTGAAATTTACGAGGGTGAATGAAGGAACAGTAGGACGTCGTGACTTGATTTTATTTAATTTGTTTATCCTATTACCCTATTCTATGACAGGATTCGCAGAATGAATGTAAAAAGTTTCTTGAGATGGTATACGACGAAACATTTGCAAATAAAGATCACGGTAATTGTGCAGTGGTTGAAAACTTATCCTACGCAGAAACGGTTAAATATTCAGTATATTCAAAAATATGATAACAGTATATTTTACGACATAATCCGTGTGTAATAATATGTGTCAAAGATAATAATTAGTCTAGAAATGTTAATAACGTATTTTTGCAAAACTGACTCGCAAACATAGTTGTAGATTCCATGTTAAAAACGACGATTTCCAGTTCTATCTAGAAACGACTATGAAATGGCATCTGTGTACGTCAGTGTGGAAAATTTTCACAAGATAAACATCCCGCGAAATATACCGAAATCAATGTAAAACACACAGACGGCGTAAGCTGTGATTCTCTCTTTTTTTCGTATTGGAAAAGAAATTCGAGACGGCAGAAGTTTCTGCGTCAGAAATTATTCGAACGTGAGTCAACTAACGTATATCTATCTAAGTGCTAGTATCTCAACCTTGGGAATGCAGACATTGATAGGTGCTTGTTGCACCAAGCCACAGATACGATCATCTTCATTTTGAGAAATTATACACAATAATATATCACACTGTGAAATTTGAAAATCGCTTGAAACCTTCAAATTCGAGTTGCCCATTCGCAAACCCTACGTAGAACTCGAAATCTCATTTTCTTACGTGCTGACGTCCTCTAGCAACGAAAAAAAAATTTTTCTTCGCGCATAATCCTTTTAAGTGTCACTCAATGGCTGCTTCTTTCTCGAGTACACCCTCTGCAAAGACACATCGCACCGTCGTACGGCACCCCAGGCAACCGACTGCTCACTTCCATTTTGCCAAGTTCTTCATGAAACCATATAGTTTGTCGTGAAAAAAAGAAAGGACGAAGAAGAAAAAAAGGGAGAAACATTTCCGCTTCGTGTTCGTATGAGAAGCGTCCAGCTTTTCTTCTGGGTTAGTAGATTCTGTAAAGAACCGTGTCACTTTCTCTCTCTCTTTCTCTCTCTAGATATTTTCTGGTAACTAAACTTTGGTAAATCGAGCGAAGTTGACGACGGTGCCATTGAAGTTGTTTCAGTGTAGCTGTTGCTCTTATCGTTGTCACCGCAATTCTTCTTGAAACCGTAGCTTCAACTTGCAGGGTTTGCTGCTTGATACTACGATAACTTTGTTTTCCTGCTTTGTTCCGTGTATACAACAAAGATGGAATTTTATAAACATTATTGTGCATTGGAAAATTGCACAATATACGCATAATTTACGTAATATTCGATGCAATTTTTTGCTTTTTACCAGCGCGACTAATGAAACAGAATTTAAACAGACATTTGTTTTATCTTGTAAATTCGTAGAAAATAATTTACTTTGAATATTTTTCGTATCTTTCTGTATATTTTTTTTTGCTGTTACAGATTATTCGAATTATCCACGGATGCAGAGATATCATCGATTTAATTATGGCGCAACGATCTAACAATTGTTCGAATTACAATAAAAAATGAAAAGCTAAAAGTTTTAAATAAACAGAGGGAACTCGTGTGATCTTCGTCACTAATATCTAGCTAATTACGGTCTGACCTAATTATACCGTTAGACTTATTACAATCAACTTCGTTACGTCCACAGGCGTATTTGTGGCTAACCATCTAATTTTAACATGATATATCTTGGGTCTCGTGTTTCGTCGCTATACAAGAATACAGGCGTGACCATACTTACGCTATTATTGTTATAACGTTACATATCACGTATTGTTTATCTCAGATACCTTGAATCGCTCTAATCATCGTGTTTCGAGTGATTCTTGCAGTATAAAAAGACATTCTTTCGTTTGTAGTTCCGTTTCGAAATTCTATTAAATTCCGCATTCTTTTTTTCGTACAGTACTATTCATTTTCCAATCGAAAGTTACGTGGTTTTGCTTTGTGTTTACGCAGCTGAATCGCGCAACTGGGACAGACTATAGCTTCGATTTCGTCGAAAATGGAGAGAAATCGTAGTCGCCAAGTTCAGCGTACGAAAGAGACGGAAAATATAAACGCGTTTTTCCGTCTTTCTCATATGCGGAATTTTACAAAATTACAGTTACATCCAATCGAACGTTTTTTAAATTCAGAAGCAATTTTCGACCAAAGTATCTCGATACTCTGTCTTTGGGAAAGAAAGAGAAAAAAAAAACACATCGTACGGTTGATAAGAAAATTATCGTGTTCTATATATAAAAGTAGTAAATTAAATAACGATATAGTATCACGCCAGAATAATTTACTTATAATTCTAAATGAGTCGATTGTCAAATTCTTTCAAAAAAAAAGAAAAAAAAGCAAACCCTTTGCTGTCGGGACGGTTCAAAGTCCAAGTCGTACAATAGGGCCGCGCTGTTGCCATTTAAAATTGCCAGCGCACGCTTCTCCTTAGACACGCTTTTCCTTCATAGATATTAAATTATAGACATATATACATGCACAGATTCTCCACAGGATAAATAAGATGTCACACATATGAGCCTTTTGGTTCTATCGGTTGTTTTCGCCGAACGCGTATATATTGGCTTGGCAAGTAAGTGATTGCTGATTTTGCCATTAGGCGGTAGGAACAAAATCCACAATTACTTAGTTGTCAAGCCAATAAGTTCCTCGCTCATAGCGACGCGTTTACCTGGGACATACATGTGAGTCATTCGGCTCTATCGGTTGTTTTCGCCGAACGCATATACGAGTTGCTCGGCCAAATTGATGGCTTACGCAGAAGGCGCATATGCGGCGGTAGTCCGCAAAAGGTTGAATCGTGTGTCACTGTTGATACTAAATAGCCACATGCAAAATTATCTAAAACTCAGCGTTAATCGTCATAAGAATCAGCTGCCGAAGTAAATCTTTGGAATCTCGCATTGGTTTAACCATTTAACCGCGGAATTTAGTTTCAGAAATCTGTCATGGGACTAGGTCATGGAGCGCGTAAATAAATACGAGCTACTACGAGTATACACGAGCGTAGTTAACCGGTTAACAGGAACCTTGCCAGACCCAGTCAAATGAACCGGTTTCGGAACTGTGTTTAAAATTGCACGTTCATTGTTGTTCCCTTCGTTCGTCTAACTTTGTATAAATTGACAAAAATTGAAAAATCGATGGTTCGGACATTACGAAAATTTACATAAAGTTAGAATTTTAAGCTAAATTTTGAAACCGGCTGTTTGCCCGAGGCTACTAAGGCTAGCGTCAAGTAGCTTCGCAAAAATATACAAATTCTCGTGGAAACCCACGGTTTAATCGCTAAAATCGCTCTACGCACGCTGCGAGTCGCACTTGGCAGGAAAAATAATAAATATCCCTAACGCGTGACGCAAGCCACGCAAAGCAAACGAAAGAAGTTCGAAGAAATCGGCGTCGCAGAGAACGCGTGTTAATTTCCGCCCGATTCGTCGCTCTTTCGTTTACTTCCGGGAATTTCATTTGTTCCCCTTCTTTCACGGCCGCGTTTATTCTTGGCTGCATCACCCCGACCAGTTTCTCGACAATGTTTGTCGGCATTATCAGCGGTGATCATTCGGCCGAAGGTAGCCCCCTTATCATCGTTGGCCGAATAACCTAGTGTCCTAGTTGCGATATCGATTTTACGAGCACCTGAAACCCACCGTTGCCGTGACTTCTTTCGCTGTAACGTTGTAACGCGCCGAGCTGACTAAAAATGCAGTCCCGGTAAAACATACGCGAAACGTTTCGAGAATAATCGGGGCAAGGCGTGTTTTATCAGCGATTGAATTCTCTACTGGTGTGACCGCAAATAGTCTGCGAGCCACGAAACGAGTCGAGTGTGTATATCGGAAAACGGGAAAATGTCGCGAACGGTATTTTTTCGAAGTCAACTTTGCAATTTCTTGTTATTTCGGTGGGTACTTTGCGCGTAATTTCCCATTATTTTTCGATTCTTCGAACCTGATTTATTTTATTTCTAAGAATCGGGCGAGAAATTTGCTATACAGCGAAATAGATAGACAGCGTAAAGAAAGTAATTGTGGAGAAATTATAAAATAATTTTGTATGTCGCGTAAATCAGCACTGATAGTTTTCAGGTACGTTTTAACGATTTGCAAGAAGATATTCAAATTTAGTATTAAAAAATGTTCTCTCTTCCTTTAATAGTTAGTCCTATGCAATACGATTGTTTTTATAGGAGACGTACAACAAGTGTAATTGAACGTCTTTATCGATGAAAGTTAGTACTTGCCTTTTTTTAACGTAATAATGCAAAGATTTAAATAAAGAACGACAGGAAAACGGTATATAGTAAAACTATGTGCGATCTATTAAAGCACTTAATTTACGTATTTTTATAAAATTACTATATAGCCTTTGTTCTTTTTTTTTTTTTGTCGGAGATAGTCATAAGAGCAGGATTAAAAACAACGAAAAACGAAAATGTAGCTTCTTTATGTTAAAGGTGTGCTGTCTAAATAAATTAACAAAATAATATTAATCCGAGATTCGTCTTTGACTAGAAATACTTTGTTTAGCCTAATACAAACTAGAACGAAGATAGAGAAAATAAAATAGAATGTGCAACGAACGTTCGTAAATTTAGTTCAAAAACCGTGTTAAGTACCCGGATAGGGCGCGTAATATTTTTTGATAAAAGTGTTATGCTTCCGTGGAGATGGTCTTATTAATAATCGGGAAGCACGATATAAAAACAAAGGTAAAAAGAATTATTTCATATTTTTTGAAACTAGAAATCGCAAATTCGAATGTTGTAAATCGAAAAGTTTTTTATTTTGCAAAATTTCCTGTGTCTTAAACGAGAAAGATCTTCGAACGTTCTAAGTTGCAAATATATTTAAAAATATTTCAACAATTTTCAACCGAAATGAAAATTTCAAAGCACGAAACGTATTGCCATTGCATCCTTAACGCTACACGGAAATAAATTGCAGATTGAAAGTGGAAATAATGTGGCGATGATAGTACACGTCGAGCTAAACGAATGAATACGCGAGATTGTCGCAGAGAGACCGCTGCAGGTCGTTTGCATAATTGAAATCCCTTGGACAAAAGCAATATAAAGTGTCTTGTCGGTTGAGAAAGCGTGGCCCGGGGGTAGAGAACAAGACGCATTGTTCCGTTGATACGCTTTTTCGCTCGATGATGCACAACGAAATGTCACGAGAAATCAGATTCCACGCGCGCGGCATTTACGAATTCTGGCAGTAAAGCATGGTACGTACGCGACAAAGAATTCACCCATAATTCCATTAAAACATTCTATTCGATAGTAAGTTGTACAAAGTATTTTGCGATATACGTTACGGTTTAATGTAAATTTGCATCGGCAGATATCAGAAAACAAGTACCGAAACACCTGTTCGATTCATACGGGTTCATTAGGAAAATTCGAACAATTTCGTATCGTTTAGAAAATTCGAAAGAATTATCTACATTCGTTCAATGAACTCAAAACAAATTTTGCTACGTTTGGTATATATTACATTTCGAGGCACGCGCGATGGAAATGGATTAATAGATCTATGGATTTATTCATGAATAAAATAATCGCGAATGTTCTTGAATTTTTATTTTTTGTAAGAATATACAGAGTGCGACGGAATAATACAAGAAAAGGGCGAGAGGTAATCCCCTGTGACAAAATAGAAGACAAACATAGAATTCAATTTACTAAGAACTACGCGTGTTGGAGCTCTGTTTTCTTGAACACGAAGCCTTAAATGGAGAAACTCTATTTTACGTTTTTTGCTTGTTTTCGCGTCCAGAATAACATGATATAAGCGCCGTTTGCTCATATCTAGTCGATAACTGGTCCAGTTCAAGTGTACGTGGCAAATTTTCAGGCCTGAATATCTCGCAAACAGAGTCTCGTGCGAAAAACCTTCGCCGTACGAGTTCTCCTCGTTCTCTCGCAATGTATTTTTGAATCCCGCTTGCTATGTTATTCGGTCACACCCTGTACGTAATTAAAGTGGACGTCGCATATAACTGGACGTCGAAATAAATGTTCCACGTTAAATAATTGGCACATTTTCAGTCGTTGTACGTCATCCTGTCGATTTCCAGAATTTTAAATCTCTCGAGAACGCACCAACACGACTGTAGCTTGCGCGAAACGCTTACAACGTAAACTCCGCCGCTGTCAACATGGCCTAATGGCCACGGTTCGTCGCCCTGTGCTCGTTCAATCCCCCTTTCGCCATCTGGAAGAGCTGTGGCGACGAGGGTGCGCCGGGAAGCACGCGAAACGAGAGGATGGAACAGCCAGGGGTTACATGTCGTTACATGTCGGTCCGAAGCAGTCATTGGCAGTTCCTAGTAATTGTTCAGGGTTCCTCGGCATAATAGGCAATCATCGTCCGAACTTATAGCGCGAATCAAAATGTATCGACCAGAATTAGAACTTGTAATCGCGAGTCGCGAACCGCTAATTTAATAATCGCGAGTCCTACTTTAAGCGTACTCTTTGAATAAATTACACTAAATTTCTTTGTTAACTATACTCAAGTGTTTCTTCCACTCACTATCACAATCCGTCACCTCAAACTGGTGAACCCGACGTGATTCATGGTGACAGAGGTGACTGCGATAGTGCCACTGAAATTTCAATTAACGTGGTTCCGAGTGTGTCAGTGTTATGGCTAATAGTACTCAAGGAAATTCTGCCATCGAGGCAATCACCATGTCTGCGTTGTTGCAAACGAACATCACGGGGTAGTTTGCCCTGTTGAAAAGGCAATTCGACGTAACGCGGATCACGGACGACGAAGTAAAATTCGTGATGCCAGCAAATGTCCTCGGCAGTCGATACCTACAGGATGTAGACGAAATACTGGCGAAACCAACAGCCACCGGGAGTTACGAGAAGTTGAAACGCGAGCTTATTCGCATATCAACCGATGCGGACAGCGCTCGGGTAAAGGAGCTGGTGAAGAGCGAGGTGGGCAACCGGAAGCCAACCCAATTTTACCAACATCTTAAAAAACATGCGAACCCCCTCCAAACCCGATGATTTCATCCTCTCGCTGTGGAGGAACCGATTACCCGCTCGCATTAGGCACATCCTCGCAGCAGTTGACGACTCTGATCCGGATAATCTATTGAATCAAGCTGACCTCATCGCAGAGGAATTTGTACAGAGATACCGCCATATTGCTCGAATACCGACGATAACCGATCCACTTCCTCAATTCTCTGGAATGAACGAATGGCTCGCCTCTTTTTACACGTTAAAAGACGATATGTCGCAGGTAAGAGCTAAAAGAGACGCGTTGAGTCTCGAACATCGTCCTCGTCGGCGATCGAGAAGACGTAGCAGATCAAGATCGAGAGAACGAATACAGGAGCCCTACCTTTGTTATAACCACCGAACATTCCAGGAACGCACACACAAATGCAGGTCTCCGTGTAAATGGTCGCAAGGAAACAGGACCAGCCGTTCGTAAAGGCGGCAGACGACGATGGCCTGGGATTTCGCTGCATCTTCGTCACAGACAGGAAAACGAAGATATCCGTTCTCGTAAACACCGGCGCCGACATTAGTGTATATCCCCGCAGCCACATACACAGGAACGCGACCAAAAATGAGTTCCAACTATTCGCGGTCAACAGGACGCGTATAGCAACATATGATATCATTGCGAATAACCACAACCTGTCCCTTAGATGTGCCTTCAAATGACACTTCGTCATAGCCGACGTTCAAACGTCTATCACCGGTGTTGACTTTTTGAGCCAGTACGGGTTGCTCGTGGACCCGCGAAATAAACAGGAAACTCCTCGACAGGACAACCCAATTGTTATCACGGGGATATGCTGCCACAACCGAAGAAACATCCATTGAAACTATAATCGTCAAATCGGGCTACCATTGGATTTTGGCGAAGTTTCCTAATCTAACTCGTCCACCGGTCTTCGGACGAGAGAAAATTCGACACGGCGTGATACACTACATTGAAACCACACCTGTCCCAACCGTCTACAGTAAACCCTGCCGCCTCGCACCGGATCGACTCAAACAGGTTAAGGCGGAGTTTGCACTCATGATCGAGCAAGGAGTCATGCGGCCATCGAAAAGTCCATGGGCATAACTCTTGCACGTCGTACCAAAGAAGGACGGAGGTCTACCGCGATCATGCGGTAACTATTGTGCGTTGAACATCCGCACGATACCCGAGAGGTATTCCCCGCCGTATATTGAAGATTTCGCGCAACATCTGCACGGTAAGCGAACATACTCAAAAATCGATCTTGTTCGCGCTTACCATCACATTCCAATCGCGCCCGCAAACGATATGAAAACCGCGATCACGATACCTTTCGGACTTTCCGAAGCAGGCATCATTATGTTCGGGCGTCGAAACGCCGCACAAACGTGTCAAAGATTCGTCGACGAATTCACTCGTGGGTTATATTTCGTGTTCGCACACATAGACTATTTTTTAATAGCGTTCGGAGCCGATGAACAACACCGCGATCACTTGCGGATTTTGTTTAAACGTTTAAGCGATTATGGCGTAGTCATCAATCCCGTGAATTGTGAATTCGGTGTGAATGAAGTCACATTCTTGGGCCACGTCGTAAACGCGCACGGCATAAAGCCTCTTGCCGGACGCGTTGACGCCATTGTGGAAGCACCGCTTCTCGTGACTATTAAAGCATTACGAAGGTACCTCGGTATGATTAACTTCTGCCGACGTTTCATATCGGGGACCGCAAAAATCTTTCAACCGCTTAATGAATTACTACAACGAAGGAAAGAGGACAACGCGCCCATCGAATGGTCGGAGCAATCCGGAGACAGTTTCCGAGAGTCGTAATGCGCCCTCGCTAACGGCACGATGTAAGCGCATCCGATACTTGGCGCGTCTGTTAGCCACGCGGTAGACACATTCGATTATGCATTAGGAGCGGTCTTGCAGCAACGCGACAACGACACTTCGCAGCCGTTAGGTTTCCTTATTATACCTTTAAACTCCTCACAGCGCAAGCATAGCGCGTACGACCGCGAACTACCCGCCATGTACACCGCGATCAAGTGATTTCGACACATCATAGATGGGAGAAGTTTTATTATTTTTACGGTCCACAAACCCCTTACATGCGTGTTCAATCAAAACATTGATGAATGTTCACCGCGACAATTCCGAAACTTGGATTACATGGGACAATTCATCATCGACATACGATACATAAATGGGCTAGATAACAACGTAGACGAACCTCTGTTACGAATGAAAGCGATAAGGAATCAGTGGATCATCAATTCTCGCCGTCGCGCATGAAAACGATAACGAACTGTGCGACATCGTCAACTCTGGAAAATCCGCGTTACGATTAAAGAAAGTTCGTTTTCCTGATCACGACATAGAAATATGTTGCGAGGAATCAGGCAACATTGCGCGACCATACGTAACGAAAACCTTGCGATGCGACGCATTTAATTCACTGCACGGACTTTCTCATCCAGGGATACGTGCCATGCAAAAGCTGATGACGTCGCGTGACAACAGGATTGCCAGATGTCGATACATCCTCACGGAATATTTTCAGCTAGCCTAAGGACCTGTTATAAATCGTAGGATTTATGTAGCCAAGGTTTTCAAAAGGACAAACAGCCTTTCTCTTAGCAGTCACTAAACGTATCACCTCCTATGGGAAGATACGAGAAGTCTGCTTTTCTCACGTACGATGCTTTCCGCTTGCGACATTATTTCGAGGGCAGTTAGCATCCTTTTCCAACAACCAACACAAGAATTAGCCAATTAACAACGAAGTCCAGTGACGGAAAGTCAGTCGTTACATATCGGTTCGAAGCAATCATTGACAGTACTTAATAATTGTTCAGAGTTCCTCGGCATCTAAGGCAATCATCATCCGAACATGTAGCGCGAATGAAAATGCATCGACCAGAAGTCAAACTTGTAATCGCGAGTCGCGAACAGCTACTAGTAATACCAAGAACCGATGATTTAATAATTGCGAGTCCTGCGCAAAGTGTACACCATGAGTATATTACAATAAATTTCTTTGTTAAATAAACTCCAATGTTTCCTGCTCTCACTAACACGATCCATCACCTCAGAATGTAAATGTCATATTAAGAGCCCTGTTTCTCCGCTTCGAACGGCGAGTCGCATGCGTTTCTGTTCCTCCGGTCATTCAATCATGTCGTAGGATGAAAGGTCCGAATCGGCACGGGTGACCGGTTGTATTACGTAGAATTTTCTGCGAGCATAGCGACCGCGGGTATTTTTTATACCCGTGAGTAGTAACATTCTTTTTCCAAATTTATTAATTTAGGATAGGTCTTCTTACACAGCGCGATTATAGTAATTAGTTCTTTATTAATTAGGTTAAACATATACGCTTGAGAATATATTCGTGTTATTTATAAATATGCATGTTAATATTCCGTATGAATATTTGTAAATGGCAAATATCTACACGAATATACCTGTGTGACATAAATATACTTAATTTTTAGCAATGAATTGATCGTGACAATATTACGTCACGTTCGTTTATTTCACTTTGGCTAGAATTTAAAATATGAGTTAAAATTCATTTTTTCCGCACAAGAATGTGTGATATTTTACGTGCAAGAAGACATTTCGCGAATATATGCTTTGATAAAGAGATCGCCTGAGATTATTTCTTTCTCAGTAATATATTTAGAGTCAATTATTCCATTTGAATGAGTCTCAGTCTTTTACAATTAACGCTAACTTTTTTGCAATATTAAAATTTTGTTCTAATTTATTAAATTAATAAAGTAGAGTTACTTAGTTACTATTAAATTAATAAAGTAGAATTAATCAGAAACGAAGTAGTAAAACATAAAATCAAAGAAAGTTAGTCCGTTAAATAAAAATTACACAAACTAATCATCTTTTTAGATCAGGATTTTCAGGTTTAACCCTTTCCGTGCCCATTGTCAGGATCTCATTCACGTGCCCAGGTGCTACTTGAATGGGAGAAAAACATTGGGCACGATGATCTAGACCTATTAAATAATGTAATAATTTCTCAGCGACTGACGATGCGTTAGTGTATCGTGCACGACGTATTTTCCACATTATGTATGTGTGTTGTTAGGCCGTGGAATTGCGTCGCTTTTTTTCATTCGTTAAAACTTCAAATATTAAAAATGTCGAGACATATATCGATTCAATTTACGTCTCGATACAATCACAATTTGTGATAATATCATCCACGCGATAAAGTGTAATCACGCTTTTAATAGTACCGTAAATTACAATTATAATTTTAAGTTTACGTTCATTTATTTTAACGATGTAATTTCCTCAAACGTGTTTTATCACGTTTTACGCAATGGTCACTAGCCTTCGTCAGTCGATTTCAGGAAAAAGGTACGTACCTTAGAGTATGCATGTTATGTTTAGCTCGGGCGTCGGAGGCGTCCCGGGACGTCCTCTCTAGTGTAGGACCTTTGCGCCCGGGCGTTTGTGTGAGAACCGTGGAGCGAGTGTGATGGTGCGCCCGTCTTGCTATTTTTTAAATATAGCGCTAGGTAGGATAGGTAGTATACTTTCTGGTGTGTCTGTTAACTATAAGTAGGTAGGGCCGGGCAGTTTGGCACAGTCTCTGGTCGGGTAGGCGCGTTTTCGTGTGACCAACCTGTTTCTGGAAATCTAATTTGAAAAATCGACGGTGAAACTGGCACGAGTAGAGCATGCTCTCGTCTCTGGTTTTGCCTTTCGATTTTTCGAATTTCGCGGTCGCGGTCGTGAATGGGCTCGAAACGAACGTTTATTGCTCGAGCACGCATTTGCGAGTGAGCAACGATCGCCGCTGTGATCGTTGGTCAGTCCATGTGCACTTCAATCAGCTTCCGTGGTTTATATTTTTATTTCACCTTTATAAGTTTCTTCTTTGTTTGCGATTTAGAAGTCTCGAGCTTAGATTTAAGTTTCAGCGGGCGTTGCGCCCGAAGAAAGAAGAGGCTATAAGCTGAAGAGGCCCGGCAAACTGCCACTCAAGAGGGCAACAACTAATGGCTGCCCTTCCTCTGGGTGCATCTAGAGCATGGGAAGTCATTATTGTTACTACTTTGTCACTATGCTCGCTTTTAGCATTTGTAGTAGTAGTGGTGGTGGTAGTAGTAGTAGTAGTAGTTTCTGCTTTTTTGGTCGATGTACATATCGATCCATTGTCCCATTGGGCAAATCGCGATTTTTCTTTTTATTATTGTGGCGAGTGAACGAATTACGGTTTGAATTAGAGTTGCGATAAAATGATAATCGCGTTTGCTTTAGAGTTGCGAATTACGACATCGCGATTGCCTGGCTATTTTTAGAATTTTTCCTGCTTTCTATTGTTCAAAATTACATTATAAAAATGTTAGTTATCAATTAATTTTATTGTATTGCAAGTTGCAATATCAGATTATTCGAAGTAGTTTTTTAATATAGTAAATAGTAATTTTCATTAAATTCACTATAAGAGTTAGCGTTGCGATATTGTTTCATCGCGAGTTCTACTTATTTTTCCCTTCAGCGTTGCGACAACGAATGATCGCGTTTTGTTAAGTACAGTTGCGTTCACAAACTGCCCAAACCCTTCGACTGCATTTGTCGGACACTGTTCCTGGATCACACGTGCAGCTACAAGAACCGTACAAGTGTGATCGTTCATCGGCAACCTTCTGAATGGTTGCACTGCGATCTCTCGTTATTAGTGTTGCGTATTATTTAAATACGAGTGCGTAGATTTATATTTATTAGCGTTGCGTATAAAATTTCGGGTATTTTTAGAATTTTTTTTCATTTTTATTATTATTAAATGGTAGATTAATTGATATTGCAGATATAACGAAGCACTCTTCGCGTTTGGTTTTGAGAATTGTCTGCTTCATAAATATTAGTAGTAAATTAGCGTTGCGGAATAAGAATATTCCGTTCCACTCACGGCTTTTTCATCGAATTTATATAGAGTGGAACACGATTGAATTTTAGTAGCTCTTTTGGCTACTGCTATGTTTCTTTTTCAGCGCCCCTTATTAATGCATCCTTTATTACTGAGCCCCTTAATTCTACGTTTATTACTGAAAATACTGCTACAAGACATATTCCATTGTCAGCGTTAACGTTACCATGACTGCTAAAATACAGAACTTTATTACGAATGTAATATATGTACATGTATGAAATTGTGAGCGATTTCATGCGTAACAAAGTATTGTAATGAAATATCGGAATGTTGCTACGAAGGCTTGAAATATTTTTTAAAATTTCATTCATTGCTATTAGAATTAGTGCTGGTGATTGTTCGTTCTTAGAACCATAACTTTTAGAATCTTTTCGACTGCGATATTTTCAATCTTTGAACAGTAACGTAAAATTTTATAAATATTCGAATTTCATTTGTATGAAACAAAAGTTCATTCGCGATCGTCGTTCGTTTGTAACAAAAATTCTGAACAAAATTATTTATGTGCATATCTTTCGGTTCATTATGTTGCAAGTCACTATGTTGTTGTAGGAAATAACAGATATTGTTAAAAGTTAAAAGACGAAGCAAGTGATTTTCTAATAAGCGGGTTTTCCCTCATCTTAGTTATTTTAAATGAAATTTTTAATTTTTAATTCAGTTTAAATTCTATTACTTAAAATTCTTGTTTTCAACGTAACCCTATTTTCGATTAAAAAGATACAAAGGATTCTCTATTTTTGCTAAAATTTAATCGAGAGTAATTTGATTCGTAATTGACCATTATTAGTAGTTTATTTTTCATGTATAAAATGCCCTCGTTTTAAAGATTCCTGTTTCTTTTGTATTCCAAATCCAGTAAATGATTTTGTTTCAGGTTTATCATTTTATAGAAAAGTTTTCAGTTATATATTTGAACGTTTCATAGCATATTAAATATGTAAGCTAGATACCCAAATGATTTTTCTTTCATTGTCTGATTGTTAAGGCTTCTTCCTGTTTTCCCATTTGTAAAAGAAGCATATAGTATACTTATATAACTTAATATAATTTTTCGACATCTTCATAACTTTAGTACAACGACTCGTATTTCTCTTATGCAAGACTAAATTGTATATGCAGTGTCAATAGTTTCATTTTCCTTTTCTCGTTCCAAGTTAGACAAATGTATCTTTGATGCCGAATGTTGCCAGTACGGTTGCGAATTATGATACAATGTTTGTACCGATCGATGTGATGGTTTTCGCAGATTAATCAGTTGATTAATTTTTGGAAAACGACTACATCGATAAGTATAAACATTGCACAATAATTTGATACCAAACTAAGAATTACGCTAATATAGTCCAGTTTGGATCTCCAAATGCCGCCACAAGAATTTTGGATGATCTATACTGGACTGCAACATGGGACACCGTGGGACACCGTGGGACACCGCGGGACATCGCGGGACACCGCGGGGCACCGCGGGACATCGCGGGACATCGCGGGACACCGTTGGTCCAGTGTGGATCTCCAAATGCCGCCAAAAGAATTTTGGATGATCTGCACTGAACTGAAACGTGGGACACCGTGGGACACCGTTGGACTTCGTGGCACACCGGGGGATATCGTGGGCAACGTGGGATGCATGCGTGTTAGCCTTAATTAATCGTAAGATAGATATCTATGTTATGTATTGTAATGCATTATAAGCTTATTCTATACAACGATACTTATCCATCTTGGAATCCATTCTTCGAGTTTTGCCTTTGGAAAAATAAAAATCTTTTCTCTCTTCATCTTCTCGCTTATCACTCAGAAAAAGAAATTGCTTTCGCGCTTTATCGGTTCACGATCGCTCAGTTCTTTCAAACTGCCGCGTGGCGTACTCGCTCGCGCGTATTCCGGGTACGTGCGGGTCAACATGCACTGGACAATTCTTTGGATTCGTAGGTCGCCTAAGGACACCTCTTGTCTCAGTGACTACTCGACGACTGCTCGTCGTTTGCCTCGAATCGCGTGTGTTGTCATCACGCTGATACCTGTGAATCTGTCGACGATTGAGTCGCAGGTCCGCAATCCTGTCCAATTGGTACTTCGGTACTTGGACAGGGACCTGCATTTAATGTCCTCCGTAATTCTGTTCGAATCCGTGGAGGTGGACTCCACTGTTCAGTTGGGGTCTTGCCTTCGTAATCCTGTTCAGCGGTCCCTACCCGGGTTCAATTTGTTCAGTTGGAGTGTGTTAAATTGCAGGCCCATTTACTGGACACTGGTATCATCGGTAAGTGCCATCGACCGTGATAAGTTCCAAACGACGTGACAGGAATCGAGCGAAGGTCAATGCTTGCGCTTCCGCTGAATCTTGGGGTTATCTGGTGCACGGGGGTACGTCACGGAGGTTTGTTAGTTCTTTCGAGAGATCGCGATTACGTTCGTTCCGGGCGAACAACGGTTTTTCTTTCATCGTCTGAATGTGGGGGCTCCTTTTCCATAGTAGTGGGGGCTCCTTTTCTATCGTTCCAAGTTAGACGAATATATCTTTTATACGGAATAATGCCGATAGGGTTGCGAATTATTGTACGATATTTGTACTGATCGATGTAATGTTTGTGTGTGAGATACATGTTGCGTTGTGTGGGAGATAGATATCGCGTCGTGTAAGCTTTGTTTCACGTTTGTAAAGATTGGTGTAACTGCTGCGTAGGAGATAGGTGTTTCGCGGTTAGGCTACGAAGTATCTATCTCTTTACGCAGGCCCATGATCGCGTAGAGTCAGAACTCGACATTCTTGCCAATAGGTTGAATGTCGAGACCGATGCATAATGTTAAATAACTCATGGGCGGGTCTCGTGCGTAGTCACCTCCTCGTGGTGAGTCCTGGTAATTGGCTTCGTTTTCCAAAAAAAGAAAAAGGAAAAATTGATCAGTTGATTGATCTTTGGAAAACGATGCCAAGCTAAGAACTACGCACCAGTCCAGTTTGGGTCACCAAAAGCGGCGAAAAGCTCACTGTCAGACTTAAATTTCTAAATCGACAAAATATTCAATTTAATCATCTTAGGAAAACAAGATACAATAAGTCCACAGATTATTGATCACGGAACTTTTATTAGCAATTACGCCCAAGTACTAGGTAGGAAAACAGAAGAAAACGCTTATATAGCAAAGGAAGAGAATTTACAAGGTATTTTAGATATCTCAGAACTCACATTGCATACTCGACAAAACAAAGTTTTCTTTATAATTTCGGTACCAACAATTATAGACATGGAATGGGATATAAAGCAAATATACCCCATACCATCTCTCACGAACAAAGTCTTTTTAGCACAATTGGTAGTTAATCCGGTATTCTTAACGTCAGGACTAAATCACATCAATGCCGATCAAAACTATTTGAATAAGCAATGCCGTTCTATATCTAATTTTTACATTTCTAAACAAACTCAGCCGATTCACGACCGCCGTGTAAAACACGATTGTAAAGTTTACATACACCTAAAAAATTTTGCATATCTGACTTAACAAAGAAATTAAAGCGAATCTGTCTATGTGTGACATCTCAGAGACTTTGAGGAAACCTTTCTTAGCTATGTACCTTAACCTAGGTTAATCTTTGTTCTTGGATACCATTCCTTCAAAACTCCCTTTTGGAATTTGGAATTTTCTGATAGTACTCGATGAACAAAGGCAAGATACAATGGTTTCCACTTTGGGATCTATTGGCTCAAAAATTATTATCAACATATGGATCAGTTTGGCAAACATAATCTTGGACAAAGATTAACGGCAGCCGTGAAAGTGTACATATATACATATATCCTAACCAAACTATAGCGATAACGTTCGTAGTGTTAACAAATACCAACGTTTTACATATTCTCTACTGGGTAAGGCAGATTAAATCACACTGTAGACTGAGACGGAGTTTTATTTTTCTCAAGGTCATTGCGGTCTAACCGCCTGTTTTTATTATCTCTCTCGTTACAGATATACACGTCACAACGAAGTAATTAAAAGAGTCTCGTCACACATCGACGAATTGACTGGAACCAAAAATGCATTTTGTCATAAAATTATTTATGTCTACATATTTAATATATACGATTATTATGGACGTATTTCTAAAAAAAATTGAAATAATTGAAATAATTAATTCAGGAAAAAATTTGGGGCAAAATTGTATGAGAAATTACGAAACTTTTCATTTTTTGAGAACTTTTTCATCAAAGGGATACCAACATGCTTACGTAGGAGGGTCTGAAAGCTATTAATATTAATAATATAATACTAATAATATTAAGTTTACTGTTTCTATGATTTCATATAAATATAACAGGAATATATAATTTTCGTAACATAGTATTTTATATTTTTATTTAGAGTGAATGGATTGTGTTACATTTTAACATAATTTGTAAAGTTACTGTCTTTACTATAATAATGATAATAATAATAATAATGACAGCTTTCATATTTATAAGTTGTAAACAGACTTTTGTGACTGACTGTATGTTTGTGATATTTTCTTTTGTATTGCAACAAAACAAACAAAACATCGGAAAAGCGGTAGCACTTTTTCTTATAATCAAAGACATATGTTTCTTAAACTTAAGTGGATTTTCTTGAATATTCCGCATAAACGTTTTTGTCATTACCATGAACAGAGGTCATCTATGTTCGACACGTCTTTCGGTGGATAAAAGGTCTGCGAAAAAATTTAAAAAAATCTTAAAAAAAACTTTCTACGGTAAATTGAGATGTTTAAAGTTGCCTACCCTTCAACTTAGAAAGATTATCAAAGATCCGTTACCTGCTTGTTTGGGTTAAATATTCAGATATGACAGTTGAAAAGTTAATGCTTTGCCTAATTTACATTATAAATACTAAGTAGTATGCAAGTCACAATTAAAAGTAAACTAAATATTCCTCATTCCCGTTTATAAAAAGAGATCTCACTAAATCTGTTAATCTGTTATTCAGTTCTTTCTTTTCTACAACAATACAATATATAAAGATATCAGGTGTCCTATCTGAGAACGATATTGCTCTATACAACATTTAATTTTGCCTTGTGATGTTTTTTCCATCTTGAACCGTTTAAATGAGGCAACATATTCATGGGACATTCCAATATTATATCATAGAGTATTGATAAATTTAAAAAATGATTTTCCCTGTGGGTTTTTGAGGGCAAGGTAAATTGCTTGGTACATTCCCTATATAGATAGGTATATATGCAAGGAAGTGTGCGTCAAATATTCTCTTAACATAATAGTATCATATAAGTGTGATAAATTTATCGACGTTGAGTATAATACACATACATGTACACGGTAACGATACATATGAATCATATAGGACCATGTTTTGTATATGTACATGTAGTTATAAAAGCACATATAACAATATGTAACATGTAATGTACATAACATGAAAGCAAATATGACATTGTTAACGAAATTTGAAACTGAAAAGAAGATTAGAGTATGAATATAATAGATTATACAGAAATAATATTAAATGAGACCTCATTTAGTATAAAATATTAATAAATGGTCTCATAGAGAATGTAACATATTAAGATTAAAAAAGGATGTTTAGACACTTGTTAGATATATATCACATGTAGTATTACAAGTAAATTAATGTGTACTCGTTCGTTGCATCTCTCACAACGAAAATTCGAACATTAATGATTTCTCTTAATTGCTTAAAGCTTTCACTGTCCTGATACGAATCTTCTGACTTTCTTTATTAAATTAGTTATCTAATTAAATAATTCTTTAAATTTTACGACTTTTGATAATTTTTGGTCAATTAAACACCTTCGCTGAATTATACCAATGGATATAAATTGTTTCAAATATTGTAAATTCGGAAGAGCTGAATGTAAAAGTAATCTGTACATGTTTTATTTTTTTTTTTTTTTTTTAATTCACTTTAAGATCTTCCAATTAAATTAAAATATACTCAATAATCTTGACGATCAATCGTAATTACTGACCGAAAATTGCCTAATTATTTTGTAAATCGTATAAATTTCTAACAAATTAGCGAAAAAGGATTATTTGCCTTATGTACAAAATATATGTATTTTGTATCTTTAAGTTGTGCATTACTGCGTAAAAAGAAACAAACTACTGCATTTGTTTAAATACTTTAATTCAAATTTTAAATTATATCAGACATATCGAAATAACGCGTTTTGTTAACATATAATAGTACAATAAGTAATCGCATAAATGTTTTGCAGATGCTGCGGCATAGATTACTATATGTTTTGTTAAAAATTGTAAGATATGTTCCAATAGCTTTAAATATTCTATAAATACAACTACATGTAAAAATTATATCCAATCTATAAACATGTATTATTAAAAATATTATTGTACACTGTGACTATCTCCGTATAATAGATGACAGATACGTGCATACATATAAACGCAAAGCGAACAAGTTAGACAATTTCATGAAATCGTTAAACTACATAAATTTGAAAGTAATTGTACACAATTTACAAAAAACATTTTTGTTCTCTCTCTCTCTCTCTCTCTCACTTCTTGTGCATTTTTTATAGATTTCAGTTACTAATTCGTTCGTTTCCATTGTATATAAAATGTAACCGATGGTCTGAGGTTATAAAGTTATACACAGCAATAATAATAATAATATATACGCTGCTAAATAGAAAGAAGTCTCGCGGCAGAAATGCAGGTCCGATTATTCGGGTTATTTCTGACAGGCTGGACACAATCTTAGAGATAAGCATGCGTGTTGGCTGAGTCGCATATGCAAATAATACAATGTAACAACACGCGAAGGTAAGCGATAGAGAGCAACCTCCCTTGATCTTGTGCCGTTCCGCTAGATTTCTTTCCAGCAGTGTACTACGTGTCTGTGTCGTTAATCAATAAATGGTCTTTTATCTTTTATACGGTAATTAATATACAATTGAATAACGTGACAACTTGTCAATAGGACAAATTGCGATAGAGAACGAGCATTACGAGCGTACGAGTGTACGAGCATACGAGTATACGATAATGTTAACTTCAGACAATAAAATGTTATTATCGATGTTACTTTATGAGTTGTCTTGTACCCTATTCGCGTATACTCATTGTTCAGTATTTAATTAATAATATTGTTTGGCATAAATCTTGACTCGCCACGTAACAACTTCTATCATTTTCAATTATCGAATACGACTTCTCGTAAAATCATATTGTTTCGACCAAAATAACTGTGTTAGATGAAACGTAATAACGCTAAAAGATTCAATTCAGTCTCGAATGATAGAGCCAATTTACCTGGATAGATTGGTATATAGAAATAGTCGATATGAGAAATTATTACGTTTCAAATTATGTTTGCAGTTGTACGAAAACTTCTTCATTTGGCACAAATTCATTGCATATTTTCAGATTCTGTAAACATTCTGTCTACAGAAAAGAAAGAAAGTTTTTAATTTAGACAGATCAGAAAAATATCCGCCTGTCATGTACGTATATATGTACATACGAGTAAGCATACTAGTATATTATAATGTTTTCCCACCATACCAATCACTCGCCAACTTCAATTTCTCAGTGCCATAGTTATATGTAAGTGATTTTTAACAATCTATATATGTATAGTATAAATGTTCCTCGTATCTGTGCTTGGGATCAAGAATTTGCAATAACCCAGCGTAAGAAAAGTTATCACTATGTTTTCGGACAGAAAATGAACGAGTGAGATTTTTCCGAAGAAAGTAGCTCCAAACGCGATGATACGAAACGGACGAGCAATAGTAACATGGCGACGAAATATCATACATACTCTCTCAGCATATTATTTTTTTTGCGACCTGTGTGAATTAAAAACAGTTCCAACATCTTTTCTGGGCGGTTCTTTCTCCAGAAATGTCTATAGAATTGAATACAGTATAAAAAATTCGTCTTAGATAAAGAACTTTTTAGGAAAATAATACATAGAAATTGCGCACATGGACTCCTTTTAAGATTCGATGACAATTTACAATCACTGTAACTGTAACATTTAACAATTTTTTATATCGATATCAGAAAAACTATCTCTATTTAAAACTAAATCAATCTGCTAATGTTTTGAGCACTTTTAAATATTGGCTATCAACCAAATCGCGTGTTTTTATAAAAATTCTTATTATTGAAAACTAGAGATATTAGAGCAATTCTGTATTCGGACTCGTGTTTGGAATAGGATACTTTACAAGGATCACTCAGTGGATTCTATAGGTTCGAAAAAGGTTTTGATTTATTAGGCAATGAATTTTTTCAGTTATAGGTAAAAATTTTCAGTTAAATTATATTTTATTTAACAATATTTGTACAAAAAGTAATGACTTTTATTTTGCAGTTACTGAATAACTTCGTTTAACAGCTTTTACACGTAATAAGTCATTCTATTTCTCTATTTCAAGAACATGTTTTAATTTATCAATGTGACTCAAATAATCGATTTCATTTATAATACCACTTAGTTCGATTTTTTCAACACATGGTATTACTTTATGCGCATTATTCAACATATGCTTAAATATTTTAACTTGTTTGGGTGTCAGAATAGATAAAGCAGTACCGGATTTACCTGCACGTCCTGTTCTTCCTGCTCTGTGAATATAATCGTTCATATGTATGTAGGAAGATCGTAAGATATAACTAATTGTACATTTGGAATATCTACTCCTCTTACTAATGCATCCGAACATACAAGTCTGAAAGTATAATAAAATTATATCACAATTTTTAGAAAATATTAATCTTAATTTTCAACGAAATTATAAACAAAACGTACATTTGAATTTTTCCATTTGTAAATTACGTAAGTAAATTCTCACGTTCTTTTGATACAAGTTGTGCAGAAAGTTCTCCAACTACTATATTCTTTTTAAATAAGAGTGATTGGAGTAAAATAGTTAATCTATGAGCAGTTCCTGCAGAATTTGTAAATACTAATACTTTAGAAGTGATATCATTCCTGATTATTAATTGATATAAAGCTACTGGTTTGTATTCTGCTTCACATTCTATTGCTTCTTCTTTTAATTCTTTTGGGCTTGTATAACGCCCTATAAAATTAACCGCTTCTTTATCTAAATTTACATCATCGTCCTTGCCTGTCACCAAACAGACGTAAATAATATTGGGTGGAAGAGTCCGAGCCGATTAAGTTTTTCAGGATCTTGCGATAATGTTGCGCTGAATAATAATTATTGTGCTGGAATTTTACTATTTAAAAATGAATGCATTACTGTTACGACCGTTCGCGGAGAGACGCGGTCACGATGAAAACGCGTCAACGAGAGGCGTAAATTCTCGCTACGATTCGGCTAATCGACGCCACGAAGTAGTCGTTCCCCTTGTTTCGGTTAGGATAACAGGGGTGGTTTAATGACTTAACACTGTGTTAACAAGTTAATATATAGTATATTTAAATAAACAATTATGTATAATAATACGAATGTTACAGTTATTTGGCGACGGATGCGGATAATGCGTTACAGAAATATGACTCGACGTTTTAGACTAAGCGACTTCGTTCGTTACAGCTCTCGTTGTATGCCGAGTGAGTTTTGAAACCGTACTGAAGCTGTTAAACTGATTCTTTGTCTTTCTAGAAGACAACCCCCCACTACGTTAGGATCACGCCATCGATCGCTTTGGTGATCACGTATGCCGACTTCTTTGTAACAATAACATAACGGTCAGAAATCGACGGTTCCAGAACTCGCCGCTTTGGGATACTATGTGCTCGGGGAGACATTGTCTGTTTTTCGTCGGGCAGATAAGTGGGCCTCTCTGGCCGCCTCTTGGAGGGCCGCGAGTGACGGTTGGAAATACGATCTATACTAAGCCGCGCGGCGTAACAATTACTATAAATTTAATATCAGATAATACAACTTTATATTAATACATATCATCTTGGTAAATGATAATTGTAACTAAATTGTAACTAAAAACTTTGTAACCTACAACGTAAATTGGAAAGTGTTAATCGTGGAGTTTGATAATGAGGCTCGGGGATATACTCCAACCAGTCAGCAGCTGTATCTGCTTCATCAATTACAAGGAATCTCCTATCATCCAATGAAAATCCCAAAGTTTTTAATATGTGGTCTTTTAATCGTCCAGGCGTGGCAACCACTATATCCACTAGAGAGATATATTCCCCTCTATAATCTGAAATATAAAAATTATAGAGAATATTTTGTATTTTATAGATAATATAAATAAAACCTTCTTCTTAAAATTTATAAACACGCACTCTCTTTTCGAATATTTCTTTGTTCTTCATGAAATGCTGATGCGCCGGAAAGTAAACCAACTCTTAAATTTGTATGCGAAGTATAACTATCACTTCGTATACCTGCATAGCTAGTTCTTGCACAACTGCAACAACTAGACAACGCACCTTTGGAACTAAACGAAATTGTAATATCTGGACAATTGGTAGAACATACGCTAGAGTTTTACCTAAAGAGAAAATAATTTCTTAAATTATTTCTTTTCAGAACAGAAAATAATTTTTTAAATACAGACCTTTAATCTATTCATTGTATGCAATGTTTAATTAAATAAAGGAAACTGATTTGAAGTAATATTCATTAACATTAATTGTAATTAGAATTTAACATTATTTATTAACAAAACACAATAAAGTATCAAAAGTAGGATATAAATATTTCTATTTGCTATAAATAACTTGTACATTCGTACCACTGCCTGTAGGAGCAGATACACATGTATCCCTTAACCACCATTTTTGTTGCCTATCCTTATTACACTTCAATAGGCAAGATATCATACTAGCTTGAACAGGAAATAATTTATTAATGCCATTAGCTCTTAAAGCTTCAACTAGCTTAGAATCTAAAATTGAATTCATGTCTTCCAAGGTTGGACCACTATTTAAATCAATAGATATGACTTCTGGATTAGCCAATCATTCTGGTAGAATTCTCTTAACTTCACGCTTCCTTCGCTTATTTTTTACACCCAGAATTATGAAATCACTACTCTGTCCTGATATTTTTTCTTGTGTTTCATTTGGGTCTGATGATTTATTAGGTATTTCATTATCCTAATTATCTGTATTTTCACTTTGCAATGTTTTAACTGCAGTTTTAGTTGTTTCATTAGAACTTCCTTCGCTATATTTCCTCTTCTTTTTATTCTTTTTATGCTCTGAAACATGTACTTCTGCCTTTCATTTAATGTCACTCATTATACTATTTTCATTCAAATTAATATTTTCTATTGAACATTTATTAAGATTTTCTGCTTTTTTCTTTTTCTTTTTATAATTTGATCGTTGTGCATTTTGAGAACTAAAATTTTCCTGTATTTGATCATTAGTTTTAATATTTAATCTTTCTTTATAGCTTGCTTCTTTACGTTCTTTTATTCTACTTAATAATTCAGACAAATGATTCCTTTCATTTTTTGTTTCTTCTTTTTCACCCTCATATCTATCAACAAATAGAATAAGTATGTCGGAGATGAAGGGACAGCGACCCCCCCCCCCCCCGTCGTAATTGTTTGGAAAAGCCTTGATACTGTAGCATTTGCGAGACGGCCCAGACACGGTCATTTGAAATTTGAGACAATGAGCTTAGGCTCGAGGCGACAACCGATCGCCGGACGGTCACGGGATGAACGTTCCACCTAACAGAGATATAGCTTCCCTGTAAAGAATTGGCCGTACCGACACTTGACAATAAACATTCCAACGGCCCTGTAGCTCGCCACACGCAGACCCCATTCTTTGTGTAAGATGATCGCCAGATGTCGATGCATCATTCACAGTTTATGTTCAGATAGCCTGAGGAACCGCTACAAATCTTAGGACTCAATTAAATAAAGTCCTTCAGATTGATATTGATCTTTATTCTATCAGCCCATGAATCTGTCATTTATCGCGGGAAGATACGGGAGACCTACTTTCGTCACGTACGACGCTTTCCGCTAAGAACTCTCTCTCAAGGGCGGTTAGCATCTCTTTCTAATCGCCAACATAGAAATTAACCAATTAACAGCAAAGTCCATTTCCCTCACCCTCCGAGCGGAGGCTTTCCTCGACGAATCCGATGATCTCGTGCCCTTAGGCACATCCCATCATAGTTTTCCTCTGCAGCGTCGTCGTGACGGGGGTCGCTGTCCCTTCATCTCCGACATATATATAGTTAACTGTATGATAAAATGACTTGAGTTTGTTGTCTAAGAATAATAGAATATTATATAAAAAATGGACAATAAATTTGAATGAATAGATACACTGCAATGAACAAATGTTATCAGAGATAGAACTGAAGTATGACAATTACATGAAGAAAGAAAGTACTTGAAATCTAGTAATTTATGACAAAACAGGATTGATTATCACAAAATTTCATACAAAGTTACTACATGCTACATATTATACTAATATACTATACCAATATATTATGTAACATATATATTAGTATGATGTTTAAAATTATGAAACTTTAGTAAGTTGAGTTGAGCAAATTAATAAGGTTGCATGTAATAATTGTGTAACTAGAAATATGCAAAAATTTGTAGATCCTTTTGTGATATCGCAAGGTAAGCAATAAAATATACTACTATTGGGCATCAAGGAGGACTACTAATTTTAAGTTTTATTGCAGATAAAGGTAATAGTTGTTAAGATATCTTGCTTTATTTTTCAATAATTTGCTGTTCATAATATCAATTTTACCGAAAACTATGGATAGGTAACTATTTGGTAATTATTAGGTTTTTGCTAATAAAACTACACTTTGATATTTTTAAAAGTATAAAACGCAATACAAAATGCGACATATAATTTAAAATTTATTCAAAGTATGGAAGTTAACCGTTTGAGTGCCACGTGTCTTTGCTGTTTTCCCGTCCAAAAGTGCCAAGCGGCGCGATAGCGCTTGTCTTATTCCCTCTCCAAGAATGCCAAGGAGCGCTATTGCGCTGTTTTCAGGTTCATACAGTAGCTGTAATTGTTTCAATTCATTGTTGTTCTGCCATCTTTCTGAGCGTAGGTACAGATTTATCAGCGTCTGGGTTGCGTCATATAATATAAGAATATAATTTAAATATTTTATTGCATATATAAAAGGTATGTACAGTAAAATTTTCACTATTTTTTTGTATTCTACAGTATAATTTTTTTATATTTTTATTTGATGCCCTTCAGCAATTAACGTAAGGGGGAAAAAGGTATACGGACTAGAAAAATTACCAGGACGCAACTTGAGGCGTTGCGTAGTTTGCAGTACAAAAAACAGTACTATAAAAAGGTCTAGACTAATTTGTGTAGAATGTAAAAAAGGTTTGCATGCATTATGCTTTGACAAGCTTATTTGTGCATTTTAATTATATATTATATATTATAACTGAAATTAAAATGTGTTCTTTTACTAGTATCATTCATTACTTTTACCTAAAATAAAGTGGTAACCGTAAAGTCGCTCACCGACGAAAACCGAGCGTGTCGCGGTAATCGATTTCGCAGCCTAGAGCGCTGGCACTGTTCGAGAGACAGAGGAGAAGCGCAAAATCGCTCTGTGGCATTCAAACGGTTAAGTGACAACTTCTCTCTCTCTCTCTCTCTCTCTCTCTCACACACACACACACGCGCGCGCGCGCGCGCACACACACACATTTAGTCATTATATTTCTCAGTTTTGTAATCATTACAGGTTTTTATCTAACAAGTCGAGGAATCTCGTTTCATCACCGTTCAAAGAACGTAATGGATACGTATATATGATATTCGTAATGCACATACAATGCGATGAATCATCTGACCTTGTTTCTTGAGAATCTTTCGGTGAACGGGGGAGTCCTAGTCGTTGTTATGACGATAGTCTCTCTCTTCGTTATTCTGCAACGTATTTTACATGACACGTTATTCTACGGATCCTCTTGTGACATTATAATGTGAAATTGTTTCTTTCAGATACTGTAACCATTTAGTGTGCGCGACTGCGTATAACCTCATCAAGACGTTTCTTATTTGTCGATAATTATTATATACGTTTAATCGATTTGTAAAAACGGTGATAGTGATACGAAAATTGTGTCTAGTGTTCTAGAGAAATAGCGCACAGTTATATAGCATTTTTAATTGTTATAATCTAAAATTGACATCGTCTAAAGGTGAGTAAATAATTCAATTAGATAATGCAAAGTGAAGCAGGAAACTTTGTCATATTGATATTGATTTTTAACCTATTTTCTTTCATTAATAGTACAGAAAAGGTATTTCTTTGTATTTGAAAAAATACTTGTCAAATATATCATATACACATAATCCGTATACGACTAATATACCAATAGTAGAGTAGTAATAGTAAAATACTTTGTTTATTAAGTGAAATATATTGCATTCTTCTGCTTCATTTGTTTTACTTCTTTAATTTTATTTTAAATTGTTGTACTTAAAAATTCAACGGGTGCAATCCTTTAAAAAGAATTAAATAGGAATTCTGTATGCGTAATATACAAATACGTGTGAAACAAATTAAATAAGAACAGTTAACACTTTATTTCATAGTCAATTAGTTATTTACAATACATTAATTTTCCTGTCTCTCTTTGGTTCTCTCAAAGTTTCATTGAAACAATATGAAAATAATGTTATTTCTATATTAAATATAATATAAGAAAATTAAATTTGGATAATGCACATTTGTTTAACTTACATAGTAAAGCTTGTGTCTATTAAAAATTGTTTGTTTTCTACTGTTATTGGTAAAACTCAGCAATATACATAATATACATAGAAATATATTATAAGGAAATATTACTAGTAAAATGTAACGTTAAACTATTTAATCAAAGATTGAGTATTTAAGGCTATGTATTACGAGTAAATATATAGAAGGTATAGAGACTATATATGTAAATAAACTATAGACTATTAAAATTGATACATTCGTAACAATTCCAATTACTTTATTCTGTGTATCTGTATATAAATACATTATATTTTTACATAAATTAGATAGCTGAGTCTCATTCTCAAGCAATTGTATATCTAGATAACAATTGTGATTTCAATATTCATGATGTATATTTTTTAAATGAATATATCTTTGATTAATTGTAGAACAACAGAGGTTACATTACAAGGATTTTTTATTTCTCGATTCTTGTAACATTTACACATAGTTTTTCAATGCTTAACGTTATATTGTATATAGCATAATTTTCGTATGAATTGCGCATTAAATCATCGTTAAATCTCATTTCCTATAGTAGACGCATACGTTCTTCGTTTGTTGCTCTCATCATTTCTGCGAAGAATATCCGTGACGAACGACGGTTCGTTTCAGTTGGTTACGAGAACCGAACGGAACCGGTACCAGAAGAGCGAATAGAACCTGTAACCGCTTCAAAAGAAGGTAAGAGCCACACTCCAAATACTTGTTCATACATAGACACCGATCAATACAATCTTTGGAATTTCACTACGATAGCTTCTTGGTATTCTTTTTCACGTATATATCAAACAAGGTTAACTGCAGGTCTTCAAAGATATTTATATGAACCACTCAAGTTATCATTCACCTCAATTTCGCTTTACACTTCTTGATAATATGTTTTCTCACATTTTAAAATTATGTAGAGTTACGTGGGAAGCTAAATAAGATACGCGAATGGAAAAATAGGACTGTCAAGATAGAAAACTAACTTATTGTATAACAATATTAAGCACTTCGATCTCATTTCAGATTAATCAAGATTGTTATTAACTAAGATTATATTACAATAAATTTTAAAATTGTTACCTTTTTCTAAACACTAACATTGCTACATTTACATTACAAGGGTTTAATGATATTGTTGTTAGAATTATAGTGAAAATGTTATTAATATAGAATGATTTTATGTTTTTAAAACGATATTCTTAAACGCAACTATGTTTTCTATATTACGTTTGAGCAAATTCCTATTTTTAAGGCATTCAAAGGAAATATGTATGATAATTAAAACGTAATATTATTATAGTATACCTAAAGTTTACCATTTCGTTGTAAATATCGTGTCATTAGTAGATTCATTTATTTCTCATGACATTACACCCTCAAATACTATACGATATTTTAATATTAATTGCGTCTGCAACTGTATTTTATTTTTAATCGCATTTTACATCTTAAATATTGAACAATTAATAATGAAACAAATGTGTAATGTTAATCATTAGAGTAAAAGTACGAGTTTGATCAACTAATGCTCTCGATAAAGCGTTTATGAAATGTTATATAATAAATCTTGTTTTCAGATAGTAATTTATTTTAATGATAATTTGATCTTAATTGTGAAAATTTTCCATGCAATAAGAATTCCAAGATATAACTATAGCATAGATATTATACATATACTATTATTTAACATGATTTTAATATGAATTTGTATTTTTTAGCTGTTTCGGATAATGTCGGCCACTCAGTACTATCATGCACAGGTAATTACTAACGACTTTCTACTTTATGTATACGATACATTCGCAATATGAAAGCCCAAACCTACTTCGTTTTAGAGGAGTTTTAGGCAATCTTTTAATGTCGCAAATTAATATTAATATTTCGTAGTTACGTCTTTTGAAACGATAACAATAACGACATACCATATCAGTTAATTTCAAAATAAAGTTTTGAAGTTCCATTATAGGCATAGTTAAATTTTGTTTGAACGTTTAAACTTGTTTGTGCGGTCTTATCTTCCTACAAATTCTCCATCGAATTTAAGTGCAGAGATATGAGTACTTTAGAACATTTATCCACATTTTTTAAAGCCATTATTTAACCATTGTCTCAAGTGTGTTTTATTTAAAATAATAATTCAATAAAATAAGTACTCTAATAGATTTTTAGTAAGATTTCCTTTACCATGTTCTATTGTTCAAGTTTGGTATTTTGTGTATACCATCATTACATAATACTTTCTATTACGTGCAAACAAGTTAAAATAGTTAGAGATCATTGATTACAATTAATTTTACCATTTTAAAAGAGTGTGTATTTTGCACGATAATTAGGATCTAAATTATATACTAAATTGAGCATTTATAGGGACAACTAAAACATAGTACAATTCAGGTTCTCAGATATGGTAGAATTACAGTAGAGCATTGTTTAACCTGATTATACATATCATATTTATATCCTATTATACATAACTTGTGGTCCATTTATCTGTTCGGTGTCCAAACAGTGACGTGCCAAACAGTGCCAGGACGTTTATTCATTAATATTTGTATACTACCAGCTGGGATATGCCTGAGACAAATATGCTAGTCAGACATAGAAGTCAAACTTACGCAAGTATATAACAAACTGCCGTTTTCAACCAAAGACAGCTATAGCAGCGATGCCTTTGTACGAAGAAGAGGAAGAAAGAACGAAGCAACAAAGGAAGAAAAGACGATTCATTGTACATCCGTTATGGCAAATGGATAAGAAGATTTATTAAGATAAAATCAAATTCATAGCGTGATACATGGAAGAGACATGTTCAGGTACGTTTATACAGGCCCGTGCTATGGGCTGGTCCCACCGGTCAAATCGGCAAATGGGAGAAATATGAGATTACCAAATGTGAATGGAACACGTCCATGCTGCGGATGATGACTAACACGATACGAATATATATTTAAAAGTATGGTAACCAATTGGGATTCGGCTCAAGACCGCGACTGAGACACGAAACGGATACAGCACGGTTATGTATAAATGAACTTTTAAAGATCAGTTCAGACGACGTGATTTCTTGACCGACTCGAAAGCGGTGTTCATACCGTTTCATATCTACACCGAAAATCCAAGCCTTACGATTTTGTTCTTCGCGATGTCATGCACGTTTATCTCGTGATCTATCAATTTTATCGTTTTGGGATCTAGTTCGTTTCAATTCAAAATTTGGTCTTTTCTTTCTTTACATGTTAGAAATGCTTGCTGTGATCGTAGTAGCTTCAAGAGCTATTCTATGTATTCCTTATTTCGTTCTTCCTCTATTCTTCATCTGTTTTCTATACTTTCCGACCAATTCAGTTTTATTACCGGCCGGGTTATTTCATACATATCTATGAAACCGAATCGACCGAAAAGCGACCGAATCGACGAGTCATTGATTCGGCAAATGAACGATAAACTATTATAATAATAGCTACTACACACTGCATGCACTGAATCTATTAATTCGAATGTTTGGGAGCTGAACGTGTGGCGGAAATACAGAAACATGTGAATACTGTTTTCGGCTATTACCGATTCCGCAAATGTGCTATCCGAATTAAATTTTTGTGCGTTTTTTAACGTATTCTCCGTTTCTAGTTTTTCGAATGTCAAAATGATCCTCGCTTTTAATTGTGGAGAATCGTTGTCTTCGGAATAAACTTTTGTACTTTAAACTTTAATATGTACGTTTCTACATAAATGGATAAATTATATTTAATATCTCATAAATTACATGTAATATCTATATACACAGAATAATATCGTCTCGTTAAGTATAGATGAATCCAATTATTTGTTTTGCTTCTGCGACGAATAGAAGATGCAGAATGAATGCGAAACAGCGACGAATTATGAATTTCGATCAACTTTCCGTGATTTATTCTAGGTTAGGTCTCGATTAGTCAGTAGGTCTTGATTTGACCGCGTTGCCTCACTCTCAACGAAGCCGGTTAATCGAAGACACAATGACAGAACGTAATAAAAATACTTGTTTTATTATTTGAAGGTTAATTAATTCGGATTGCAAAAGACGTGGTGACAAAATCTTACTAATAATGTATGCGGTACATATCATGTTAAAACTATTATATTACAAAATAAAATCATATTTCTCCTGTAAAAAAAAAAAAGGCTAAAAACTTTTCAATATACTATTGCAATAGTTTAATGTTTATTTGTCGTACTTTCTGTTTATTTGCAATATTCATATGCAAAATACTCGTTAAACATTTGTTAAATATTTAATATTACATATTGTATATTATAAATAGTGAAAAGTTTTACATATCTATGTAATATGTATTTCACATTTCATTTCATTCGTTTAGTGCACACCAACTGTCTATTCTGATGATCCTTTCGACCCAGAAGAAGATGCAGGCCTTCTACGAACTGCCATGAAGGGTTTTGGCACTGACGAACAGACAATAATCGATGTCCTTGCTCATCGTGGAATTGTACAACGACTTGAAATAGCTGACAAATTTAAAACCATGTATGGAAAGGATCTGATTACTGAGTTGAAATCGGAACTTGGTGGTAATTTTGAAAAGGCAATTTCAGCATTGATGACACCGTTACCGGAATATTTCGCTAAAGAACTTCATAATGCGATGTCTGGAATTGGCACGGACGAAGGTGCTCTTATCGAGGTGCTAGCATCTCTTAGCAACTATGGCATCAAAATCATATCTGCTGTTTATAAAGAAGGTAAGCCCGTTTCTGTTCGAATGATTTTTTAAATAAATGCAAATATTTAGTAGAAATATGAACAACATTATTGCAAATAATGCGATAGGTACTAAAAAATACTATAATCTTATTTTTAAAGAAGATTCATCATTCATTCTTTTTTAAAAAAATTTATGCTCATGAGGTGAATAGGTCGTGATGGTCGTAGTTGCTGATGTTGCTTGTGTGTAGAGTGAGACAGGTTCTGCTGCAGATCGTCGGTGTCGCTGCTGGGGTTCTGTTGTAATTTTTCTTCTAATTTAGATGCGTGGAAGAAAAATCGGACTCTGGTCGCCGCGATTTGAGAACCCGGGTCCTGAAACGTTCGTAACCTAAGGCGCTAACCACTGCGCTGCCGCCGTCCGACTCTAAGTTAATGTCGAGTGGTGGTATTTTTGCTGTCGAGTGCCGCCACACTCGCTTTATAACATATTTGACCTAAACAAAGAAAGAAGAATGTTAGAAAGTGGCCATTTTTGACATCATCTGGAATTGAAAAATTCATCTAGGACTTTTAAGAGTTTCTCCCTCCCGAGGAACAAAAAGTATTCTTACATATTTCTGAAAATACGATGGGGAAGTTAGAATTAGAAATGAATCTAAACATGTGATAGCGATCGAACTCACCTATTCCTTATATTTAGTTTTCTTTTTTCTCAGATGTTAAACCGTTTTCAAAATAATTAATGAAAAAATCAGCTGACAAGTCAAAAATTAATTGAAGTTTGGAATCCAGCAAAATCAAAGTACCAGATAATCATTGCTACATGGATACAACAAACAATAACGCGTTGAATTACAAGTTCAATGACTTTGTGATATTCCAAGTAATTATCGGAATATAAGTAGCGGGAAAAAACAGAGTAAAGAGATATTATTGTTGTAGTTTCAGTAATCAGAACGGTTACAATTCTTTTAAGTTGCAGCTGTAAACTCTGTCATTATAAGATTAATATATCTTGTTACAGTCGGAGAAATGTTTATGCCAAGCATCTTATGTTACAGTTAGAATTGAATCCACAACAAGAAATACGTTCTGTTGCATTGGTTATAAAAAATATGAAATTTATATGGAATTAAACAGCGGTATTTTATTGAGAAATTATATTCTCGACATTTCATTAGTTTAAAGTATACATATTGATAGGCAAAAGTAAAGTCGGATTGGAAGCCATTTTTGTACTCACATGTGAATGAAAAGTCGGCATTCGCGTTGTTGGTTGTCCAATTGATTTACCTGCTAATTTCCACACTAACTACTGTAAAGACAGTTCAGTATCCGAAGAAGGAGATGAAATATAACTCTTAGATGAGTTCGATCATTAGCATATTCCCATGTTTGGATTCATTTTCCACATTAATTTTTTTTTCAGAAAAATGATAAACATGCTTTTTGTTCCCTGGCAGATACTCTTAAATATTCTACATAAATCTTTCAACTCCAGACGATCCCCAAAAATGGCCACTTTTTAACATCCTTCAGTTTCTTCTTCTTTGAGATGTTTCTCATGATATTAAGTTATATATCTTTTACATAAGATATGTTTTAACACAATCCATGTTTTAAATATTATTTGGAATTAATTGGAATAGTATTAGCAATTTGTGCGGATGATTTAAAATCATTAAAAGAAAATACGATTGGGTACATTTTTCATTTGAAACATTTTTAAACAGAATTTCTTTATTACTCTGCGATCTTCTATATGCTTAAAAATGTTTGAGTCACTGTAAGCATTCGTTAATTTTAACTTGACTTGATTTAATTGAAAACGTGTAAATTTGATAAAAAGTCAACCTCAGAACCTCATTACTGTACTATGTGTTTCTCTATCAGAAAAATCAAATTATAATTCTATCTTACGATCACAATATATCGTATTTTTTTAATATACAGGCTGAATCAAAACATGCGGGAAGTACGGCATTATTATACGACAGTTCATATAAACGTATATCCGGTATGACCTTGCTTTCGAATTGCAGCTTATTTTATGATGCTAAACATTAGATAGATCAACGAGTTCCTGTCAAATAGATAAGTCATCCTGTCTGTTGTTTGTTGGTCAGCCTACTCTCCAGACTTGAATTGGCAGCATTTAAAATCTCTAATTTATAAACACCAGTTTGAAACTCCGTCAACAAATCCTTGTAAGCTGTTTGAACAATCTATGTTGTGAAGGTAAGCAGCAACTGTAACAGCACAAAGTAAGCTGTTACTCGAAAATAACGTCATATCGGATGTATGTCTATATGAACTTTTCTTCTTACGTTAATGTTCAGAGTCAGCCTTTGTCGTACTTCCCTGTATATTATTTTTCTATCGAATAAAGGATTTTCAAAAGATTTAACGCATTTATGTAACAGTTAGGTATGTGATGAGCTCCTATTTCAGTATGTATTTCTGGATATGTAACTAATATTTTTATTGTTCCTATTTCATTTTAACAAGAGACCTGTTCCAATAAACTCTTTTTAATAAACACGAGTTATAATATACTTAACTTTGTTACATATATTTATACAGTGGTTCATGAAAGTATTTGTGCACTTACCATAAAAATCTTTTATGTATATATTGTACATATTAGATAAAATATTTTGGAATTTTATTAACGTTATAATAAGAGGAGACTGTTATAATTTGTGGCAGCACTCGACAGCAAAATACCTCACCACTCGACTAACCAGTGTCAGACGACGGCAACGCTGTAGTTAGCGCCTCAGGTTACAAACGTTCGGGACCCGGGTTCTCAAATCACGGCGCCCGGAGTTCGATTTTTCTTCGAGAGAAGAAAAATGCAGCGGTACCCCAGCAGCGACATTTACATCCGCAGCAAAACCTGTCTCGCCCTACACACCTAGCAGTAGCGCATTATCACCACAACTAATACCGGCAAGCGGCTACTACAAACAAATAACATTACCTCAAATTTACTAACAAGATTTCTTTCTAATTTGAAAATATTTAATACAAATCTATACGTATTAAAAAATGAGTATATAGTTGAATAATGACTTTAAGCACATGATAAGTGTTAAAAATGGGCCGATCGAATACTTCTACGTACATTTGCAAAATCGTTTAAAATTTAATAATAAAATCGTGATAGATGGGTGTCGTTACAGTTTCGTAATATGTTTACAAAAGATGTCGATAAGTGTAAGAATACTTTCATAAACCACTACATTTTTGAACCGTGTAACGAAATCACATTTTTTATATGAAGGTATTCTAAAACATTTTGCATTGCATGTTTTCTATTTGAAAATAATTATTTGTTTGAAATTGGCATGTTACAATTTGATTAGAATATGATAGAAGTAGTACACTGATAAATTTCTATCTTATTAAAGCCTTTGTAAATTCATTTAATTCTTAATTATAATATAATATATATTATTTAATGTAACGTTTTCTCTTTCATAAATGTCTTTATAAAAAATGTAATATATATTAATGTAAATTTTATATATATCTGCAGTGTATGGAAGGGATTTAGAGGATGATTTGAAAAGCGATACTTCTGGCTATTTGAAGAGGCTGTTAGTTTCACTTTCATGCGTAAGTAAATTTTCTAATATAATAATTAAATTGATATGATCTTTTAAACTTACAAGACTACTCTTTTATTATTTTTATATTCGTTTAAATTGTAAATTTATCTGATTTATTATATTATCGAAGATCGACATTTGAGACTGTTATTTTAGAAGGAAACGATATGTTTAAACATTTTCAAAAGCATAGCGGTAGTCAGTCTCATATTTATGTTTATAGGGTAATTGATGTATATAATATCTTATATAATAATTGATAACTCCGATGTCGAAAAAAGTAAACTTCTTTTTTCACTTGATAACAAATACATTGAATGGATCTTAACTCGTAATAAATGATAATTATTGGATTTTTAACTCAATAACTGCTATATTTTTTACATTGAACGGTTTCGTAACAACTTAACACGTTGATCAGCATAATGGATTACTATCAGATATCTATCGTACAAGGTACAGAAAACGCTCTAATATGAAGATTTTTCTGAGATTTCAGGATTACCTCGATTTTCTTTAATTGCTTGTCCTACTTTTCTATTCTAGCGATATAGGGGGTGTTTAGATGATTTCATTAATAGGAAGTCATCCAACGATGAATAAAAGAAGTTGAATGTGGAGAACGAGGTAGTCGATTTCGGAAGATCTTTTTAACTTTAATTTTAACAACTTTACATGCATGCGCCGAGTACTTTTCCATTTCTTACTACGTACAACTATGTCCAACAACCAAGATAGCAAGAATATTACAAGATATGAAATAAGGACTTTGTGTGGCATGTGCTACTATGAATCCGGAAGTGATAACTAGTAATAACGGGCTTTGGCAATTGGATGATTTCAAAGTTATATTAATGCAAACGGCCGCTACTTTGAACATTGTTTATTTATTGTCTTGTGACCTTCTATTAGGGGTTGCTAAAATTAGCTAAACGCCCTCTATTCTGCCCGAATAAAGAAATACGGCAAGCAATTTAAAAGAATGGAGCTGATCTTGACATCTTCGAAAAACCTTCATCTACGCAAAAATTATTACTGCCATCCACAATTATTCTGCCTTCCACTTTTATCCATTTGTATCGTATATTGATAAACTCATGTTCGATTTAAGTTCATACGTCAAGTCCAAAGACGGAAAGCGCTCTATCGAAAAAACGAAAACTTGTGGCTTCAGAGAAACAGCACGATGTCAAACGAATATCAATCTATCTTTCTATATTTAACGCGTGATGAAGATAAAAGTTGATAGCTCACACGCTATTGTCAACGTGTTTTTAAAGGATTGAAAGTAAATGACCAAGAGCCATTCTATTCTCATTAGATTCTTACTTACATGGTGTTAAAAAATTATACGTTATGGCTTTGACAAGTGATTGTCATTTTACACCTTCGAATCGACGCAGAGCTCTTAAAAGGAGGTACCGCAAAATTGACAACCTTAAATTTCACCGTACTGGTCACGAGACAGACAAGCCTCGGAGAAACCACGAGGCACAGACGAGCCGTTCTTTCGGAAAATAGCCTTAGAGTTCCATTATCTTTTACTTTGACGTTACTTATAAATTAACGAGGAAACAGGAAGACGAGGAATTACTCCTTAGCACGTAAGATAAATGTTCCTGTCCCAAATATTATAAAACGAAGCATTTATCTTCGGAGTTCTCAGACTCAATGTCATTGATTTCTTTGCAAACTAATACAATTGCAAAATTCGTAAAGCAGATACGAAGATCAATTACATTTTTTAAAAATTGGATTACATTTCTTCATTTGTTGGTCGATGCATTTCATCGCTCCACACGAGGAAGTATTAAGTATTTCTTACGCCACAAAACCAGCTCAGGAGATTTATTATTTTTGTTTTATCGCAAAAGCACTTTTTACTGAAATATCCTTTACATTTAATACTTTTCTCTTCTGAACTAACGGTTTTTGGTATGAACTATTATTAAGCATTTGGATGAAACAATGAATTGTTCGATCGACACAATAAGAATTTTGATACCATCCAAAGGAAAACGTAGTTGATCTTCACGTAGTTGGTCTTTGCCTGTACACCTGCAAGGAAATAATATCAAATCGTATCATCCTCTGCAATGCCATTCGATTCTCGTTTGAAATATTTTATCCTACAGTAAGTAATTCTGCAATAGTTTGAAATCATAGAGTTTGGTATTTGTTCTATCGAGAGTGGATTATTTTATGCGCTAAGGAATAATTTTCAGTTTTCTCGTTAATATACCAGTGTTTAATTCTTATCTGGCTGAAAAATTTAAACCTATTATAAGTAACACCAATGGAACTTTAACGTCATTCTTTAAAAGAACAGTTTATTTTCGGCCCATAGTTCCTTTGAGACTTTTGTTCCCGTGACGAATACTATACGATTCAATACAAAACATTTAACTTTGAGATTCTATGTCAAAGTCATTTGAAAACGATGAGTCACTCGTGTATCTAATGGATACGTTTGGATAATAATTTATCGGATATTTTCATGAAAAGTTGGTGATAAGTGTCGAGTTCGATTAGCATAGTGTAGACATAATGTGTGATCTACGGAATGAGAAGTAATTGATTTGAATCGCATAAGAAAAGGCGTAGTTGATACGTTTTATAGGAGTAAGTAACGTAACAACAAATAAAAAAAGTACAATAGATGAGATTTTTTAGTAAGATCTTCGAATCTCTTATGTATGTTTTAAATATAAAAGTTTTGCGAATTAACAGCTCTGGAAACGGTGTTTGAAGGGAACATCCAAATAAACTCAAACATTTTTGTTTCCTAATTATTTACTTTACTCACACGTACGAGATGACTAAGGAGAGATTAAAAAGAACTTTTAACTTTATTATACATCGTGATGCAATTCGATTAAAACGAGGCACACAGCAAGTCACTCTCAATCTTGCATCATTATTTTATATTCTAGTTATTCATTAATACACACATTTAATGTCATGTACATGATCGAGACGTATTCAGTGGCCTAATGATCACATAAAAACGGCATTCTCTTTTCATAATCTGTCTTTGCCACTATTTTAAACCGTTGTTACGTTCTCTCAGAACGTTTCGCAAATTCCAAGAAGAGACGATACACGTACGTTATCTCGCACAGTATTTTAATATTTAAACGCGATAATTTTTGAATTAATTATTCGCATACGATATTTTACGTACAGTGTACAGTTGATATCACAATCTACGAAATTAACAAACGCACAAATATAGAAGTACTATTCTTATTAATATTCTTATTTGGAATAAAAATATATTTAATAAAATATGTATAAATTATTTTATAGGCCAATAGAGATGAAAATCCTCAAGTTGACGAACAAGCTGCAGTGCAAGATGCCGAAAGATTACTTGGAGCTGGTGAGGAACAATGGGGAACGGACGAAAGTACTTTTAATGCTATTCTCATTACGAGGAGTTTCCCTCAACTACGAAAAATTTTTGAGGAATATAAACGCCTTGCTGGTCACAGCTTAGAAGAAGCTATTAAAACGGAATTTTCCGGGTCAGTCGAAGACGGCTATCTTGCAGTTGCTAAGAAATATATATTACTTTTCATAAAAAAGTAAAATTGCACAATTTTTATTTGATATGATACAAGAAAGTGTAATTAACTTTTTTTATCAGTAAGTAGCAAGCAATTAATTTTTATGTAGTTTATCCACTGCTGGTGCATATGTTATGCATATTATTTATGCTTACATGTTTTATATTTTAAAGAATAGTCCGAAACATGTAACTTGTCATCTAATTGTAATCTGTCCAACAAAACGAGACAGAGATAGACATAATAGGTGATTTCTGCAGCTACAGCCATTTGCTACCAATAAGTGATACTCGATTGGCAGTCATTAGCTGTAACCACAGTTTCGTGGTTAATTTTGAGTGATTTGGATTGTTTAAGGGAAGTAGTACTAATTATTGCTTCAAAGAGAAGAGACCTGGAAAAGAATATATCAATGAATAAGTGCATATACATGTTGGAAGTGAATGTTTGGATTCATTATTAACATCATACTATATAGTAATAATATATAATATATAATAATAAATGAATGAAAGAAGCAGCGAAGAGAGGAATCGTTAGGAAGAAGCAAAGTATCTAGACAAGGAGTTCAAATTAAAATCACATTAAGAGAATTCTCGGAATAAATTGACAATAATACCTAGTTAGCTAAAATGAGAAATTCTTTTTTCCTTTTAAATTCGTATTAATAGGACAAATTCTGTGTTCTATTCATCTCGTTGAACGAATCCAATACTTCTTACTTACTTTCATTTTTTTACTAGCTCTTTTCTGTGTAAACCAAATGGATAATTTTTTATTTCAGCATTTGTTCGCGGCAGCCTTTGCTAATAGATGTGTATTGTTTTACAGACAAGAAGTTGTTACCAACCGAAAAACAAATAAATGATATCTGTTTACGACATTAGTCAGATACTGTATCGCATTAGCATCGAATATCTTATTGTCAGACGCATATCGCTGTGTGAAAAAGCTCTTGAGCTTTATTATGTTGAATTCGCTCAAAACAATATATGTACGCTTCAGCCAGCACTGTCTATCTAAGCACTGAACACTGAAATGTTAGATTGAAAAAGTAAATCTTCGACTCAGTCGTTTCACTGGATTACTTGTTGCGATGACAACACTGTCTGGATTAGTGTTAGGTTGAAGTTAGGTTCCAGTTACAATCCAGTGTTAGGCTGAATAATTACATTCGCATGATATCGAGTCAGTGTAAACTCAGCCTTACAGAGACATCTAATAATGCGCGACATTCAATGCGAATATTTACTTTCAAAACCCCTTAAATATGTCCCATAGATTGCGACAATTTTCTTCAAATCTGAACTAATCTTCACAGCATATTCATTGTACCAAAGATTTGTAGTTTCGTCGCGATCATATAATTCCAAGTACAATTCTTTGTAATAATTGTTTCATTGCCTTTCGTGAAAATTCATTTTGTGGGTATCATGAAAGTGCAATGCAAAATACAGGGGCAAAGAAATTAATTTTGAATTTGTTTATTTTAGTGAGGTGTGCACGAGATGAAACTGCATATTTTGCGGAGAGATTATACAAAGCAATGCGTGGATTAGGTACAGATGACTCGACATTGATACGCATAATCGTAGCTCGATCGGAAATCGATTTAGGAGATATTAAGGATACTTATCAAAAAATGTATGGACAATCGCTTGCAGGTGATATCGATGTAAGTCAGAGATACTTCATATTTTTATGTAAATATTTGGTGTTTTTGTAAAGATGTTTCTGTAATATTTACCTTTCCTTCTTTTCTTTTCTTTTTTAAACTTGTTTAAAATACATATTACGAAATATATACAATGTCATTTAATGACACGCATATCAATCTTCGTAGAATTATGAAAATTAATGATTTCTTTGCAGAAACATTTATACTTGGACTCACTCTCGTCAAAGTAATAATGCACATTATACACGTCTTAATTTTACACATACACGTGTCTTAATTTTTCATAAATCACTTAATTCTTTAACAAGTACCTTGCCTGTACCTTGGCTGCCCATAATTTTCCATAAATTTCAGGATGACTGTTCAGGAGACTACAAGAGACTCTTGCTTGCTCTACTTGGATGAAAGCATTTCATGTTCAACAATTCTTTTTATTTTTAGATCTTACTTTAACGCCAGGAATATATCTTCGCAACATTCCGCGAAGCTGTATAGATGTCTTAACTTTAATTTGTTCTAAATTACATCGATAATTAGCAGTGATTACGGTACTACATGGCTGGTTTTTATTTGACTTTTTTGATTATGATGTCGTATATGAGTTTGCTCGTAAAATTAGTTCGTTCGCATCGAAATACACTATACCAATCTCTGTGAGACCTATCGAGTGAATATAAATAAATAATGTTTGTTATAATTGTTAAAAATTACATACCGAAATTCGTTAATTAATAAAGTAATTCATATGCCAGTTAACTAATTTTACTAATTTCAAACCGCTTTCATAATGTGCATGCGTATCTGTACATTGAATCTGTATATAAATATAATATTATTTTGCACTTATTACATTGCTTTAATCCTTCCTACGTTCTGTTTGCATTTACAGAGTGACTGCAGCGAAGAGTTTAAGCGGCTTCTGTTCGTACTTTTAAATTAAAGAAAAGCATGGAGAGGAATGTGTTTATTAATTCTATTTAAGAAAAAAGAAATATAGGCATCTCTAACATAAATGTTAATAATATGCATCTCATATAACTGTAATATATGGTTCGTTTGCAATAAATTTGCACGTCCGCAAACGACTTTTTATTTATCGTGGACTGTAAAGACGAAAACACCAGTATCTTTTTTTTTCCAGAGTGATTGCACTGCTGAGTGGAAAAGACTTCTGATTGCGATGTTGAATTAAAAATAGATTTATTCGATAAAAGTCGTTGCAACAATACCCGTATATTACGATACAAGACAACAAACTACATATTCATTGCATAAGATTGAGAAGTAATTTGGAGTTTAAGGAATAAATTGCCAATGATGTTAAAAAGTTAAGAAATCTAATGCAGCCCAAGTTTTCAACGGATATTAATGTTATAGCGCACAGATTGTAAAATAGAATTATTGAATAACATTTAGTAATTATGTTGGATTGGTAATAATGAAATAATAAGATAATAATAAGAAAAATGGAAAAATGGTAATCGAGCAGCTGAAACGTGAGTGATACAGAATAATTTTCATAACGTTCAATGTATCTTATTTTTTAAATGTTTTTCCTATTGTAGTATACAACCAATATTTATCTCTCAATACTCTACAGCAGAGTATTCGATGACAGTTGTCGGATTTGAGGAGTATAAGAAATAAAATGAAAATGAATAGTAGTAGAATTGCGTTTCAATTTCTGTTCATTACTTATTAATATTTAAAATCACTTAAAATTTTCATTACCCGGTACGAATTTTCATAATAATGAAAAGGATCTCAAACGACCAATCAGCAACAACGACAAACCAACTGCTCAACTCTTACAAATTCTCTTAAAGAAGAAGATTATGCAGAAATTATTCACATAGCAAACGATCATCGATTTCACATTGAAATGTTGAAATATGTTGTCAAGAGCAACATTCTGAACAATAGTTTCCATTTAGTTCTATTATCTTTAGTTTTCCATTTTTTATTGTATCACGTTTCTTCTTCCACGGTTCGTTTCTCTGTTAATAAATTTTGAATTAGGATCAGGGGCCTGTAATCGAATACTAGTTATACGGAACTGCAGCTAATGTTCTTTATTTTTATTTTTTGACTTCGAAACATATTCCTTGGGTCTTTTAGCAATTGTTTCCAAACATATAGTGCGTATAGTACAAGGACGAATAAAATCCTTCTTGCAACAATTGGAATTAACTATAATTAAAAATGTTTAAAGTTTGAGACAAAAAATTCATATAAAAAGGTTGATTAATTATCTAATACACAAAACTAGATGCGAGGAAGATAATTTACAGGGTGTAGACAGTATTCGTGTACCAATGAATTTCAAACATGACTACGTGAAATTGTTGTTTATTAACTAATTTTTTAGAAACAATGAATATGTACATATTTTGAGAAACCTCTAGAATAGATACAATCGAGAAAATATTAGTTACTTGTACAACTTGTGGAATGAGCAAGAAAAAACAAAATATCAACAGAAATATACAAGCAATAGGTATTTCTACGGTTCTTATTTCAAGCTGCTTACTGGAGAATGCATAAAGTAAACACATGACATTATTGCTTCGTAATCATGATTGATGTTGGGAACGTTATCGGCATCAGTAGCATTAACAATTTCGATGTATTCAGAGCTATCCATGATTATTCAGAATTATCTATGGTAGGTGAAAGACAAATTATTATTAATGTGCATAATAATGTACAACATAAAGGTTTAACAGAAATTTCACGGATTGTAAGCAGACCTCGATCTACTATACAAACTCTTTTTAACACGACGATCCGTATCCTTATAATTTTTTAGAATCTTCAACTTCAATATGTCGTTTCAAAATAGAAAACTAAGAGCAATTTGAAATCTACCCCAATTTTTTCTCCAGGTTCCTTCCTTTATGTTGATGGATCAGTTCTTCAAATAGTTGATAGTTCGTTTGAATTTCCCTCAAGTTGAATTTCCTGCTGGCTATCTTCGTTTTCTACTTGATCGACCAATCAGCGCACTTATTCCGCGAACCAATTAGTCGCTTTACTTGAATTTTCGCAGGCCGATCAACGCGCATGGTCAGTTAAGTGGCGCCACCGCCATCGCATCGTGCGCATGCTCCTGATCAATCTCTCCAAGGTAGCCGCTTATTGATCATACATCGTATCAGATACATCTTCAACGTCGCCGCTTCTACACGTCCCTACATTGTCAGTCATCACCTGTGAGTTTTTATTATATTAATTATATTATTACTTTTATTATAAGTCGGTATGTTCTTTCTTTCTCATTATTGCATTCTTTCTTGTTTCTCTTTCTGGATTTATATGATGTTGGCAATTTTCATATATACTTTCAAGATTTTTCATACCTCACAACCGTATCAGCAACATTTTTGGCTGTAGGAGTTTCTCCTACCCGATTTTTCAATGTCGCTTTTTCCTCAGCCCACTTAGGACTGTTAAATAAGACGTGTTTCGCGTTATCTGGTCCTTTATTGCAATCTCGACATCCTCCGCTAATATCTTTATTCATACGTTTGCGTTATTTTAATAATCTAAAACATAAAATAAAATATTTTAACTTTGCGTTAAATATTATTTCACATATTTCTTGACGACGAAAATAGATTGGGAAAAGAGATGATATTAAAATGCAAGAAACCATAATATTGAAAATAAATTTAGTTTCCTCTTTTAGTATGACTATTTGTATGTAACATAGTGCATCGTTCAATGTTTTCGTCACTTAGGCTACTCTTTCGCTGGCACAGAATCAATCCAGCTAATCGCTAAGCGATTTTTCAACTGCGATAGACGACGAGATAGGTGTTTTATACTTAAAAAATAATTGTTTCATGTATCTGTATTTTGTGATATTTTGAATTCGTGGGACGTTATCGTCTGAGCTTTTCAACGATTCTAATTATGCACTGTTACTATCAACACTAAACTTGCTGTTTTACCCTTAATGAAAAGAAATCGTCTAATTTTACTGTATCTTATACTTTGTTTTGCGAAAATGGAGGGGATTGATTTCATACATCTTTTAAAGTTTTCAACATTATTTCTATGATATAATTACGTCTATTTTCCATCTTGGATGACTAATAATCGCAATTATGTAATCAGATGTCTAAGTTAATGTCTAAGTTTTCAGTTTCCAAAAAATTGTAAAAATGAGAAAACCGAGTTCTTAAACTTGTTATTAAATGATGTTAATGTGTATATTGTCTACGCCTCCGATATCTTCAAAACTATGTTCTATCTATCTAAAATCTATGGAAAAATATCACCCCTATAAGCTTTGTCCTATTGCAATTTATCCAAAGAGTATGCGATTGATCCAAATATTTATTCTTATCTATATGTCGGATTGAAGCTATGATTAAGGGTAGTCACTGAAATTAGCCATCGTTGTTCTACAATCGAGGTAATGTTGATTAGCACAAGTGTGGGTATCACAGAATCGACAAGTAACCGCGGTGATTAAACGCTAATGGCAATGGTTTTAGTTTCGATAACGAATTCGCGGTCAACGGGATAACAAAAATACTTTCTTCCAAAGTCTGAATCTGACCCTTGGTTAAAATAAAACGTAACAATATTCACTGATCGTAAAGACGCTGCTTTTCTCGTTGATGAGATCGCACGAGAGTGAGTTTTCCGTCGCGGTGATGCTGCAGCGGAAAACTATGTTGGGATATGTCTAAGGGCACGAGATTATCGGATTCATCGAGAAAAACCTTCGCTCGGAAAGCGAGGCAAATGGACGTTGCTGTTAATTGGTTAATTTCTATGTTGGTGGTTAGAGAAAGATGCTAGTCGCCCTCGAGAGAAAGTTGCTGGCAAGAAGCGTCGTTCGTGAGAAAAGCAGATTTTCCGTACCTTCTCGTAATGGAGTTAAGGACTGTTAGTATCGGATAATTATCTATTTATTTCGTTTGTATACGGCTTTCTTCTTGCTATTCAACCATTAAATCCATCGCGTCTCGTTATTCTGCATACTGTTTCTGCACTGACTTGTTTCCTAGTTTTATGGCCGATAAAACTCTTCTTCGACTCTCCATATTATTATTCTTTCCTCCTTTTCTCTAATAATTCGAGGTGGCTTTTTCTTTATACTTTTTAATAATATTCGCAACTGTGCTCTTCTTCGTTATTAATAATTGTGCAATTTCACGATAATTTTTATCTCTTTCCCTATGATAAATAACAAGATGTCTTTTATCGAAACTACTATTCTGACTTTTCGTTGCATGTTAGAATTCAGACACTAACACTTTGCAATATAGCTTTGTACTGAGATAGAATTATATTCTAGCAGTTTGTATACGAAGCAAATCTATTTTCCACTTTGAATGGTTTTTAAGAACTACTAAATTACATTAAAGTGACGCGAAGATGTGACAACTTTTTGTTTAAAATGTGTTATACAATTAAATGCTATTGTTAGAATGGAATTGTTATATATTTTCAATCTACAATAAATAGCTTATCTTTTAGTAAGGTAAAGAATAATAATATCCAAATTATTCTCTTTACATCTTATTCTCTAAACATGAATTACAAATAAATACGCAAATTAAAGAGTAACGATAGTTATCTCTGATAAATAATCTGGCAGACACGAAATATTTATTTGGACAAATTCTCTGTGTTCGTTGCTTCGGCTACGCTATTTTATAATTTGACTTTTTGAAATTTGAATAGATGTGGCGTACACGACACTCCACTGAATTATCGATGTGTACGTACCAATCGAATATTTTACACTATGTATGTATAAAAAAAGACAGTATGAAAAGTTCATTAACGGATGCGATAATGTTCAAGTAGTACACAGAAAAATTTACATTACATTGGGAGAAAATAGTCTAACAAGGTTATATTTTCCACATAACAGAAAATTTCAAAGATGAGCGAAAAATATTCCGCCACTGAGAAGAAAATATCGGAGAAAGAAGGTTTAATTAACATTAGCAATTCTGTTTTTCAGAGATTAACGTCAGGTAGATAATTGATATTATACATATAAATAATTTATTTAATTTTTAAGAATTTCATTTCATACTTCAGTTTGTGCGTATGTGGAACAGAGACGCACGCGCCTGTTATATATCTTTATATATATATATATAATAACGCATCATATTATTATTATCATATTATTTTTAGAGTAAGGTTAATTTTTATTCTTTTCCAGTATAGTTATTCGTTATTGTTAGAGATCAAATGTATAAATTTATAGCAAGCTGTTTGCTGTGTACACATTTAAGAAAACAAATTATTTGTTAATTTAACTATAAATTAGAATATGTTAGATATAGTCTAATTATATTACTATTATTTAAAAATGTATAGTGCAAACTATAAATTATATTCTATTCTAGAACAGAAAAGTGAGTGCATAGAACTTTAAAGTTTCATATGTATCAAATACGTAAGTGGTAAAAAAACTTTACCTAGTTTTTCTTTCTTTCTTCTATCTATTGGTAGACACAAGATTTGGCAAATAAACTTTTTTTTTGAAATAATAATTATGTATAGAGATGGTATTTCATTGAAACATACGATAAAAGTATTTCAAATAATAATATTTCCATCAATTTCTATTTCAAATAATGCTGTTTCAAATAGTAATACCGCTATTTTTACTTGAATAATACTTTTAATAATAACGTAAGCATCCTTTAAATCTAACATGCAAGTATACTTTTATCCACAATATAATACTTTTATTTTGTTTGTAAATAACTGAAAATATGGCAGAGAAGTAATTTATATATATTACTGTATCACTTTGCTTGCGTAAATAAAATATGTTTCTCAAACGTAATATCTTATAAAGAATTTCGTTGAGATGCTAATATTAGCCGTGCAAAACTAAATAAACGTTTCACAGAGAGACGTTTGTAGAGGATGGTATTCCGATATTACATTTTAATTTACTCTCAACTAGAGTAGCTTTTTAAAATTACATTTTTAATATCATATTTCCTCGAGTAACGTAATATTGAGATGTACAAGTGGTTTTATTTCGAGCAAATGAATACCATTATTTCAGTGGTGGAAGTGTAGAGGATCGATAAAACAGAAACGAGAGCTTGCTGTTGAAACCCGCCAAATATATTTGAAATAAATGAAATAAATATAGACAATGCCCAAAGTCGCTCGTACGAAGGTATTCGCAGAGACAGTGTATAATCGCTCGCAGATATTAATCGATAACTCGTGAAACTCGCATAATACCGTTAACCGTTAATAACTGATTCGCTCGCTATCGCGTCCGTTTATTTATACTGTTCGGTAGAGAGTCGGAAAATTCAAATTCATCTTTGTTTGACGATTGCACGTAGCAGCGACATTGATATTCTGAGGCAAAACAACAACGTGATTTAGATTTTCCTCTAACCTGTGTGGTATTACATTTCTAACATAAGATACACATAGAGCATCGTGGAAAAGTGAGAAGTTGTTTCTTAATAGGTGCAAACGCTTATTAGAGTAAAACCGCAAGGTCCCCTCATCGTCTCCAACCGTGCACGTGATTTTATATCCGATAATCTTCAGCGATATTTAATTAACTACAATTAATTATATAGCGTGTCCTCCGCTGTCGTTTATCGTGTGAATAGTTTCGCCTTGTTTTATGATCGGCAGTAAGAAAATTACGGAAATATTACCATGTGTCGCCATATGTGCACGAGGCTACATAACCTATCGTTTGTGAGTAATTTTCTAATTATTTTATATCGCCATATTTCTCTTTGCTTACACTGTTGTATCATCATCGCACACGGTTTATCGTGCTCGATATCCACTGACAACTGAAAAACAGCTTGCGATGTGCGATATGTACAATTCGTTGTCTCCGACGTTGTCTCCACGCCACATGGCTGAGTCAGGTACTTGTTCAATTATTTAATCTTTTACGCATATCTACTCAAAAGTTCTTGCTCTTTTTCTTGAGGTTGTTTCGCTTTCATAAGCTTCCAGCAGACCCCCTTGAAATGGTTCCAAAGCTCGCTACGCTTCATAACCTTCAATATTATATTTTCAAATATCAACAGTTCATGGTTACGTCACATGGTTTTCTAAAGACGTTCTCTTGGCCGTCTACCTGGGACATTTCGGTAGATCGTGTTCTATATCATCGGATTCGTCATTCCAATCCTTTTTCAATATCCTTTGGTTTTAAAGAGGTAAGCACCTATGATTAATTTCCTGGTTCAATTCTCACGTCTGTAATGGAATTACATTTATTCCTCCACTCCTCGTCCGCATCATCCTCCATTTTCTGAAAAATATACCTGCTCTCAGCTATCGCTAATACCATTACTTCCTGTGTTTATATTACTTCCTTCCAAATACTATAATACACGATCGCTTAAAATCAACAATAGAGAAAGAAAAACTACTACCAGATCACCAATTTGGATTCAGAAACACACACTCCACGATAGAGCAAATGCACAGGCTCGTCAACGAAATTTTACTAGCGATAGAAAAGAAACGATACTGTACAGTCCTCTTCATGCACATCGAGAAAGCACATTTGGCAAAGTGAACCATGAAAGCCTCTCACAAACAATCAAAAAACATTTCCCGGAACAAATCCATCACTTACTCGAATCATACCTAAGCAACAGAATCTTCGCATCGAAAATAAAGGATTCATATTCTGAAGTTAGAGACATCAAGGTGGGGGTACCGCAAGGTGGGGGAAGCGTTTTAGGATCAATAGTACGCACACCATACACAGCCGACATACCAACAGCTACCGACAGTAAAATATTGATATGCGCGGACGACACGGCTGTGTTAGTCAGGCAAACCAATCCAGAAACAATAATCACATTACTACAAGAACACATTACAAAAATAGAAAAGTCGCTACAAGATAAACCATATTATATTTACACTAGGAAAACGGAAACCGCCAAATATTCAATTGACTGGCACACACATAACACAAACAACGCAAGTTAAATACCTAGGGCTCCACTTAGACGCACAACTAAAGCAACATACCAAATCAATTACAGACAGAATACGGATAAAAGGAAGACAGATGTACCGGGTAACTAGGCTACGCAGTCGAAACTTTAAACTCAGCATGGAAAATAGCCCCATGGTATCAGCCCCGTGATATGTCAGAAACGAGGACCTAGAAATACCAGCGGTCATAGAAGAAATCGAAAGATACGCAAAATAATACAAGGGAAGAATGGCAACACATCTGAACCAGCTTGCTGCTGAAAAGAGCAAAACCCTCATAAAAAGAAGACTAAAGAGAAAACATCCCCACTGATCTCACTAAAGGAATAAAATAGAAAAACTGGTTTTCATTTAGCTCTTTGATATTGTTACGTCCCGGGACTCTATATAAACCAGACTCTATCCCTCGGGTAAGATGGCCACCAGATATCTAAACACCCTTATTACGGTTCCTCGATAATCTTAAAAACCCATTATAGATTTTAGCATTTCTTACCACCATACAAGTATCTTATAAGTTGAAGCATTGCTTAAGATTATTGTTTATTCCGGGAAAACACAGGAAAGCGTGTTTTTCCCATATACGACTTTCGATGTGGGCGGCCAACGCTCATCCTTGCCCCGGGCTTTTTTCCGTGCTTTAAACACATTCATCGCTAGTTTCCCTTTGCAACAGTACCACCATCGACATTCACTGATTTTTCGTTGTATTGATCACTCAACGTCTTAATTTGATATCAACACTTTCGCTGAGAACACGCCTACACGCATCACGCGTAAATATTTAAATGATCAAAGTTGTTGGAATAAACTGTATAATTAACCTGTTATTTCAGTGTTATAATCATATCAATCAGCCTTATTGTTGCAACCGAAATAAGGGATCTAGTGATTAGTGGCGTCGTATCGTCGTATCGTAGCGAGAATTAAAACTCTCGTTGGCGCGAATTAAAACTCTACCTCGACCGCGTCTCTTCGCGAACGGTACATTTTATTCAACAAAATAAACAACAAACTAACAAAAAACAGACTTACGCTGAATATAGGATTGAAATAGTCGAGTCATTACATAAAAAGTATACCGTTACCAGAGTATAAACGGAGAGGACGATTATCGAACGGAGATTTACCTAAGAAACTGCAGGCAAAACATTAGAGTCAATTTCCCTAGCATATAGACCGAACAATATCGAAATCAAAGCCACCAAGAGTCTGCAAAGTTTGCATAAACATGAAAAACGTAGCGAAACAACGTGCGAGTGCAAAATATGTAAAGTAGCATTACATGTAGCCGTATGCTTCTAAATATACCACACGATTGAAAATTATTAAATATTTTTAAATTTGATCAAGACATTAATAATTAAAAATATGTGTTTATTTAGAAATTGTAATAAAAATTGTAATTAATGATTTATTATTCACTTTTAAATAATATAAACATTAAGAGAACGGTGCGATTTGCACGACTTCCAACACTCAGCCAGACCATGAAATGGCTCGACTCCTGACCGACCTACCGTTGGTTACGGCACGCGCTGTTCCAACTTAAATCGTAAAGCAAGAGATCAAATTTTTTCACAGTATAAAACAACGTTTCGAGCAAAAATTGTTTCATACCGAGAAGAAGTGTGCGACACTTGTAATTCGAAAGGATATTAAATGCCAAGTAAAAAGCTACTAAGATTTACGCCGGCGCTATTTTGTGTTTCTCGCCGATTATTATTTGAGCTATTATACGACAGTCCTTTTGGCTGAAGAATTTTCGAGAAAAATTCATTTATTTGTGGTACCGCAAAAATAAATAAAAAATTTCTACCGCCACACGCAAAATGACAACGAGTTGACAGCATGAGTTTTGAAAATCGTAGCGGATTACAATTTTCGAAAGTGACTGGTAAAAGACCAGTTTGTATGTTAACTGCATTCAAGAATCACATGTGTACGATTATTGAAGGAAAAAGTGACAAGGTAAAGCCCGATTGTAGTTTTTGTACAATAATGCAAAAAAGAATGTTGATTTATCCGATCAAATGACATCGTATTATATAGTTGTTTATGGAAAATCGTCGAATGGTACAGAAAAATTATTATACGCTCAATTATACAAATGCGTGGTATATACATTAAAGATGGGACGAGAAACATATTAATGTTTTACAACTCAGAAAATAAACTATTGATCAACTAACTTTTGGCCAATAATCACAATATTGAAGAAATGGCTATTGAAAAGCAAATACCTTCAAAAAAAAAGATTCACATATTCGTGATTCGTATAATGGGTCTGGAAAAAAGTCAAGAAAAAGATGCGAGGAATATTATAAATGCTTATATATATATATATATATATATATATATATATATATATATATATATATATATATAAAAAAGTAGAGATCATGTCACGAAAAAAGATCAAAGAGCAACGACGTATTGCAATTGTTGTGACGGTCAGATGTTCTAGTTCTAGTCGTACGAAGCCGACTTTGCCGTACCTGGAGTTGAGACTCATACCGGCGCGAATCAAGAGATCCATAACTATATCCACATCCAACGAATCACTGGGAGCGGCGCCGAGATGTTCGGCGCGCGGCTTGGAAAAACCCTGCCCAAGTGCGGAGCACCGAACAAGTTGAACCTACCCTCTTGGGGGAAGCAGCTCACTTAGCCGGCGCACGGAGCGAGCATCACCGCTTGCGCCGTTACCAGCGGGGGCCACGAGGAGGCGGAGCTGCCAGCGCAATGGCTCGGTCCCAGCAGGTTGGCATCACCGCCGATTATAGCCTGCACCGTCACAGCACCCATTGCTGGATACCGCCTGCACGGACGATCGCAGGAGTGTTGTGACGGTCAGCCAGTAATGTGTTTGAAATGCTTCGAAAAATTGGCAAAAAAATTCATAAACAACACTGTCTGATGGAACATTCAACCATGAGCCGCTGGGAGACTGGAACACGCCGGCATGAACGTGTTCATGCGTTTGTAAATATATCTGGCCTCTCCAGCCAGACGATATTCATGCTTAAATGAATTCCGTATCGGTAATGAGTACGTTATCGGTGGAAGAGGTAGAAGAGGAGGGATGCAACGATGCAATGAAATTTATTAATATTGAAATGTTGGATATGATTCTTGTTTATGATGCATACCAGGAAAACAAGTTTGTTTTAACAAAACACTTATATGTGGAAAAATATCGTGGCAAACATCTACCATCACGCCGTATGTTTCAGAAGCTTTGTAAAGTACTAGAAGAAACTGGCAATTTCCATTCAAAGCATAAACGTTCGCACATTGCAAGAACTGAAGATAAAATTAATATTATACTTGCCGCTGTTAATCGGGATCATCATATTAATGCACGGCAAAAATACCTCAAACTATAAGAATTAACCAAACAAGTGTTGTAAGAATTCTCTATTCACAAAAATCTTTTCCTGATCGTATACAATTGCACAAAGAATTGCAAGGGACAAAGTTTCAAAACCGTATGAACGTTTGCGAGAGGCTTTTAAATAAAACAAATACAAATGATACATTTCTACAAAATATCTTGTCTACCGATGAGGCCATATTCGCAAATTTTGGTCAAGCCATTATAAAAAATATGCATTATAATTATATACGATGACAAGAGAATCCACATCGGCTTCGTCAAATCTTACATCTCAATAATTGGATCTTATTTTATCGAGGGATCATTGACTGGACACAAATATTCCATTCTCATATCCCAAAAACTATCATCGTTACAAACAGATTTATGACTACAAACACATTTATGACAACATGGTATCAACAAGGCGGTTCTCCTGTATATTACGCATGACAAGTGCACATCGAGCGTTGCGGCGATCTTTCCCTAATCGATGGTTCGGTCTCCGAATCTGACGCCGCTCGACTACTTTCTTTGGACATTTAAAACACGAAGTTTATCAGGAGCCAACCGACACCTGAAGACACTATGGATGTAATTTTTGGAACATACAAAGATGTAACTCCGCTTGAACGCTTGAGCATGCGTCACTCGCTCTCATTGATCGTTTGCGTACTTGCATCGAATGTAATCGAATGTAAGCGCTTTAAACATTATTTAAATTGAAAATAAATTAAAGAATACCTGGGAAATTGTTAGTTTGCGACCTCATATACTTTAGTAGTTTTTTACTTGGTATTCGATACGTTTTGAAATTTCAAGGCGAAATATTACACTACTTATGATAGAAAAGGTCAGAGCAACTTTCATATCTCGATAAAGACAAGAAATATTAAAAAAGTGGTTATTACGCTCGATGCCAAATCGATATCAAATGATGTTCGAAATATTCTTTTATACAACAAATAGTTTTCAAGCGAATTTAGGTGGTTAAATGCGATTAAATGAATATTACTGAAGTTAGTATGCTACTATGCTACTATGCTATATAATTGGTAAATTACTATGCTACTCAGCGTTTTTCGCCAGAGATGGTATCAAACGTGTTAATTTATTAAAGAAATGTATTGTTACAGTATTACTATAAGTAAAGAGATCGATAATCGTCGCTCGCTCAATGCTACAATGCTATGACTCGCTACACTGATTCGCTATACTGGTTGTAACAACGCTCGCTATAAAGACTGATCCGCTATCGATCGATGGACTTTCAAAAAGTTCAAATGCGATTTCCGTTACCGATTACTCATAACGGCGATAATATTTTTGTCCGGAATTCGTTTACTCTTGATCCTAGCAAATAAAAAAGTGCGTTCACACTCTAAGCTACAGCAATACGAGTCGCTCCCGATTCGAATCGTCCGACGAGTCATGTACCGCTACACTCTCTTAATGTTTGCGTCATCTTTCTAAGGATTTCCAAAGTATTTGTCTGTATTTGCGGGATATTGATACGTTAAAACTTGCTAAATCTGGCGAACGATCCAGATACTGCACCGTATTCGCCCGAAACAATCGCGGTGCGTGCGTGATCGTTCCGTGGACACTCGTGAACGGGACAATATCAGTTTACGTCTCTGAATACCATGATATTCTTTTTACCACTTGTAAGAAATAAGTTGCAGCTCTGCTCCTTTCGTTCTTGTAAGGGTATTTTTACCGATTTTTAATTGACAAAAACTAAGAGATACAATTCTTTTGTTCTTAATTTTCGTTTTATGTCAGCCTCAAGAATCGCTGCTTAAATTCATTCTGCATCATTTTCCTTGTTTTACTTGTAATTACAAGTAATGTATAACAGAGGAAACAGTAATAAATGAGAAATACGTTGTACACGACAATTTAATTCGAATTAACCAGTGATAAAGAGCAGACGCAGAAATATATGGAAACATGTTAAATTCAAAATTCGTAGAAATTGACGATACCCTCTTTTTCTCGTCGATCTTTTATATAATAAGCAATATATCATATATATTGTATACTAATTAAAGGTGTCAAATTGTTTAAAAGCAAATAAGGGAAATACGTTAACTTGTGAAATAGAAGTAGAAAGCTTTAAAAATTGCATCGATAAATCATTGCATGCTGCTGTTGATAGAAATACGAAAGGTGTACGCAGAAGCAAGAAAGGAAGTTACTTGGAAGCGTTTGAAAGGAAATATCAGTTTTGATTCTTTAAGATAAATATAAAAACTTGAATATCAAACATCGTACGTACAATATTATTAAGTTTACCAAGAAATTTTTTATGAAATTATTGAAGTATATTATAAATCAAATAATAATAGGCCAATATTTTTTTACTTATAATACACATATGTGTTGTCAAATTATTTATTTCAGATCGACACCGAAGTTGAATAAGATGGTTTCTATTTGCTGTTGAGAGCAATTGTTTGTTAATAAAAGATTAATATATATGACTGACAAATTCAATTCTAGAACAGAAAAGTGAGTGCATAGAACTTTAAAGTTTCATATGTATCAAATACATAAGTGGTAAAAAAACTTTACCTAGTTTTTCTTTCTTTCTTCTATCTATTGGTAGACACAAGATTTGGCAAATAAACTTTTTTTTTGAAATAATAATTATGTATAGAGATGGTATTTCATTGAAACATACGATAAAAGTATTTCAAATAATAATATTTCCATCAATTTCTATTTCAAATAATGCTGTTTCAAATAGTAATACCGCTATTTTTACTTGAATAATACTTTTAATAATAACGTAAGCATCCTTTAAATCTAACATGCAAGTATACTTTTATCCACAATATAATACTTTTATTTTGTTTGTAAATAACTGAAAATATGGCAGAGAAGTAATTTATATATATTACTGTATCACTTTGCTTGCGTAAATAAAATATGTTTCTCAAACGTAATATCTTATAAAGAATTTCGTTGAGATGCTAATATTAGCCGTGCAAAACTAAATAAACGTTTCACAGAGAGACGTTTGTAGAGGATGGTATTCCGATATTACATTTTAATTTACTCTCAACTAGAGTAGCTTTTTAAAATTACATTTTTAATATCATATTTCCTCGAGTAACGTAATATTGAGATGTACAAGTGGTTTTATTTCGAGCAAATGAATACCATTATTTCAGTGGTGGAAGTGTAGAGGATCGATAAAACAGAAACGAGAGCTTGCTGTTGAAACCCGCCAAATATATTTGAAATAAATGAAATAAATATAGACAATGCCCAAAGTCGCTCGTACGAAGGTATTCGCAGAGACAGTGTATAATCGCTCGCAGATATTAATCGATAACTCGTGAAACTCGCATAATACCGTTAACCGTTAATAACTGATTCGCTCGCTATCGCGTCCGTTTATTTATACTGTTCGGTAGAGAGTCGGAAAATTCAAATTCATCTTTGTTTGACGATTGCACGTAGCAGCGACATTGATATTCTGAGGCAAAACAACAACGTGATTTAGATTTTCCTCTAACCTGTGTGGTATTACATTTCTAACATAAGATACACATAGAGCATCGTGGAAAAGTGAGAAGTTGTTTCTTAATAGGTGCAAACGCTTATTAGAGTAAAACCGCAAGGTCCCCTCATCGTCTCCAACCGTGCACGTGATTTTATATCCGATAATCTTCAGCGATATTTAATTAACTACAATTAATTATATAGCGTGTCCTCCGCTGTCGTTTATCGTGTGAATAGTTTCGCCTTGTTTTATGATCGGCAGTAAGAAAATTACGGAAATATTACCATGTGTCGCCATATGTGCACGAGGCTACATAACCTATCGTTTGTGAGTAATTTTCTAATTATTTTATATCGCCATATTTCTCTTTGCTTACACTGTTGTATCATCATCGCACACGGTTTATCGTGCTCGATATCCACTGACAACTGAAAAACAGCTTGCGATGTGCGATATGTACAATTCGTTGTCTCCGACGTTGTCTCCACGCCACATGGCTGAGTCAGGTACTTGTTCAATTATTTAATCTTTTACGCATATCTACTCAAAAGTTCTTGCTCTTTTTCTTGAGGTTGTTTCGCTTTCATAAGCTTCCAGCAGACCCCCTTGAAATGGTTCCAAAGCTCGCTACGCTTCATAACCTTCAATATTATATTTTCAAATATCAACAGTTCATGGTTACGTCACATGGTTTTCTAAAGACGTTCTCTTGGCCGTCTACCTGGGACATTTCGGTAGATCGTGTTCTATATCATCGGATTCGTCATTCCAATCCTTTTTCAATATCCTTTGGTTTTAAAGAGGTAAGCACCTATGATTAATTTCCTGGTTCAATTCTCACGTCTGTAATGGAATTACATTTATTCCTCCACTCCTCGTCCGCATCATCCTCCATTTTCTGAAAAATATACCTGCTCTCAGCTATCGCTAATACCATTACTTCCTGTGTTTATATTACTTCCTTCCAAATACTATAATACACGATCGCTTAAAATCAACAATAGAGAAAGAAAAACTACTACCAGATCACCAATTTGGATTCAGAAACACACACTCCACGATAGAGCAAATGCACAGGCTCGTCAACGAAATTTTACTAGCGATAGAAAAGAAACGATACTGTACAGTCCTCTTCATGCACATCGAGAAAGCACATTTGGCAAAGTGAACCATGAAAGCCTCTCACAAACAATCAAAAAACATTTCCCGGAACAAATCCATCACTTACTCGAATCATACCTAAGCAACAGAATCTTCGCATCGAAAATAAAGGATTCATATTCTGAAGTTAGAGACATCAAGGTGGGGGTACCGCAAGGTGGGGGAAGCGTTTTAGGATCAATAGTACGCACACCATACACAGCCGACATACCAACAGCTACCGACAGTAAAATATTGATATGCGCGGACGACACGGCTGTGTTAGTCAGGCAAACCAATCCAGAAACAATAATCACATTACTACAAGAACACATTACAAAAATAGAAAAGTCGCTACAAGATAAACCATATTATATTTACACTAGGAAAACGGAAACCGCCAAATATTCAATTGACTGGCACACACATAACACAAACAACGCAAGTTAAATACCTAGGGCTCCACTTAGACGCACAACTAAAGCAACATACCAAATCAATTACAGACAGAATACGGATAAAAGGAAGACAGATGTACCGGGTAACTAGGCTACGCAGTCGAAACTTTAAACTCAGCATGGAAAATAGCCCCATGGTATCAGCCCCGTGATATGTCAGAAACGAGGACCTAGAAATACCAGCGGTCATAGAAGAAATCGAAAGATACGCAAAATAATACAAGGGAAGAATGGCAACACATCTGAACCAGCTTGCTGCTGAAAAGAGCAAAACCCTCATAAAAAGAAGACTAAAGAGAAAACATCCCCACTGATCTCACTAAAGGAATAAAATAGAAAAACTGGTTTTCATTTAGCTCTTTGATATTGTTACGTCCCGGGACTCTATATAAACCAGACTCTATCCCTCGGGTAAGATGGCCACCAGATATCTAAACACCCTTATTACGGTTCCTCGATAATCTTAAAAACCCATTATAGATTTTAGCATTTCTTACCACCATACAAGTATCTTATAAGTTGAAGCATTGCTTAAGATTATTGTTTATTCCGGGAAAACACAGGAAAGCGTGTTTTTCCCATATACGACTTTCGATGTGGGCGGCCAACGCTCATCCTTGCCCCGGGCTTTTTTCCGTGCTTTAAACACATTCATCGCTAGTTTCCCTTTGCAACAGTACCACCATCGACATTCACTGATTTTTCGTTGTATTGATCACTCAACGTCTTAATTTGATATCAACACTTTCGCTGAGAACACGCCTACACGCATCACGCGTAAATATTTAAATGATCAAAGTTGTTGGAATAAACTGTATAATTAACCTGTTATTTCAGTGTTATAATCATATCAATCAGCCTTATTGTTGCAACCGAAATAAGGGATCTAGTGATTAGTGGCGTCGTATCGTCGTATCGTAGCGAGAATTAAAACTCTCGTTGGCGCGAATTAAAACTCTACCTCGACCGCGTCTCTTCGCGAACGGTACATTTTATTCAACAAAATAAACAACAAACTAACAAAAAACAGACTTACGCTGAATATAGGATTGAAATAGTCGAGTCATTACATAAAAAGTATACCGTTACCAGAGTATAAACGGAGAGGACGATTATCGAACGGAGATTTACCTAAGAAACTGCAGGCAAAACATTAGAGTCAATTTCCCTAGCATATAGACCGAACAATATCGAAATCAAAGCCACCAAGAGTCTGCAAAGTTTGCATAAACATGAAAAACGTAGCGAAACAACGTGCGAGTGCAAAATATGTAAAGTAGCATTACATGTAGCCGTATGCTTCTAAATATACCACACGATTGAAAATTATTAAATATTTTTAAATTTGATCAAGACATTAATAATTAAAAATATGTGTTTATTTAGAAATTGTAATAAAAATTGTAATTAATGATTTATTATTCACTTTTAAATAATATAAACATTAAAAGAACGGTGCGATTTGCACGACTTCCAACACTCAGCCAGACCATGAAATGGCTCGACTCCTGACCGACCTACCGTTGGTTACGGCACGCGCTGTTCCAACTTAAATCGTAAAGCAAGAGATCAAATTTTTTCACAGTATAAAACAACGTTTCGAGCAAAAATTGTTTCATACCGAGAAGAAGTGTGCGACACTTGTAATTCGAAAGGATATTAAATGCCAAGTAAAAAGCTACTAAGATTTACGCCGGCGCTATTTTGTGTTTCTCGCCGATTATTATTTGAGCTATTATACGACAGTCCTTTTGGCTGAAGAATTTTCGAGAAAAATTCATTTATTTGTGGTACCGCAAAAATAAATAAAAAATTTCTACCGCCACACGCAAAATGACAACGAGTTGACAGCATGAGTTTTGAAAATCGTAGCGGATTACAATTTTCGAAAGTGACTGGTAAAAGACCAGTTTGTATGTTAACTGCATTCAAGAATCACATGTGTACGATTATTGAAGGAAAAAGTGACAAGGTAAAGCCCGATTGTAGTTTTTGTACAATAATGCAAAAAAGAATGTTGATTTATCCGATCAAATGACATCGTATTATATAGTTGTTTATGGAAAATCGTCGAATGGTACAGAAAAATTATTATACGCTCAATTATACAAATGCGTGGTATATACATTAAAGATGGGACGAGAAACATATTAATGTTTTACAACTCAGAAAATAAACTATTGATCAACTAACTTTTGGCCAATAATCACAATATTGAAGAAATGGCTATTGAAAAGCAAATACCTTCAAAAAAAAAGATTCACATATTCGTGATTCGTATAATGGGTCTGGAAAAAAGTCAAGAAAAAGATGCGAGGAATATTATAAATGCTTATATATATATATATATATATATATATATATATATATATATAAAAGTAGAGATCATGTCACGAAAAAAGATCAAAGAGCAACGACGTATTGCAATTGTTGTGACGGTCAGATGTTCTAGTTCTAGTCGTACGAAGCCGACTTTGCCGTACCTGGAGTTGAGACTCATACCGGCGCGAATCAAGAGATCCATAACTATATCCACATCCAACGAATCACTGGGAGCGGCGCCGAGATGTTCGGCGCGCGGCTTGGAAAAACCCTGCCCAAGTGCGGAGCACCGAACAAGTTGAACCTACCCTCTTGGGGGAAGCAGCTCACTTAGCCGGCGCACGGAGCGAGCATCACCGCTTGCGCCGTTACCAGCGGGGGCCACGAGGAGGCGGAGCTGCCAGCGCAATGGCTCGGTCCCAGCAGGTTGGCATCACCGCCGATTATAGCCTGCACCGTCACAGCACCCATTGCTGGATACCGCCTGCACGGACGATCGCAGGAGTGTTGTGACGGTCAGCCAGTAATGTGTTTGAAATGCTTCGAAAAATTGGCAAAAAAATTCATAAACAACACTGTCTGATGGAACATTCAACCATGAGCCGCTGGGAGACTGGAACACGCCGGCATGAACGTGTTCATGCGTTTGTAAATATATCTGGCCTCTCCAGCCAGACGATATTCATGCTTAAATGAATTCCGTATCGGTAATGAGTACGTTATCGGTGGAAGAGGTAGAAGAGGAGGGATGCAACGATGCAATGAAATTTATTAATATTGAAATGTTGGATATGATTCTTGTTTATGATGCATACCAGGAAAACAAGTTTGTTTTAACAAAACACTTATATGTGGAAAAATATCGTGGCAAACATCTACCATCACGCCGTATGTTTCAGAAGCTTTGTAAAGTACTAGAAGAAACTGGCAATTTCCATTCAAAGCATAAACGTTCGCACATTGCAAGAACTGAAGATAAAATTAATATTATACTTGCCGCTGTTAATCGGGATCATCATATTAATGCACGGCAAAAATACCTCAAACTATAAGAATTAACCAAACAAGTGTTGTAAGAATTCTCTATTCACAAAAATCTTTTCCTGATCGTATACAATTGCACAAAGAATTGCAAGGGACAAAGTTTCAAAACCGTATGAACGTTTGCGAGAGGCTTTTAAATAAAACAAATACAAATGATACATTTCTACAAAATATCTTGTCTACCGATGAGGCCATATTCGCAAATTTTGGTCAAGCCATTATAAAAAATATGCATTATAATTATATACGATGACAAGAGAATCCACATCGGCTTCGTCAAATCTTACATCTCAATAATTGGATCTTATTTTATCGAGGGATCATTGACTGGACACAAATATTCCATTCTCATATCCCAAAAACTATCATCGTTACAAACAGATTTATGACTACAAACACATTTATGACAACATGGTATCAACAAGGCGGTTCTCCTGTATATTACGCATGACAAGTGCACATCGAGCGTTGCGGCGATCTTTCCCTAATCGATGGTTCGGTCTCCGAATCTGACGCCGCTCGACTACTTTCTTTGGACATTTAAAACACGAAGTTTATCAGGAGCCAACCGACACCTGAAGACACTATGGATGTAATTTTTGGAACATACAAAGATGTAACTCCGCTTGAACGCTTGAGCATGCGTCACTCGCTCTCATTGATCGTTTGCGTACTTGCATCGAATGTAATCGAATGTAAGCGCTTTAAACATTATTTAAATTGAAAATAAATTAAAGAATACCTGGGAAATTGTTAGTTTGCGACCTCATATACTTTAGTAGTTTTTTACTTGGTATTCGATACGTTTTGAAATTTCAAGGCGAAATATTACACTACTTATGATAGAAAAGGTCAGAGCAACTTTCATATCTCGATAAAGACAAGAAATATTAAAAAAGTGGTTATTACGCTCGATGCCAAATCGATATCAAATGATGTTCGAAATATTCTTTTATACAACAAATAGTTTTCAAGCGAATTTAGGTGGTTAAATGCGATTAAATGAATATTACTGAAGTTAGTATGCTACTATGCTATATAGTTGGTAAATTACTATGCTACTCAGCGTTTTTCGCCAGAGATGGTATCAAACGTGTTAATTTATTAAAGAAATGTATTGTTACAGTATTACTATAAGTAAAGAGATCGATAATCGTCGCTCGCTCAATGCTACAATGCTATGACTCGCTACACTGATTCGCTATACTGGTTGTAACAACGCTCGCTATAAAGACTGATCCGCTATCGATCGATGGACTTTCAAAAAGTTCAAATGCGATTTCCGTTACCGATTACTCATAACGGCGATAATATTTTTGTCCGGAATTCGTTTACTCTTGATCCTAGCAAATAAAAAAGTGCGTTCACACTCTAAGCTACAGCAATACGAGTCGCTCCCGATTCGAATCGTCCGACGAGTCATGTACCGCTACACTCTACAACAACGATGAACAACCCAGGAGGAGACTCGTTAAACGCCCCTAATCCAAGCCCTAACGTCACCTCGACATCAGAAGTGGGATCATCGCCTTTTGTAACAATGGACCAGCTCATGGCCATCATAAATCAATCGCAAAGGATGAGTGTGGGAGTATCATTACCACATTTCAATCCCGAAATCGCGGGCGCCGATCCGGTCGTATGGTGCTCAACCGTCAGCCTGTTCATGGAGAGCAGGCCCATCCGAAGCGACGAGTTATTCTTCACCTTAAGCCGCACGCTGGAGGGTACTGCCTCACTGGCTCACGCAGATACCGATCGGTGTAGACTTTACCTGGACAAGATTTAAGGAACTTTTCCTTACGCGCTATTGTGGTAGAGAGACGGCAACCTCAGCGTTAATGATTATGTTGGTCGAACCTCAGCTGGAGGATGAAACAACAGGAGACTATGGCATACGCCTCCTTTCCTTCTTGGGGCAAGGTGGGAACACCTAACCGCAACTGAGATAATCAACTCCACAGTTCTGCATCATCTGAGTTTGTGCGACGAGCGTGTCGAGAGAGTAGCGCTTACAACTGACGTCAAGACTCAGGACCAATTTATGACGGAGATGAACGCTTTCCAATACGCGAAGCATATCTAACAAATGGGAAGACAAAAAAAGAACAAGCTGCAGTCATAGCGGAGAAAAAGTCAAAAGAAACATAATGTGAAGAAACAGATCAGAAAATTGCAAGGCGCTAGCAAACCTGCAAGGAGAAACGAACTATCAACTATTTGAAGAACTGATCCATCAACATAAAGGAAGGAACCTGGAGAAAAAATTGGGGTAGATTTCAAATTGCTCTTAGTTTTCTATTTTGAAACGACATATTGAAGTTGAAGATTCTAAAAAATTATAAGGATACGGATCGTCGTGTTAAAAAGAGTTTGTATAGTAGATCGAGGTCTGCTTACAATCCGTGAAATTTCTGTTAAACCTTTATGTTGTACATTATTATGCACATTAATAATAATTTGTCTTTCACCTACCATAGATAATTCTGAATAATCATGGATAGCTCTGAATACATCGAAATTGTTAATGCTACTGATGCCGATAACGTTCCCAACATCAATCATGATTACGAAGCAATAATGTCATGTGTTTACTTTATGCATTCTCCAGTAAGCAGCTTGAAATAAGAACCGTAGAAATACCTATTGCTTGTATATTTCTGTTGATATTTTGTTTTTTCTTGCTCATTCCACAAGTTGTACAAGTAACTAATATTTTCTCGATTGTATCTATTCTAGAGGTTTCTCAAAATATGTACATATTCATTGTTTCTAAAAAATTAGTTAATAAACAACAATTTCACGTAGTCATGTTTGAAATTCATTGGTACACGAATACTGTCTACACCCTGTAAATTATCTTCCTCGCATCTAGTTTTGTGTATTAGATAATTAATCAACCTTTTTATATGAATTTTTTGTCTCAAACTTTAAACATTTTTAATTATAGTTAATTCCAATTGTTGCAAGAAGGATTTTATTCGTCCTTGTACTATACGCACTATATGTTTGGAAACAATTGCTAAAAGACCCAAGGAATATGTTTCGAAGTCAAAAAATAAAAATAAAGAACATTAGCTGCAGTTCCGTATAACTAGTATTCGATTACAGGCCCCTGATCCTAATTCAAAATTTATTAACAGAGAAACGAACCGTGGAAGAAGAAACGTGATACAATAAAAAATGGAAAACTAAAGATAATAGAACTAAATGGAAACTATTGTTCAGAATGTTGCTCTTGACAACATATTTCAACATTTCAATGTGAAATCGATGATCGTTTGCTATGTGAATAATTTCTGCATAATCTTCTTCTTTAAGAGAATTTGTAAGAGTTGAGCAGTTGGTTTGTCGTTGTTGCTGATTGGTCGTTTGAGATCCTTTTCATTATTATGAAAATTCGTACCGGGTAATGAAAATTTTAAGTGATTTTAAATATTAATAAGTAATGAACAGAAATTGAAACGCAATTCTACTACTATTCATTTTCATTTTATTTCTTATACTCCTCAAATCCGACAACTGTCATCGAATACTCTGCTGTAGAGTATTGAGAGATAAATATTGGTTGTATACTACAATAGGAAAAACATTTAAAAAATAAGATACATTGAACGTTATGAAAATTATTCTGTATCACTCACGCTTCAGCTGCTCGATTACCATTTTTCCATTTTTCTTATTATTATCTTATTATTTCATTATTACCAATCCAACATAATTACTAAATGTTATTCAATAATTCTATTTTACAATCTGTGCGCTATAACATTAATATCCGTTGAAAACTTGGGCTGCATTAGATTTCTTAACTTTTTAACATCATTGGCAATTTATTCCTTAAACTCCAAATTACTTCTCAATCTTATGCAATGAATATGTAGTTTGTTGTCTTGTATCGTAATATACGGGTATTGTTGCAACGACTTTTATCGAATAAATCTATTTTTAATTCAACATCGCAATCAGAAGTCTTTTCCACTCAGCAGTGCAATCACTCTGGAAAAAAAAAGATACTGGTGTTTTCGTCTTTACAGTCCACGATAAATAAAAATTCGTTTGCGGACGTGCAAATTTATTGCAAACGAACCATATATTACAGTTATATGAGATGCATATTATTAACATTTATGTTAGAGATGCCTATATTTCTTTTTTCTTAAATAGAATTAATAAACACATTCCTCTTCATGCTTTTCTTTAATTTAAAAGTACGAACAGAAGCCGCTTAAACTCTTCGCTGCAGTCACTCTGTAAATGCAAACAGAACGTAGGAAGGATTAAAGCAATGTAATAAGTGCAAAATAATATTATATTTATATACAGATTCAATGTACAGATACGCATGCACATTATGAAAGCGGTTTGAAATTAGTAAAATTAGTTAACTGGCATATGAATTACTTTATTAATTAACGAATTTCGGTATGTAATTTTTAACAATTATAACAAACATTATTTATTTATATTCACTCGATAGGTCTCACAGAGATTGGTATAGTGTATTTCGATGCGAACGAACTAATTTTACGAGCAAACTCATATACGACATCATAATCAAAAAAGTCAAATAAAAACCAGCCATGTAGTACCGTAATCACTGCTAATTATCGATGTAATTTAGAACAAATTAAAGTTAAGACATCTATACAGCTTCGCGGAATGTTGCGAAGATATATTCCTGGCGTTAAAGTAAGATCTAAAAATAAAAAGAATTGTTGAATAAAATATAAATAGAAAACTAAGAGCAATTTGAAATCTATCCCAATTTTTTCTCCAGGTTCCTTCCTTTATGTTGATGGATCAGTTCTTCAAATAGTTGATAGTTCGTTTCTCCTTGCAGGTTTGCTAGCGCCTTGCAATTTTTTGATCTGTTTCCTCCCATTATGTTTCTTTTGACTTTTTCTCCGCTATGACTGCACGTTGTTCTTTTTTAGTTTTCCTATTTGTTAGTTATGCTTCGCGTATTGGAAAGCGTTCATCTCCGTCATAAATTGGTCCTGAGTCTTGACGTCAGTTGTAAGCGCTACTCTCTCGACACGCTCGTCGCGCAAACTCAGATGATGCAGAACTGTGGCGTTGATTATCTCAGTTGCGGTTAGGTGTTCCCACCTTGCCCCAAGAAGGGAAAGGAGGCGTATGCCATAGTCTCCTGTTGATTCATCCTCCAGCTGAGGTTCGACCAACATCTTCATTAACGCTGAGGTTGCCGTCTCTCTACCACAATAGCGCGCAAGGAAAAGTTCCTTAAATCTTGTCCAGGTAAAGTCTACACCGATCGGTATCTGCGTGAGCCAGTGAGGCAGTACCCTCCAGCGTGCGGCTTAAGGTGAAGAATAACTCGTCGCTTCGGATGGGCCTGCTCTCCATGAACAGGCTGACGGTTGAGCACCATACGACCGGATCGGCGCTCGCGATTTCGGGATTGAAATGTGGTAATGATACTCCCACACTCATCCTTTGCGATTGATTTATGATGGCCATGAGCTGGTCCATTGTTACAAAAGGCGATGATCCCACTTCTGATGTCGAGGTGACGTTAGGGCTTGGATTAGGGGCGTTTAACGAGTCTCTTCCTGGGTTGTTCATCGTTGTTATACAATCGAAATAGCGTTTATTGTCACAGATACAGATAATACAAGATCGACACAAGAGACCACGGTAATTAGGCGCTAATGACAATGACCTTAGGTCCGATATGACGAATCCACGGTCCACGGGTACACTTCGCTTCAAAGTCTAAGTCGGACTCGACTTACTGCTCGCGATGCAAGGATCACTTGATTAACTCCTGGCTAAAACGTAGATTATTCACCGATCGTACCAACACCCACTACGTATCTGGCCAGTGAGGCTGTAAGAAAGGGAATGCGTTTCCGTCACGTCGACGCTGCAGAGGAAAACGATGACGGGTTCTACCTAAGGGCACGAGATCATCGGATTCGTCGAGGAAAGCCACCGCTCAGAGGGTGGGGGAAATGGACGTTGCTGTTAATTGGCTAGTTTCTATGTTGGCAGTTAGGAAAGGATGCTAGCCGCCCTTGAGAGAGAGAGTTCCGAACGGGGAGCGTCGTACGTGAGGAAAGCAGATCTCCCGTATCTTCCCGTAATAGGTGACAAATTTACGGGCTGGCAGAACAAAGACCGTTTGTCAATCTGGAGGATTTCAGTTAACCAAATCTTAAGATTTGTAGCGGTTCCTCAGGCTATCTGAACATAAACTGCGAATGATGCATCGACATCAGGCGATCATCTTACCCAAAGAATGGGATCTGCGTGTGGCGAGCTACAGGGCCGTTGGAATGTTTATTGTCAAGTGTCGGTACGGCCAATTCTTTACAGGGGAGCTTTATCTCTGTTAGGTGGAACGTTCATCCCGTGACCGTGGCTACGTCCGGCGACCGGTTGTCGCCTCGAGCCTAAGCTCATTGTCTCAAATTTCAAATGACCGTGTCTGGGCCGTCTCGCAAATGCTACAGTATCAAGGCTTTCCCAAGCAATTACGCCGGGGGGGGGGGGGATCCGCTGTCCCTTCATCTCCGACATATATATATATAGTAACATATAGTAATGATACTCATTCAATTGTTTATTTAGTTCAACTCTTTGAGATAGTCGATGCCCTCTCTGATAAATTGAATCGTTATCTACACTCGTTGACTACAATCTACAGTTTGATTTGTGCTGAATGGTTTAACGTGTTGGTTTATAGAATAACGAGAATAGTTGATACATGGTGTAGTTAAATGTATTTAAAATTGTTTTATGTTTTGAATACAGAGTTAGTCGTAATTGTCGCTCGAGAGCATGATCGTCTATTTACACCGCTGGGAGGGAAAATTTGTATTTGACTCCGGTTGGACGGTTTCTGACGGTTGCACGTAGCGGCGACATTCTTTTGTCCGGAGTGTGTTTATTACAACATTTCGTACTTCGTAACGATGTTAATACCCCGAGGCAAAACAACAACATGTGCCACTCTCGATTCGAATCGTCCTATGACTCATTACATTACATTAGCCGCTACAGATTTTACATTTCCGAATGTTTGAAGGTTCATACGGTTCTACTATGTTTTCTATGGCGTCTCTATTTTTCAAATCTGCAACTTTCAATACATCTGTTTTATTCTCTTCGATATCACATTCTATGCGAAAGATATCTGGTACATCTATTAAATTTGATTAAAATATTATCGCAGGTCTGACAATGGAAATTTTCCCTTCTTTCATAATTAATTCTATCGAGTTCAGGAAGTCTATTCCAATTATTACCTTGTGCTGCGTTAAAGGGAAACGAATATCATACTCCTGTTCGTCAATTTTGATTTCTGTGTAGAACTCGACTAAAGTCTTGCTGCTTTCAACTCCTCCTCGAAATTTTCTTCCGCCCCAACGGAGGGCGACCTATTTCAATGTACGCTCTAGCGCGCATTAAATAGTTGTCACTGCCCACGTTCATCAACACATTCGTTTCCATTTTCCACATCCAGGGCATCCAGAACAACTCTTGTCTTCACCAGATCTCGTTAGGCAGGCTGAAGACGCGTACCCATATCCTCGATACTTGAAACACTTCATTCTCCTGCTTTTCGTTGGACAATGAGCTATAAGGTTATTATGTGACGATCCACAGTTGTGACATCGCCTAGCTGCAGCACTGACCTTCGAATCTATTCCTCTTGTTCCACGATCGTTATTTTCTGGCCTTTGAACTTTTTTCACGTTCCGACCAATCGCTGTTTTTGCTTGCGGTTCCACGCGAATTTTACTGGATGCTTGAAAGCAGAGCCATTCTATTTTCAAAACGAGCATACATGTTTGATTACGCAAAACAGAATCGATCATGGTAACTGTTATCCACTAATCATTTTTCCCACGTTACCCATTCAAAATTAGAGCAAGTAAAAGCACAAACAAATATTTCAAAAATCTTTGGAGATGTGACGCAAACATTAAGAGAGAAAAACGCTGGGTATCGTACCAGCTCAAACCAGAAAAGAGGTAAAAAGTAGTAATTAGAGGACCAACCCCAAAAACAGAAACAAAATATACATGCGAGGAAGTAGCAAAAGTCGGACACCAAGTAAGAACAATTAATAATATAACCAGATACGATACAAAACAGCCATTGCTACTGTTCCTAATAGAAATCGAACCCAAAACCAATAACAAAGAAATCTTCGATATTAAAAAAATCTTAAACACAATAGGAACAATTGAACCACCGCATTCTAAAAAGGACATACCGCAATGCATACGGAGTCAACGATACGGACGCACAAATAATTGCAACCGAATCCCGGCGTGTATCAAATGTGCAGAAAATCACTTGGCAAGAAACAGCCTGTACATAGGAAAAATAGACGAAGTAAAATAACTGTAATGGAAACCATGCAGGTAGTTATAAAGGCTACGAATTCAGAAAACAACGTAAACTGTTTCCACCGCTTCGAAGCAGAACATATAGCAACTCTCACTCACAACAGGAAATTACAGAATCAGAACCAAATGCGCAATACGTATCAAACACTAACCATAGAAATATCAACACCGTTGGTAGCTGAAATTATGCACAAGTAACTAACCAAACGCCACCCTTAAACGACCGAAACAACAACAATAGCGACGTTACAGAAATCAAGGAACTCGTAATTGCTCGAGCAATCTATCAGAAACACTGAAATGCTAACAAAAATGACAAGCGAAGAAATACTCGGTTCTCAGACAACAAACACAATAAATTAGTCATGCTATTACTTGCAAACACGTTAAGTAAAAAATAGAAATGAACACGTTGAAAATAGCAGTCTACAAAATGGAAGTCTACAACAACGGACCCTCGAAACTAAAACATTTCTGTATACAAAAATACTGACATATTACCTGTTTCAGAAACACATTTCACTTCAAAAAGCTACATTAAAATACCATATTATACCATCTACGATATCCCCAAATATCGCCCAGGAAAAGCACACGGAAGCGCCGTAGTCATAATAATAAGGGACGATATAAAACACCACTTGCATAGCCAAATTAGTCAGGAAGGAGCAACCACCGTTACAATACAAACTAAAAGCAACTACCTGCAGATGTCAGTGGTATATGCACCACCGCGACATAGAATGACATTACAAAAGTGGGAAGAGTATTTTCAATTCTTAAGTGACAAATACATCGCAGCAGGAGTTTTTAATGCAAAGCACACGCTATGGGGCTGAAGAATTAACACACCTCGAGCTAGAATACTAGGAAAATATATTAGAACTAGTAATCTGAACGCATTATCCACAGAAAGACCAAGATACTGGCCGAAAGATCTAAACAAAACTCCTGACTTGCTAGATTTTGCAGTTATCAAAGGACTAAACGCAAATAAATTAAACATAACCCTCAGTCTTGAGCTTAGCTCCGATTATACTCCAGATCATACTAATTTAGAATCGCTTTGCAATATGTAACGACCGTTCGCGGAGAGACGCGATCGCGGTGAAAACGCGTCAGCGAGAATTATCGCTACGATTCGGCTAATCGACGCCGCGAAGTAGTCGTTCCCCTTGTTTCGGTTAAGATAACAGGGGTGGTTTAATGAATTTAACACTATGTTAACAGGTTAATGCATCGTATGTATTCAACAAATAAATCGTATAATAACATAAATGTCACAAATTATTTGGCGACGAATGCCGTTAATGTGTTACAGAAATTTGACTCGACGTTTTATATTTCTTGAATGGGTTAGGTTCGGGTTATTTGAAAACTCACACGGCATACATAGAGAGCTCTAACGAATGAAGTCGCTTAGTCTAACACATTCGTCAAATATAAAACGTCGAGTCAAATATCTGTAACACATTAACCACATTCGTCGCCAAATAATTTGTGACATTTGTTATTATATGATCTATTTGTTGAATATATACGATACATTAACCTGTTAACACAGTGTTAAATTCATCGAACCACCCCTGTTATCTTAACCGAAACAAGGGGAACGACTACTTCGCGGCGTCGATTAGCCGAAGCGTAGCGAGAATATACGCCTTTCGCTGACGCGTTCTCATCGTGACCGCGTCTCTCCGCGAACGGTCGTAACATTTTGGTCCTTCGAGCCGGATTCAGTGGTAAGTGAAAAGTGCACACCAGTGACACCCACTACCAGCCAGTGCCACTTGAATCCAAATCAATCAGCAGCGGGAGCGTTACCACTCCGGCGAAGTCAGTAACGTCAAGGGCCGTCACTCTGAAGAGGCAAAACCCGGCGTTTGAAAAACGCAATCACGGAACCTCACGCCAACAGCTAAAGAGCCAACTTCCGTAAGGAAACGTCTCACATCAAAGGCGACACACGATCACGAGCACAGTCAAACTCACGGCTACAAGGTAAGCTCGTTCATTGCATTATCTTTACAATCCGCTATAAAAAAATGGCAAACGAAACAAGAATCGTCTCCTTGCATCGAAGACGAGGTTACCAAATTGGTCGAATTAATACTGCTTCCAAACGACTCGATGAGTACGAACAATCCGGTCAAAAGAACAAGAGCATTTTAATGGGCCACCAAGCATGGCTCGAAGACGCGTGGACACAATACAGACGATTCCAAGAAGAATTAGAAGATTTAGGCGAGCAACGAGACGCGCGCGTTTCCGAACTGACGGACACATATTACAATTTAATATTACGAATATGCACGCTCATGGGCGAAACATCAGCGTCGTCGTCAAAACCGCCAAGTCGCGACTCACCCAATATCGCCGAGCCGACTTCGATCAAATTACCGGAGATTCAATTACCTACTTTCGACGGGACAATTGAAAACTGGAACTCCTTTTATGATTCGTTCTCGTCCACCATAGATCAAAACGAACGACTGACACCCGTTCAAAAATTCCACTACCTGCGATCGTCGTTAACCGGAAAAGCAGCGCGGAGCATTCAGTCGTTAGACACAACTGACATAAACTATCCAATCGCTATTAACGCGCTTAAGGAAAAATTCGACTGCCACCGCCAAATCTGCTTGCGCCATTGGCAGTTAATATTCCATCATCCAAACATAACCGAGGAGACCCCCGAAGCAATAGAAGATTTCCTCGAGACAGTCAAGGTTAATCTTCAAGCTTTGGAAAAACTAGGTGAACCAGTCACCTCAAACGTAGTGCTGCTCCATCTATTCATGATGAAACTACCATCATCTACCATTCGTAAATGGCAACGCACTCTGCCGGACAAGAAAATGCCATCCTACAAACATTTAGTAGAATTCCTAAAAACTCGAACAAATGGGGATAGAACAAGATCCCCCACAATCGTGAAAAAAAGAGTTTCCGACACACACAATCGTCAGCGACAAACCGCACCGCGTACCCACACGTTTGCCACTACACACAGGGCGTTAGCATGTCCGACCTGTCAAGGACCACACAAAATTTGGAATTGCCATGTCTTTAAGGCGAAGTCAATCAAAAATCGCCTCGAAACCGCCAAAAGGGCATCGCTCTGCACGAATTGTCTTGGTAACGGTCATTCGGTAGCTCAATGTACCGCCGGCTCTTGTCGCATATGCCGACTACGACACCACACATACCTACATCGAGATCAGGGTCATGGGAAGTCACGATCATCTAGCGGCCGATCATCTAGCGGCCGATCATCGAGCGGTCAATCATCAAGCGAGCGATCTTCGGGCAGCCGATCCCCATCCAGCTCACCGACATCTCGTTCGTCGCGTCGATCGAGACGATCCTACACGCCTTCCCGACCATCTCGCCGATCTTCTCCTCAACCATCTTCCCGTTCGTCTCGCCGATCTTCTCGCCGATCTTCTCCTCAACCATCTTCCCGTTCGTCTCGCCGATCTTCTCGCCGATCTTCTCCTCGACCATCTCCCCGATCGTCTCCCCGAACTTCTCCTAAGCGCGAGTCTCGCTCGACACGAACAACAAAGGCATCTGGATCAAGCCTACCGTCGTATTCTCAATCAAAGGGAAAACAATGACTGCCTCAGACTACTTTGTTAGGGACCGAATCGCGCAAAACGGACATCACCTCGCTTCCTTCCGAACCATTGCACCATGATCTGTTAGTGACAGCGCAGGTCAACATCCTGAACGATAAAACCCAGCCATTCCGCTGTAGAGCTGTGCTGGACACCGGCTCTAGCATGAACTTCATCACCGAAAAACTGGCCAAATCGCTGAATCTAAACCAACATAAATGTTCGGTCCCGATCGGAGTTCTAAACACGTTATCGACGACATCGAAACGTTACGTCACGGCTACAATTACATCAATAGACGGTACATACGAACGTACACTGACGTTTTTAATCATATCTACCATATCGACTTGGGTCCCAGATCAGCCCGTAGATCGCTCAACGATACACTTACCCAGGAATCTCCAATTAGCCGATCCAAGATTCCACAGACCTGCTCCGATCGAAATCATATTGAGCGCCGGACCAACACTAGCACCACTTTGCGTCGGTCAACTTAACATCAGTCACTCGAACGGGCCTGATTTACGTCTACAAAAAACGTGATTCGGATGGGTCATCGGGGGGAGCCCAACCTCGCAAGCTTCAGCACAAACGTTTCACGCCTCCACGGCGACTTTACAGGCGGACCTCGCTCGTTTTTGGGAAATCGACGAAGGACCCCTTATTTCACACATTTCAGAGGCGGAAAGACAGTGCGAGGAACATTTCCAGAATAATGTCAAACGCACCAACGAAGGGCGATACATCGTCGCCCTCCCATTCAAAGAAGCGATTCTTTCTCTTGGATCTTCCAAAGCCATGGCGATGAAGCGTCTCACATCTCTCGCCCGCAGGTTCCAAAGAGACAAACAGTTCGAAGCCGATTATCGCGCCGTAATAAACGAATATCTGGAATTGGGACACATGACAAAAATCACGACGGACCATTCAAGCGACGACGGATATTTTCTGCCACACCACGGCGTGATTAAGGAGTCCAGCCAAACCATGAAACTCCGAGTCGTGTTTGGCGGATCGGCACCAACCACTACTGGAGTCTCATTGAACGACATACTGCACACGGGACCGAAACTACAGGAGGACCTATTCTACATTCTCCTGAGATTCCGCTCCCATCAATACGTTCTTACAGGCGATGTCGAAAAAATGTATCGACAATTTCTCGTGCGTCCCGAGGATCGAAAATACCAAAAGATTCTGTGGCGTAACACAAAAGGAGAAGTTGATACCTATCAACTCAACACCGTGACGTTCGGGCTTGCAGCGGCCATTCGGTGCCTCAAACAACTGGCGGACGATGAGGGACATCGATATCCTCGAGCGGCAACAGTCCTACAACGAGACTTCTACGTCGACGATACAGGAGTCGATACACGGGTCGAGGCACAATCATTAAGAACAGAACTGGCAAAGTTGCTCAAATTAGCCGGTTTAAACATTCGAAAATGGGCGTCGAATGACCGAGAACTGCTAAACGGACTTCCCGAACAAGACATAAACGACAAGCTTCTTCTAGGGGAATCTCAAACTCTGGGTGATCATCTGACGATTCTATCCTGTATTCCGTCAAAACCAATCCAATCACTTCTCACATCTCGAAGAGAATGATCAGCTCCGAAATCGCCAAGATCTACGACCCTCTCGGATTGCTTGCACCAGTGATCGTCCGAGCTAAGATACTTCTTCAACGACTCTGGACATTAAAAATCGATTGGGAAGAATCACTTCCGGCCGACGTACATACAGAATGGATCAAATACTACACACAGTTACCACTATTAAACAACGCAAGATTCCCACGCAAAACTATAGTCAAGTCCGCAGCAGAAAATGAGTTACACGGATTCTGTGACGCCAGTGAAAGGGCATATGGGGCATGTGTATACCTTCGCACCATCACTGCGAGCGGTCATGTCTGGACCCGACTCCTCACTGCGAAGTCAAAGGTAGCTCCACTCAAATGACAAACCATTCCAAGATTGGAACTGAGTGGAGCAGTTCTTCTTACATCACTGATCACCACCGTCCTTCAAGCGTTACCAAACAATATATCTCGTACCGTTTACTGGACGGACTCCACCATCGTCCTTCATTGGATCAACACTTCACCTCATACGCTGAAAACCTTTGTCGCTAATCGAGTGGCCGACATTCAAAGCAAGACTGAGACCTCAGACTGGCGTCACATCCCCACCACGGATAATCCAGCGGATCTCATATCTCGAGGCCAATCACCCGAAGATTTTCTGAGATCAACCATTTGGCAACATGGACCGGAATGGTTACAACAACGTGAAACATATTGGCCAACATGGAACCTAGTACCACTGCCCGAAATACCGGAACAGAAGAAGGCAACCTGTCTGTCCTTGACTCCCGCCGACCATACACTACTGGAGAGGTTTTCTTCGTGGCCTAAACTGATCAGAGTCATCGCTCGTTGTTTACGATGGCGACAAAAAGAGAATCGAGAGAACCCTCTAACCGCACAGGACTTAACCATTGCACACAACAAGTTGATTAAACTACTACAACTTTGTTATTTTCCAGACGAAATCCGCAGTCTGCGAACAAATCGAAATTCTGCAGTGAAAGGGAAGCTGCAGCGACTCAATCCATTTCTGGACAAGGACGGGATGTTACGAGTTGGAGGCAGACTCAGTCATTCAACACTGCCTTTTAACCAGAAACACCCAATCATCCTACCCAAGTCGACGACCACGGCGCTCATAATCGAGCATGAACACATCTTAAACCTCCATGCCGGAACTCAAGCAACATTATACGCCCTCCGAAGATCTTATTGGCCTGTCAATGGCCGCAGTCAAGTCTGGAGCACAGTGAAAAAATGCGTTCGTTGCTGCCGAGCTAATCCACCTCCAGTGGATTATATAATGGGCGATCTCCCAGCCGCACGGATCACAGAATCTCGTCCGTTCATCAACGTCGGAATAGATTATTGCGGACCATTTTACATCAAGAAGCGAAGGGATCGCAACCGACGTAAAATAAAAGTATACGTCGCAATCTTCGTATGTCTTGCAGTTAAGGCAGTCCACATCGAGCTGGTCAGTGATCTCACTACCGAGGCCTTCATTGCTGCTCTGCGAAGATTCATTGCTCGCCGAGGATTCTGTTCCACTATCCACTCTGACAACGACACTAACTTCGTTGGCGCTAATAACGAGCTACGAGAGCTCCGAAACCTCCTACGGTCCGACGATCATAAGGTAAAGGTTCAGTCCTTTTTAGCCGATCGACGGATCGAATGGCACTTCATTCCTCCCAATTCACCTCACTTCGGCGGATTGTGGGAGGCTGCAGTGAAATCCTTCAAACGACACCTCAGACGTGTCGCAGGTAATGTACTCCTGTCCTTCGAAGGCTTTAATACTCTCATCATCGAAATAGAATCCATCCTCAATTCCCGCCCGCTAACTCCGATATCTACAGATCCAAATGATCTTCTTGTCCTGACACCCGGTCACTTCCTTATCGGAGACTCACTAACAGGTTTGCGAGATCGAGATTTCAGAGATACTCCAACCAATCATCTCTCCAGCTGGCAACACATCCAACAAATCAAACAACATTTCTGGCGACGTTGGCATCTAGAATATTTAAACGAGCTGAGTACCCGAAACAAATGGAGCAAGGGCAGTCACAGCATACGAGAGGGTACCATCGTCCTTCTCAGAGACGACAACGTTCCCCCAATGCAATGGTCATTGGGCAGAATCATAAAGGTCCAACCCGGCGCAGACGGCATCATACGGACGGCTACCGTTCGAACCGCAACGAGCATACTGGATCGGAGTATCAAGCGGATGGTACCACTACCGATCAGATCGATGTCAGACGGCTCCTAAGTAATCAACAGCCACGAATTCTGACGAGAGATCCACCTCGCGATATTACCCATATTATTTGATCGGTACCCTCTCAACGGGGGGAGTATGTTACGCCGCGCGGCTTAGTATAGATCGTATTTCCAACCGTCACTCGCGGCCCTCCAACGTCGCCAGAGAGGCCCACCTATCTGCCCGACGAAAAACAGATAATGTCTCCCCGAGCGCATAGTATCCCAAAGCTGCGAGTTCTGGAACCGTCGATTTCTGACCGTTATGTTATTGTTACAAAGAAGTCGGCATACGTGATCACCAAAGCGATCGATGGCGTGATCCTAGCGTAGTGGGGGGATTGTCTTGCAGAAAGACAAAGAATCAGTTTAACAGCTTCAGTACGGTTTCAAAACTCACTCGGCATACAACGAGAGCTCTAACGAACGAAGTCGCCTAGTCTAAAACGTCGAGTCATATTTCTGTAACGCATTACCCGCATCCGTCGCCAAATAATTGTAACATTCGTATTATTATACATAATTGTTTATTTAAATATACTATACTGTTAATCTGTTAACACAGTGTTAAGTCATTAAACCACCCCTGTTATCCTAACCGAAACAAGGGGAACGACTACTTCGTGGCGTCGATTAGCCGAATCGTAGCGAGAATTTACGCCTCTCGCTGACGCGTTTTCATCGTGACCGCGTCTCTCCGCGAACGGTCGTAACATTTGCGATTACGTAAAATATGTCTTTGCACTCCGTTGTTGCTACGACCACGTTTCAAACGTAACTAACAGGTTCACTATTATGAAGATACTAACATTTTGCTGCTCCTAATTGGTCGGCTGTTGTCGTAGTGGGGACATTCTGGCCGAAGAATTACTAATCACGAGCACCAATGGAACCCGAAACAAATATGGTGGTGTAAATTTAACTAGATCCTCGAAACGTTCAAAGTCCGAAAGAATGTTATAACAGTGCAATCTGTAAATGCAATTTATATTGCTATTTATTTAAAAAAGCAACCCGTCCCCAACGATGGCAACCGTTACTGGCGGACTCCTTCCGCGGGACGCATTCAGCACTTAAAGATTTAACGCAATATTTAATATTTAATATTTAGTTTTTAATGTTTAATATATAACATGTAATATTCAATACTTAATATTTAACATTCAATATTTAATATGCAATATTCAGTATTTAATATTTAATATTTAATATTTAAATTTCAATATTTAATATCCAATATCTAATATTTAACTTTTAACATATAATATTTAATATTTATCCTGCTAGAATAATTTTTAACGATGTAGGTATATGAAAGTACTATCAACGTGCGAGTAAGCAATTCTGATAGGTATATAAAACAGTTTAATACAGCTTTTACTTCTAATTGTATCAGAAAATATAATGCCAGTGGGAAGAAAGAGTTTCGATAATTAGTTATTTGATATAAATTTTCGAGAAAAATTTAGAGGTTTCAAGATAGTGCTCCTGTTCGATCGTTACAATATATACGGATCATTGAAATCGTTAAAATTGCAAATAGACACGTATTACACAGATATAAGTATGCAACCTAACCTTTTGAGTGATATGGACGCGTATGTGCTACCAGCGAAATCTACCCTTGTGGACTAAGGACATATATATATAAATATATATATGTACATTTATAAATTTTCTTTGTTTCACTCGCGCTTGAGATTCTTTCCTTAGCCAATGAACGATGCACGTGTATCTCTTAGCGAACGACCATAAGGAACAGAAAAATGAAAGATGGCACACCTTCCGGACGCTTCGTAAATAGTACACTTGTTTCACCGCTATATTTGCGATTACGTAAAGTATGACTTTGCACTCCGTTGTTGCTACGAGCACGTTTCGAACGTAACTAACAGGTTCACTATTACGAAGATAGAGCGGACGATTTGTAACAAATGTCTCATCATTTTTAATACAGTTTCGGATTGACTTTATAATTTATCCGTACGATCGCGGTAATCGCGTCTCAGAGCAGTGTTAACGAAATTTCAAAAAATATTGTATAACGAACGTAATACATTTATCTCAAGCGATAGTTATTTCTGACTGCAGAAGTTTGGAAGAAAGTATTCGTCGAAGGCCTGGCTAACTTAATCGAAAAAAACATCCGTCCGGCAAGTAGCCGAATATCCTTGTGCTTACGTTGTACAAATTTCCTATGGTAATTGTTCCAATAGTTTCGTGAGCAACCGTACTTTCTTCGAACCATATCCCAAAATATTGGAGTTTCGCCAAAGCAATAAGTCATGGTGCATCGATGCTTACTATGTCACGTATTATTCGCTAAAATATAGCAGAGCGCAACATCTTGCGTGCTTTTCAAATAGCCATTTCTCTTAAGAATTTCGAAAACGATTGAAATAATTTTTCGTGGGTGCATCTGTAGTGCGTGAGACCATTGTACATTGTTCGATATGAAAGGAATTCAACGAAGATGTAATGCAGCTAACTATCGGTAAATTAGGAAATAAAAAAAATAAATTAGGGAACAGTAAACAATGTGAAAAATCCCACGATTCAATAAATTTTCACAGGTAATGAAACCGTTGCATGCGCTTACCTCCGGTAACAAAATTTAATTTGGACAGAGAGACACGAAACTATAAGGCAAAAAATAATTTCCGCCTTGACCAATGAGCCGGTGCTAATAATATTCGACCCGAATTACCCGATGGAATTACATACTGACGCTAGTTCGAATGGATATGGAGCTATTTTAATGCATTAGATTGACGGCAAAAACCGGGTAATAGAATATTACAGTGAGAAAACTAGCCCCGCAGAATCCAGGTATCATTCGTATGAACTAGAGACGCTGGCAGTTGTAAACGCCGTTAAAGATTTTCGCCACTATCTGCACGGACGGGAATTTCTCGTTGTCACTGTTTGTAATTCGTCGAAGGCAGTCCGCAATAAAGTAAATCTGAGTGACAGGGTTTATAGGTGGTGGGCTTACTTGCAAACTTTCACTTTCGACATTATGTACCGAGAGGGTAAATGAATGACCCACGTAGATTTCTTTTCGGGTAACCCTGCAGATATCGATCGTACCCCAATTAATAAAACCAAAGAAAAAAAATTAATCTGGCCGAAATCTCAGAAGATTGGCTACTAGCGGAACAACGTCGCGACCCCCAAATCTCCGAAATCGCCAACAAATTGCAAAACGACGAGCTCGCGGAAGACATTGCGAGTACATATGAGCTACGATCCGGTACACTCTACCGTAAAATACAAAGGAGAGACAGAACCCTCTGCCTGCCCATCGTAACGAGAGGTTTCAAATGGAGGTTCAAATGGTAAACTTTCCGTTTATTTCCTTTTATTCACCTCTAAAATACATGTAGCTATAGTTTTGAACACTACATAAGTCAAGTATAAAGATATTAACTTAATAAATACAGTTAGTACAGACCTCTACAACACGAATATACAATTCAATTTGATCATACGTTGACGATGTAAGATAATGTTGGGAAACAGATCAGTGCGTACATATTTGTGTCGATGATTATGAAAATAATTTAAGTGGAGAATCTAAAAAAAGAAAGGAGCTTATCATTTCTTTTGCGTCACGTGTATTTAAATCACAATAACTTGAAACTATCTTTGCAAAGTAACAGTAATCGAAACGTATCATTAAACATAATTCAAATCATGCGTTCAAGCTTTAACTATCTCGAAACAAAAAATATGTGACTTAAGCCACTTTCATAATCACCGATACATTTGTACATACATTTATACAATAATCTTTATATCATAACAGCGACTAATTGTTAAATTATACCACTCACACATTTGTTATATGGACACATTCGCAATTAGAGGGATCAATGTACAAAAGTATTACGTAAATGAGTTTTTAATCGCGTCCTAAATACTTTATTAATGAAAATCGTCAGATCAACGATTAAGTTATAAGATTAAAATGAATCACACTAACACTAGTACGAATCATTTTGCGTGAGAAGTATAATATAATCCATAAAATCCATTTATTTATAAACTATTTGCTAATAAAACTATTCTTATTATTCTTATAATAATCTCATGGTAAATTCTAACTTTCATGCTGCTTGCTTTTATACTCTTGGTCGAATATCGCTTGTTATTTTAATATACAATAGAACTTGGATTATATACACCCATATACACACACATACATTATCCGAACGTTTTGTCACCTGAACGTTTCGTACTTATGACCCCGCTATCGTGATATGCATTAGAGTTATCCACCAACGCCAGAAACTTTTCTTTGTACACGTCTTCAGCTGTCTTCATTTAACTGGTTTTACGAAATATGGGTCGAACCGTTCAATGAACATGTTACTGTCCATCGAAGGCTTGATAATAGCTTTTTAGATGAAGATGAAAAAGAATGACTAATGGTATTTTCTATGTTGTCCATATACAAACAATGTTCTTTCCGAATGTGTATAGAGCTGTAGAGAACTATTTGCGAATAAGTATAAATAATTGCTCGAGTACGTACAGTGATTCGCAGCAGTATACGTACGCTTACACAAAACTTTTACGCCGTGTCGTATAGAAGAAACATTTTAATGATTCACCAGCGTTATAACGAAATAGGCGACTCTCATAATCATATTGGTAAAATTTGAAGCCAATCTGAAAAGATATACAGAAGTTGCAAGATACCTACCGTAAATTCATAGTTAGTAAAAAATTAATGTAGGATATGAATGATGACATTAAGTATATAAATATAAGTAATAAAGCACAAGTATATAAAGCGTTCAAGATGATCTACGAAGATAAGCGTCGTAGAATATTGCGATCTATTAATATTGCGTATAATTGCCTGTTTAAGTAGCTTTTTGATTCGTGTAAAGTATTTTGCAACTTTCTGTATACATTTTCAGAATTGCTTAGAATTTTGCTAATGTAACCATGATAATTGCGCTTCATTTTAGTGCTAATTAAATTACAAATGCTTCTCATAACACGTAATTTGTTTATAAAATAGATGGGCAAACGTACGAATACTTTCGGCAGCCACCGTACGTAGATTTAGCTATAAAAAATTCCATTATTAACTACGTGTGTCGGTAAATTGCAACGGTCTCACAGTGACTAAATTCTCCGACGTGTATAGTTCACAAGAATGCATGCACGACAAATGCATTTTTTACAAATTTTCCGTGCAGAAGAATGCACGAATATTCCGAAAGTGTTTGGAATAAAACTTCGTACAACAATAACAAGGCGCATCTCTCAAATACGTTTGAGCACTTCAGCTCCAGAGTCAACAGCAGCAAGGCAGCTTTGATCTCCATTTACCTAACTGTCTGAATATCCCAAGACAAGAAACATACATTTCAATCTTAATTAGGCATCCTAATTAGGCAAGGGGAAGTGATTAAGAAACGCGCGGTTAAAATAAGGGATCGAGTGAGATAGTAGAAGTTATCGTTGGAATAAAAATTTATTCCAATAAACAACACGGACGTAGCTTGGCCATCAGAACAGCGAGGGGTTATCGCACCATTTCGGCAGCGGTTGCGGCGGTGCTCGGCGGGCTTCCCCCGTTCGAGCAGCAAGCCCTGAGGTGTCGCGAGTATCTCCGCACTCGGGGTCTGCTGGGCGGAATCGGCGCGGCGGTCGCTGAAGCGGAGGCGCGGGCTCGGCGAGAGCTGCTCGACAGATGGCGCGCCGGCTTCGACACAAGAACGGCCGCGCCGATGTTAAGGGTCCTCGGGGCCGTCCTCCCAAACTGGGACGGTTGGATGAACGGAACCGCACCACCCCTGACCTACAGGATGACGCGGATGCTTCGGGAAATATCTGCGCCGAATCGGGGAAGAGGCGACCGCGCGTTGCCACCATTGCGACACAAGTGTGGACTCGGCGCAGTACATGCTGGAGCATTGCCCGACATAGGTAGCGCCGCGACAGTCTCTCGCCGGGGAAATAGGGTGCGACCTCTCTGCGACGGCGATTTTTGAAGCGTTGCTGACGAACGAGAGGGGCAGGAAGGCTGTAGTCTCCTTCTGCGAGCTAGTTATGCTGTGGCAGGAGGCGGAGGAGTGGGAAAAGGAGAGGGTTACTCATCCCTAGAGGATCGGCCGACTAGGGCGCGGCGGTGTCCGTGTACGCGCCTACACGACGCGCGCGAGGGCCACTGCGACCTCCGAAAGGGGTTGAAATTGGGGGTGGCTCCAGCACCCGGGAGTCACCATGCAGTCCGGTAGGGGATCCGGAGAGGTCCCCTGGGAGAGGACGTATTAAGCTGGCGTCGACTGTTTCACGACCGCCGGGGCGAAGGGGGTACATTTCTCAAAAATTGCGGCACCAGCGCTGCTCAAAGCTACCTTTTTTTTTAAATAATAGTAAGATAATAATATAATAACATAAGGTGATTTATTGAGCAATCATTTTTTAATTATTTTATATGTATATTTACAATACCACGAAGTTCCTGAAATAGATTGTTCAATTCGCCTTCACTTTAACTATCATTTCACGACGACACAAATATATATCCTCATTCAATAGAATTCGGTAACCTTGAATGTTGAATATTAAATATTAAGTATTCAATATTACATGTTATATATTAAACATTAAAAACTAAATATTAAATATTAAATATTGCGTTAAATCTTTAAGTGCTGAATGCGTCCCGCGGAAGGAGTCCGCCAGTAACGGTTGCCATCGTTGGGGACGGGTTGCTTTTTTAAATAAATAGCAATATAAATTGCATTTACAGATTGCACTGTTATAACATTCTTTCGGACTTTGAACGTTTCGAGGATCTAGTTAAATTTACACCACCATATTTGTTTCGGGTTCCATTGGTGCTCGTGATTAGTAATTCTTCGGCCAGAATGTCCCCACTACGACAACAGCCGACCAATTAGGAGCAGCAAAATGTTAGTATCTTCATAATAGTGAACCTGTTAGTTACGTTTGAAACGTGGTCGTAGCAACAACGGAGTGCAAAGACATATTTTACGTAATCGCAAATGTTACGACCGTTCGCGGAGAGACGCGGTCACGATGAAAACGCGTCAGCGAGAGGCGTAAATTCTCGCTACGATTCGGCTAATCGACGCCACGAAGTAGTCGTTCCCCTTGTTTCGGTTAGGATAACAGGGGTGGTTTAATGACTTAACACTGTGTTAACAGATTAACAGTATAGTATATTTAAATAAACAATTATGTATAATAATACGAATGTTACAATTATTTGGCGACGGATGCGGGTAATGCGTTACAGAAATATGACTCGACGTTTTAGACTAGGCGACTTCGTTCGTTAGAGCTCTCGTTGTATGCCGAGTGAGTTTTGAAACCGTACTGAAGCTGTTAAACTGATTCTTTGTCTTTCTGCAAGACAATCCCCCCACTACGCTAGGATCACGCCATCGATCGCTTTGGTGATCACGTATGCCGACTTCTTTGTAACAATAACATAACGGTCAGAAATCGACGGTTCCAGAACTCGCAGCTTTGGGATACTATGCGCTCGGGGAGACATTATCTGTTTTTCGTCGGGCAGATAGGTGGGCCTCTCTGGCGACGTTGGAGGGCCGCGAGTGACGGTTGGAAATACGATCTATACTAAGCCGCGCGGCGTAACATACTCCCCCCGTTGAGAGGGTACCGATCAAATAATATGGGTAATATCGCGAGGTGGATCTCTCGTCAGAATTCGTGGCTGTTGATTACTTAGGAGCCGTCTGACATCGATCTGATCGGTAGTGGTACCATCCGCTTGATACTCCGATCCAGTATGCTCGTTGCGGTTCGAACGGTAGCCGTCCGTATGATGCCGTCTGCGCCGGGTTGGACCTTTATGATTCTGCCCAATGACCATTGCATTGGGGGAACGTTGTCGTCTCTGAGAAGGACGATGGTACCCTCTCGTATGCTGTGACTGCCCTTGCTCCATTTGTTTCGGGTACTCAGCTCGTTTAAATATTCTAGATGCCAACGTCGCCAGAAATGTTGTTTGATTTGTTGGATGTGTTGCCAGCTGGAGAGATGATTGGTTGGAGTATCTCTGAAATCTCGATCTCGCAAACCTGTTAGTGAGTCTCCGATAAGGAAGTGACCGGGTGTCAGGACAAGAAGATCATTTGGATCTGTAGATATCGGAGTTAGCGGGCGGGAATTGAGGATGGATTCTATTTCGATGATGAGAGTATTAAAGCCTTCGAAGGACAGGAGTACATTACCTGCGACACGTCTGAGGTGTCGTTTGAAGGATTTCACTGCAGCCTCCCACAATCCGCCGAAGTGAGGTGAATTGGGAGGAATGAAGTGCCATTCGATCCGTCGATCGGCTAAAAAGGACTGAACCTTTACCTTATGATCGTCGGACCGTAGGAGGTTTCGGAGCTCTCGTAGCTCGTTATTAGCGCCAACGAAGTTAGTGTCGTTGTCAGAGTGGATAGTGGAACAGAATCCTCGGCGAGCAATGAATCTTCGCAGAGCAGCAATGAAGGCCTCGGTAGTGAGATCACTGACCAGCTCGATGTGGACTGCCTTAACTGCAAGACATACGAAGATTGCGACGTATACTTTTATTTTACGTCGGTTGCGATCCCTTCGCTTCTTGATGTAAAATGGTCCGCAATAATCTATTCCGACGTTGATGAACGGACGAGATTCTGTGATCCGTGCGGCTGGGAGATCGCCCATTATATAATCCACTGGAGGTGGATTAGCTCGGCAGCAACGAACGCATTTTTTCACTGTGCTCCAGACTTGACTGCGGCCATTGACAGGCCAATAAGATCTTCGGAGGGCGTATAATGTTGCTTGAGTTCCGGCATGGAGGTTTAAGATGTGTTCATGCTCGATTATGAGCGCCGTGGTCGTCGACTTGGGTAGGATGATTGGGTGTTTCTGGTTAAAAGGCAGTGTTGAATGACTGAGTCTGCCTCCAACTCGTAACATCCCGTCCTTGTCCAGAAATGGATTGAGTCGCTGCAGCTTCCCTTTCACTGCAGAATTTCGATTTGTTCGCAGACTGCGGATTTCGTCTGGAAAATAACAAAGTTGTAGTAGTTTAATCAACTTGTTGTGTGCAATGGTTAAGTCCTGTGCGGTTAGAGGGTTCTCTCGATTCTCTTTTTGTCGCCATCGTAAACAACGAGCGATGACTCTGATCAGTTTAGGCCACGAAGAAAACCTCTCCAGTAGTGTATGGTCGGCGGGAGTCAAGGACAGACAGGTTGCCTTCTTCTGTTCCGGTATTTCGGGCAGTGGTACTAGGTTCCATGTTGGCCAATATGTTTCACGTTGTTGTAACCATTCCGGTCCATGTTGCCAAATGGTTGATCTCAGAAAATCTTCGGGTGATTGGCCTCGAGATATGAGATCCGCTGGATTATCCGTGGTGGGGATGTGACGCCAGTCTGAGGTCTCAGTCTTGCTTTGAATGTCGGCCACTCGATTAGCGACAAAGGTTTTCAGCGTATGAGGTGAAGTGTTGATCCAATGAAGGACGATGGTGGAGTCCGTCCAGTAAACGGTACGAGATATATTGTTTGGTAACGCTTGAAGGACGGTGGTGATCAGTGATGTAAGAAGAACTGCTCCACTCAGTTCCAATCTTGGAATGGTTTGTCATTTGAGTGGAGCTACCTTTGACTTCGCAGTGAGGAGTCGGGTCCAGACATGACCGCTCGCAGTGATGGTGCGAAGGTATACACATGCCCCATATGCCCTTTCACTGGCGTCACAGAATCCGTGTAACTCATTTTCTGCTGCGGACTTGACTATAGTTTTGCGTGGGAATCTTGCGTTGTTTAATAGTGGTAACTGTGTGTAGTATTTGATCCATTCTGTATGTACGTCGGCCGGAAGTGATTCTTCCCAATCGATTTTTAATGTCCAGAGTCGTTGAAGAAGTATCTTAGCTCGGACGATCACTGGTGCAAGCAATCCGAGAGGGTCGTAGATCTTGGCGATTTCGGAGCTGATCATTCTCTTCGAGATGTGAGAAGTGATTGGATTGGTTTTGACGGAATACAGGATAGAATCGTCAGATGATCACCCAGAGTTTGAGATTCCCCTAGAAGAAGCTTGTCGTTTATGTCTTGTTCGGGAAGTCCGTTTAGCAGTTCTCGGTCATTCGACGCCCATTTTCGAATGTTTAAACCGGCTAATTTGAGCAACTTTGCCAGTTCTGTTCTTAATGATTGTGCCTCGACCCGTGTATCGACTCCTGTATCGTCGACGTAGAAGTCTCGTTGTAGGACTGTTGCCGCTCGAGGATATCGATGTCCCTCATCGTCCGCCAGTTGTTTGAGGCACCGAATGGCCGCTGCAAGCCCGAACGTCACGGTGTTGAGTTGATAGGTATCAACTTCTCCTTTTGTGTTACGCCACAGAATCTTTTGGTATTTTCGATCCTCGGGACGCACGAGAAATTGTCGATACATTTTTTCGACATCGCCTGTAAGAACGTATTGATGGGAGCGGAATCTCAGGAGAATGTAGAATAGGTCCTCCTGTAGTTTCGGTCCCGTGTGCAGTATGTCGTTCAATGAGACTCCAGTAGTGGTTGGTGCCGATCCGCCAAACACGACTCGGAGTTTCATGGTTTGGCTGGACTCCTTAATCACGCCGTGGTGTGGCAGAAAATATCCGTCGTCGCTTGAATGGTCCGTCGTGATTTTTGTCATGTGTCCCAATTCCAGATATTCGTTTATTACGGCGCGATAATCGGCTTCGAACTGTTTGTCTCTTTGGAACCTGCGGGCGAGAGATGTGAGACGCTTCATCGCCATGGCTTTGGAAGATCCAAGAGAAAGAATCGCTTCTTTGAATGGGAGGGCGACGATGTATCGCCCTTCGTTGGTGCGTTTGACATTATTCTGGAAATGTTCCTCGCACTGTCTTTCCGCCTCTGAAATGTGTGAAATAAGGGGTCCTTCGTCGATTTCCCAAAAACGAGCGAGGTCCGCCTGTAAAGTCGCCGTGGAGGCGTGAAACGTTTGTGCTGAAGCTTGCGAGGTTGGGCTCCCCCCGATGACCCATCCGAATCACGTTTTTTGTAGACGTAAATCAGGCCCGTTCGAGTGACTGATGTTAAGTTGACCGACGCAAAGTGGTGCTAGTGTTGGTCCGGCGCTCAATATGATTTCGATCGGAGCAGGTCTGTGGAATCTTGGATCGGCTAATTGGAGATTCCTGGGTAAGTGTATCGTTGAGCGATCTACGGGCTGATCTGGGACCCAAGTCGATATGGTAGATATGATTAAAAACGTCAGTGTACGTTCGTATGTACCGTCTATTGATGTAATTGTAGCCGTGACGTAACGTTTCGATGTCGTCGATAACGTGTTTAGAACTCCGATCGGGACCGAACATTTATGTTGGTTTAGATTCAGCGATTTGGCCAGTTTTTCGGTGATGAAGTTCATGCTAGAGCCGGTGTCCAGCACAGCTCTACAGCGGAATGGCTGGGTTTTATCGTTCAGGATGTTGACCTGCGCTGTCACTAACAGATCATGGTGCAATGGTTCGGAAGGAAGCGAGGTGATGTCCGTTTTGCGCGATTCGGTCCCTAACAAAGTAGTCTGAGGCAGTCATTGTTTTCCCTTTGATTGAGAATACGACGGTAGGCTTGATCCAGATGCCTTTGTTGTTCGTGTCGAGCGAGACTCGCGCTTAGGAGAAGTTCGGGGAGACGATCGGGGAGATGGTCGAGGAGAAGATCGGCGAGAAGATCGGCGAGACGAACGGGAAGATGGTTGAGGAGAAGATCGGCGAGAAGATCGGCGAGACGAACGGGAAGATGGTTGAGGAGAAGATCGGCGAGATGGTCGGGAAGGCGTGTAGGATCGTCTCGATCGACGCGACGAACGAGATGTCGGTGAGCTGGATGGGGATCGGCTGCCCGAAGATCGCTCGCTTGATGATTGACCGCTCGATGATCGGCCGCTAGATGATCGGCCGCTAGATGATCGTGACTTCCCATGACCCTGATCTCGATGTAGGTATGTGTGGTGTCGTAGTCGGCATATGCGACAAGAGCCGGCGGTACATTGAGCTACCGAATGACCGTTACCAAGACAATTCGTGCAGAGCGATGCCCTTTTGGCGGTTTCGAGGCGATTTTTGATTGACTTCGCCTTAAAGACATGGCAATTCCAAATTTTGTGTGGTCCTTGACAGGTCGGACATGCTAACGCCCTGTGTGTAGTGGCAAACGTGTGGGTACGCGGTGCGGTTTGTCGCTGACGATTGTGTGTGTCGGAAACTCTTTTTTTCACGATTGTGGGGGATCTTGTTCTATCCCCATTTGTTCGAGTTTTTAGGAATTCTACTAAATGTTTGTAGGATGGCATTTTCTTGTCCGGCAGAGTGCGTTGCCATTTACGAATGGTAGATGATGGTAGTTTCATCATGAATAGATGGAGCAGCACTACGTTTGAGGTGACTGGTTCACCTAGTTTTTCCAAAGCTTGAAGATTAACCTTGACTGTCTCGAGGAAATCTTCTATTGCTTCGGGGGTCTCCTCGGTTATGTTTGGATGATGGAATATTAACTGCCAATGGCGCAAGCAGATTTGGCGGTGGCAGTCGAATTTTTCCTTAAGCGCGTTAATAGCGATTGGATAGTTTATGTCAGTTGTGTCTAACGACTGAATGCTCCGCGCTGCTTTTCCGGTTAACGACGATCGCAGGTAGTGGAATTTTTGAACGGGTGTCAGTCGTTCGTTTTGATCTATGGTGGACGAGAACGAATCATAAAAGGAGTTCCAGTTTTCAATTGTCCCGTCGAAAGTAGGTAATTGAATCTCCGGTAATTTGATCGAAGTCGGCTCGGCGATATTGGGTGAGTCGCGACTTGGCGGTTTTGACGACGACGCTGATGTTTCGCCCATGAGCGTGCATATTCGTAATATTAAATTGTAATATGTGTCCGTCAGTTCGGAAACGCGCGCGTCTCGTTGCTCGCCTAAATCTTCTAATTCTTCTTGGAATCGTCTGTATTGTGTCCACGCGTCTTCGAGCCATGCTTGGTGGCCCATTAAAATGCTCTTGTTCTTTTGACCGGATTGTTCGTACTCATCGAGTCGTTTGGAAGCAGTATTAATTCGACCAATTTGGTAACCTCGTCTTCGATGCAAGGAGACGATTCTTGTTTCGTTTGCCATTTTTTTATAGCGGATTGTAAAGATAATGCAATGAACGAGCTTACCTTGTAGCCGTGAGTTTGACTGTGCTCGTGATCGTGTGTCGCCTTTGATGTGAGACGTTTCCTTACGGAAGTTGGCTCTTTAGCTGTTGGCGTGAGGTTCCGTGATTGCGTTTTTCAAACGCCGGGTTTTGCCTCTTCAGAGTGACGGCCCTTGACGTTACTGACTTCGCCGGAGTGGTAACGCTCCCGCTGCTGATTGATTTGGATTCAAGTGGCACTGGCTGGTAGTGGGTGTCACTGGTGTGCACTTTTCACTTACCACTGAATCCGGCTCGAAGGACCAAAATGTTACGACCGTTCGCGGAGAGACGCGGTCACGATGAGAACGCGTCAGCGAAAGGCGTATATTCTCGCTACGCTTCGGCTAATCGACGCCGCGAAGTAGTCGTTCCCCTTGTTTCGGTTAAGATAACAGGGGTGGTTCGATGAATTTAACACTGTGTTAACAGGTTAATGTATCGTATATATTCAACAAATAGATCATATAATAACAAATGTCACAAATTATTTGGCGACGAATGTGGTTAATGTGTTACAGATATTTGACTCGACGTTTTATATTTGACGAATGTGTTAGACTAAGCGACTTCATTCGTTAGAGCTCTCTATGTATGCCGTGTGAGTTTTCAAATAACCCGAACCTAACCCATTCAAGAAATATAAAACGTCGAGTCAAATTTCTGTAACACATTAACGGCATTCGTCGCCAAATAATTTGTGACATTTATGTTATTATACGATTTATTTGTTGAATACATACGATGCATTAACCTGTTAACATAGTGTTAAATTCATTAAACCACCCCTGTTATCTTAACCGAAACAAGGGGAACGACTACTTCGCGGCGTCGATTAGCCGAATCGTAGCGATAATTCTCGCTGACGCGTTTTCACCGCGATCGCGTCTCTCCGCGAACGGTCGTTACATATTGCAAAGCGATTCTAAATTAGTATGATCTGGAGTATAATCGGAGCTAAGCTCAAGACTGAGGGTTATGTTTAATTTATTTGCGTTTAGTCCTTTGATAACTGCAAAATCTAGCAAGTCAGGAGTTTTGTTTAGATCTTTCGGCCAGTATCTTGGTCTTTCTGTGGATAATGCGTTCAGATTACTAGTTCTAATATATTTTCCTAGTATTCTAGCTCGAGGTGTGTTAATTCTTCAGCCCCATAGCGTGTGCTTTGCATTAAAAACTCCTGCTGCGATGTATTTGTCACTTAAGAATTGAAAATACTCTTCCCACTTTTGTAATGTCATTCTATGTCGCGGTGGTGCATATACCACTGACATCTGCAGGTAGTTGCTTTTAGTTTGTATTGTAACGGTGGTTGCTCCTTCCTGACTAATTTGGCTATGCAAGTGGTGTTTTATATCGTCCCTTATTATTATGACTACGGCGCTTCCGTGTGCTTTTCCTGGGCGATATTTGGGGATATCGTAGATGGTATAATATGATATTTTAATGTAGCTTTTTGAAGTGAAATGTGTTTCTGAAACAGGTAATATGTCAGTATTTTTGTATACAGAAATGTTTTAGTTTCGAGGGTCCGTTGTTGTAGACTTCCATTTTGTAGACTGCTATTTTCAACGTGTTCATTTCTATTTTTTACTTAACGTGTTTGCAAGTAATAGCATGACTAATTTATTGTGTTTGTTGTCTGAGAACCGAGTATTTCTTCGCTTGTCATTTTTGTTAGCATTTCAGTGTTTCTGATAGATTGCTCGAGCAATTACGAGTTCCTTGATTTCTGTAACGTCGCTATTGTTGTTGTTTCGGTCGTTTAAGGGTGGCGTTTGGTTAGTTACTTGTGCATAATTTCAGCTACCAACGGTGTTGATATTTCTATGGTTAGTGTTTGATACGTATTGCGCATTTGGTTCTGATTCTGTAATTTCCTGTTGTGAGTGAGAGTTGCTATATGTTCTGCTTCGAAGCGGTGGAAACAGTTTACGTTGTTTTCTGAATTCGTAGCCTTTATAACTACCTGCATGGTTTCCATTACAGTTATTTTACTTCGTCTATTTTTCCTATGTACAGGCTGTTTCTTGCCAAGTGATTTTCTGCACATTTGATACACGCCGGGATTCGGTTGCAATTATTTGTGCGTCCGTATCGTTGACTCCGTATGCATTGCGGTATGTCCTTTTTAGAATGCGGTGGTTCAATTGTTCCTATTGTGTTTAAGATTTTTTTAATATCGAAGATTTCTTTGTTATTGGTTTTGGGTTCGATTTCTATTAGGAACAGTAGCAATGGCTGTTTTGTATCGTATCTGGTTATATTATTAATTGTTCTTACTTGGTGTCCGACTTTTGCTACTTCCTCGCATGTATATTTTGTTTCTGTTTTTGGGGTTGGTCCTCTAATTACTACTTTTTACCTCTTTTCTGGTTTGAGCTGGTACGATACCCAGCGTTTTTCTCTCTTAATGTTTGCGTCACATCTCCAAAGATTTTTGAAATATTTGTTTGTGCTTTTACTTGCTCTAATTTTGAATGGGTAACGTGGGAAAAATGATTAGTGGATAACAGTTACCATGATCGATTCTGTTTTGCGTAATCAAACATGTATGCTCGTTTTGAAAATAGAATGGCTCTGCTTTCAAGCATCCAGTAAAATTCGCGTGGAACCGCAAGCAAAAACAGCGATTGGTCGGAACGTGAAAAAAGTTCAAAGGCCAGAAAATAACGATCGTGGAACAAGAGGAATAGATTCGAAGGTCAGTGCTGCAGCTAGGCGATGTCACAACTGTGGATCGTCACATAATAACCTTATAGCTCATTGTCCAACGAAAAGCAGGAGAATGAAGTGTTTCAAGTATCGAGGATATGGGTACGCGTCTTCAGCCTGCCTAACGAGATCTGGTGAAGACAAGAGTTGTTCTGGATGCCCTGGATGTGGAAAATGGAAACGAATGTGTTGATGAACGTGGGCAGTGACAACTATTTAATGCGCGCTAGAGCGTACATTGAAATAGGTCGCCCTCCGTTGGGGCGGAAGAAAATTTCGAGGAGGAGTTGAAAGCAGCAAGACTTTAGTCGAGTTCTACACAGAAATCAAAATTGACGAACAGGAGTATGATATTCGTTTCCCTTTAACGCAGCACAAGGTAATAATTGGAATAGACTTCCTGAACTCGATAGAATTAATTATGAAAGAAGGGAAAATTTCCATTGTCAGACCTGCGATAATATTTTAATCAAATTTAATAGATGTACCAGATATCTTTCGCATAGAATGTGATATCGAAGAGAATAAAACAGATGTATTGAAAGTTGCAGATTTGAAAAATAGAGACGCCATAGAAAACATAGTAGAACCGTATGAACCTTCAAACATTCGGAAATGTAAAATCTGTAGCGGCTAATGTAATGTAATGAGTCATAGGACGATTCGAATCGAGAGTGGCACATGTTGTTGTTTTGCCTCGGGGTATTAACATCGTTACGAAGTACGAAATGTTGTAATAAACACACTCCGGACAAAAGAATGTCGCCGCTACGTGCAACCGTCAGAAACCGTCCAACCGGAGTCAAATACAAATTTTCCCTCCCAGCGGTGTAAATAGACGATCATGCTCTCGAGCGACAATTACGACTAACTCTGTATTCAAAACATAAAACAATTTTAAATACATTTAACTACACCATGTATCAACTATTCTCGTTATTCTATAAACCAACACGTTAAACCATTCAGCACAAATCAAACTGTAGATTGTAGTCAACGAGTGTAGATAACGATTCAATTTATCAGAGAGGGCATCGACTATCTCAAAGAGTTGAACTAAATAAACAATTGAATGAGTATCATTACTATATGTTACTATATATATATATGTCGGAGATGAAGGGACAGCGGATCCCCCCCCCCCGGCGTAATTGCTTGGGAAAGCCTTGATACTGTAGCATTTGCGAGACGGCCCAGACACGGTCATTTGAAATTTGAGACAATGAGCTTAGGCTCGAGGCGACAACCGGTCGCCGGACGTAGCCACGGTCACGGGATGAACGTTCCACCTAACAGAGATAAAGCTCCCCTGTAAAGAATTGGCCGTACCGACACTTGACAATAAACATTCCAACGGCCCTGTAGCTCGCCACACGCAGATCCCATTCTTTGGGTAAGATGATCGCCTGATGTCGATGCATCATTCGCAGTTTATGTTCAGATAGCCTGAGGAACCGCTACAAATCTTAAGATTTGGTTAACTGAAATCCTCCAGATTGACAAACGGTCTTTGTTCTGCCAGCCCGTAAATTTGTCACCTATTACGGGAAGATACGGGAGATCTGCTTTCCTCACGTACGACGCTCCCCGTTCGGAACTCTCTCTCTCAAGGGCGGCTAGCATCCTTTCCTAACTGCCAACATAGAAACTAGCCAATTAACAGCAACGTCCATTTCCCCCACCCTCTGAGCGGTGGCTTTCCTCGACGAATCCGATGATCTCGTGCCCTTAGGTAGAACCCGTCATCGTTTTCCTCTGCAGCGTCGACGTGACGGAAACGCATTCCCTTTCTTACAGCCTCACTGGCCAGATACGTAGTGGGTGTTGGTACGATCGGTGAATAATCTACGTTTTAGTCAGGAGTTAATCAAGTGATCCTTGCATCGCGAGCAGTAAGTCGAGTCCGACTTAGACTTTGAAGCGAAGTGTACCCGTGGACCGTGGATTCGTCATATCGGACCTAAGGTCATTGTCATTAGCGCCTAATTACCGTGGTCTCTTGTGTCGATCTTGTATTATCTGTATCTGTGACAATAAACGCTATTTCGATTGTATAACAACGATGAACAACCCAGGAAGAGACTCGTTAAACGCCCCTAATCCAAGCCCTAACGTCACCTCGACATCAGAAGTGGGATCATCGCCTTTTGTAACAATGGACCAGCTCATGGCCATCATAAATCAATCGCAAAGGATGAGTGTGGGAGTATCATTACCACATTTCAATCCCGAAATCGCGAGCGCCGATCCGGTCGTATGGTGCTCAACCGTCAGCCTGTTCATGGAGAGCAGGCCCATCCGAAGCGACGAGTTATTCTTCACCTTAAGCCGCACGCTGGAGGGTACTGCCTCACTGGCTCACGCAGATACCGATCGGTGTAGACTTTACCTGGACAAGATTTAAGGAACTTTTCCTTGCGCGCTATTGTGGTAGAGAGACGGCAACCTCAGCGTTAATGAAGATGTTGGTCGAACCTCAGCTGGAGGATGAATCAACAGGAGACTATGGCATACGCCTCCTTTCCCTTCTTGGGGCAAGGTGGGAACACCTAACCGCAACTGAGATAATCAACGCCACAGTTCTGCATCATCTGAGTTTGCGCGACGAGCGTGTCGAGAGAGTAGCGCTTACAACTGACGTCAAGACTCAGGACCAATTTATGACGGAGATGAACGCTTTCCAATACGCGAAGCATAACTAACAAATAGGAAAACTAAAAAAGAACAACGTGCAGTCATAGCGGAGAAAAAGTCAAAAGAAACATAATGGGAGGAAACAGATCAAAAAATTGCAAGGCGCTAGCAAACCTGCAAGGAGAAACGAACTATCAACTATTTGAAGAACTGATCCATCAACATAAAGGAAGGAACCTGGAGAAAAAATTGGGATAGATTTCAAATTGCTCTTAGTTTTCTATTTATATTTTATTCAACAATTCTTTTTATTTTTAGATCTTACTTTAACGCCAGGAATATATCTTCGCAACATTCCGCGAAGCTGTATAGATGTCTTAACTTTAATTTGTTCTAAATTACATCGATAATTAGCAGTGATTACGGTACTACATGGCTGGTTTTTATTTGACTTTTTTGATTATGATGTCGTATATGAGTTTGCTCGTAAAATTAGTTCGTTCGCATCGAAATACACTATACCAATCTCTGTGAGACCTATCGAGTGAATATAAATAAATAATGTTTGTTATAATTGTTAAAAATTACATACCGAAATTCGTTAATTAATAAAGTAATTCATATGCCAGTTAACTAATTTTACTAATTTCAAACCGCTTTCATAATGTGCATGCGTATCTGTACATTGAATCTGTATATAAATATAATATTATTTTGCACTTATTACATTGCTTTAATCCTTCCTACGTTCTGTTTGCATTTACAGAGTGACTGCAGCGAAGAGTTTAAGCGGCTTCTGTTCGTACTTTTAAATTAAAGAAAAGCATGAAGAGGAATGTGTTTATTAATTCTATTTAAGAAAAAAGAAATATAGGCATCTCTAACATAAATGTTAATAATATGCATCTCATATAACTGTAATATATGGTTCGTTTGCAATAAATTTGCACGTCCGCAAACGACTTTTTATTTATCGTGGACTGTAAAGACGAAAACACCAGTATCTTTTTTTTTCCAGAGTGATTGCACTGCTGAGTGGAAAAGACTTCTGATTGCGATGTTGAATTAAAAATAGATTTATTCGATAAAAGTCGTTGCAACAATACCCGTATATTACGATACAAGACAACAAACTACATATTCATTGCATAAGATTGAGAAGTAATTTGGAGTTTAAGGAATAAATTGCCAATGATGTTAAAAAGTTAAGAAATCTAATGCAGCCCAAGTTTTCAACGGATATTAATGTTATAGCGCACAGATTGTAAAATAGAATTATTGAATAACATTTAGTAATTATGTTGGATTGGTAATAATGAAATAATAAGATAATAATAAGAAAAATGGAAAAATGGTAATCGAGCAGCTGAAGCGTGAGTGATACAGAATAATTTTCATAACGTTCAATGTATCTTATTTTTTAAATGTTTTTCCTATTGTAGTATACAACCAATATTTATCTCTCAATACTCTACAGCAGAGTATTCGATGACAGTTGTCGGATTTGAGGAGTATAAGAAATAAAATGAAAATGAATAGTAGTAGAATTGCGTTTCAATTTCTGTTCATTACTTATTAATATTTAAAATCACTTAAAATTTTCATTACCCGGTACGAATTTTCATAATAATGAAAAGGATCTCAAACGACCAATCAGCAACAACGACAAACCAACTGCTCAACTCTTACAAATTCTCTTAAAGAAGAAGATTATGCAGAAATTATTCACATAGCAAACGATCATCGATTTCACATTGAAATGTTGAAATATGTTGTCAAGAGCAACATTCTGAACAATAGTTTCCATTTAGTTCTATTATCTTTAGTTTTCCATTTTTTATTGTATCACGTTTCTTCTTCCACGGTTCGTTTCTCTGTTAATAAATTTTGAATTAGGATCAGGGGCCTGTAATCGAATACTAGTTATACGGAACTGCAGCTAATGTTCTTTATTTTTATTTTTTGACTTCGAAACATATTCCTTGGGTCTTTTAGCAATTGTTTCCAAACATATAGTGCGTATAGTACAAGGACGAATAAAATCCTTCTTGCAACAATTGGAATTAACTATAATTAAAAATGTTTAAAGTTTGAGACAAAAAATTCATATAAAAAGGTTGATTAATTATCTAATACACAAAACTAGATGCGAGGAAGATAATTTACAGGGTGTAGACAGTATTCGTGTACCAATGAATTTCAAACATGACTACGTGAAATTGTTGTTTATTAACTAATTTTTTAGAAACAATGAATATGTACATATTTTGAGAAACCTCTAGAATAGATACAATCGAGAAAATATTAGTTACTTGTACAACTTGTGGAATGAGCAAGAAAAAACAAAATATCAACAGAAATATACAAGCAATAGGTATTTCTACGGTTCTTATTTCAAGCTGCTTACTGGAGAATGCATAAAGTAAACACATGACATTATTGCTTCGTAATCATGATTGATGTTGGGAACGTTATCGGCATCAGTAGCATTAACAATTTCGATGTATTCAGAGCTATCCATGATTATTCAGAATTATCTATGGTAGGTGAAAGACAAATTATTATTAATGTGCATAATAATGTACAACATAAAGGTTTAACAGAAATTTCACGGATTGTAAGCAGACCTCGATCTACTATACAAACTCTTTTTAACACGACGATCCGTATCCTTATAATTTTTTAGAATCTTCAACTTCAATATGTCGTTTCAAAATAGAAAACTAAGAGCAATTTGAAATCTACCCCAATTTTTTCTCCAGGTTCCTTCCTTTATGTTGATGGATCAGTTCTTCAAATAGTTGATAGTTCGTTTCTCCTTGCAGGTTTGCTAGCGCCTTGCAATTTTCTGATCTGTTTCTTCACATTATGTTTCTTTTGACTTTTTCTCCGCTATGACTGCAGCTTGTTCTTTTTTTGTCTTCCCATTTGTTAGATATGCTTCGCGTATTGGAAAGCGTTCATCTCCGTCATAAATTGGTCCTGAGTCTTGACGTCAGTTGTAAGCGCTACTCTCTCGACACGCTCGTCGCACAAACTCAGATGATGCAGAACTGTGGAGTTGATTATCTCAGTTGCGGTTAGGTGTTCCCACCTTGCCCCAAGAAGGAAAGGAGGCGTATGCCATAGTCTCCTGTTGTTTCATCCTCCAGCTGAGGTTCGACCAACATAATCATTAACGCTGAGGTTGCCGTCTCTCTACCACAATAGCGCGTAAGGAAAAGTTCCTTAAATCTTGTCCAGGTAAAGTCTACACCGATCGGTATCTGCGTGAGCCAGTGAGGCAGTACCCTCCAGCGTGCGGCTTAAGGTGAAGAATAACTCGTCGCTTCGGATGGGCCTGCTCTCCATGAACAGGCTGACGGTTGAGCACCATACGACCGGATCGGCGCCCGCGATTTCGGGATTGAAATGTGGTAATGATACTCCCACACTCATCCTTTGCGATTGATTTATGATGGCCATGAGCTGGTCCATTGTTACAAAAGGCGATGATCCCACTTCTGATGTCGAGGTGACGTTAGGGCTTGGATTAGGGGCGTTTAACGAGTCTCCTCCTGGGTTGTTCATCGTTGTTGTAGAGTGTAGCGGTACATGACTCGTCGGACGATTCGAATCGGGAGCGACTCGTATTGCTGTAGCTTAGAGTGTGAACGCACTTTTTTATTTGCTAGGATCAAGAGTAAACGAATTCCGGACAAAAATATTATCGCCGTTATGAGTAATCGGTAACGGAAATCGCATTTGAACTTTTTGAAAGTCCATCGATCGATAGCGGATCAGTCTTTATAGCGAGCGTTGTTACAACCAGTATAGCGAATCAGTGTAGCGAGTCATAGCATTGTAGCATTGAGCGAGCGACGATTATCGATCTCTTTACTTATAGTAATACTGTAACAATACATTTCTTTAATAAATTAACACGTTTGATACCATCTCTGGCGAAAAACGCTGAGTAGCATAGTAATTTACCAACTATATAGCATAGTAGCATACTAACTTCAGTAATATTCATTTAATCGCATTTAACCACCTAAATTCGCTTGAAAACTATTTGTTGTATAAAAGAATATTTCGAACATCATTTGATATCGATTTGGCATCGAGCGTAATAACCACTTTTTTAATATTTCTTGTCTTTATCGAGATATGAAAGTTGCTCTGACCTTTTCTATCATAAGTAGTGTAATATTTCGCCTTGAAATTTCAAAACGTATCGAATACCAAGTAAAAAACTACTAAAGTATATGAGGTCGCAAACTAACAATTTCCCAGGTATTCTTTAATTTATTTTCAATTTAAATAATGTTTAAAGCGCTTACATTCGATTACATTCGATGCAAGTACGCAAACGAACAATGAGAGCGAGTGACGCATGCTCAAGCGTTTCCGGAGTTACATCTTTGTATGTTCCAAAAATTACATCCATAGTGTCTTCAGGTGTCGGTTGGCTCCTGATAAACTTCGTGTTTTAAATGTCCAAAGAAAGTAGTCGAGCGGCGTCAGATTCGGAGACCGAACCATCGATTAGGGAAAGATCGCCGCAACGCTCGATGTGCACTTGTCATGCGTAATATACAGGAGAACCGCCTTGTTGATACCATGTTGTCATAAATGTGTTTGTAGTCATAAATCTGTTTGTAACGATGATAGTTTTTGGGATATGAGAATGGAATATTTGTGTCCAGTCAATGATCCCTCGATAAAATAAGATCCAATTATTGAGATGTAAGATTTGACGAAGCCGATGTGGATTCTCTTGTCATCGTATATAATTATAATGCATATTTTTTATAATGGCTTGACCAAAATTTGCGAATATGGCCTCATCGGTAGACAAGATATTTTGTAGAAATGTATCATTTGTATTTGTTTTATTTAAAAGCCTCTCGCAAACGTTCATACGGTTTTGAAACTTTGTCCCTTGCAATTCTTTGTGCAATTGTATACGATCAGGAAAAGATTTTTGTGAATAGAGAATTCTTACAACACTTGTTTGGTTAATTCTTATAGTTTGAGGTATTTTTGCCGTGCATTAATATGATGATCCCGATTAACAGCGGCAAGTATAATATTAATTTTATCTTCAGTTCTTGCAATGTGCGAACGTTTATGCTTTGAATGGAAATTGCCAGTTTCTTCTAGTACTTTACAAAGCTTCTGAAACATACGGCGTGATGGTAGATGTTTGCCACGATATTTTTCCACATATAAGTGTTTTGTTAAAACAAACTTGTTTTCCTGGTATGCATCATAAACAAGAATCATATCCAACATTTCAATATTAATAAATTTCATTGCATCGTTGCATCCCTCCTCTTCTACCTCTTCCACCGATAACGTACTCATTACCGATACGGAATTCATTTAAGCATGAATATCGTCTGGCTGGAGAGGCCAGATATATTTACAAACGCATGAACACGTTCATGCCGGCGTGTTCCAGTCTCCCAGCGGCTCATGGTTGAATGTTCCATCAGACAGTGTTGTTTATGAATTTTTTTGCCAATTTTTCGAAGCATTTCAAACACATTACTGGCTGACCGTCACAACACTCCTGCGATCGTCCGTGCAGGCGGTATCCAGCAATGGGTGCTGTGACGGTGCAGGCTATAATCGGCGGTGATGCCAACCTGCTGGGACCGAGCCATTGCGCTGGCAGCTCCGCCTCCTCGTGGCCCCCGCTGGTAACGGCGCAAGCGGTGATGCTCGCTCCGTGCGCCGGCTAAGTGAGCTGCTTCCCCCAAGAGGGTAGGTTCAACTTGTTCGGTGCTCCGCACTTGGGCAGGGTTTTTCCAAGCCGCGCGCCGAACATCTCGGCGCCGCTCCCAGTGATTCGTTGGATGTGGATATAGTTATGGATCTCTTGATTCGCGCCGGTATGAGTCTCAACTCCAGGTACGGCAAAGTCGGCTTCGTACGACTAGAACTAGAACATCTGACCGTCACAACAATTGCAATACGTCGTTGCTCTTTGATCTTTTTTCGTGACATGATCTCTACTTTTTTATATATATATATATATATATATATATATATATATATATATATATAAGCATTTATAATATTCCTCGCATCTTTTTCTTGACTTTTTTCCAGACCCATTATACGAATCACGAATATGTGAATCTTTTTTTTTGAAGGTATTTGCTTTTCAATAGCCATTTCTTCAATATTGTGATTATTGGCCAAAAGTTAGTTGATCAATAGTTTATTTTCTGAGTTGTAAAACATTAATATGTTTCTCGTCCCATCTTTAATGTATATACCACGCATTTGTATAATTGAGCGTATAATAATTTTTCTGTACCATTCGACGATTTTCCATAAACAACTATATAATACGATGTCATTTGATCGGATAAATCAACATTCTTTTTTGCATTATTGTACAAAAACTACAATCGGGCTTTACCTTGTCACTTTTTCCTTCAATAATCGTACACATGTGATTCTTGAATGCAGTTAACATACAAACTGGTCTTTTACCAGTCACTTTCGAAAATTTTAATCCGCTACGATTTTCAAAACTCATGCTGTCAACTCGTTGTCATTTTGCGTGTGGCGGTAGAAATTTTTTATTTATTTTTGCGGTACCACAAATAAATGAATTTTTCTCGAAAATTCTTCAGCCAAAAGGACTGTCGTATAATAGCTCAAATAATAATCGGCGAGAAACACAAAATAGCGCCGGCGTAAATCTTAGTAGCTTTTTACTTGGCATTTAATATCCTTTCGAATTACAAGTGTCGCACACTTCTTCTCGGTATGAAACAATTTTTGCTCGAAACGTTGTTTTATACTGTGAAAAAATTTGATCTCTTGCTTTACGATTTAAGTTGGAACAGCGCGTGCCGTAACCAACGGTAGGTCGGTCAGGAGTCGAGCCATTTCATGGTCTGGCTGAGTGTTGGAAGTCGTGCAAATCGCACCGTTCTTTTAATGTTTATATTATTTAAAAGTGAATAATAAATCATTAATTACAATTTTTATTACAATTTCTAAATAAACACATATTTTTAATTATTAATGTCTTGATCAAATTTAAAAATATTTAATAATTTTCAATCGTGTGGTATATTTAGAAGCATACGGCTACATGTAATGCTACTTTACATATTTTGCACTCGCACGTTGTTTCGCTACGTTTTTCATGTTTATGCAAACTTTGCAGACTCTTGGTGGCTTTGATTTCGATATTGTTCGGTCTATATGCTAGGGAAATTGACTCTAATGTTTTGCCTGCAGTTTCTTAGGTAAATCTCCGTTCGATAATCGTCCTCTCCGTTTATACTCTGGTAACGGTATACTTTTTATGTAATGACTCGACTATTTCAATCCTATATTCAGCGTAAGTCTGTTTTTTGTTAGTTTGTTGTTTATTTTGTTGAATAAAATGTACCGTTCGCGAAGAGACGCGGTCGAGGTAGAGTTTTAATTCGCGCCAACGAGAGTTTTAATTCTCGCTACGATACGACGATACGACGCCACTAATCACTAGATCCCTTATTTCGGTTGCAACAATAAGGCTGATTGATATGATTATAACACTGAAATAACAGGTTAATTATACAGTTTATTCCAACAACTTTGATCATTTAAATATTTACGCGTGATGCGTGTAGGCGTGTTCTCAGCGAAAGTGTTGATATCAAATTAAGACGTTGAGTGATCAATACAACGAAAAATCAGTGAATGTCGATGGTGGTACTGTTGCAAAGGGAAACTAGCGATGAATGTGTTTAAAGCACGGAAAAAAGCCCGGGGCAAGGATGAGCGTTGGCCGCCCACATCGAAAGTCGTATATGGGAAAAACACGCTTTCCTGTGTTTTCCCGGAATAAACAATAATCTTAAGCAATGCTTCAACTTATAAGATACTTGTATGGTGGTAAGAAATGCTAAAATCTATAATGGGTTTTTAAGATTATCGAGGAACCGTAATAAGGGTGTTTAGATATCTGGTGGCCATCTTACCCGAGGGATAGAGTCTGGTTTATATAGAGTCCCGGGACGTAACAATATCAAAGAGCTAAATGAAAACCAGTTTTTCTATTTTATTCCTTTAGTGAGATCAGTGGGGATGTTTTCTCTTTAGTCTTCTTTTTATGAGGGTTTTGCTCTTTTCAGCAGCAAGCTGGTTCAGATGTGTTGCCATTCTTCCCTTGTATTATTTTGCGTATCTTTCGATTTCTTCTATGACCGCTGGTATTTCTAGGTCCTCGTTTCTGACATATCACGGGGCTGATACCATGGGGCTATTTTCCATGCTGAGTTTAAAGTTTCGACTGCGTAGCCTAGTTACCCGGTACATCTGTCTTCCTTTTATCCGTATTCTGTCTGTAATTGATTTGGTATGTTGCTTTAGTTGTGCGTCTAAGTGGAGCCCTAGGTATTTAACTTGCGTTGTTTGTGTTATGTGTGTGCCAGTCAATTGAATATTTGGCGGTTTCCGTTTTCCTAGTGTAAATATAATATGGTTTATCTTGTAGCGACTTTTCTATTTTTGTAATGTGTTCTTGTAGTAATGTGATTATTGTTTCTGGATTGGTTTGCCTGACTAACACAGCCGTGTCGTCCGCGCATATCAATATTTTACTGTCGGTAGCTGTTGGTATGTCGGCTGTGTATGGTGTGCGTACTATTGATCCTAAAACGCTTCCCCCACCTTGCGGTACCCCCACCTTGATGTCTCTAACTTCAGAATATGAATCCTTTATTTTCGATGCGAAGATTCTGTTGCTTAGGTATGATTCGAGTAAGTGATGGATTTGTTCCGGGAAATGTTTTTTGATTGTTTGTGAGAGGCTTTCATGGTTCACTTTGCCAAATGTGCTTTCTCGATGTGCATGAAGAGGACTGTACAGTATCGTTTCTTTTCTATCGCTAGTAAAATTTCGTTGACGAGCCTGTGCATTTGCTCTATCGTGGAGTGTGTGTTTCTGAATCCAAATTGGTGATCTGGTAGTAGTTTTTCTTTCTCTATTGTTGATTTTAAGCGATCGTGTATTATAGTATTTGGAAGGAAGTAATATAAACACAGGAAGTAATGGTATTAGCGATAGCTGAGAGCAGGTATATTTTTCAGAAAATGGAGGATGATGCGGACGAGGAGTGGAGGAATAAATGTAATTCCATTACAGACGTGAGAATTGAACCAGGAAATTAATCATAGGTGCTTACCTCTTTAAAACCAAAGGATATTGAAAAAGGATTGGAATGACGAATCCGATGATATAGAACACGATCTACCGAAATGTCCCAGGTAGACGGCCAAGAGAACGTCTTTAGAAAACCATGTGACGTAACCATGAACTGTTGATATTTGAAAATATAATATTGAAGGTTATGAAGCGTAGCGAGCTTTGGAACCATTTCAAGGGGGTCTGCTGGAAGCTTATGAAAGCGAAACAACCTCAAGAAAAAGAGCAAGAACTTTTGAGTAGATATGCGTAAAAGATTAAATAATTGAACAAGTACCTGACTCAGCCATGTGGCGTGGAGACAACGTCGGAGACAACGAATTGTACATATCGCACATCGCAAGCTGTTTTTCAGTTGTCAGTGGATATCGAGCACGATAAACCGTGTGCGATGATGATACAACAGTGTAAGCAAAGAGAAATATGGCGATATAAAATAATTAGAAAATTACTCACAAACGATAGGTTATGTAGCCTCGTGCACATATGGCGACACATGGTAATATTTCCGTAATTTTCTTACTGCCGATCATAAAACAAGGCGAAACTATTCACACGATAAACGACAGCGGAGGACACGCTATATAATTAATTGTAGTTAATTAAATATCGCTGAAGATTATCGGATATAAAATCACGTGCACGGTTGGAGACGATGAGGGGACCTTGCGGTTTTACTCTAATAAGCGTTTGCACCTATTAAGAAACAACTTCTCACTTTTCCACGATGCTCTATGTGTATCTTATGTTAGAAATGTAATACCACACAGGTTAGAGGAAAATCTAAATCACGTTGTTGTTTTGCCTCAGAATATCAATGTCGCTGCTACGTGCAATCGTCAAACAAAGATGAATTTGAATTTTCCGACTCTCTACCGAACAGTATAAATAAACGGACGCGATAGCGAGCGAATCAGTTATTAACGGTTAACGGTATTATGCGAGTTTCACGAGTTATCGATTAATATCTGCGAGCGATTATACACTGTCTCTGCGAATACCTTCGTACGAGCGACTTTGGGCATTGTCTATATTTATTTCATTTATTTCAAATATATTTGGCGGGTTTCAACAGCAAGCTCTCGTTTCTGTTTTATCGATCCTCTACACTTCCACCACTGAAATAATGGTATTCATTTGCTCGAAATAAAACCACTTGTACATCTCAATATTACGTTACTCGAGGAAATATGATATTAAAAATGTAATTTTAAAAAGCTACTCTAGTTGAGAGTAAATTAAAATGTAATATCGGAATACCATCCTCTACAAACGTCTCTCTGTGAAACGTTTATTTAGTTTTGCACGGCTAATATTAGCATCTCAACGAAATTCTTTATAAGATATTACGTTTGAGAAACATATTTTATTTACGCAAGCAAAGTGATACAGTAATATATATAAATTACTTCTCTGCCATATTTTCAGTTATTTACAAACAAAATAAAAGTATTATATTGTGGATAAAAGTATACTTGCATGTTAGATTTAAAGGATGCTTACGTTATTATTAAAAGTATTATTCAAGTAAAAATAGCGGTATTACTATTTGAAACAGCATTATTTGAAATAGAAATTGATGGAAATATTATTATTTGAAATACTTTTATCGTATGTTTCAATGAAATACCATCTCTATACATAATTATTATTTCAAAAAAAAAGTTTATTTGCCAAATCTTGTGTCTACCAATAGATAGAAGAAAGAAAGAAAAACTAGGTAAAGTTTTTTTACCACTTATGTATTTGATACATATGAAACTTTAAAGTTCTATGCACTCACTTTTCTGTTCTAGAATTGAATTTGTCAGTCATATATATTAATCTTTTATTAACAAACAATTGCTCTCAACAGCAAATAGAAACCATCTTATTCAACTTCGGTGTCGATCTGAAATAAATAATTTGACAACACATATGTGTATTATAAGTAAAAAAATATTGGCCTATTATTATTTGATTTATAATATACTTCAATAATTTCATAAAAAATTTCTTGGTAAACTTAATAATATTGTACGTACGATGTTTGATATTCAAGTTTTTATATTTATCTTAAAGAATCAAAACTGATATTTCCTTTCAAACGCTTCCAAGTAACTTCCTTTCTTGCTTCTGCGTACACCTTTCGTATTTCTATCAACAGCAGCATGCAATGATTTATCGATGCAATTTTTAAAGCTTTCTACTTCTATTTCACAAGTTAACGTATTTCCCTTATTTGCTTTTAAACAATTTGACACCTTTAATTAGTATACAATATATATGATATATTGCTTATTATATAAAAGATCGACGAGAAAAAGAGGGTATCGTCAATTTCTACGAATTTTGAATTTAACATGTTTCCATATATTTCTGCGTCTGCTCTTTATCACTGGTTAATTCGAATTAAATTGTCGTGTACAACGTATTTCTCATTTATTACTGTTTCCTCTGTTATACATTACTTGTAATTACAAGTAAAACAAGGAAAATGATGCAGAATGAATTTAAGCAGCGATTCTTGAGGCTGACATAAAACGAAAATTAAGAACAAAAGAATTGTATCTCTTAGTTTTTGTCAATTAAAAATCGGTAAAAATACCCTTACAAGAACGAAAGGAGCAGAGCTGCAACTTATTTCTTACAAGTGGTAAAAAGAATATCATGGTATTCAGAGACGTAAACTGATATTGTCCCGTTCACGAGTGTCCACGGAACGATCACGCACGCACCGCGATTGTTTCGGGCGAATACGGTGCAGTATCTGGATCGTTCGCCAGATTTAGCAAGTTTTAACGTATCAATATCCCGCAAATACAGACAAATACTTTGGAAATCCTTAGAAAGATGACGCAAACATTAAGAGAGTGTAGCGGTACATGACTCGTCGGACGATTCGAATCGGGAGCGACTCGTATTGCTGTAGCTTAGAGTGTGAACGCACTTTTTTATTTGCTAGGATCAAGAGTAAACGAATTCCGGACAAAAATATTATCGCCGTTATGAGTAATCGGTAACGGAAATCGCATTTGAACTTTTTGAAAGTCCATCGATCGATAGCGGATCAGTCTTTATAGCGAGCGTTGTTACAACCAGTATAGCGAATCAGTGTAGCGAGTCATAGCATTGTAGCATTGAGCGAGCGACGATTATCGATCTCTTTACTTATAGTAATACTGTAACAATACATTTCTTTAATAAATTAACACGTTTGATACCATCTCTGGCGAAAAACGCTGAGTAGCATAGTAATTTACCAATTATATAGCATAGTAGCATAGTAGCATACTAACTTCAGTAATATTCATTTAATCGCATTTAACCACCTAAATTCGCTTGAAAACTATTTGTTGTATAAAAGAATATTTCGAACATCATTTGATATCGATTTGGCATCGAGCGTAATAACCACTTTTTTAATATTTCTTGTCTTTATCGAGATATGAAAGTTGCTCTGACCTTTTCTATCATAAGTAGTGTAATATTTCGCCTTGAAATTTCAAAACGTATCGAATACCAAGTAAAAAACTACTAAAGTATATGAGGTCGCAAACTAACAATTTCCCAGGTATTCTTTAATTTATTTTCAATTTAAATAATGTTTAAAGCGCTTACATTCGATTACATTCGATGCAAGTACGCAAACGATCAATGAGAGCGAGTGACGCATGCTCAAGCGTTCAAGCGGAGTTACATCTTTGTATGTTCCAAAAATTACATCCATAGTGTCTTCAGGTGTCGGTTGGCTCCTGATAAACTTCGTGTTTTAAATGTCCAAAGAAAGTAGTCGAGCGGCGTCAGATTCGGAGACCGAACCATCGATTAGGGAAAGATCGCCGCAACGCTCGATGTGCACTTGTCATGCGTAATATACAGGAGAACCGCCTTGTTGATACCATGTTGTCATAAATGTGTTTGTAGTCATAAATCTGTTTGTAACGATGATAGTTTTTGGGATATGAGAATGGAATATTTGTGTCCAGTCAATGATCCCTCGATAAAATAAGATCCAATTATTGAGATGTAAGATTTGACGAAGCCGATGTGGATTCTCTTGTCATCGTATATAATTATAATGCATATTTTTTATAATGGCTTGACCAAAATTTGCGAATATGGCCTCATCGGTAGACAAGATATTTTGTAGAAATGTATCATTTGTATTTGTTTTATTTAAAAGCCTCTCGCAAACGTTCATACGGTTTTGAAACTTTGTCCCTTGCAATTCTTTGTGCAATTGTATACGATCAGGAAAAGATTTTTGTGAATAGAGAATTCTTACAACACTTGTTTGGTTAATTCTTATAGTTTGAGGTATTTTTGCCGTGCATTAATATGATGATCCCGATTAACAGCGGCAAGTATAATATTAATTTTATCTTCAGTTCTTGCAATGTGCGAACGTTTATGCTTTGAATGGAAATTGCCAGTTTCTTCTAGTACTTTACAAAGCTTCTGAAACATACGGCGTGATGGTAGATGTTTGCCACGATATTTTTCCACATATAAGTGTTTTGTTAAAACAAACTTGTTTTCCTGGTATGCATCATAAACAAGAATCATATCCAACATTTCAATATTAATAAATTTCATTGCATCGTTGCATCCCTCCTCTTCTACCTCTTCCACCGATAACGTACTCATTACCGATACGGAATTCATTTAAGCATGAATATCGTCTGGCTGGAGAGGCCAGATATATTTACAAACGCATGAACACGTTCATGCCGGCGTGTTCCAGTCTCCCAGCGGCTCATGGTTGAATGTTCCATCAGACAGTGTTGTTTATGAATTTTTTTGCCAATTTTTCGAAGCATTTCAAACACATTACTGGCTGACCGTCACAACACTCCTGCGATCGTCCGTGCAGGCGGTATCCAGCAATGGGTGCTGTGACGGTGCAGGCTATAATCGGCGGTGATGCCAACCTGCTGGGACCGAGCCATTGCGCTGGCAGCTCCGCCTCCTCGTGGCCCCCGCTGGTAACGGCGCAAGCGGTGATGCTCGCTCCGTGCGCCGGCTAAGTGAGCTGCTTCCCCCAAGAGGGTAGGTTCAACTTGTTCGGTGCTCCGCACTTGGGCAGGGTTTTTCCAAGCCGCGCGCCGAACATCTCGGCGCCGCTCCCAGTGATTCGTTGGATGTGGATATAGTTATGGATCTCTTGATTCGCGCCGGTATGAGTCTCAACTCCAGGTACGGCAAAGTCGGCTTCGTACGACTAGAACTAGAACATCTGACCGTCACAACAATTGCAATACGTCGTTGCTCTTTGATCTTTTTTCGTGACATGATCTCTACTTTTTTATATATATATATATATATATATATATATATATATATATATATATATATATAAGCATTTATAATATTCCTCGCATCTTTTTCTTGACTTTTTTCCAGACCCATTATACGAATCACGAATATGTGAATCTTTTTTTTTGAAGGTATTTGCTTTTCAATAGCCATTTCTTCAATATTGTGATTATTGGCCAAAAGTTAGTTGATCAATAGTTTATTTTCTGAGTTGTAAAACATTAATATGTTTCTCGTCCCATCTTTAATGTATATACCACGCATTTGTATAATTGAGCGTATAATAATTTTTCTGTACCATTCGACGATTTTCCATAAACAACTATATAATACGATGTCATTTGATCGGATAAATCAACATTCTTTTTTGCATTATTGTACAAAAACTACAATCGGGCTTTACCTTGTCACTTTTTCCTTCAATAATCGTACACATGTGATTCTTGAATGCAGTTAACATACAAACTGGTCTTTTACCAGTCACTTTCGAAAATTTTAATCCGCTACGATTTTCAAAACTCATGCTGTCAACTCGTTGTCATTTTGCGTGTGGCGGTAGAAATTTTTTATTTATTTTTGCGGTACCACAAATAAATGAATTTTTCTCGAAAATTCTTCAGCCAAAAGGACTGTCGTATAATAGCTCAAATAATAATCGGCGAGAAACACAAAATAGCGCCGGCGTAAATCTTAGTAGCTTTTTACTTGGCATTTAATATCCTTTCGAATTACAAGTGTCGCACACTTCTTCTCGGTATGAAACAATTTTTGCTCGAAACGTTGTTTTATACTGTGAAAAAATTTGATCTCTTGCTTTACGATTTAAGTTGGAACAGCGCGTGCCGTAACCAACGGTAGGTCGGTCAGGAGTCGAGCCATTTCATGGTCTGGCTGAGTGTTGGAAGTCGTGCAAATCGCACCGTTCTTTTAATGTTTATATTATTTAAAAGTGAATAATAAATCATTAATTACAATTTTTATTACAATTTCTAAATAAACACATATTTTTAATTATTAATGTCTTGATCAAATTTAAAAATATTTAATAATTTTCAATCGTGTGGTATATTTAGAAGCATACGGCTACATGTAATGCTACTTTACATATTTTGCACTCGCACGTTGTTTCGCTACGTTTTTCATGTTTATGCAAACTTTGCAGACTCTTGGTGGCTTTGATTTCGATATTGTTCGGTCTATATGCTAGGGAAATTGACTCTAATGTTTTGCCTGCAGTTTCTTAGGTAAATCTCCGTTCGATAATCGTCCTCTCCGTTTATACTCTGGTAACGGTATACTTTTTATGTAATGACTCGACTATTTCAATCCTATATTCAGCGTAAGTCTGTTTTTTGTTAGTTTGTTGTTTATTTTGTTGAATAAAATGTACCGTTCGCGAAGAGACGCGGTCGAGGTAGAGTTTTAATTCGCGCCAACGAGAGTTTTAATTCTCGCTACGATACGACGATACGACGCCACTAATCACTAGATCCCTTATTTCGGTTGCAACAATAAGGCTGATTGATATGATTATAACACTGAAATAACAGGTTAATTATACAGTTTATTCCAACAACTTTGATCATTTAAATATTTACGCGTGATGCGTGTAGGCGTGTTCTCAGCGAAAGTGTTGATATCAAATTAAGACGTTGAGTGATCAATACAACGAAAAATCAGTGAATGTCGATGGTGGTACTGTTGCAAAGGGAAACTAGCGATGAATGTGTTTAAAGCACGGAAAAAAGCCCGGGGCAAGGATGAGCGTTGGCCGCCCACATCGAAAGTCGTATATGGGAAAAACACGCTTTCCTGTGTTTTCCCGGAATAAACAATAATCTTAAGCAATGCTTCAACTTATAAGATACTTGTATGGTGGTAAGAAATGCTAAAATCTATAATGGGTTTTTAAGATTATCGAGGAACCGTAATAAGGGTGTTTAGATATCTGGTGGCCATCTTACCCGAGGGATAGAGTCTGGTTTATATAGAGTCCCGGGACGTAACAATATCAAAGAGCTAAATGAAAACCAGTTTTTCTATTTTATTCCTTTAGTGAGATCAGTGGGGATGTTTTCTCTTTAGTCTTCTTTTTATGAGGGTTTTGCTCTTTTCAGCAGCAAGCTGGTTCAGATGTGTTGCCATTCTTCCCTTGTATTATTTTGCGTATCTTTCGATTTCTTCTATGACCGCTGGTATTTCTAGGTCCTCGTTTCTGACATATCACGGGGCTGATACCATGGGGCTATTTTCCATGCTGAGTTTAAAGTTTCGACTGCGTAGCCTAGTTACCCGGTACATCTGTCTTCCTTTTATCCGTATTCTGTCTGTAATTGATTTGGTATGTTGCTTTAGTTGTGCGTCTAAGTGGAGCCCTAGGTATTTAACTTGCGTTGTTTGTGTTATGTGTGTGCCAGTCAATTGAATATTTGGCGGTTTCCGTTTTCCTAGTGTAAATATAATATGGTTTATCTTGTAGCGACTTTTCTATTTTTGTAATGTGTTCTTGTAGTAATGTGATTATTGTTTCTGGATTGGTTTGCCTGACTAACACAGCCGTGTCGTCCGCGCATATCAATATTTTACTGTCGGTAGCTGTTGGTATGTCGGCTGTGTATGGTGTGCGTACTATTGATCCTAAAACGCTTCCCCCACCTTGCGGTACCCCCACCTTGATGTCTCTAACTTCAGAATATGAATCCTTTATTTTCGATGCGAAGATTCTGTTGCTTAGGTATGATTCGAGTAAGTGATGGATTTGTTCCGGGAAATGTTTTTTGATTGTTTGTGAGAGGCTTTCATGGTTCACTTTGCCAAATGTGCTTTCTCGATGTGCATGAAGAGGACTGTACAGTATCGTTTCTTTTCTATCGCTAGTAAAATTTCGTTGACGAGCCTGTGCATTTGCTCTATCGTGGAGTGTGTGTTTCTGAATCCAAATTGGTGATCTGGTAGTAGTTTTTCTTTCTCTATTGTTGATTTTAAGCGATCGTGTATTATAGTATTTGGAAGGAAGTAATATAAACACAGGAAGTAATGGTATTAGCGATAGCTGAGAGCAGGTATATTTTTCAGAAAATGGAGGATGATGCGGACGAGGAGTGGAGGAATAAATGTAATTCCATTACAGACGTGAGAATTGAACCAGGAAATTAATCATAGGTGCTTACCTCTTTAAAACCAAAGGATATTGAAAAAGGATTGGAATGACGAATCCGATGATATAGAACACGATCTACCGAAATGTCCCAGGTAGACGGCCAAGAGAACGTCTTTAGAAAACCATGTGACGTAACCATGAACTGTTGATATTTGAAAATATAATATTGAAGGTTATGAAGCGTAGCGAGCTTTGGAACCATTTCAAGGGGGTCTGCTGGAAGCTTATGAAAGCGAAACAACCTCAAGAAAAAGAGCAAGAACTTTTGAGTAGATATGCGTAAAAGATTAAATAATTGAACAAGTACCTGACTCAGCCATGTGGCGTGGAGACAACGTCGGAGACAACGAATTGTACATATCGCACATCGCAAGCTGTTTTTCAGTTGTCAGTGGATATCGAGCACGATAAACCGTGTGCGATGATGATACAACAGTGTAAGCAAAGAGAAATATGGCGATATAAAATAATTAGAAAATTACTCACAAACGATAGGTTATGTAGCCTCGTGCACATATGGCGACACATGGTAATATTTCCGTAATTTTCTTACTGCCGATCATAAAACAAGGCGAAACTATTCACACGATAAACGACAGCGGAGGACACGCTATATAATTAATTGTAGTTAATTAAATATCGCTGAAGATTATCGGATATAAAATCACGTGCACGGTTGGAGACGATGAGGGGACCTTGCGGTTTTACTCTAATAAGCGTTTGCACCTATTAAGAAACAACTTCTCACTTTTCCACGATGCTCTATGTGTATCTTATGTTAGAAATGTAATACCACACAGGTTAGAGGAAAATCTAAATCACGTTGTTGTTTTGCCTCAGAATATCAATGTCGCTGCTACGTGCAATCGTCAAACAAAGATGAATTTGAATTTTCCGACTCTCTACCGAACAGTATAAATAAACGGACGCGATAGCGAGCGAATCAGTTATTAACGGTTAACGGTATTATGCGAGTTTCACGAGTTATCGATTAATATCTGCGAGCGATTATACACTGTCTCTGCGAATACCTTCGTACGAGCGACTTTGGGCATTGTCTATATTTATTTCATTTATTTCAAATATATTTGGCGGGTTTCAACAGCAAGCTCTCGTTTCTGTTTTATCGATCCTCTACACTTCCACCACTGAAATAATGGTATTCATTTGCTCGAAATAAAACCACTTGTACATCTCAATATTACGTTACTCGAGGAAATATGATATTAAAAATGTAATTTTAAAAAGCTACTCTAGTTGAGAGTAAATTAAAATGTAATATCGGAATACCATCCTCTACAAACGTCTCTCTGTGAAACGTTTATTTAGTTTTGCACGGCTAATATTAGCATCTCAACGAAATTCTTTATAAGATATTACGTTTGAGAAACATATTTTATTTACGCAAGCAAAGTGATACAGTAATATATATAAATTACTTCTCTGCCATATTTTCAGTTATTTACAAACAAAATAAAAGTATTATATTGTGGATAAAAGTATACTTGCATGTTAGATTTAAAGGATGCTTACGTTATTATTAAAAGTATTATTCAAGTAAAAATAGCGGTATTACTATTTGAAACAGCATTATTTGAAATAGAAATTGATGGAAATATTATTATTTGAAATACTTTTATCGTATGTTTCAATGAAATACCATCTCTATACATAATTATTATTTCAAAAAAAAAGTTTATTTGCCAAATCTTGTGTCTACCAATAGATAGAAGAAAGAAAGAAAAACTAGGTAAAGTTTTTTTACCACTTATGTATTTGATACATATGAAACTTTAAAGTTCTATGCACTCACTTTTCTGTTCTAGAATTGAATTTGTCAGTCATATATATTAATCTTTTATTAACAAACAATTGCTCTCAACAGCAAATAGAAACCATCTTATTCAACTTCGGTGTCGATCTGAAATAAATAATTTGACAACACATATGTGTATTATAAGTAAAAAAATATTGGCCTATTATTATTTGATTTATAATATACTTCAATAATTTCATAAAAAATTTCTTGGTAAACTTAATAATATTGTACGTACGATGTTTGATATTCAAGTTTTTATATTTATCTTAAAGAATCAAAACTGATATTTCCTTTCAAACGCTTCCAAGTAACTTCCTTTCTTGCTTCTGCGTACACCTTTCGTATTTCTATCAACAGCAGCATGCAATGATTTATCGATGCAATTTTTAAAGCTTTCTACTTCTATTTCACAAGTTAACGTATTTCCCTTATTTGCTTTTAAACAATTTGACACCTTTAATTAGTATACAATATATATGATATATTGCTTATTATATAAAAGATCGACGAGAAAAAGAGGGTATCGTCAATTTCTACGAATTTTGAATTTAACATGTTTCCATATATTTCTGCGTCTGCTCTTTATCACTGGTTAATTCGAATTAAATTGTCGTGTACAACGTATTTCTCATTTATTACTGTTTCCTCTGTTATACATTACTTGTAATTACAAGTAAAACAAGGAAAATGATGCAGAATGAATTTAAGCAGCGATTCTTGAGGCTGACATAAAACGAAAATTAAGAACAAAAGAATTGTATCTCTTAGTTTTTGTCAATTAAAAATCGGTAAAAATACCCTTACAAGAACGAAAGGAGCAGAGCTGCAACTTATTTCTTACAAGTGGTAAAAAGAATATCATGGTATTCAGAGACGTAAACTGATATTGTCCCGTTCACGAGTGTCCACGGAACGATCACGCACGCACCGCGATTGTTTCGGGCGAATACGGTGCAGTATCTGGATCGTTCGCCAGATTTAGCAAGTTTTAACGTATCAATATCCCGCAAATACAGACAAATACTTTGGAAATCCTTAGAAAGATGACGCAAACATTAAGAGAGTGTAGCGGTACATGACTCGTCGGACGATTCGAATCGGGAGCGACTCGTATTGCTGTAGCTTAGAGTGTGAACGCACTTTTTTATTTGCTAGGATCAAGAGTAAACGAATTCCGGACAAAAATATTATCGCCGTTATGAGTAATCGGTAACGGAAATCGCATTTGAACTTTTTGAAAGTCCATCGATCGATAGCGGATCAGTCTTTATAGCGAGCGTTGTTACAACCAGTATAGCGAATCAGTGTAGCGAGTCATAGCATTGTAGCATTGAGCGAGCGACGATTATCGATCTCTTTACTTATAGTAATACTGTAACAATACATTTCTTTAATAAATTAACACGTTTGATACCATCTCTGGCGAAAAACGCTGAGTAGCATAGTAATTTACCAATTATATAGCATAGTAGCATAGTAGCATACTAACTTCAGTAATATTCATTTAATCGCATTTAACCACCTAAATTCGCTTGAAAACTATTTGTTGTATAAAAGAATATTTCGAACATCATTTGATATCGATTTGGCATCGAGCGTAATAACCACTTTTTTAATATTTCTTGTCTTTATCGAGATATGAAAGTTGCTCTGACCTTTTCTATCATAAGTAGTGTAATATTTCGCCTTGAAATTTCAAAACGTATCGAATACCAAGTAAAAAACTACTAAAGTATATGAGGTCGCAAACTAACAATTTCCCAGGTATTCTTTAATTTATTTTCAATTTAAATAATGTTTAAAGCGCTTACATTCGATTACATTCGATGCAAGTACGCAAACGATCAATGAGAGCGAGTGACGCATGCTCAAGCGTTCAAGCGGAGTTACATCTTTGTATGTTCCAAAAATTACATCCATAGTGTCTTCAGGTGTCGGTTGGCTCCTGATAAACTTCGTGTTTTAAATGTCCAAAGAAAGTAGTCGAGCGGCGTCAGATTCGGAGACCGAACCATCGATTAGGGAAAGATCGCCGCAACGCTCGATGTGCACTTGTCATGCGTAATATACAGGAGAACCGCCTTGTTGATACCATGTTGTCATAAATGTGTTTGTAGTCATAAATCTGTTTGTAACGATGATAGTTTTTGGGATATGAGAATGGAATATTTGTGTCCAGTCAATGATCCCTCGATAAAATAAGATCCAATTATTGAGATGTAAGATTTGACGAAGCCGATGTGGATTCTCTTGTCATCGTATATAATTATAATGCATATTTTTTATAATGGCTTGACCAAAATTTGCGAATATGGCCTCATCGGTAGACAAGATATTTTGTAGAAATGTATCATTTGTATTTGTTTTATTTAAAAGCCTCTCGCAAACGTTCATACGGTTTTGAAACTTTGTCCCTTGCAATTCTTTGTGCAATTGTATACGATCAGGAAAAGATTTTTGTGAATAGAGAATTCTTACAACACTTGTTTGGTTAATTCTTATAGTTTGAGGTATTTTTGCCGTGCATTAATATGATGATCCCGATTAACAGCGGCAAGTATAATATTAATTTTATCTTCAGTTCTTGCAATGTGCGAACGTTTATGCTTTGAATGGAAATTGCCAGTTTCTTCTAGTACTTTACAAAGCTTCTGAAACATACGGCGTGATGGTAGATGTTTGCCACGATATTTTTCCACATATAAGTGTTTTGTTAAAACAAACTTGTTTTCCTGGTATGCATCATAAACAAGAATCATATCCAACATTTCAATATTAATAAATTTCATTGCATCGTTGCATCCCTCCTCTTCTACCTCTTCCACCGATAACGTACTCATTACCGATACGGAATTCATTTAAGCATGAATATCGTCTGGCTGGAGAGGCCAGATATATTTACAAACGCATGAACACGTTCATGCCGGCGTGTTCCAGTCTCCCAGCGGCTCATGGTTGAATGTTCCATCAGACAGTGTTGTTTATGAATTTTTTTGCCAATTTTTCGAAGCATTTCAAACACATTACTGGCTGACCGTCACAACACTCCTGCGATCGTCCGTGCAGGCGGTATCCAGCAATGGGTGCTGTGACGGTGCAGGCTATAATCGGCGGTGATGCCAACCTGCTGGGACCGAGCCATTGCGCTGGCAGCTCCGCCTCCTCGTGGCCCCCGCTGGTAACGGCGCAAGCGGTGATGCTCGCTCCGTGCGCCGGCTAAGTGAGCTGCTTCCCCCAAGAGGGTAGGTTCAACTTGTTCGGTGCTCCGCACTTGGGCAGGGTTTTTCCAAGCCGCGCGCCGAACATCTCGGCGCCGCTCCCAGTGATTCGTTGGATGTGGATATAGTTATGGATCTCTTGATTCGCGCCGGTATGAGTCTCAACTCCAGGTACGGCAAAGTCGGCTTCGTACGACTAGAACTAGAACATCTGACCGTCACAACAATTGCAATACGTCGTTGCTCTTTGATCTTTTTTCGTGACATGATCTCTACTTTTATATATATATATATATATATATATATATATATATATAAGCATTTATAATATTCCTCGCATCTTTTTCTTGACTTTTTTCCAGACCCATTATACGAATCACGAATATGTGAATCTTTTTTTTTGAAGGTATTTGCTTTTCAATAGCCATTTCTTCAATATTGTGATTATTGGCCAAAAGTTAGTTGATCAATAGTTTATTTTCTGAGTTGTAAAACATTAATATGTTTCTCGTCCCATCTTTAATGTATATACCACGCATTTGTATAATTGAGCGTATAATAATTTTTCTGTACCATTCGACGATTTTCCATAAACAACTATATAATACGATGTCATTTGATCGGATAAATCAACATTCTTTTTTGCATTATTGTACAAAAACTACAATCGGGCTTTACCTTGTCACTTTTTCCTTCAATAATCGTACACATGTGATTCTTGAATGCAGTTAACATACAAACTGGTCTTTTACCAGTCACTTTCGAAAATTTTAATCCGCTACGATTTTCAAAACTCATGCTGTCAACTCGTTGTCATTTTGCGTGTGGCGGTAGAAATTTTTTATTTATTTTTGCGGTACCACAAATAAATGAATTTTTCTCGAAAATTCTTCAGCCAAAAGGACTGTCGTATAATAGCTCAAATAATAATCGGCGAGAAACACAAAATAGCGCCGGCGTAAATCTTAGTAGCTTTTTACTTGGCATTTAATATCCTTTCGAATTACAAGTGTCGCACACTTCTTCTCGGTATGAAACAATTTTTGCTCGAAACGTTGTTTTATACTGTGAAAAAATTTGATCTCTTGCTTTACGATTTAAGTTGGAACAGCGCGTGCCGTAACCAACGGTAGGTCGGTCAGGAGTCGAGCCATTTCATGGTCTGGCTGAGTGTTGGAAGTCGTGCAAATCGCACCGTTCTCTTAATGTTTATATTATTTAAAAGTGAATAATAAATCATTAATTACAATTTTTATTACAATTTCTAAATAAACACATATTTTTAATTATTAATGTCTTGATCAAATTTAAAAATATTTAATAATTTTCAATCGTGTGGTATATTTAGAAGCATACGGCTACATGTAATGCTACTTTACATATTTTGCACTCGCACGTTGTTTCGCTACGTTTTTCATGTTTATGCAAACTTTGCAGACTCTTGGTGGCTTTGATTTCGATATTGTTCGGTCTATATGCTAGGGAAATTGACTCTAATGTTTTGCCTGCAGTTTCTTAGGTAAATCTCCGTTCGATAATCGTCCTCTCCGTTTATACTCTGGTAACGGTATACTTTTTATGTAATGACTCGACTATTTCAATCCTATATTCAGCGTAAGTCTGTTTTTTGTTAGTTTGTTGTTTATTTTGTTGAATAAAATGTACCGTTCGCGAAGAGACGCGGTCGAGGTAGAGTTTTAATTCGCGCCAACGAGAGTTTTAATTCTCGCTACGATACGACGATACGACGCCACTAATCACTAGATCCCTTATTTCGGTTGCAACAATAAGGCTGATTGATATGATTATAACACTGAAATAACAGGTTAATTATACAGTTTATTCCAACAACTTTGATCATTTAAATATTTACGCGTGATGCGTGTAGGCGTGTTCTCAGCGAAAGTGTTGATATCAAATTAAGACGTTGAGTGATCAATACAACGAAAAATCAGTGAATGTCGATGGTGGTACTGTTGCAAAGGGAAACTAGCGATGAATGTGTTTAAAGCACGGAAAAAAGCCCGGGGCAAGGATGAGCGTTGGCCGCCCACATCGAAAGTCGTATATGGGAAAAACACGCTTTCCTGTGTTTTCCCGGAATAAACAATAATCTTAAGCAATGCTTCAACTTATAAGATACTTGTATGGTGGTAAGAAATGCTAAAATCTATAATGGGTTTTTAAGATTATCGAGGAACCGTAATAAGGGTGTTTAGATATCTGGTGGCCATCTTACCCGAGGGATAGAGTCTGGTTTATATAGAGTCCCGGGACGTAACAATATCAAAGAGCTAAATGAAAACCAGTTTTTCTATTTTATTCCTTTAGTGAGATCAGTGGGGATGTTTTCTCTTTAGTCTTCTTTTTATGAGGGTTTTGCTCTTTTCAGCAGCAAGCTGGTTCAGATGTGTTGCCATTCTTCCCTTGTATTATTTTGCGTATCTTTCGATTTCTTCTATGACCGCTGGTATTTCTAGGTCCTCGTTTCTGACATATCACGGGGCTGATACCATGGGGCTATTTTCCATGCTGAGTTTAAAGTTTCGACTGCGTAGCCTAGTTACCCGGTACATCTGTCTTCCTTTTATCCGTATTCTGTCTGTAATTGATTTGGTATGTTGCTTTAGTTGTGCGTCTAAGTGGAGCCCTAGGTATTTAACTTGCGTTGTTTGTGTTATGTGTGTGCCAGTCAATTGAATATTTGGCGGTTTCCGTTTTCCTAGTGTAAATATAATATGGTTTATCTTGTAGCGACTTTTCTATTTTTGTAATGTGTTCTTGTAGTAATGTGATTATTGTTTCTGGATTGGTTTGCCTGACTAACACAGCCGTGTCGTCCGCGCATATCAATATTTTACTGTCGGTAGCTGTTGGTATGTCGGCTGTGTATGGTGTGCGTACTATTGATCCTAAAACGCTTCCCCCACCTTGCGGTACCCCCACCTTGATGTCTCTAACTTCAGAATATGAATCCTTTATTTTCGATGCGAAGATTCTGTTGCTTAGGTATGATTCGAGTAAGTGATGGATTTGTTCCGGGAAATGTTTTTTGATTGTTTGTGAGAGGCTTTCATGGTTCACTTTGCCAAATGTGCTTTCTCGATGTGCATGAAGAGGACTGTACAGTATCGTTTCTTTTCTATCGCTAGTAAAATTTCGTTGACGAGCCTGTGCATTTGCTCTATCGTGGAGTGTGTGTTTCTGAATCCAAATTGGTGATCTGGTAGTAGTTTTTCTTTCTCTATTGTTGATTTTAAGCGATCGTGTATTATAGTATTTGGAAGGAAGTAATATAAACACAGGAAGTAATGGTATTAGCGATAGCTGAGAGCAGGTATATTTTTCAGAAAATGGAGGATGATGCGGACGAGGAGTGGAGGAATAAATGTAATTCCATTACAGACGTGAGAATTGAACCAGGAAATTAATCATAGGTGCTTACCTCTTTAAAACCAAAGGATATTGAAAAAGGATTGGAATGACGAATCCGATGATATAGAACACGATCTACCGAAATGTCCCAGGTAGACGGCCAAGAGAACGTCTTTAGAAAACCATGTGACGTAACCATGAACTGTTGATATTTGAAAATATAATATTGAAGGTTATGAAGCGTAGCGAGCTTTGGAACCATTTCAAGGGGGTCTGCTGGAAGCTTATGAAAGCGAAACAACCTCAAGAAAAAGAGCAAGAACTTTTGAGTAGATATGCGTAAAAGATTAAATAATTGAACAAGTACCTGACTCAGCCATGTGGCGTGGAGACAACGTCGGAGACAACGAATTGTACATATCGCACATCGCAAGCTGTTTTTCAGTTGTCAGTGGATATCGAGCACGATAAACCGTGTGCGATGATGATACAACAGTGTAAGCAAAGAGAAATATGGCGATATAAAATAATTAGAAAATTACTCACAAACGATAGGTTATGTAGCCTCGTGCACATATGGCGACACATGGTAATATTTCCGTAATTTTCTTACTGCCGATCATAAAACAAGGCGAAACTATTCACACGATAAACGACAGCGGAGGACACGCTATATAATTAATTGTAGTTAATTAAATATCGCTGAAGATTATCGGATATAAAATCACGTGCACGGTTGGAGACGATGAGGGGACCTTGCGGTTTTACTCTAATAAGCGTTTGCACCTATTAAGAAACAACTTCTCACTTTTCCACGATGCTCTATGTGTATCTTATGTTAGAAATGTAATACCACACAGGTTAGAGGAAAATCTAAATCACGTTGTTGTTTTGCCTCAGAATATCAATGTCGCTGCTACGTGCAATCGTCAAACAAAGATGAATTTGAATTTTCCGACTCTCTACCGAACAGTATAAATAAACGGACGCGATAGCGAGCGAATCAGTTATTAACGGTTAACGGTATTATGCGAGTTTCACGAGTTATCGATTAATATCTGCGAGCGATTATACACTGTCTCTGCGAATACCTTCGTACGAGCGACTTTGGGCATTGTCTATATTTATTTCATTTATTTCAAATATATTTGGCGGGTTTCAACAGCAAGCTCTCGTTTCTGTTTTATCGATCCTCTACACTTCCACCACTGAAATAATGGTATTCATTTGCTCGAAATAAAACCACTTGTACATCTCAATATTACGTTACTCGAGGAAATATGATATTAAAAATGTAATTTTAAAAAGCTACTCTAGTTGAGAGTAAATTAAAATGTAATATCGGAATACCATCCTCTACAAACGTCTCTCTGTGAAACGTTTATTTAGTTTTGCACGGCTAATATTAGCATCTCAACGAAATTCTTTATAAGATATTACGTTTGAGAAACATATTTTATTTACGCAAGCAAAGTGATACAGTAATATATATAAATTACTTCTCTGCCATATTTTCAGTTATTTACAAACAAAATAAAAGTATTATATTGTGGATAAAAGTATACTTGCATGTTAGATTTAAAGGATGCTTACGTTATTATTAAAAGTATTATTCAAGTAAAAATAGCGGTATTACTATTTGAAACAGCATTATTTGAAATAGAAATTGATGGAAATATTATTATTTGAAATACTTTTATCGTATGTTTCAATGAAATACCATCTCTATACATAATTATTATTTCAAAAAAAAAGTTTATTTGCCAAATCTTGTGTCTACCAATAGATAGAAGAAAGAAAGAAAAACTAGGTAAAGTTTTTTTACCACTTATGTATTTGATACATATGAAACTTTAAAGTTCTATGCACTCACTTTTCTGTTCTAGAATTGAATTTGTCAGTCATATATATTAATCTTTTATTAACAAACAATTGCTCTCAACAGCAAATAGAAACCATCTTATTCAACTTCGGTGTCGATCTGAAATAAATAATTTGACAACACATATGTGTATTATAAGTAAAAAAATATTGGCCTATTATTATTTGATTTATAATATACTTCAATAATTTCATAAAAAATTTCTTGGTAAACTTAATAATATTGTACGTACGATGTTTGATATTCAAGTTTTTATATTTATCTTAAAGAATCAAAACTGATATTTCCTTTCAAACGCTTCCAAGTAACTTCCTTTCTTGCTTCTGCGTACACCTTTCGTATTTCTATCAACAGCAGCATGCAATGATTTATCGATGCAATTTTTAAAGCTTTCTACTTCTATTTCACAAGTTAACGTATTTCCCTTATTTGCTTTTAAACAATTTGACACCTTTAATTAGTATACAATATATATGATATATTGCTTATTATATAAAAGATCGACGAGAAAAAGAGGGTATCGTCAATTTCTACGAATTTTGAATTTAACATGTTTCCATATATTTCTGCGTCTGCTCTTTATCACTGGTTAATTCGAATTAAATTGTCGTGTACAACGTATTTCTCATTTATTACTGTTTCCTCTGTTATACATTACTTGTAATTACAAGTAAAACAAGGAAAATGATGCAGAATGAATTTAAGCAGCGATTCTTGAGGCTGACATAAAACGAAAATTAAGAACAAAAGAATTGTATCTCTTAGTTTTTGTCAATTAAAAATCGGTAAAAATACCCTTACAAGAACGAAAGGAGCAGAGCTGCAACTTATTTCTTACAAGTGGTAAAAAGAATATCATGGTATTCAGAGACGTAAACTGATATTGTCCCGTTCACGAGTGTCCACGGAACGATCACGCACGCACCGCGATTGTTTCGGGCGAATACGGTGCAGTATCTGGATCGTTCGCCAGATTTAGCAAGTTTTAACGTATCAATATCCCGCAAATACAGACAAATACTTTGGAAATCCTTAGAAAGATGACGCAAACATTAAGAGAGTGTAGCGGTACATGACTCGTCGGACGATTCGAATCGGGAGCGACTCGTATTGCTGTAGCTTAGAGTGTGAACGCACTTTTTTATTTGCTAGGATCAAGAGTAAACGAATTCCGGACAAAAATATTATCGCCGTTATGAGTAATCGGTAACGGAAATCGCATTTGAACTTTTTGAAAGTCCATCGATCGATAGCGGATCAGTCTTTATAGCGAGCGTTGTTACAACCAGTATAGCGAATCAGTGTAGCGAGTCATAGCATTGTAGCATTGAGCGAGCGACGATTATCGATCTCTTTACTTATAGTAATACTGTAACAATACATTTCTTTAATAAATTAACACGTTTGATACCATCTCTGGCGAAAAACGCTGAGTAGCATAGTAATTTACCAATTATATAGCATAGTAGCATAGTAGCATACTAACTTCAGTAATATTCATTTAATCGCATTTAACCACCTAAATTCGCTTGAAAACTATTTGTTGTATAAAAGAATATTTCGAACATCATTTGATATCGATTTGGCATCGAGCGTAATAACCACTTTTTTAATATTTCTTGTCTTTATCGAGATATGAAAGTTGCTCTGACCTTTTCTATCATAAGTAGTGTAATATTTCGCCTTGAAATTTCAAAACGTATCGAATACCAAGTAAAAAACTACTAAAGTATATGAGGTCGCAAACTAACAATTTCCCAGGTATTCTTTAATTTATTTTCAATTTAAATAATGTTTAAAGCGCTTACATTCGATTACATTCGATGCAAGTACGCAAACGATCAATGAGAGCGAGTGACGCATGCTCAAGCGTTCAAGCGGAGTTACATCTTTGTATGTTCCAAAAATTACATCCATAGTGTCTTCAGGTGTCGGTTGGCTCCTGATAAACTTCGTGTTTTAAATGTCCAAAGAAAGTAGTCGAGCGGCGTCAGATTCGGAGACCGAACCATCGATTAGGGAAAGATCGCCGCAACGCTCGATGTGCACTTGTCATGCGTAATATACAGGAGAACCGCCTTGTTGATACCATGTTGTCATAAATGTGTTTGTAGTCATAAATCTGTTTGTAACGATGATAGTTTTTGGGATATGAGAATGGAATATTTGTGTCCAGTCAATGATCCCTCGATAAAATAAGATCCAATTATTGAGATGTAAGATTTGACGAAGCCGATGTGGATTCTCTTGTCATCGTATATAATTATAATGCATATTTTTTATAATGGCTTGACCAAAATTTGCGAATATGGCCTCATCGGTAGACAAGATATTTTGTAGAAATGTATCATTTGTATTTGTTTTATTTAAAAGCCTCTCGCAAACGTTCATACGGTTTTGAAACTTTGTCCCTTGCAATTCTTTGTGCAATTGTATACGATCAGGAAAAGATTTTTGTGAATAGAGAATTCTTACAACACTTGTTTGGTTAATTCTTATAGTTTGAGGTATTTTTGCCGTGCATTAATATGATGATCCCGATTAACAGCGGCAAGTATAATATTAATTTTATCTTCAGTTCTTGCAATGTGCGAACGTTTATGCTTTGAATGGAAATTGCCAGTTTCTTCTAGTACTTTACAAAGCTTCTGAAACATACGGCGTGATGGTAGATGTTTGCCACGATATTTTTCCACATATAAGTGTTTTGTTAAAACAAACTTGTTTTCCTGGTATGCATCATAAACAAGAATCATATCCAACATTTCAATATTAATAAATTTCATTGCATCGTTGCATCCCTCCTCTTCTACCTCTTCCACCGATAACGTACTCATTACCGATACGGAATTCATTTAAGCATGAATATCGTCTGGCTGGAGAGGCCAGATATATTTACAAACGCATGAACACGTTCATGCCGGCGTGTTCCAGTCTCCCAGCGGCTCATGGTTGAATGTTCCATCAGACAGTGTTGTTTATGAATTTTTTTGCCAATTTTTCGAAGCATTTCAAACACATTACTGGCTGACCGTCACAACACTCCTGCGATCGTCCGTGCAGGCGGTATCCAGCAATGGGTGCTGTGACGGTGCAGGCTATAATCGGCGGTGATGCCAACCTGCTGGGACCGAGCCATTGCGCTGGCAGCTCCGCCTCCTCGTGGCCCCCGCTGGTAACGGCGCAAGCGGTGATGCTCGCTCCGTGCGCCGGCTAAGTGAGCTGCTTCCCCCAAGAGGGTAGGTTCAACTTGTTCGGTGCTCCGCACTTGGGCAGGGTTTTTCCAAGCCGCGCGCCGAACATCTCGGCGCCGCTCCCAGTGATTCGTTGGATGTGGATATAGTTATGGATCTCTTGATTCGCGCCGGTATGAGTCTCAACTCCAGGTACGGCAAAGTCGGCTTCGTACGACTAGAACTAGAACATCTGACCGTCACAACAATTGCAATACGTCGTTGCTCTTTGATCTTTTTTCGTGACATGATCTCTACTTTTTTATATATATATATATATATATATATATATATAAGCATTTATAATATTCCTCGCATCTTTTTCTTGACTTTTTTCCAGACCCATTATACGAATCACGAATATGTGAATCTTTTTTTTTGAAGGTATTTGCTTTTCAATAGCCATTTCTTCAATATTGTGATTATTGGCCAAAAGTTAGTTGATCAATAGTTTATTTTCTGAGTTGTAAAACATTAATATGTTTCTCGTCCCATCTTTAATGTATATACCACGCATTTGTATAATTGAGCGTATAATAATTTTTCTGTACCATTCGACGATTTTCCATAAACAACTATATAATACGATGTCATTTGATCGGATAAATCAACATTCTTTTTTGCATTATTGTACAAAAACTACAATCGGGCTTTACCTTGTCACTTTTTCCTTCAATAATCGTACACATGTGATTCTTGAATGCAGTTAACATACAAACTGGTCTTTTACCAGTCACTTTCGAAAATTTTAATCCGCTACGATTTTCAAAACTCATGCTGTCAACTCGTTGTCATTTTGCGTGTGGCGGTAGAAATTTTTTATTTATTTTTGCGGTACCACAAATAAATGAATTTTTCTCGAAAATTCTTCAGCCAAAAGGACTGTCGTATAATAGCTCAAATAATAATCGGCGAGAAACACAAAATAGCGCCGGCGTAAATCTTAGTAGCTTTTTACTTGGCATTTAATATCCTTTCGAATTACAAGTGTCGCACACTTCTTCTCGGTATGAAACAATTTTTGCTCGAAACGTTGTTTTATACTGTGAAAAAATTTGATCTCTTGCTTTACGATTTAAGTTGGAACAGCGCGTGCCGTAACCAACGGTAGGTCGGTCAGGAGTCGAGCCATTTCATGGTCTGGCTGAGTGTTGGAAGTCGTGCAAATCGCACCGTTCTTTTAATGTTTATATTATTTAAAAGTGAATAATAAATCATTAATTACAATTTTTATTACAATTTCTAAATAAACACATATTTTTAATTATTAATGTCTTGATCAAATTTAAAAATATTTAATAATTTTCAATCGTGTGGTATATTTAGAAGCATACGGCTACATGTAATGCTACTTTACATATTTTGCACTCGCACGTTGTTTCGCTACGTTTTTCATGTTTATGCAAACTTTGCAGACTCTTGGTGGCTTTGATTTCGATATTGTTCGGTCTATATGCTAGGGAAATTGACTCTAATGTTTTGCCTGCAGTTTCTTAGGTAAATCTCCGTTCGATAATCGTCCTCTCCGTTTATACTCTGGTAACGGTATACTTTTTATGTAATGACTCGACTATTTCAATCCTATATTCAGCGTAAGTCTGTTTTTTGTTAGTTTGTTGTTTATTTTGTTGAATAAAATGTACCGTTCGCGAAGAGACGCGGTCGAGGTAGAGTTTTAATTCGCGCCAACGAGAGTTTTAATTCTCGCTACGATACGACGATACGACGCCACTAATCACTAGATCCCTTATTTCGGTTGCAACAATAAGGCTGATTGATATGATTATAACACTGAAATAACAGGTTAATTATACAGTTTATTCCAACAACTTTGATCATTTAAATATTTACGCGTGATGCGTGTAGGCGTGTTCTCAGCGAAAGTGTTGATATCAAATTAAGACGTTGAGTGATCAATACAACGAAAAATCAGTGAATGTCGATGGTGGTACTGTTGCAAAGGGAAACTAGCGATGAATGTGTTTAAAGCACGGAAAAAAGCCCGGGGCAAGGATGAGCGTTGGCCGCCCACATCGAAAGTCGTATATGGGAAAAACACGCTTTCCTGTGTTTTCCCGGAATAAACAATAATCTTAAGCAATGCTTCAACTTATAAGATACTTGTATGGTGGTAAGAAATGCTAAAATCTATAATGGGTTTTTAAGATTATCGAGGAACCGTAATAAGGGTGTTTAGATATCTGGTGGCCATCTTACCCGAGGGATAGAGTCTGGTTTATATAGAGTCCCGGGACGTAACAATATCAAAGAGCTAAATGAAAACCAGTTTTTCTATTTTATTCCTTTAGTGAGATCAGTGGGGATGTTTTCTCTTTAGTCTTCTTTTTATGAGGGTTTTGCTCTTTTCAGCAGCAAGCTGGTTCAGATGTGTTGCCATTCTTCCCTTGTATTATTTTGCGTATCTTTCGATTTCTTCTATGACCGCTGGTATTTCTAGGTCCTCGTTTCTGACATATCACGGGGCTGATACCATGGGGCTATTTTCCATGCTGAGTTTAAAGTTTCGACTGCGTAGCCTAGTTACCCGGTACATCTGTCTTCCTTTTATCCGTATTCTGTCTGTAATTGATTTGGTATGTTGCTTTAGTTGTGCGTCTAAGTGGAGCCCTAGGTATTTAACTTGCGTTGTTTGTGTTATGTGTGTGCCAGTCAATTGAATATTTGGCGGTTTCCGTTTTCCTAGTGTAAATATAATATGGTTTATCTTGTAGCGACTTTTCTATTTTTGTAATGTGTTCTTGTAGTAATGTGATTATTGTTTCTGGATTGGTTTGCCTGACTAACACAGCCGTGTCGTCCGCGCATATCAATATTTTACTGTCGGTAGCTGTTGGTATGTCGGCTGTGTATGGTGTGCGTACTATTGATCCTAAAACGCTTCCCCCACCTTGCGGTACCCCCACCTTGATGTCTCTAACTTCAGAATATGAATCCTTTATTTTCGATGCGAAGATTCTGTTGCTTAGGTATGATTCGAGTAAGTGATGGATTTGTTCCGGGAAATGTTTTTTGATTGTTTGTGAGAGGCTTTCATGGTTCACTTTGCCAAATGTGCTTTCTCGATGTGCATGAAGAGGACTGTACAGTATCGTTTCTTTTCTATCGCTAGTAAAATTTCGTTGACGAGCCTGTGCATTTGCTCTATCGTGGAGTGTGTGTTTCTGAATCCAAATTGGTGATCTGGTAGTAGTTTTTCTTTCTCTATTGTTGATTTTAAGCGATCGTGTATTATAGTATTTGGAAGGAAGTAATATAAACACAGGAAGTAATGGTATTAGCGATAGCTGAGAGCAGGTATATTTTTCAGAAAATGGAGGATGATGCGGACGAGGAGTGGAGGAATAAATGTAATTCCATTACAGACGTGAGAATTGAACCAGGAAATTAATCATAGGTGCTTACCTCTTTAAAACCAAAGGATATTGAAAAAGGATTGGAATGACGAATCCGATGATATAGAACACGATCTACCGAAATGTCCCAGGTAGACGGCCAAGAGAACGTCTTTAGAAAACCATGTGACGTAACCATGAACTGTTGATATTTGAAAATATAATATTGAAGGTTATGAAGCGTAGCGAGCTTTGGAACCATTTCAAGGGGGTCTGCTGGAAGCTTATGAAAGCGAAACAACCTCAAGAAAAAGAGCAAGAACTTTTGAGTAGATATGCGTAAAAGATTAAATAATTGAACAAGTACCTGACTCAGCCATGTGGCGTGGAGACAACGTCGGAGACAACGAATTGTACATATCGCACATCGCAAGCTGTTTTTCAGTTGTCAGTGGATATCGAGCACGATAAACCGTGTGCGATGATGATACAACAGTGTAAGCAAAGAGAAATATGGCGATATAAAATAATTAGAAAATTACTCACAAACGATAGGTTATGTAGCCTCGTGCACATATGGCGACACATGGTAATATTTCCGTAATTTTCTTACTGCCGATCATAAAACAAGGCGAAACTATTCACACGATAAACGACAGCGGAGGACACGCTATATAATTAATTGTAGTTAATTAAATATCGCTGAAGATTATCGGATATAAAATCACGTGCACGGTTGGAGACGATGAGGGGACCTTGCGGTTTTACTCTAATAAGCGTTTGCACCTATTAAGAAACAACTTCTCACTTTTCCACGATGCTCTATGTGTATCTTATGTTAGAAATGTAATACCACACAGGTTAGAGGAAAATCTAAATCACGTTGTTGTTTTGCCTCAGAATATCAATGTCGCTGCTACGTGCAATCGTCAAACAAAGATGAATTTGAATTTTCCGACTCTCTACCGAACAGTATAAATAAACGGACGCGATAGCGAGCGAATCAGTTATTAACGGTTAACGGTATTATGCGAGTTTCACGAGTTATCGATTAATATCTGCGAGCGATTATACACTGTCTCTGCGAATACCTTCGTACGAGCGACTTTGGGCATTGTCTATATTTATTTCATTTATTTCAAATATATTTGGCGGGTTTCAACAGCAAGCTCTCGTTTCTGTTTTATCGATCCTCTACACTTCCACCACTGAAATAATGGTATTCATTTGCTCGAAATAAAACCACTTGTACATCTCAATATTACGTTACTCGAGGAAATATGATATTAAAAATGTAATTTTAAAAAGCTACTCTAGTTGAGAGTAAATTAAAATGTAATATCGGAATACCATCCTCTACAAACGTCTCTCTGTGAAACGTTTATTTAGTTTTGCACGGCTAATATTAGCATCTCAACGAAATTCTTTATAAGATATTACGTTTGAGAAACATATTTTATTTACGCAAGCAAAGTGATACAGTAATATATATAAATTACTTCTCTGCCATATTTTCAGTTATTTACAAACAAAATAAAAGTATTATATTGTGGATAAAAGTATACTTGCATGTTAGATTTAAAGGATGCTTACGTTATTATTAAAAGTATTATTCAAGTAAAAATAGCGGTATTACTATTTGAAACAGCATTATTTGAAATAGAAATTGATGGAAATATTATTATTTGAAATACTTTTATCGTATGTTTCAATGAAATACCATCTCTATACATAATTATTATTTCAAAAAAAAAGTTTATTTGCCAAATCTTGTGTCTACCAATAGATAGAAGAAAGAAAGAAAAACTAGGTAAAGTTTTTTTACCACTTACGTATTTGATACATATGAAACTTTAAAGTTCTATGCACTCACTTTTCTGTTCTAGAATAGAATATAATTTATAGTTTGCACTATACATTTTTAAATAATAGTAATATAATTAGACTATATCTAACATATTCTAATTTATAGTTAAATTAACAAATAATTTGTTTTCTTAAATGTGTACACAGCAAACAGCTTGCTATAAATTTATACATTTGATCTCTAACAATAACGAATAACTATACTGGAAAAGAATAAAAATTAACCTTACTCTAAAAATAATATGATAATAATAATATGATGCGTTATTATATATATATATATAAAGATATATAACAGGCGCGTGCGTCTCTGTTCCACATACGCACAAACTGAAGTATGAAATGAAATTCTTAAAAATTAAATAAATTATTTATATGTATAATATCAATTATCTACCTGACGTTAATCTCTGAAAAACAGAATTGCTAATGTTAATTAAACCTTCTTTCTCCGATATTTTCTTCTCAGTGGCGGAATATTTTTCGCTCATCTTTGAAATTTTCTGTTATGTGGAAAATATAACCTTGTTAGACTATTTTCTCCCAATGTAATGTAAATTTTTCTGTGTACTACTTGAACATTATCGCATCCGTTAATGAACTTTTCATACTGTCTTTTTTTATACATACATAGTGTAAAATATTCGATTGGTACGTACACATCGATAATTCAGTGGAGTGTCGTGTACGCCACATCTATTCAAATTTCAAAAAGTCAAATTATAAAATAGCGTAGCCGAAGCAACGAACACAGAGAATTTGTCCAAATAAATATTTCGTGTCTGCCAGATTATTTATCAGAGATAACTATCGTTACTCTTTAATTTGCGTATTTATTTGTAATTCATGTTTAGAGAATAAGATGTAAAGAGAATAATTTGGATATTATTATTCTTTACCTTACTAAAAGATAAGCTATTTATTGTAGATTGAAAATATATAACAATTCCATTCTAACAATAGCATTTAATTGTATAACACATTTTAAACAAAAAGTTGTCACATCTTCGCGTCACTTTAATGTAATTTAGTAGTTCTTAAAAACCATTCAAAGTGGAAAATAGATTTGCTTCGTATACAAACTGCTAGAATATAATTCTATCTCAGTACAAAGCTATATTGCAAAGTGTTAGTGTCTGAATTCTAACATGCAACGAAAAGTCAGAATAGTAGTTTCGATAAAAGACATCTTGTTATTTATCATAGGGAAAGAGATAAAAATTATCGTGAAATTGCACAATTATTAATAACGAAGAAGAGCACAGTTGCGAATATTATTAAAAAGTATAAAGAAAAAGCCACCTCGAATTATTAGAGAAAAGGAGGAAAGAATAATAATATGGAGAGTCGAAGAAGAGTTTTATCGGCCATAAAACTAGGAAACAAGTCAGTGCAGAAACAGTATGCAGAATAACGAGACGCGATGGATTTAATGGTTGAATAGCAAGAAGAAAGCCGTATACAAACGAAATAAATAGATAATTATCCGATACTAACAGTCCTTAACTCCATTACGAGAAGGTACGGAAAATCTGCTTTTCTCACGAACGACGCTTCTTGCCAGCAACTTTCTCTCGAGGGCGACTAGCATCTTTCTCTAACCACCAACATAGAAATTAACCAATTAACAGCAACGTCCATTTGCCTCGCTTTCCGAGCGAAGGTTTTTCTCGATGAATCCGATAATCTCGTGCCCTTAGACATATCCCAACATAGTTTTCCGCTGCAGCATCACCGCGACGGAAAACTCACTCTCGTGCGATCTCATCAACGAGAAAAGCAGCGTCTTTACGATCAGTGAATATTGTTACGTTTTATTTTAACCAAGGGTCAGATTCAGACTTTGGAAGAAAGTATTTTTGTTATCCCGTTGACCGCGAATTCGTTATCGAAACTAAAACCATTGCCATTAGCGTTTAATCACCGCGGTTACTTGTCGATTCTGTGATACCCACACTTGTGCTAATCAACATTACCTCGATTGTAGAACAACGATGGCTAATTTCAGTGACTACCCTTAATCATAGCTTCAATCCGACATATAGATAAGAATAAATATTTGGATCAATCGCATACTCTTTGGATAAATTGCAATAGGACAAAGCTTATAGGGGTGATATTTTTCCATAGATTTTAGATAGATAGAACATAGTTTTGAAGATATCGGAGGCGTAGACAATATACACATTAACATCATTTAATAACAAGTTTAAGAACTCGGTTTTCTCATTTTTACAATTTTTTGGAAACTGAAAACTTAGACATTAACTTAGACATCTGATTACATAATTGCGATTATTAGTCATCCAAGATGGAAAATAGACGTAATTATATCATAGAAATAATGTTGAAAACTTTAAAAGATGTATGAAATCAATCCCCTCCATTTTCGCAAAACAAAGTATAAGATACAGTAAAATTAGACGATTTCTTTTCATTAAGGGTAAAACAGCAAGTTTAGTGTTGATAGTAACAGTGCATAATTAGAATCGTTGAAAAGCTCAGACGATAACGTCCCACGAATTCAAAATATCACAAAATACAGATACATGAAACAATTATTTTTTAAGTATAAAACACCTATCTCGTCGTCTATCGCAGTTGAAAAATCGCTTAGCGATTAGCTGGATTGATTCTGTGCCAGCGAAAGAGTAGCCTAAGTGACGAAAACATTGAACGATGCACTATGTTACATACAAATAGTCATACTAAAAGAGGAAACTAAATTTATTTTCAATATTATGGTTTCTTGCATTTTAATATCATCTCTTTTCCCAATCTATTTTCGTCGTCAAGAAATATGTGAAATAATATTTAACGCAAAGTTAAAATATTTTATTTTATGTTTTAGATTATTAAAATAACGCAAACGTATGAATAAAGATATTAGCGGAGGATGTCGAGATTGCAATAAAGGACCAGATAACGCGAAACACGTCTTATTTAACAGTCCTAAGTGGGCTGAGGAAAAAGCGACATTGAAAAATCGGGTAGGAGAAACTCCTACAGCCAAAAATGTTGCTGATACGGTTGTGAGGTATGAAAAATCTTGAAAGTATATATGAAAATTGCCAACATCATATAAATCCAGAAAGAGAAACAAGAAAGAATGCAATAATGAGAAAGAAAGAACATACCGACTCATAATAAAAGTAATAATATAATTAATATAATAAAAACTCACAGGTGATGACTGACAATGTAGGGACGTGTAGAAGCGGCGACGTTGAAGATGTATCTGATACGATGTATGATCAATAAGCGGCTACCTTGGAGAGATTGATCAGGAGCATGCGCACGATGCGATGGCGGTGGCGCCACTTAACTGACCATGCGCGTTGATCGGCCTGCGAAAATTCAAGTAAAGCGACTAATTGGTTCGCGGAATAAGTGCGCTGATTGGTCGATCAAGTAGAAAACGAAGATAGCCAGCAGGAAATTCAACTTGAGGGAAATTCAAACGAACTATCAACTATTTGAAGAACTGATCCATCAACATAAAGGAAGGAACCTGGAGAAAAAATTGGGGTAGATTTCAAATTGCTCTTAGTTTTCTATTTTGAAACGACATATTGAAGTTGAAGATTCTAAAAAATTATAAGGATACGGATCGTCGTGTTAAAAAGAGTTTGTATAGTAGATCGAGGTCTGCTTACAATCCGTGAAATTTCTGTTAAACCTTTATGTTGTACATTATTATGCACATTAATAATAATTTGTCTTTCACCTACCATAGATAATTCTGAATAATCATGGATAGCTCTGAATACATCGAAATTGTTAATGCTACTGATGCCGATAACGTTCCCAACATCAATCATGATTACGAAGCAATAATGTCATGTGTTTACTTTATGCATTCTCCAGTAAGCAGCTTGAAATAAGAACCGTAGAAATACCTATTGCTTGTATATTTCTGTTGATATTTTGTTTTTTCTTGCTCATTCCACAAGTTGTACAAGTAACTAATATTTTCTCGATTGTATCTATTCTAGAGGTTTCTCAAAATATGTACATATTCATTGTTTCTAAAAAATTAGTTAATAAACAACAATTTCACGTAGTCATGTTTGAAATTCATTGGTACACGAATACTGTCTACACCCTGTAAATTATCTTCCTCGCATCTAGTTTTGTGTATTAGATAATTAATCAACCTTTTTATATGAATTTTTTGTCTCAAACTTTAAACATTTTTAATTATAGTTAATTCCAATTGTTGCAAGAAGGATTTTATTCGTCCTTGTACTATACGCACTATATGTTTGGAAACAATTGCTAAAAGACCCAAGGAATATGTTTCGAAGTCAAAAAATAAAAATAAAGAACATTAGCTGCAGTTCCGTATAACTAGTATTCGATTACAGGCCCCTGATCCTAATTCAAAATTTATTAACAGAGAAACGAACCGTGGAAGAAGAAACGTGATACAATAAAAAATGGAAAACTAAAGATAATAGAACTAAATGGAAACTATTGTTCAGAATGTTGCTCTTGACAACATATTTCAACATTTCAATGTGAAATCGATGATCGTTTGCTATGTGAATAATTTCTGCATAATCTTCTTCTTTAAGAGAATTTGTAAGAGTTGAGCAGTTGGTTTGTCGTTGTTGCTGATTGGTCGTTTGAGATCCTTTTCATTATTATGAAAATTCGTACCGGGTAATGAAAATTTTAAGTGATTTTAAATATTAATAAGTAATGAACAGAAATTGAAACGCAATTCTACTACTATTCATTTTCATTTTATTTCTTATACTCCTCAAATCCGACAACTGTCATCGAATACTCTGTTGTAGAGTATTGAGAGATAAATATTGGTTGTATACTACAATAGGAAAAACATTTAAAAAATAAGATACATTGAACGTTATGAAAATTATTCTGTATCACTCACGTTTCAGCTGCTCGATTACCATTTTTCCATTTTTCTTATTATTATCTTATTATTTCATTATTACCAATCCAACATAATTACTAAATGTTATTCAATAATTCTATTTTACAATCTGTGCGCTATAACATTAATATCCGTTGAAAACTTGGGCTGCATTAGATTTCTTAACTTTTTAACATCATTGGCAATTTATTCCTTAAACTCCAAATTACTTCTCAATCTTATGCAATGAATATGTAGTTTGTTGTCTTGTATCGTAATATACGGGTATTGTTGCAACGACTTTTATCGAATAAATCTATTTTTAATTCAACATCGCAATCAGAAGTCTTTTCCACTCAGCAGTGCAATCACTCTGGAAAAAAAAAGATACTGGTGTTTTCGTCTTTACAGTCCACGATAAATAAAAAGTCGTTTGCGGACGTGCAAATTTATTGCAAACGAACCATATATTACAGTTATATGAGATGCATATTATTAACATTTATGTTAGAGATGCCTATATTTCTTTTTTCTTAAATAGAATTAATAAACACATTCCTCTCCATGCTTTTCTTTAATTTAAAAGTACGAACAGAAGCCGCTTAAACTCTTCGCTGCAGTCACTCTGTAAATGCAAACAGAACGTAGGAAGGATTAAAGCAATGTAATAAGTGCAAAATAATATTATATTTATATACAGATTCAATGTAGCAAGCTGGTTCAGATGTGTTGCCATTCTTCCCTTGTATTATTTTGCGTATCTTTCGATTTCTTCTATGACCGCTGGTATTTCTAGGTCCTCGTTTCTGACATATCACGGGGCTGATACCATGGGGCTATTTTCCATGCTGAGTTTAAAGTTTCGACTGCGTAGCCTAGTTACCCGGTACATCTGTCTTCCTTTTATCCGTATTCTGTCTGTAATTGATTTGGTATGTTGCTTTAGTTGTGCGTCTAAGTGGAGCCCTAGGTATTTAACTTGCGTTGTTTGTGTTATGTGTGTGCCAGTCAATTGAATATTTGGCGGTTTCCGTTTTCCTAGTGTAAATATAATATGGTTTATCTTGTAGCGACTTTTCTATTTTTGTAATGTGTTCTTGTAGTAATGTGATTATTGTTTCTGGATTGGTTTGCCTGACTAACACAGCCGTGTCGTCCGCGCATATCAATATTTTACTGTCGGTAGCTGTTGGTATGTCGGCTGTGTATGGTGTGCGTACTATTGATCCTAAAACGCTTCCCCCACCTTGCGGTACCCCCACCTTGATGTCTCTAACTTCAGAATATGAATCCTTTATTTTCGATGCGAAGATTCTGTTGCTTAGGTATGATTCGAGTAAGTGATGGATTTGTTCCGGGAAATGTTTTTTGATTGTTTGTGAGAGGCTTTCATGGTTCACTTTGCCAAATGTGCTTTCTCGATGTGCATGAAGAGGACTGTACAGTATCGTTTCTTTTCTATCGCTAGTAAAATTTCGTTGACGAGCCTGTGCATTTGCTCTATCGTGGAGTGTGTGTTTCTGAATCCAAATTGGTGATCTGGTAGTAGTTTTTCTTTCTCTATTGTTGATTTTAAGCGATCGTGTATTATAGTATTTGGAAGGAAGTAATATAAACACAGGAAGTAATGGTATTAGCGATAGCTGAGAGCAGGTATATTTTTCAGAAAATGGAGGATGATGCGGACGAGGAGTGGAGGAATAAATGTAATTCCATTACAGACGTGAGAATTGAACCAGGAAATTAATCATAGGTGCTTACCTCTTTAAAACCAAAGGATATTGAAAAAGGATTGGAATGACGAATCCGATGATATAGAACACGATCTACCGAAATGTCCCAGGTAGACGGCCAAGAGAACGTCTTTAGAAAACCATGTGACGTAACCATGAACTGTTGATATTTGAAAATATAATATTGAAGGTTATGAAGCGTAGCGAGCTTTGGAACCATTTCAAGGGGGTCTGCTGGAAGCTTATGAAAGCGAAACAACCTCAAGAAAAAGAGCAAGAACTTTTGAGTAGATATGCGTAAAAGATTAAATAATTGAACAAGTACCTGACTCAGCCATGTGGCGTGGAGACAACGTCGGAGACAACGAATTGTACATATCGCACATCGCAAGCTGTTTTTCAGTTGTCAGTGGATATCGAGCACGATAAACCGTGTGCGATGATGATACAACAGTGTAAGCAAAGAGAAATATGGCGATATAAAATAATTAGAAAATTACTCACAAACGATAGGTTATGTAGCCTCGTGCACATATGGCGACACATGGTAATATTTCCGTAATTTTCTTACTGCCGATCATAAAACAAGGCGAAACTATTCACACGATAAACGACAGCGGAGGACACGCTATATAATTAATTGTAGTTAATTAAATATCGCTGAAGATTATCGGATATAAAATCACGTGCACGGTTGGAGACGATGAGGGGACCTTGCGGTTTTACTCTAATAAGCGTTTGCACCTATTAAGAAACAACTTCTCACTTTTCCACGATGCTCTATGTGTATCTTATGTTAGAAATGTAATACCACACAGGTTAGAGGAAAATCTAAATCACGTTGTTGTTTTGCCTCAGAATATCAATGTCGCTGCTACGTGCAATCGTCAAACAAAGATGAATTTGAATTTTCCGACTCTCTACCGAACAGTATAAATAAACGGACGCGATAGCGAGCGAATCAGTTATTAACGGTTAACGGTATTATGCGAGTTTCACGAGTTATCGATTAATATCTGCGAGCGATTATACACTGTCTCTGCGAATACCTTCGTACGAGCGACTTTGGGCATTGTCTATATTTATTTCATTTATTTCAAATATATTTGGCGGGTTTCAACAGCAAGCTCTCGTTTCTGTTTTATCGATCCTCTACACTTCCACCACTGAAATAATGGTATTCATTTGCTCGAAATAAAACCACTTGTACATCTCAATATTACGTTACTCGAGGAAATATGATATTAAAAATGTAATTTTAAAAAGCTACTCTAGTTGAGAGTAAATTAAAATGTAATATCGGAATACCATCCTCTACAAACGTCTCTCTGTGAAACGTTTATTTAGTTTTGCACGGCTAATATTAGCATCTCAACGAAATTCTTTATAAGATATTACGTTTGAGAAACATATTTTATTTACGCAAGCAAAGTGATACAGTAATATATATAAATTACTTCTCTGCCATATTTTCAGTTATTTACAAACAAAATAAAAGTATTATATTGTGGATAAAAGTATACTTGCATGTTAGATTTAAAGGATGCTTACGTTATTATTAAAAGTATTATTCAAGTAAAAATAGCGGTATTACTATTTGAAACAGCATTATTTGAAATAGAAATTGATGGAAATATTATTATTTGAAATACTTTTATCGTATGTTTCAATGAAATACCATCTCTATACATAATTATTATTTCAAAAAAAAAGTTTATTTGCCAAATCTTGTGTCTACCAATAGATAGAAGAAAGAAAGAAAAACTAGGTAAAGTTTTTTTACCACTTACGTATTTGATACATATGAAACTTTAAAGTTCTATGCACTCACTTTTCTGTTCTAGAATAGAATATAATTTATAGTTTGCACTATACATTTTTAAATAATAGTAATATAATTAGACTATATCTAACATATTCTAATTTATAGTTAAATTAACAAATAATTTGTTTTCTTAAATGTGTACACAGCAAACAGCTTGCTATAAATTTATACATTTGATCTCTAACAATAACGAATAACTATACTGGAAAAGAATAAAAATTAACCTTACTCTAAAAATAATATGATAATAATAATATGATGCGTTATTATATATATATATATAAAGATATATAACAGGCGCGTGCGTCTCTGTTCCACATACGCACAAACTGAAGTATGAAATGAAATTCTTAAAAATTAAATAAATTATTTATATGTATAATATCAATTATCTACCTGACGTTAATCTCTGAAAAACAGAATTGCTAATGTTAATTAAACCTTCTTTCTCCGATATTTTCTTCTCAGTGGCGGAATATTTTTCGCTCATCTTTGAAATTTTCTGTTATGTGGAAAATATAACCTTGTTAGACTATTTTCTCCCAATGTAATGTAAATTTTTCTGTGTACTACTTGAACATTATCGCATCCGTTAATGAACTTTTCATACTGTCTTTTTTTATACATACATAGTGTAAAATATTCGATTGGTACGTACACATCGATAATTCAGTGGAGTGTCGTGTACGCCACATCTATTCAAATTTCAAAAAGTCAAATTATAAAATAGCGTAGCCGAAGCAACGAACACAGAGAATTTGTCCAAATAAATATTTCGTGTCTGCCAGATTATTTATCAGAGATAACTATCGTTACTCTTTAATTTGCGTATTTATTTGTAATTCATGTTTAGAGAATAAGATGTAAAGAGAATAATTTGGATATTATTATTCTTTACCTTACTAAAAGATAAGCTATTTATTGTAGATTGAAAATATATAACAATTCCATTCTAACAATAGCATTTAATTGTATAACACATTTTAAACAAAAAGTTGTCACATCTTCGCGTCACTTTAATGTAATTTAGTAGTTCTTAAAAACCATTCAAAGTGGAAAATAGATTTGCTTCGTATACAAACTGCTAGAATATAATTCTATCTCAGTACAAAGCTATATTGCAAAGTGTTAGTGTCTGAATTCTAACATGCAACGAAAAGTCAGAATAGTAGTTTCGATAAAAGACATCTTGTTATTTATCATAGGGAAAGAGATAAAAATTATCGTGAAATTGCACAATTATTAATAACGAAGAAGAGCACAGTTGCGAATATTATTAAAAAGTATAAAGAAAAAGCCACCTCGAATTATTAGAGAAAAGGAGGAAAGAATAATAATATGGAGAGTCGAAGAAGAGTTTTATCGGCCATAAAACTAGGAAACAAGTCAGTGCAGAAACAGTATGCAGAATAACGAGACGCGATGGATTTAATGGTTGAATAGCAAGAAGAAAGCCGTATACAAACGAAATAAATAGATAATTATCCGATACTAACAGTCCTTAACTCCATTACGAGAAGGTACGGAAAATCTGCTTTTCTCACGAACGACGCTTCTTGCCAGCAACTTTCTCTCGAGGGCGACTAGCATCTTTCTCTAACCACCAACATAGAAATTAACCAATTAACAGCAACGTCCATTTGCCTCGCTTTCCGAGCGAAGGTTTTTCTCGATGAATCCGATAATCTCGTGCCCTTAGACATATCCCAACATAGTTTTCCGCTGCAGCATCACCGCGACGGAAAACTCACTCTCGTGCGATCTCATCAACGAGAAAAGCAGCGTCTTTACGATCAGTGAATATTGTTACGTTTTATTTTAACCAAGGGTCAGATTCAGACTTTGGAAGAAAGTATTTTTGTTATCCCGTTGACCGCGAATTCGTTATCGAAACTAAAACCATTGCCATTAGCGTTTAATCACCGCGGTTACTTGTCGATTCTGTGATACCCACACTTGTGCTAATCAACATTACCTCGATTGTAGAACAACGATGGCTAATTTCAGTGACTACCCTTAATCATAGCTTCAATCCGACATATAGATAAGAATAAATATTTGGATCAATCGCATACTCTTTGGATAAATTGCAATAGGACAAAGCTTATAGGGGTGATATTTTTCCATAGATTTTAGATAGATAGAACATAGTTTTGAAGATATCGGAGGCGTAGACAATATACACATTAACATCATTTAATAACAAGTTTAAGAACTCGGTTTTCTCATTTTTACAATTTTTTGGAAACTGAAAACTTAGACATTAACTTAGACATCTGATTACATAATTGCGATTATTAGTCATCCAAGATGGAAAATAGACGTAATTATATCATAGAAATAATGTTGAAAACTTTAAAAGATGTATGAAATCAATCCCCTCCATTTTCGCAAAACAAAGTATAAGATACAGTAAAATTAGACGATTTCTTTTCATTAAGGGTAAAACAGCAAGTTTAGTGTTGATAGTAACAGTGCATAATTAGAATCGTTGAAAAGCTCAGACGATAACGTCCCACGAATTCAAAATATCACAAAATACAGATACATGAAACAATTATTTTTTAAGTATAAAACACCTATCTCGTCGTCTATCGCAGTTGAAAAATCGCTTAGCGATTAGCTGGATTGATTCTGTGCCAGCGAAAGAGTAGCCTAAGTGACGAAAACATTGAACGATGCACTATGTTACATACAAATAGTCATACTAAAAGAGGAAACTAAATTTATTTTCAATATTATGGTTTCTTGCATTTTAATATCATCTCTTTTCCCAATCTATTTTCGTCGTCAAGAAATATGTGAAATAATATTTAACGCAAAGTTAAAATATTTTATTTTATGTTTTAGATTATTAAAATAACGCAAACGTATGAATAAAGATATTAGCGGAGGATGTCGAGATTGCAATAAAGGACCAGATAACGCGAAACACGTCTTATTTAACAGTCCTAAGTGGGCTGAGGAAAAAGCGACATTGAAAAATCGGGTAGGAGAAACTCCTACAGCCAAAAATGTTGCTGATACGGTTGTGAGGTATGAAAAATCTTGAAAGTATATATGAAAATTGCCAACATCATATAAATCCAGAAAGAGAAACAAGAAAGAATGCAATAATGAGAAAGAAAGAACATACCGACTTATAATAAAAGTAATAATATAATTAATATAATAAAAACTCACAGGTGATGACTGACAATGTAGGGACGTGTAGAAGCGGCGACGTTGAAGATGTATCTGATACGATGTATGATCAATAAGCGGCTACCTTGGAGAGATTGATCAGGAGCATGCGCACGATGCGATGGCGGTGGCGCCACTTAACTGACCATGCGCGTTGATCGGCCTGCGAAAATTCAAGTAAAGCGACTAATTGGTTCGCGGAATAAGTGCGCTGATTGGTCGATCAAGTAGAAAACGAAGATAGCCAGCAGGAAATTCAACTTGAGGGAAATTCAAACGAACTATCAACTATTTGAAGAACTGATCCATCAACATAAAGGAAGGAACCTGGAGAAAAAATTGGGGTAGATTTCAAATTGCTCTTAGTTTTCTATTTTGAAACGACATATTGAAGTTGAAGATTCTAAAAAATTATAAGGATACGGATCGTCGTGTTAAAAAGAGTTTGTATAGTAGATCGAGGTCTGCTTACAATCCGTGAAATTTCTGTTAAACCTTTATGTTGTACATTATTATGCACATTAATAATAATTTGTCTTTCACCTACCATAGATAATTCTGAATAATCATGGATAGCTCTGAATACATCGAAATTGTTAATGCTACTGATGCCGATAACGTTCCCAACATCAATCATGATTACGAAGCAATAATGTCATGTGTTTACTTTATGCATTCTCCAGTAAGCAGCTTGAAATAAGAACCGTAGAAATACCTATTGCTTGTATATTTCTGTTGATATTTTGTTTTTTCTTGCTCATTCCACAAGTTGTACAAGTAACTAATATTTTCTCGATTGTATCTATTCTAGAGGTTTCTCAAAATATGTACATATTCATTGTTTCTAAAAAATTAGTTAATAAACAACAATTTCACGTAGTCATGTTTGAAATTCATTGGTACACGAATACTGTCTACACCCTGTAAATTATCTTCCTCGCATCTAGTTTTGTGTATTAGATAATTAATCAACCTTTTTATATGAATTTTTTGTCTCAAACTTTAAACATTTTTAATTATAGTTAATTCCAATTGTTGCAAGAAGGATTTTATTCGTCCTTGTACTATACGCACTATATGTTTGGAAACAATTGCTAAAAGACCCAAGGAATATGTTTCGAAGTCAAAAAATAAAAATAAAGAACATTAGCTGCAGTTCCGTATAACTAGTATTCGATTACAGGCCCCTGATCCTAATTCAAAATTTATTAACAGAGAAACGAACCGTGGAAGAAGAAACGTGATACAATAAAAAATGGAAAACTAAAGATAATAGAACTAAATGGAAACTATTGTTCAGAATGTTGCTCTTGACAACATATTTCAACATTTCAATGTGAAATCGATGATCGTTTGCTATGTGAATAATTTCTGCATAATCTTCTTCTTTAAGAGAATTTGTAAGAGTTGAGCAGTTGGTTTGTCGTTGTTGCTGATTGGTCGTTTGAGATCCTTTTCATTATTATGAAAATTCGTACCGGGTAATGAAAATTTTAAGTGATTTTAAATATTAATAAGTAATGAACAGAAATTGAAACGCAATTCTACTACTATTCATTTTCATTTTATTTCTTATACTCCTCAAATCCGACAACTGTCATCGAATACTCTGTTGTAGAGTATTGAGAGATAAATATTGGTTGTATACTACAATAGGAAAAACATTTAAAAAATAAGATACATTGAACGTTATGAAAATTATTCTGTATCACTCACGTTTCAGCTGCTCGATTACCATTTTTCCATTTTTCTTATTATTATCTTATTATTTCATTATTACCAATCCAACATAATTACTAAATGTTATTCAATAATTATATTTTACAATCTGTGCGCTATAACATTAATATCCGTTGAAAACTTGGGCTGCATTAGATTTCTTAACTTTTTAACATCATTGGCAATTTATTCCTTAAACTCCAAATTACTTCTCAATCTTATGCAATGAATATGTAGTTTGTTGTCTTGTATCGTAATATACGGGTATTGTTGCAACGACTTTTATCGAATAAATCTATTTTTAATTCAACATCGCAATCAGAAGTCTTTTCCACTCAGCAGTGCAATCACTCTGGAAAAAAAAAGATACTGGTGTTTTCGTCTTTACAGTCCACGATAAATAAAAAGTCGTTTGCGGACGTGCAAATTTATTGCAAACGAACCATATATTACAGTTATATGAGATGCATATTATTAACATTTATGTTAGAGATGCCTATATTTCTTTTTTCTTAAATAGAATTAATAAACACATTCCTCTCCATGCTTTTCTTTAATTTAAAAGTACGAACAGAAGCCGCTTAAACTCTTCGCTGCAGTCACTCTGTAAATGCAAACAGAACGTAGGAAGGATTAAAGCAATGTAATAAGTGCAAAATAATATTATATTTATATACAGATTCAATGTACAGATACGCATGCACATTATGAAAGCGGTTTGAAATTAGTAAAATTAGTTAACTGGCATATGAATTACTTTATTAATTAACGAATTTCGGTATGTAATTTTTAACAATTATAACAAACATTATTTATTTATATTCACTCGATAGGTCTCACAGAGATTGGTATAGTGTATTTCGATGCGAACGAACTAATTTTACGAGCAAACTCATATACGACATCATAATCAAAAAAGTCAAATAAAAACCAGCCATGTAGTACCGTAATCACTGCTAATTATCGATGTAATTTAGAACAAATTAAAGTTAAGACATCTATACAGCTTCGCGGAATGTTGCGAAGATATATTCCTGGCGTTAAAGTAAGATCTAAAAATAAAAAGAATTGTTGAACATGAAATGCTTTCATCCAAGTAGAGCAAGCAAGAGTCTCTTGTAGTCTCCTGAACAGTCATCCTGAAATTTATGGAAAATTATGGGCAGCCAAGGTACAGGCAAGGTACTTGTTAAAGAATTAAGTGATTTATGAAAAATTAAGACACGTGTATGTGTAAAATTAAGACGTGTATAATGTGCATTATTACTTTGACGAGAGTGAGTCCAAGTATAAATGTTTCTGCAAAGAAATCATTAATTTTCATAATTCTACGAAGATTGATATGCGTGTCATTAAATGACATTGTATATATTTCGTAATATGTATTTTAAACAAGTTTAAAAAAGAAAAGAAAAGAAGGAAAGGTAAATATTACAGAAACATCTTTACAAAAACACCAAATATTTACATAAAAATATGAAGTATCTCTGACTTACATCGATATCACCTGCAAGCGATTGTCCATACATTTTTTGATAAGTATCCTTAATATCTCCTAAATCGATTTCCGATCGAGCTACGATTATGCGTATCAATGTCGAGTCATCTGTACCTAATCCACGCATTGCTTTGTATAATCTCTCCGCAAAATATGCAGTTTCATCTCGTGCACACCTCACTAAAATAAACAAATTCAAAATTAATTTCTTTGCCCCTGTATTTTGCATTGCACTTTCATGATACCCACAAAATGAATTTTCACGAAAGGCAATGAAACAATTATTACAAAGAATTGTACTTGGAATTATATGATCGCGACGAAACTACAAATCTTTGGTACAATGAATATGCTGTGAAGATTAGTTCAGATTTGAAGAAAATTGTCGCAATCTATGGGACATATTTAAGGGGTTTTGAAAGTAAATATTCGCATTGAATGTCGCGCATTATTAGATGTCTCTGTAAGGCTGAGTTTACACTGACTCGATATCATGCGAATGTAATTATTCAGCCTAACACTGGATTGTAACTGGAACCTAACTTCAACCTAACACTAATCCAGACAGTGTTGTCATCGCAACAAGTAATCCAGTGAAACGACTGAGTCGAAGATTTACTTTTTCAATCTAACATTTCAGTGTTCAGTGCTTAGATAGACAGTGCTGGCTGAAGCGTACATATATTGTTTTGAGCGAATTCAACATAATAAAGCTCAAGAGCTTTTTCACACAGCGATATGCGTCTGACAATAAGATATTCGATGCTAATGCGATACAGTATCTGACTAATGTCGTAAACAGATATCATTTATTTGTTTTTCGGTTGGTAACAACTTCTTGTCTGTAAAACAATACACATCTATTAGCAAAGGCTGCCGCGAACAAATGCTGAAATAAAAAATTATCCATTTGGTTTACACAGAAAAGAGCTAGTAAAAAAATGAAAGTAAGTAAGAAGTATTGGATTCGTTCAACGAGATGAATAGAACACAGAATTTGTCCTATTAATACGAATTTAAAAGGAAAAAAGAATTTCTCATTTTAGCTAACTAGGTATTATTGTCAATTTATTCCGAGAATTCTCTTAATGTGATTTTAATTTGAACTCCTTGTCTAGATACTTTGCTTCTTCCTAACGATTCCTCTCTTCGCTGCTTCTTTCATTCATTTATTATTATATATTATATATTATTACTATATAGTATGATGTTAATAATGAATCCAAACATTCACTTCCAACATGTATATGCACTTATTCATTGATATATTCTTTTCCAGGTCTCTTCTCTTTGAAGCAATAATTAGTACTACTTCCCTTAAACAATCCAAATCACTCAAAATTAACCACGAAACTGTGGTTACAGCTAATGACTGCCAATCGAGTATCACTTATTGGTAGCAAATGGCTGTAGCTGCAGAAATCACCTATTATGTCTATCTCTGTCTCGTTTTGTTGGACAGATTACAATTAGATGACAAGTTACATGTTTCGGACTATTCTTTAAAATATAAAACATGTAAGCATAAATAATATGCATAACATATGCACCAGCAGTGGATAAACTACATAAAAATTAATTGCTTGCTACTTACTGATAAAAAAAAGTTAATTACACTTTCTTGTATCATATCAAATAAAAATTGTGCAATTTTACTTTTTTATGAAAAGTAATATATATTTCTTAGCAACTGCAAGATAGCCGTCTTCGACTGACCCGGAAAATTCCGTTTTAATAGCTTCTTCTAAGCTGTGACCAGCAAGGCGTTTATATTCCTCAAAAATTTTTCGTAGTTGAGGGAAACTCCTCGTAATGAGAATAGCATTAAAAGTACTTTCGTCCGTTCCCCATTGTTCCTCACCAGCTCCAAGTAATCTTTCGGCATCTTGCACTGCAGCTTGTTCGTCAACTTGAGGATTTTCATCTCTATTGGCCTATAAAATAATTTATACATATTTTATTAAATATATTTTTATTCCAAATAAGAATATTAATAAGAATAGTACTTCTATATTTGTGCGTTTGTTAATTTCGTAGATTGTGATATCAACTGTACACTGTACGTAAAATATCGTATGCGAATAATTAATTCAAAAATTATCGCGTTTAAATATTAAAATACTGTGCGAGATAACGTACGTGTATCGTCTCTTCTTGGAATTTGCGAAACGTTCTGAGAGAACGTAACAACGGTTTAAAATAGTGGCAAAGACAGATTATGAAAAGAGAATGCCGTTTTTATGTGATCATTAGGCCACTGAATACGTCTCGATCATGTACATGACATTAAATGTGTGTATTAATGAATAACTAGAATATAAAATAATGATGCAAGATTGAGAGTGACTTGCTGTGTGCCTCGTTTTAATCGAATTGCATCACGATGTATAATAAAGTTAAAAGTTCTTTTTAATCTCTCCTTAGTCATCTCGTACGTGTGAGTAAAGTAAATAATTAGGAAACAAAAATGTTTGAGTTTATTTGGATGTTCCCTTCAAACACCGTTTCCAGAGCTGTTAATTCGCAAAACTTTTATATTTAAAACATACATAAGAGATTCGAAGATCTTACTAAAAAATCTCATCTATTGTACTTTTTTTATTTGTTGTTACGTTACTTACTCCTATAAAACGTATCAACTACGCCTTTTCTTATGCGATTCAAATCAATTACTTCTCATTCCGTAGATCACACATTATGTCTACACTATGCTAATCGAACTCGACACTTATCACCAACTTTTCATGAAAATATCCGATAAATTATTATCCAAACGTATCCATTAGATACACGAGTGACTCATCGTTTTCAAATGACTTTGACATAGAATCTCAAAGTTAAATGTTTTGTATTGAATCGTATAGTATTCGTCACGGGAACAAAAGTCTCAAAGGAACTATGGGCCGAAAATAAACTGTTCTTTTAAAGAATGACGTTAAAGTTCCATTGGTGTTACTTATAATAGGTTTAAATTTTTCAGCCAGATAAGAATTAAACACTGGTATATTAACGAGAAAACTGAAAATTATTCCTTAGCGCATAAAATAATCCACTCTCGATAGAACAAATACCAAACTCTATGATTTCAAACTATTGCAGAATTACTTACTGTAGGATAAAATATTTCAAACGAGAATCGAATGGCATTGCAGAGGATGATACGATTTGATATTATTTCCTTGCAGGTGTACAGGCAAAGACCAACTACGTGAAGATCAACTACGTTTTCCTTTGGATGGTATCAAAATTCTTATTGTGTCGATCGAACAATTCATTGTTTCATCCAAATGCTTAATAATAGTTCATACCAAAAACCGTTAGTTCAGAAGAGAAAAGTATTAAATGTAAAGGATATTTCAGTAAAAAGTGCTTTTGCGATAAAACAAAAATAATAAATCTCCTGAGCTGGTTTTGTGGCGTAAGAAATACTTAATACTTCCTCGTGTGGAGCGATGAAATGCATCGACCAACAAATGAAGAAATGTAATCCAATTTTTAAAAAATGTAATTGATCTTCGTATCTGCTTTACGAATTTTGCAATTGTATTAGTTTGCAAAGAAATCAATGACATTGAGTCTGAGAACTCCGAAGATAAATGCTTCGTTTTATAATATTTGGGACAGGAACATTTATCTTACGTGCTAAGGAGTAATTCCTCGTCTTCCTGTTTCCTCGTTAATTTATAAGTAACGTCAAAGTAAAAGATAATGGAACTCTAAGGCTATTTTCCGAAAGAACGGCTCGTCTGTGCCTCGTGGTTTCTCCGAGGCTTGTCTGTCTCGTGACCAGTACGGTGAAATTTAAGGTTGTCAATTTTGCGGTACCTCCTTTTAAGAGCTCTGCGTCGATTCGAAGGTGTAAAATGACAATCACTTGTCAAAGCCATAACGTATAATTTTTTAACACCATGTAAGTAAGAATCTAATGAGAATAGAATGGCTCTTGGTCATTTACTTTCAATCCTTTAAAAACACGTTGACAATAGCGTGTGAGCTATCAACTTTTATCTTCATCACGCGTTAAATATAGAAAGATAGATTGATATTCGTTTGACATCGTGCTGTTTCTCTGAAGCCACAAGTTTTCGTTTTTTCGATAGAGCGCTTTCCGTCTTTGGACTTGACGTATGAACTTAAATCGAACATGAGTTTATCAATATACGATACAAATGGATAAAAGTGGAAGGCAGAATAATTGTGGATGGCAGTAATAATTTTTGCGTAGATGAAGGTTTTTCGAAGATGTCAAGATCAGCTCCATTCTTTTAAATTGCTTGCCGTATTTCTTTATTCGGGCAGAATAGAGGGCGTTTAGCTAATTTTAGCAACCCCTAATAGAAGGTCACAAGACAATAAATAAACAATGTTCAAAGTAGCGGCCGTTTGCATTAATATAACTTTGAAATCATCCAATTGCCAAAGCCCGTTATTACTAGTTATCACTTCCGGATTCATAGTAGCACATGCCACACAAAGTCCTTATTTCATATCTTGTAATATTCTTGCTATCTTGGTTGTTGGACATAGTTGTACGTAGTAAGAAATGGAAAAGTACTCGGCGCATGCATGTAAAGTTGTTAAAATTAAAGTTAAAAAGATCTTCCGAAATCGACTACCTCGTTCTCCACATTCAACTTCTTTTATTCATCGTTGGATGACTTCCTATTAATGAAATCATCTAAACACCCCCTATATCGCTAGAATAGAAAAGTAGGACAAGCAATTAAAGAAAATCGAGGTAATCCTGAAATCTCAGAAAAATCTTCATATTAGAGCGTTTTCTGTACCTTGTACGATAGATATCTGATAGTAATCCATTATGCTGATCAACGTGTTAAGTTGTTACGAAACCGTTCAATGTAAAAAATATAGCAGTTATTGAGTTAAAAATCCAATAATTATCATTTATTACGAGTTAAGATCCATTCAATGTATTTGTTATCAAGTGAAAAAAGAAGTTTACTTTTTTCGACATCGGAGTTATCAATTATTATATAAGATATTATATACATCAATTACCCTATAAACATAAATATGAGACTGACTACCGCTATGCTTTTGAAAATGTTTAAACATATCGTTTCCTTCTAAAATAACAGTCTCAAATGTCGATCTTCGATAATATAATAAATCAGATAAATTTACAATTTAAACGAATATAAAAATAATAAAAGAGTAGTCTTGTAAGTTTAAAAGATCATATCAATTTAATTATTATATTAGAAAATTTACTTACGCATGAAAGTGAAACTAACAGCCTCTTCAAATAGCCAGAAGTATCGCTTTTCAAATCATCCTCTAAATCCCTTCCATACACTGCAGATATATATAAAATTTACATTAATATATATTACATTTTTTATAAAGACATTTATGAAAGAGAAAACGTTACATTAAATAATATATATTATATTATAATTAAGAATTAAATGAATTTACAAAGGCTTTAATAAGATAGAAATTTATCAGTGTACTACTTCTATCATATTCTAATCAAATTGTAACATGCCAATTTCAAACAAATAATTATTTTCAAATAGAAAACATGCAATGCAAAATGTTTTAGAATACCTTCATATAAAAAATGTGATTTCGTTACACGGTTCAAAAATGTAGTGGTTTATGAAAGTATTCTTACACTTATCGACATCTTTTGTAAACATATTACGAAACTGTAACGACACCCATCTATCACGATTTTATTATTAAATTTTAAACGATTTTGCAAATGTACGTAGAAGTATTCGATCGGCCCATTTTTAACACTTATCATGTGCTTAAAGTCATTATTCAACTATATACTCATTTTTTAATACGTATAGATTTGTATTAAATATTTTCAAATTAGAAAGAAATCTTGTTAGTAAATTTGAGGTAATGTTATTTGTTTGTAGTAGCCGCTTGCCGGTATTAGTTGTGGTGATAATGCGCTACTGCTAGGTGTGTAGGGCGAGACAGGTTTTGCTGCGGATGTAAATGTCGCTGCTGGGGTACCGCTGCATTTTTCTTCTCTCGAAGAAAAATCGAACTCCGGGCGCCGTGATTTGAGAACCCGGGTCCCGAACGTTTGTAACCTGAGGCGCTAACTACAGCGTTGCCGTCGTCTGACACTGGTTAGTCGAGTGGTGGGGTATTTTGCTGTCGAGTGCTGCCACAAATTATAACAGTCTCCTCTTATTATAACGTTAATAAAATTCCAAAATATTTTATCTAATATGTACAATATATACATAAAAGATTTTTATGGTAAGTGCACAAATACTTTCATGAACCACTGTATAAATATATGTAACAAAGTTAAGTATATTATAACTCGTGTTTATTAAAAAGAGTTTATTGGAACAGGTCTCTTGTTAAAATGAAATAGGAATAATAAAAATATTAGTTACATATCCAGAAATACATACTGAAATAGGAGCTCATCACATACCTAACTGTTACATAAATGCGTTAAATCTTTTGAAAATCCTTTATTCGATAGAAAAATAATATACAGGGAAGTACGACAAAGGCTGACTCTGAACATTAACGTAAGAAGAAAAGTTCATATAGACATACATCCGATATGACGTTATTTTCGAGTAACAGCTTACTTTGTGCTGTTACAGTTGCTGCTTACCTTCACAACATAGATTGTTCAAACAGCTTACAAGGATTTGTTGACGGAGTTTCAAACTGGTGTTTATAAATTAGAGATTTTAAATGCTGCCAATTCAAGTCTGGAGAGTAGGCTGACCAACAAACAACAGACAGGATGACTTATCTATTTGACAGGAACTCGTTGATCTATCTAATGTTTAGCATCATAAAATAAGCTGCAATTCGAAAGCAAGGTCATACCGGATATACGTTTATATGAACTGTCGTATAATAATGCCGTACTTCCCGCATGTTTTGATTCAGCCTGTATATTAAAAAAATACGATATATTGTGATCGTAAGATAGAATTATAATTTGATTTTTCTGATAGAGAAACACATAGTACAGTAATGAGGTTCTGAGGTTGACTTTTTATCAAATTTACACGTTTTCAATTAAATCAAGTCAAGTTAAAATTAACGAATGCTTACAGTGACTCAAACATTTTTAAGCATATAGAAGATCGCAGAGTAATAAAGAAATTCTGTTTAAAAATGTTTCAAATGAAAAATGTACCCAATCGTATTTTCTTTTAATGATTTTAAATCATCCGCACAAATTGCTAATACTATTCCAATTAATTCCAAATAATATTTAAAACATGGATTGTGTTAAAACATATCTTATGTAAAAGATATATAACTTAATATCATGAGAAACATCTCAAAGAAGAAGAAACTGAAGGATGTTAAAAAGTGGCCATTTTTGGGGATCGTCTGGAGTTGAAAGATTTATGTAGAATATTTAAGAGTATCTGCCAGGGAACAAAAAGCATGTTTATCATTTTTCTGAAAAAAAAATTAATGTGGAAAATGAATCCAAACATGGGAATATGCTAATGATCGAACTCATCTAAGAGTTATATTTCATCTCCTTCTTCGGATACTGAACTGTCTTTACAGTAGTTAGTGTGGAAATTAGCAGGTAAATCAATTGGACAACCAACAACGCGAATGCCGACTTTTCATTCACATGTGAGTACAAAAATGGCTTCCAATCCGACTTTACTTTTGCCTATCAATATGTATACTTTAAACTAATGAAATGTCGAGAATATAATTTCTCAATAAAATACCGCTGTTTAATTCCATATAAATTTCATATTTTTTATAACCAATGCAACAGAACGTATTTCTTGTTGTGGATTCAATTCTAACTGTAACATAAGATGCTTGGCATAAACATTTCTCCGACTGTAACAAGATATATTAATCTTATAATGACAGAGTTTACAGCTGCAACTTAAAAGAATTGTAACCGTTCTGATTACTGAAACTACAACAATAATATCTCTTTACTCTGTTTTTTCCCGCTACTTATATTCCGATAATTACTTGGAATATCACAAAGTCATTGAACTTGTAATTCAACGCGTTATTGTTTGTTGTATCCATGTAGCAATGATTATCTGGTACTTTGATTTTGCTGGATTCCAAACTTCAATTAATTTTTGACTTGTCAGCTGATTTTTTCATTAATTATTTTGAAAACGGTTTAACATCTGAGAAAAAAGAAAACTAAATATAAGGAATAGGTGAGTTCGATCGCTATCACATGTTTAGATTCATTTCTAATTCTAACTTCCCCATCGTATTTTCAGAAATATGTAAGAATACTTTTTGTTCCTCGGGAGGGAGAAACTCTTAAAAGTCCTAGATGAATTTTTCAATTCCAGATGATGTCAAAAATGGCCACTTTCTAACATTCTTCTTTCTTTGTTTAGGTCAAATATGTTATAAAGCGAGTGTGGCGGCACTCGACAGCAAAAATACCACCACTCGACATTAACTTAGAGTCGGACGGCGGCAGCGCAGTGGTTAGCGCCTTAGGTTACGAACGTTTCAGGACCCGGGTTCTCAAATCGCGGCGACCAGAGTCCGATTTTTCTTCCACGCATCTAAATTAGAAGAAAAATTACAACAGAACCCCAGCAGCGACACCGACGATCTGCAGCAGAACCTGTCTCACTCTACACACAAGCAACATCAGCAACTACGACCATCACGACCTATTCACCTCATGAGCATAAATTTTTTTAAAAAAGAATGAATGATGAATCTTCTTTAAAAATAAGATTATAGTATTTTTTAGTACCTATCGCATTATTTGCAATAATGTTGTTCATATTTCTACTAAATATTTGCATTTATTTAAAAAATCATTCGAACAGAAACGGGCTTACCTTCTTTATAAACAGCAGATATGATTTTGATGCCATAGTTGCTAAGAGATGCTAGCACCTCGATAAGAGCACCTTCGTCCGTGCCAATTCCAGACATCGCATTATGAAGTTCTTTAGCGAAATATTCCGGTAACGGTGTCATCAATGCTGAAATTGCCTTTTCAAAATTACCACCAAGTTCCGATTTCAACTCAGTAATCAGATCCTTTCCATACATGGTTTTAAATTTGTCAGCTATTTCAAGTCGTTGTACAATTCCACGATGAGCAAGGACATCGATTATTGTCTGTTCGTCAGTGCCAAAACCCTTCATGGCAGTTCGTAGAAGGCCTGCATCTTCTTCTGGGTCGAAAGGATCATCAGAATAGACAGTTGGTGTGCACTAAACGAATGAAATGAAATGTGAAATACATATTACATAGATATGTAAAACTTTTCACTATTTATAATATACAATATGTAATATTAAATATTTAACAAATGTTTAACGAGTATTTTGCATATGAATATTGCAAATAAACAGAAAGTACGACAAATAAACATTAAACTATTGCAATAGTATATTGAAAAGTTTTTAGCCTTTTTTTTTTTTACAGGAGAAATATGATTTTATTTTGTAATATAATAGTTTTAACATGATATGTACCGCATACATTATTAGTAAGATTTTGTCACCACGTCTTTTGCAATCCGAATTAATTAACCTTCAAATAATAAAACAAGTATTTTTATTACGTTCTGTCATTGTGTCTTCGATTAACCGGCTTCGTTGAGAGTGAGGCAACGCGGTCAAATCAAGACCTACTGACTAATCGAGACCTAACCTAGAATAAATCACGGAAAGTTGATCGAAATTCATAATTCGTCGCTGTTTCGCATTCATTCTGCATCTTCTATTCGTCGCAGAAGCAAAACAAATAATTGGATTCATCTATACTTAACGAGACGATATTATTCTGTGTATATAGATATTACATGTAATTTATGAGATATTAAATATAATTTATCCATTTATGTAGAAACGTACATATTAAAGTTTAAAGTACAAAAGTTTATTCCGAAGACAACGATTCTCCACAATTAAAAGCGAGGATCATTTTGACATTCGAAAAACTAGAAACGGAGAATACGTTAAAAAACGCACAAAAATTTAATTCGGATAGCACATTTGCGGAATCGGTAATAGCCGAAAACAGTATTCACATGTTTCTGTATTTCCGCCACACGTTCAGCTCCCAAACATTCGAATTAATAGATTCAGTGCATGCAGTGTGTAGTAGCTATTATTATAATAGTTTATCGTTCATTTGCCGAATCAATGACTCGTCGATTCGGTCGCTTTTCGGTCGATTCGGTTTCATAGATATGTATGAAATAACCCGGCCGGTAATAAAACTGAATTGGTCGGAAAGTATAGAAAACAGATGAAGAATAGAGGAAGAACGAAATAAGGAATACATAGAATAGCTCTTGAAGCTACTACGATCACAGCAAGCATTTCTAACATGTAAAGAAAGAAAAGACCAAATTTTGAATTGAAACGAACTAGATCCCAAAACGATAAAATTGATAGATCACGAGATAAACGTGCATGACATCGCGAAGAACAAAATCGTAAGGCTTGGATTTTCGGTGTAGATATGAAACGGTATGAACACCGCTTTCGAGTCGGTCAAGAAATCACGTCGTCTGAACTGATCTTTAAAAGTTCATTTATACATAACCGTGCTGTATCCGTTTCGTGTCTCAGTCGCGGTCTTGAGCCGAATCCCAATTGGTTACCATACTTTTAAATATATATTCGTATCGTGTTAGTCATCATCCGCAGCATGGACGTGTTCCATTCACATTTGGTAATCTCATATTTCTCCCATTTGCCGATTTGACCGGTGGGACCAGCCCATAGCACGGGCCTGTATAAACGTACCTGAACATGTCTCTTCCATGTATCACGCTATGAATTTGATTTTATCTTAATAAATCTTCTTATCCATTTGCCATAACGGATGTACAATGAATCGTCTTTTCTTCCTTTGTTGCTTCGTTCTTTCTTCCTCTTCTTCGTACAAAGGCATCGCTGCTATAGCTGTCTTTGGTTGAAAACGGCAGTTTGTTATATACTTGCGTAAGTTTGACTTCTATGTCTGACTAGCATATTTGTCTCAGGCATATCCCAGCTGGTAGTATACAAATATTAATGAATAAACGTCCTGGCACTGTTTGGCACGTCACTGTTTGGACACCGAACAGATAAATGGACCACAAGTTATGTATAATAGGATATAAATATGATATGTATAATCAGGTTAAACAATGCTCTACTGTAATTCTACCATATCTGAGAACCTGAATTGTACTATGTTTTAGTTGTCCCTATAAATGCTCAATTTAGTATATAATTTAGATCCTAATTATCGTGCAAAATACACACTCTTTTAAAATGGTAAAATTAATTGTAATCAATGATCTCTAACTATTTTAACTTGTTTGCACGTAATAGAAAGTATTATGTAATGATGGTATACACAAAATACCAAACTTGAACAATAGAACATGGTAAAGGAAATCTTACTAAAAATCTATTAGAGTACTTATTTTATTGAATTATTATTTTAAATAAAACACACTTGAGACAATGGTTAAATAATGGCTTTAAAAAATGTGGATAAATGTTCTAAAGTACTCATATCTCTGCACTTAAATTCGATGGAGAATTTGTAGGAAGATAAGACCGCACAAACAAGTTTAAACGTTCAAACAAAATTTAACTATGCCTATAATGGAACTTCAAAACTTTATTTTGAAATTAACTGATATGGTATGTCGTTATTGTTATCGTTTCAAAAGACGTAACTACGAAATATTAATATTAATTTGCGACATTAAAAGATTGCCTAAAACTCCTCTAAAACGAAGTAGGTTTGGGCTTTCATATTGCGAATGTATCGTATACATAAAGTAGAAAGTCGTTAGTAATTACCTGTGCATGATAGTACTGAGTGGCCGACATTATCCGAAACAGCTAAAAAATACAAATTCATATTAAAATCATGTTAAATAATAGTATATGTATAATATCTATGCTATAGTTATATCTTGGAATTCTTATTGCATGGAAAATTTTCACAATTAAGATCAAATTATCATTAAAATAAATTACTATCTGAAAACAAGATTTATTATATAACATTTCATAAACGCTTTATCGAGAGCATTAGTTGATCAAACTCGTACTTTTACTCTAATGATTAACATTACACATTTGTTTCATTATTAATTGTTCAATATTTAAGATGTAAAATGCGATTAAAAATAAAATACAGTTGCAGACGCAATTAATATTAAAATATCGTATAGTATTTGAGGGTGTAATGTCATGAGAAATAAATGAATCTACTAATGACACGATATTTACAACGAAATGGTAAACTTTAGGTATACTATAATAATATTACGTTTTAATTATCATACATATTTCCTTTGAATGCCTTAAAAATAGGAATTTGCTCAAACGTAATATAGAAAACATAGTTGCGTTTAAGAATATCGTTTTAAAAACATAAAATCATTCTATATTAATAACATTTTCACTATAATTCTAACAACAATATCATTAAACCCTTGTAATGTAAATGTAGCAATGTTAGTGTTTAGAAAAAGGTAACAATTTTAAAATTTATTGTAATATAATCTTAGTTAATAACAATCTTGATTAATCTGAAATGAGATCGAAGTGCTTAATATTGTTATACAATAAGTTAGTTTTCTATCTTGACAGTCCTATTTTTCCATTCGCGTATCTTATTTAGCTTCCCACGTAACTCTACATAATTTTAAAATGTGAGAAAACATATTATCAAGAAGTGTAAAGCGAAATTGAGGTGAATGATGACTTGAGTGGTTCATATAAATATCTTTGAAGACCTGCAGTTAACCTTGTTTGATATATACGTGAAAAAGAATACCAAGAAGCTATCGTAGTGAAATTCCAAAGATTGTATTGATCGGTGTCTATGTATGAACAAGTATTTGGAGTGTGGCTCTTACCTTCTTTTGAAGCGGTTACAGGTTCTATTCGCTCTTCTGGTACCGGTTCCGTTCGGTTCTCGTAACCAACTGAAACGAACCGTCGTTCGTCACGGATATTCTTCGCAGAAATGATGAGAGCAACAAACGAAGAACGTATGCGTCTACTATAGGAAATGAGATTTAACGATGATTTAATGCGCAATTCATACGAAAATTATGCTATATACAATATAACGTTAAGCATTGAAAAACTATGTGTAAATGTTACAAGAATCGAGAAATAAAAAATCCTTGTAATGTAACCTCTGTTGTTCTACAATTAATGAAAGATATATTAATTTAAAAAATATACATCATGAATATTGAATATATATGTTACATAATATATTAGTATAGTATATTAGTATAATATGTAGCATGTAGCAACTTTGTATGAAATTTTGTGAAAATCAATCCTGTTTTGTCATAAATTACTAGATTTCAAGTACTTTCTTCCTTCATGTAATTGTCACACTTCAGTTCTATCTCTGATAACATTTGTTCATTGCAGCGTATCTATTCATTCAAATTTATTGTCCATTTTTTATATAATATTCTATTATTCTTAGACAACAAACCCAAGTCACTTTATCATACAGTTAACTATATATATAGTTATCTTATAGAAAATAACTACAGAAACATAATATAATGAGCTGGAGGATCCAGCAGATCATTTCTTTTGTCCTTATGTTCTACAAGATAAGTTTACATATATGTATGCACTTTCTTTCTTCACTATTTTTATCAACTACTTTCTGTTGTTCTATATATTTATCAATAATAAAGTTAGTAATAGCAGTTTTGTTAACCTTCGCTTTTAGTTATACAAATATGTATATAAGCGCATACAGTTGAAGCCCTTGTGGCACTGAATTTATAAAATTGATAAATACTCTGCTTGAAATATTTTCCCATTCTTCTAAGAGAGCTATCTTTAAAGCATTCTTTCATATATAATGCTAATATAATATAATGCATTTCAAAATATAATGCTAATATGCAAACATGAATTTTGTATACGTCCAGAAATACTTAAAAAGACAGAAAATATATGAGATCACTTGAAATGCAAAATATGTAGTTACCAAGAAATGATTTAAAGAGATCAATTTTACAAAAATATTTCAAGCAGATTATTTATTAATTTAATAAATTCAACGACGCAATGGTTTCAAGCCATGATAAAATCAAAAGGGATCCTAAGAAGCATTAAAATAATTAAAGCTAGTGATTTCTACTTCTATGTGTAAGTCTTATTAGTTTTTTTCATTGAACTGTACAAATACTTATTATGCATTAATATTTTCACAGAGGATGGAGATATTCTATCTTCTTTTTATGAATATTATTTTGCAATCTTGTGGGAATATGCGCATATTTTCTATTTGTTAAAATTTTGTTAATAAACGATGTTTTACAATATTTTTTGTTGAAATTAATTACTATGCGAATGTCTTTTGTATGTCTTTTTATTAAAAGATTATTGAGATGTTTAACAAAATTGATTAATAATTTTTTGTAGACAGTAACGCAGTTAAAAATTATGTGATTTAACTAACAAAACCGATATCTATTTGAAATTTGTGAAATGTAGACGCATATCAAATTACTATTACCTGCTACTATATATATGTGTAATTGTTGTTGGTTATCTTATCTATGTAAGCAACGTATGTAAGCTTGTAACAAATTTGAAATTACAAATTACTTTCAATTACATTCTTGAGAAGTAGTTTGGCTAATTTAAGCAGACGATTTTAATATTAGTAATATATAATTCTAATATATATTTCAATCATATTTTTGAAATTAATTGTTGCTAAACATTATATAAATGTACACATGTAATAATGATTAAATATTATTAAGTTTATTCTTACACATAGTAAATACACGTAGTTAAAGTTTAATGAAATACAAGTTTAAAATAATACCTTTTTTTGCCTTAAGATAATGCCGTTTTGAAGATATATATGTATTTATTTATATACATATATGCATTAGTAAATATATATCTATTTAAATAATACCACAAAATGATTGTGATTTTGACAACGTCTATATTCACAGCCGGTTTTAAAGTCTAGAGTCGCGTTAGTACACGTAAGTTAATATAGGTTACGGTCGTGTATACAATGGAATACCGTGGAATAGGTAGTACACGTTGGAATATAACCTATAAAAGGTGTATAACACGTGAGTAAAATCGAAAACAAAATGAGTTTATTTGTGATAAACAGGTATGTCAAAATGTCAAAAAATATAATATATATGTGTTAATAAACTTAATCACTGAATAATAAATTTAGTCAATTAAACTATATAAATAAATATTCTACTATATTAATCGTACTCGAGTTTTTAGTTCGTCCCATAGAATATTATTAATATACATATTCTATTTGTTGATAGATATGAGGGTGAAAAAGAAGAAACGAAAAATGAAAGGAATCATTTGTCTGAATTATTAAGTAGAATAAAAGAACGTAAAAAAGTGAGCTATAAAGAAAGATTCAATATTAAAACTAATGATGAAATACAGGAAAATTTTAGTTCACAAAATGCACAACGATCAAATTATAAAAAGAAAAAGAAAAAAGCAGAAAATATTAATAAATGTTCAATAGAAAATATTAATTTGAATGAAAATAGTATATTGAGTGACATTAAATGAAAGGCAGAAGTACATGTTTCAGAGCATAAAAAGAATAAAAAGAAGAAGAAATATAGCGAAGGAAGTTCTAATGAAACAACTAAAACTGCAGATAAAACATTGCAAAGTGAAAATACAGATAATCAGGATAATGAAATACCTAATAAATCATCAGACCTAAATGAAACAACAAAAAATATCAGGACAGAGTAGTGATTTCATAATTCTGGGTGTAAAAAATAAGCGAAGGAAGCGTGAAGTTAAGAGAATTCTACCAGAATGGTTGGCTAATCCAGAAGTCATATCTATTGATTTAAATAGTGGTTCAACCTTGGAAGACATGAATTCAATTTTAGATTCTAAGCTAATCGAAGCTTTAAGAGATAATGGCATTAATAAATTATTTCTTGTTCAAGCTAGTATGGTATCTTGGCTATTGAAGTGTAATAAGGATAGGCAACAAAAATGGTGGTTAAGGGATACATGTGTATCTGCTCTTACAGGCTGTGGTACGTATGTACAAGTTATTTATCGCAAATAGAAATATTTACATCCTACTTTTGATACTTTATTGTGTTTTGTTAATAAATAATGTTAAATTCTAATTACAATTAATATTGTTAATGAATATTATTTCAAATCAGTTTTCTTTATTTAATTAAACATTGCATACAATGAATAGATTAAAGGTCTGTATTTAAAAAATTATTTTCTGTTCTGAAAAGAAATAATTTAAGAAATTATTTTCTCTTTAGGTAAAACTCTAGCGTATGTTCTACCAATTGTCCAGATATTACAATTTCATTTAGTTCCAAAGGTGCGTTGTCTAGTTGTTGCACCTGTGCAAGAATTAGCTATGCAGATATACGAAGTGATAGTAACTTATACTTCACATACAAATATAAGAGTTGGTTTACTTTCCAGCGCATCAGCATTTCATGAAGAACAAAGAAGTATTCGAAAAGAGAGTGCGTGTTTATAAATTTTAAGAAGGTTTTATTTATATTATTTATAAAATACAAAATATTCTCTATAATTTTTATATTTCAGATTATAGAGGGGAATATATCTCTCTAGTGGATATAGTGGTTGCCATGCCACATATTAAAAACTTTGGGATTTTCATTGGATGATATGAGATTTCTTGTAATTGATGAAGCAGATACAGCTGCTGACTGGTTGGAGTATATCCCCGAGCCTCATTATCAAACTCCACGATTAACACTTTCCAACTTACATTGTAGGTTAGTTTTTAGTTACAATTTAGTTACAATTATCATTTACCAAGATGATATGTATTAATATAAAGTTGTATTATCTGATATTAAATTTATAGTAATGCATTCATTTTTAAATAGTAAATAAATCGTCCGTTTCATATCATCGCGTTTGAAGCTACTTTCTTCGGAAAAATCTCACTCGTTCATTTTCTGTTCGAAAACATAGTGATAACTTTTCTTACGCTGGGTTATTGCAAATTCTTGATCCCAAGCACAGATACGAGGAACATTTATACTATACATATATAGATTGTTAAAAATCACTTACATATAACTACGGCACTGAGAAATTGAAGTTGGCGAGTGATTGGTATGGTGGGAAAACATTATATACAAGTATGCTTACTCGTATGTACATATATACGTACATGACCGGCGGATATTTTTCTGATCTGTCTAAATTAAAAACTTTCTTTCTTTTGTAGACAGAATGTTTACAGAATCTGAAAATATGCAATGAATTTGTGCCAAATGAAGAAGTTTTCGTACAACTGCAAACATAATTTAAAACGTAATAATTTCTCATATCGACTATTTCTATATACCAATCTATCCAGGCAAATTGGTTCTATCATTCAAGACTGAATTGAATCTTTTAGCGTTATTACGTTTCATCTAACACAGTTATTTTGGTCGAAACAATATGATTTTACGAGAAGTCGTATTCGATAATTGAAAATGATAGAAGTTGTTACGTGGCGAGTCAAGATTTATGCCAAACAATATTATTAATTAAATACTGAACAATGAGTATACGCGAATAGGGTACAAGACAACTCATAAAGTAACATCGATAATAACATTTTATTGTCTGAAGTTAACATTATCGTACACTCGTACGCTCGTACGCTCGTAATGCTCGTTCTCTATCGCAATTTGTCCTATTGACAAGTTGTCATGTTATTCAATTGTATATTAATTACAATTTTTAATTATCATTATTATTGTTACATTGATAAAGGCAAGTTAGTCATATTTTTAATTTATAAAAGATAAATGACCATTTATTGATTAACGACACAGACATGTAGTACACTGCTGGAAAGAAATCTAGCGGAACGGTACAAGGTCAAGGGAGGTTGCTCCCTATCGCTTACCTTCGCGTGTTGTTACATTGTTTTATTTGCATATGCGACTCAGCCAACACGCATGCTTATCTCTAAGATTATGTCCAGCCTGTCAGAAATAACCCGAATAATCGGACCTGCATTTCTGCCGCGAGACTTCTTTCTATTTAGCAGCGTATATATTATTATTATTATTACTGTGTATAACTTTCTAACCTCAGACCATCGGTTACATTTTATATACAATGGAAACGAACGAATTAGTAACTGAAATCTATAAAAAATGCACAAGAAGTGAGAGAGAGAGAGAGAGAGAGGGAACAAAAATGTTTTTTGTAAATTGTGTACAATTGCTTTCAAATTTATGTAGTTTAACGATTTCATGAAATTGTCTAACTTGTTCGCTTTGCGTTTATATGTATGTACGTATCTGTCATCTATTATACGGAGATAGTCATAGTGTACAATAATATTTTTAATAATACATGTTTATAGATTGGATATAATTTTTACATGTAGTTGTATTTATAGAATATTTAAAGCTATTGGAACGTATCTTACAATTTTTAACAAAACATATAGTGATCTATGCCACAGTATCTGCAAAACATTTATGTATTATGATTACTTATTGTACTACTATATGTTAACAAAACGCGTTATTTCGATATGTCTGATATAAATTAAAATTTGAATTAAAGTATTTAAACAAATGCAGTAGTTTGTTTCTTTTTACGCAGTAATGCACAACTTAAAGATATAAAATACATATATTTTGTACATAAGGCAAATAATCCTTTTTCGCTAATTTGTTAGAGATTTATACGATTTACAAAATAATTAGGCAATTTTCGGTCAGTAATTACGATTGATCGTCAAGATTATTGAGTATATTTTAATTTAATTGGAAGATCTTAAAGTGAATTAAAAAAAAAAAAAAATAAAACATGTACAGATTTCTTTTACATTCAGCTCTTCCGAATTTACAATATTTGAAACAATTTATATCGATTGGTATAATTCAGCGAAGGCGTTTAATTGACCAAAAATTATCAAAAGTCGTAAAATTTAAAGAATTATTTAATTAGATAACTAATTTAATAAAGAAAGTCAGAAGATTCGTATCAGGACAGTGAAAGCTTTAAGCAATTAAGAGAAATCATTAATGTTCGAATTTTCGTTGTGAGAGATGCAATGAACGAGTACACATTAATTTACTTGTAATACTACATGTGATATATATCTAACAAGTGTCTAAACATCCTTTTTTAATCTTAATATGTTACATTCTCTATGAGACCATTTATTAATATTTTATATTAAATGAGGTCTCATTTAATATTATTTCTGTATAATCTATTATATTCATACTCTAATTTTCTTTTCAGTTTCAAATTTCGTTAACAATGTCATATTTGCTTTCATGTTATGTACATTACATGTTACATATTGTTATATGTGTTTTTATAACTATATGTATATATACAAAATATGGTCCCATATGATTCATATGTATCGTTACCGTGTACATGTATGTGTATTATACTCAACGTCGATAAATTCATCACACTTATATGATACCATTATGTTAAGAGAATATTTGACGCACACTTCCTTGCATATATACATATCTATATAGGGAATGTACCAAGCAATTTACCTTGCCCTCGAAAACCCACAGGGAAAATCATTTTTTAAATTTATCAATACTCTATGATATAATATTGGAATGTCCCATGAATATGTTGCCTCATTTAAACGGTTCAAGATGGAAAAAACATCACAAGGCAAAATTAAATGTTGTATAGAGCAATATCGTTCTCAGATAGGACACCTGATATCTTTATATATTGTATTGTTGTAGAAAAGAAAGAATTGAATAACAGATTAACAGATTTAGTGAGATCTCTTTTTATAAACGGGAATGAGGAATATTTAGTTTACTTTTAATTGTGACTTGCATACTACTTAGTATTTATAATGTAAATTAGGCAAAGCATTAACTTTTCAAATGTCATATCTGAATATTTAACCCAAACAAGCAGGTAACGGATCTTTGATAATCTTTCTAAGTTGAAGGGTAGGCAACTTTAAACATCTCAATTTACTGTACAAAGTTTTTTTTAAGATTTTTTTAAATTTTTTCGGAGACCTTTTATCCACCGAAAGACGTGTCGAACGTAGATGACCTCTGTTCATGGTAATGGCAAAAACGTTTACACGGTAAGAGTTGATATATATGCGGAATATTCAAGAAAATCCACTTAAGTTTAAGAAACATATGTTTTTGATTATAAGAAAAAGTGCTACCGCTTTTCCGATGTTTTGTTTGTTTTGTTGCAATACAAAAGAAAATATCACAAACATACAGTCAGTCACAAAAGTCTGTTTACAACTCATAAATATGAAAGTTGTCATTATTATTATTATTATCATTATTATAGTAAAGACAGTAACTTTACGAATTATGTTAAAATGTAACACAATCCATTCACTCTAAATAAAAATATAAAATACTATGTTACGAAAATTATATATTCCTATTATATTTATATGAAATCATAGAAACAGTAAACTTAATATTATTAGTATTATATTATTAATATTAATAGCTTTCAGACCCTCCTACGTAAGCATGTTGGTATTCCTTTGATGAAATACTTCTCAAAAAATGAAATGTTTCGTAATTTTTCATACAATTTTGCCCCAAATTTTTTCCTGAATTAGTTATTTCAATTATTTCAATTTTTTTTAGAAATACGTCAATAATAATCGTATATATTAAATATGTAGACATAAATAATTTTATGACAAAATGCATTTTTGGTTCCAGTCAATTTGTCGATGTGGGACGAGACTCTTTTAATAACTTTGTTGTGACGTGTATATCTGTAACGAGAGAGATAATAAAAACAGGCGGTTAGACCGCAATGACCTTGAGAAAAATAAAACTCCGTTTCAGTCTACAGTGTAATTTAATCTGCCTTACCCAGTAGAGAATATGTAAAGCGTTGGTATTTGTTAACACTATGAACGTTATCGTTATAGTTTGGTTAGGATATATGTATATATGTATACTTTCACGGCTGCCGTTAATCTTTGTCCAAGATTATGTTTGCCAAACTGATCCATATGTTGATAATAATTTTTGAGCCAATAGATCCCAAAGTGGAAACCATTGTATCTTGCCTTTGTTCATCGAGTACTATCAGAAAATTCCAAATTCCAAAAGGGAGTTTTGAAGGAATGGTATCCAAGAACAAAGATTAACCTAGGTTAAGGTACATAGCTAAGAAAGGTTTCCTCAAAGTCTCTGAGATGTCACACATAGACAGATTCGCTTTAATTTCTTTGTTAAGTCAGATATGCAAAATTTTTTAGGTGTATGTGAACTTTACAATCGTGTTTTACACGGCGGTCGTGAATCGGCTGAGTTTGTTTAGAAATGTAAAAATTAGATATAGAACGGCATTGCTTATTCAAATAGTTTTGATCGGCATTGATGTGATTTAGTCCTGACGTTAAGAATACCGGATTAACTACCAATTGTGCTAAAAAGACTTTGTTCGTGAGAGATGGTATGGGGTATATTTGCTTTATATCCCATTCCATGTCTATAATTGTTGGTACCGAAATTATAAAGAAAACTTTGTTTTGTCGAGTATGCAATGTGAGTTCTGAGATATCTAAAATACCTTGTAAATTCTCTTCCTTTGCTATATAAGCGTTTTCTTCTGTTTTCCTACCTAGTACTTGGGCGTAATTGCTAATAAAAGTTCCGTGATCAATAATCTGTGGACTTATTGTATCTTGTTTTCCTAAGATGATTAAATTGAATATTTTGTCGATTTAGAAATTTAAGTCTGACAGTGAGCTTTTCGCCGCTTTTGGTGACCCAAACTGGACTGGTGCGTAGTTCTTAGCTTGGCATCGTTTTCCAAAGATCAATCAACTGATCAATTTTTCCTTTTTCTTTTTTTGGAAAACGAAGCCAATTACCAGGACTCACCACGAGGAGGTGACTACGCACGAGACCCGCCCATGAGTTATTTAACATTATGCATCGGTCTCGACATTCAACCTATTGGCAAGAATGTCGAGTTCTGACTCTACGCGATCATGGGCCTGCGTAAAGAGATAGATACTTCGTAGCCTAACCGCGAAACACCTATCTCCTACGCAGCAGTTACACCAATCTTTACAAACGTGAAACAAAGCTTACACGACGCGATATCTATCTCCCACACAACGCAACATGTATCTCACACACAAACATTACATCGATCAGTACAAATATCGTACAATAATTCGCAACCCTATCGGCATTATTCCGTATAAAAGATATATTCGTCTAACTTGGAACGATAGAAAAGGAGCCCCCACTACTATGGAAAAGGAGCCCCCACATTCAGACGATGAAAGAAAAACCGTTGTTCGCCCGGAACGAACGTAATCGCGATCTCTCGAAAGAACTAACAAACCTCCGTGACGTACCCCCGTGCACCAGATAACCCCAAGATTCAGCGGAAGCGCAAGCATTGACCTTCGCTCGATTGGAACTTATCACGGTCGATGGCACTTACCGATGATACCAGTGTCCAGTAAATGGGCCTGCAATTTAACACACTCCAACTGAACAAATTGAACCCGGGTAGGGACCGCTGAACAGGATTACGAAGGCAAGACCCCAACTGAACAGTGGAGTCCACCTCCACGGATTCGAACAGAATTACGGAGGACATTAAATGCAGGTCCCTGTCCAAGTACCGAAGTACCAATTGGACAGGATTGCGGACCTGCGACTCAATCGTCGACAGATTCACAGGTATCAGCGTGATGACAACACACGCGATTCGAGGCAAACGACGAGCAGTCGTCGAGTAGTCACTGAGACAAGAGGTGTCCTTAGGCGACCTACGAATCCAAAGAATTGTCCAGTGCATGTTGACCCGCACGTACCCGGAATACGCGCGAGCGAGTACGCCACGCGGCAGTTTGAAAGAACTGAGCGATCGTGAACCGATAAAGCGCGAAAGCAATTTCTTTTTCTGAGTGATAAGCGAGAAGATGAAGAGAGAAAAGATTTTTATTTTTCCAAAGGCAAAACTCGAAGAATGGATTCCAAGATGGATAAGTATCGTTGTATAGAATAAGCTTATAATGCATTACAATACATAACATAGATATCTATCTTACGATTAATTAAGGCTAACACGCATGCATCCCACGTTGCCCACGATATCCCCCGGTGTGCCACGAAGTCCAACGGTGTCCCACGGTGTCCCACGTTTCAGTTCAGTGCAGATCATCCAAAATTCTTTTGGCGGCATTTGGAGATCCACACTGGACCAACGGTGTCCCGCGATGTCCCGCGATGTCCCGCGGTGCCCCACGGTGTCCCGCGATGTCCCGCGGTGTCCCACGGTGTCCCACGGTGTCCCATGTTGCAGTCCAGTATAAATCATCCAAAATTCTTGTGGCGGCATTTGGAGATCCAAACTGGACTATATTAGCGTAATTCTTAGTTTGGTATCAAATTATTGTGCAATGTTTATACTTATCGATGTAGTCGTTTTCCAAAAATTAATCAACTGATTAATCTGCGAAAACCATCACATCGATCGGTACAAACATTGTATCATAATTCGCAACCGTACTGGCAACATTCGGCATCAAAGATACATTTGTCTAACTTGGAACGAGAAAAGGAAAATGAAACTATTGACACTGCATATACAATTTAGTCTTGCATAAGAGAAATACGAGTCGTTGTACTAAAGTTATGAAGATGTCGAAAAATTATATTAAGTTATATAAGTATACTATATGCTTCTTTTACAAATGGGAAAACAGGAAGAAGCCTTAACAATCAGACAATGAAAGAAAAATCATTTGGGTATCTAGCTTACATATTTAATATGTTATGAAACGTTCAAATATATAACTGAAAACTTTTCTATAAAATGATAAACCTGAAACAAAATCATTTACTGGATTTGGAATACAAAAGAAACAGGAATCTTTAAAACGAGGGCATTTTATACATGAAAAATAAACTACTAATAATGGTCAATTACGAATCAAATTACTCTCGATTAAATTTTAGCAAAAATAGAGAATCCTTTGTATCTTTTTAATCGAAAATAGGGTTACGTTGAAAACAAGAATTTTAAGTAATAGAATTTAAACTGAATTAAAAATTAAAAATTTCATTTAAAATAACTAAGATGAGGGAAAACCCGCTTATTAGAAAATCACTTGCTTCGTCTTTTAACTTTTAACAATATCTGTTATTTCCTACAACAACATAGTGACTTGCAACATAATGAACCGAAAGATATGCACATAAATAATTTTGTTCAGAATTTTTGTTACAAACGAACGACGATCGCGAATGAACTTTTGTTTCATACAAATGAAATTCGAATATTTATAAAATTTTACGTTACTGTTCAAAGATTGAAAATATCGCAGTCGAAAAGATTCTAAAAGTTATGGTTCTAAGAACGAACAATCACCAGCACTAATTCTAATAGCAATGAATGAAATTTTAAAAAATATTTCAAGCCTTCGTAGCAACATTCCGATATTTCATTACAATACTTTGTTACGCATGAAATCGCTCACAATTTCATACATGTACATATATTACATTCGTAATAAAGTTCTGTATTTTAGCAGTCATGGTAACGTTAACGCTGACAATGGAATATGTCTTGTAGCAGTATTTTCAGTAATAAACGTAGAATTAAGGGGCTCAGTAATAAAGGATGCATTAATAAGGGGCGCTGAAAAAGAAACATAGCAGTAGCCAAAAGAGCTACTAAAATTCAATCGTGTTCCACTCTATATAAATTCGATGAAAAAGCCGTGAGTGGAACGGAATATTCTTATTCCGCAACGCTAATTTACTACTAATATTTATGAAGCAGACAATTCTCAAAACCAAACGCGAAGAGTGCTTCGTTATATCTGCAATATCAATTAATCTACCATTTAATAATAATAAAAATGAAAAAAAATTCTAAAAATACCCGAAATTTTATACGCAACGCTAATAAATATAAATCTACGCACTCGTATTTAAATAATACGCAACACTAATAACGAGAGATCGCAGTGCAACCATTCAGAAGGTTGCCGATGAACGATCACACTTGTACGGTTCTTGTAGCTGCACGTGTGATCCAGGAACAGTGTCCGACAAATGCAGTCGAAGGGTTTGGGCAGTTTGTGAACGCAACTGTACTTAACAAAACGCGATCATTCGTTGTCGCAACGCTGAAGGGAAAAATAAGTAGAACTCGCGATGAAACAATATCGCAACGCTAACTCTTATAGTGAATTTAATGAAAATTACTATTTACTATATTAAAAAACTACTTCGAATAATCTGATATTGCAACTTGCAATACAATAAAATTAATTGATAACTAACATTTTTATAATGTAATTTTGAACAATAGAAAGCAGGAAAAATTCTAAAAATAGCCAGGCAATCGCGATGTCGTAATTCGCAACTCTAAAGCAAACGCGATTATCATTTTATCGCAACTCTAATTCAAACCGTAATTCGTTCACTCGCCACAATAATAAAAAGAAAAATCGCGATTTGCCCAATGGGACAATGGATCGATATGTACATCGACCAAAAAAGCAGAAACTACTACTACTACTACTACCACCACCACTACTACTACAAATGCTAAAAGCGAGCATAGTGACAAAGTAGTAACAATAATGACTTCCCATGCTCTAGATGCACCCAGAGGAAGGGCAGCCATTAGTTGTTGCCCTCTTGAGTGGCAGTTTGCCGGGCCTCTTCAGCTTATAGCCTCTTCTTTCTTCGGGCGCAACGCCCGCTGAAACTTAAATCTAAGCTCGAGACTTCTAAATCGCAAACAAAGAAGAAACTTATAAAGGTGAAATAAAAATATAAACCACGGAAGCTGATTGAAGTGCACATGGACTGACCAACGATCACAGCGGCGATCGTTGCTCACTCGCAAATGCATGCTCGAGCAATAAACGTTCGTTTCGAGCCCATTCACGACCGCGACCGCGAAATTCGAAAAATCGAAAGGCAAAACCAGAGACGAGAGCATGCTCTACTCGTGCCAGTTTCACCGTCGATTTTTCAAATTAGATTTCCAGAAACAGGTTGGTCACACGAAAACGCGCCTACCCGACCAGAGACTGTGCCAAACTGCCCGGCCCTACCTACTTATAGTTAACAGACACACCAGAAAGTATACTACCTATCCTACCTAGCGCTATATTTAAAAAATAGCAAGACGGGCGCACCATCACACTCGCTCCACGGTTCTCACACAAACGCCCGGGCGCAAAGGTCCTACACTAGAGAGGACGTCCCGGGACGCCTCCGACGCCCGAGCTAAACATAACATGCATACTCTAAGGTACGTACCTTTTTCCTGAAATCGACTGACGAAGGCTAGTGACCATTGCGTAAAACGTGATAAAACACGTTTGAGGAAATTACATCGTTAAAATAAATGAACGTAAACTTAAAATTATAATTGTAATTTACGGTACTATTAAAAGCGTGATTACACTTTATCGCGTGGATGATATTATCACAAATTGTGATTGTATCGAGACGTAAATTGAATCGATATATGTCTCGACATTTTTAATATTTGAAGTTTTAACGAATGAAAAAAAGCGACGCAATTCCACGGCCTAACAACACACATACATAATGTGGAAAATACGTCGTGCACGATACACTAACGCATCGTCAGTCGCTGAGAAATTATTACATTATTTAATAGGTCTAGATCATCGTGCCCAATGTTTTTCTCCCATTCAAGTAGCACCTGGGCACGTGAATGAGATCCTGACAATGGGCACGGAAAGGGTTAAACCTGAAAATCCTGATCTAAAAAGATGATTAGTTTGTGTAATTTTTATTTAACGGACTAACTTTCTTTGATTTTATGTTTTACTACTTCGTTTCTGATTAATTCTACTTTATTAATTTAATAGTAACTAAGTAACTCTACTTTATTAATTTAATAAATTAGAACAAAATTTTAATATTGCAAAAAAGTTAGCGTTAATTGTAAAAGACTGAGACTCATTCAAATGGAATAATTGACTCTAAATATATTACTGAGAAAGAAATAATCTCAGGCGATCTCTTTATCAAAGCATATATTCGCGAAATGTCTTCTTGCACGTAAAATATCACACATTCTTGTGCGGAAAAAATGAATTTTAACTCATATTTTAAATTCTAGCCAAAGTGAAATAAACGAACGTGACGTAATATTGTCACGATCAATTCATTGCTAAAAATTAAGTATATTTATGTCACACAGGTATATTCGTGTAGATATTTGCCATTTACAAATATTCATACGAAATATTAACATGCATATTTATAAATAACACGAATATATTCTCAAGCGTATATGTTTAACCTAATTAATAAAGAACTAATTACTATAATCGCGCTGTGTAAGAAGACCTATCCTAAATTAATAAATTTGGAAAAAGAATGTTACTACTCACGGGTATAAAAAATACCCGCGGTCGCTATGCTCGCAGAAAATTCTACGTAATACAACCGGTCACCCGTGCCGATTCGGACCTTTCATCCTACGACATGATTGAGTGACCGGAGGAACAGAAACGCATGCGACTCGCCGTTCGAAGCGGAGAAACAGGGCTCTTAATATGACATTTACATTCTGAGGTGATGGATCGTGTTAGTGAGAGCAGGAAACATTGGAGTTTATTTAACAAAGAAATTTATTGTAATATACTCATGGTGTACACTTTGCGCAGGACTCGCAATTATTAAATCATCGGTTCTTGGTATTACTAGTAGCTGTTCGCGACTCGCGATTACAAGTTTGACTTCTGGTCGATGCATTTTCATTCGCGCTACATGTTCGGATGATGATTGCCTTAGATGCCGAGGAACTCTGAACAATTATTAAGTACTGTCAATGATTGCTTCGAACCGACATGTAACGACTGACTTTCCGTCACTGGACTTCGTTGTTAATTGGCTAATTCTTGTGTTGGTTGTTGGAAAAGGATGCTAACTGCCCTCGAAATAATGTCGCAAGCGGAAAGCATCGTACGTGAGAAAAGCAGACTTCTCGTATCTTCCCATAGGAGGTGATACGTTTAGTGACTGCTAAGAGAAAGGCTGTTTGTCCTTTTGAAAACCTTGGCTACATAAATCCTACGATTTATAACAGGTCCTTAGGCTAGCTGAAAATATTCCGTGAGGATGTATCGACATCTGGCAATCCTGTTGTCACGCGACGTCATCAGCTTTTGCATGGCACGTATCCCTGGATGAGAAAGTCCGTGCAGTGAATTAAATGCGTCGCATCGCAAGGTTTTCGTTACGTATGGTCGCGCAATGTTGCCTGATTCCTCGCAACATATTTCTATGTCGTGATCAGGAAAACGAACTTTCTTTAATCGTAACGCGGATTTTCCAGAGTTGACGATGTCGCACAGTTCGTTATCGTTTTCATGCGCGACGGCGAGAATTGATGATCCACTGATTCCTTATCGCTTTCATTCGTAACAGAGGTTCGTCTACGTTGTTATCTAGCCCATTTATGTATCGTATGTCGATGATGAATTGTCCCATGTAATCCAAGTTTCGGAATTGTCGCGGTGAACATTCATCAATGTTTTGATTGAACACGCATGTAAGGGGTTTGTGGACCGTAAAAATAATAAAACTTCTCCCATCTATGATGTGTCGAAATCACTTGATCGCGGTGTACATGGCGGGTAGTTCGCGGTCGTACGCGCTATGCTTGCGCTGTGAGGAGTTTAAAGGTATAATAAGGAAACCTAACGGCTGCGAAGTGTCGTTGTCGCGTTGCTGCAAGACCGCTCCTAATGCATAATCGAATGTGTCTACCGCGTGGCTAACAGACGCGCCAAGTATCGGATGCGCTTACATCGTGCCGTTAGCGAGGGCGCATTACGACTCTCGGAAACTGTCTCCGGATTGCTCCGACCATTCGATGGGCGCGTTGTCCTCTTTCCTTCGTTGTAGTAATTCATTAAGCGGTTGAAAGATTTTTGCGGTCCCCGATATGAAACGTCGGCAGAAGTTAATCATACCGAGGTACCTTCGTAATGCTTTAATAGTCACGAGAAGCGGTGCTTCCACAATGGCGTCAACGCGTCCGGCAAGAGGCTTTATGCCGTGCGCGTTTACGACGTGGCCCAAGAATGTGACTTCATTCACACCGAATTCACAATTCACGGGATTGATGACTACGCCATAATCGCTTCAACGTTTAAACAAAATCCGCAAGTGATCGCGGTGTTGTTCATCGGCTCCGAACGCTATTAAAAAATAGTCTATGTGTGCGAACACGAAATATAACCCACGAGTGAATTCGTCGACGAATCTTTGACACGTTTGTGCGGCGTTTCGACGCCCGAACATAATGATGCCTGCTTCGGAAAGTCCGAAAGGTATCGTGATCGCGGTTTTCATATCGTTTGCGGGCGCGATTGGAATGTGATGGTAAGCGCGAACAAGATCGATTTTTGAGTATGTTCGCTTACCGTGCAGATGTTGCGCGAAATCTTCAATATACGGCGGGGAATACCTCTCGGGTATCGTGCGGATGTTCAACGCACAATAGTTACCGCATGATCGCGGTAGACCTCCGTCCTTCTTTGGTACGACGTGCAAGAGTTATGCCCATGGACTTTTCGATGGCCGCATGACTCCTTGCTCGATCATGAGTGCAAACTCCGCCTTAACCTGTTTGAGTCGATCCGGTGCGAGGCGGCAGGGTTTACTGTAGACGGTTGGGACAGGTGTGGTTTCAATGTAGTGTATCACGCCGTGTCGAATTTTCTCTCGTCCGAAGACCGGTGGACGAGTTAGATTAGGAAACTTCGCCAAAATCCAATGGTAGCCCGATTTGACGATTATAGTTTCAATGGATGTTTCTTCGGTTGTGGCAGCATATCCCCGTGATAACAATTGGGTTGTCCTGTCGAGGAGTTTCCTGTTTATTTCGCGGGTCCACGAGCAACCCGTACTGGCTCAAAAAGTCAACACCGGTGATAGACGTTTGAACGTCGGCTATGACGAAGTGTCATTTGAAGGCACATCTAAGGGACAGGTTGTGGTTATTCGCAATGATATCATATGTTGCTATACGCGTCCTGTTGACCGCGAATAGTTGGAACTCATTTTTGGTCGCGTTCCTGTGTATGTGGCTGCGGGGATATACACTAATGTCGGCGCCGGTGTTTACGAGAACGGATATCTTCGTTTTCTTGTCCGTGACGAAGATGCAGCGAGATCCCAGGCCATCGTCGTCTGCCGCCTTTACGAACGGCTGGTCCTGTTTCCTTGCGACCATTTACACGGAGACCTGCATTTGTGTGTGCGTTCCTGGAATGTTCGGTGGTTATAACAAAGGTAGGGCTCCTGTATTCGTTCTCTCGATCTTGATCTGCTACGTCTTCTCGATCGCCGACGAGGACGATGTTCGAGACTCAACGCGTCTCTTTTAGCTCTTACCTGCGACATATCGTCTTTTAACGTGTAAAAAGAGGCGAGCCATTCGTTCATTCCAGAGAATTGAGGAAGTGGATCGGTTATCGTCGGTATTCGAGCAATATGGCGGTATCTCTGTACAAATTCCTCTGCGATGAGGTCCGCTTGATTCAATAGATTATCCGGATCAGAGTCGTCAACTGCTGCGAGGATGTGCCTAATGCGAGCGGGTAATCGGTTCCTCCACAGCGAGAGGATGAAATCATCGGGTTTGGAGGGGGTTCGCATGTTTTTTAAGATGTTGGTAAAATTGGGTTGGCTTCCGGTTGCCCACCTCGCTCTTCACCAGCTCCTTTACCCGAGCGCTGTCCGCATCGGTTGATATGCGAATAAGCTCGCGTTTCAACTTCTCGTAACTCCCGGTGGCTGTTGGTTTCGCCAGTATTTCGTCTACATCCTGTAGGTATCGACTGCCGAGGACATTTGCTGGCATCACGAATTTTACTTCGTCGTCCGTGATCCGCGTTACGTCGAATTGCCTTTTCAACAGGGCAAACTACCCCGTGATGTTCGTTTGCAACAACGCAGACATGGTGATTGCCTCGATGGCAGAATTTCCTTGAGTACTATTAGCCATAACACTGACACACTCGGAACCACGTTAATTGAAATTTCAGTGGCACTATCGCAGTCACCTCTGTCACCATGAATCACGTCGGGTTCACCAGTTTGAGGTGACGGATTGTGATAGTGAGTGGAAGAAACACTTGAGTATAGTTAACAAAGAAATTTAGTGTAATTTATTCAAAGAGTACGCTTAAAGTAGGACTCGCGATTATTAAATTAGCGGTTCGCGACTCGCGATTACAAGTTCTAATTCTAGTCGATACATTTTGATTCGCGCTATAAGTTCGGACGATGATTGCCTATTATGCCGAGGAACCCTGAACAATTACTAGGAACTGCCAATGACTGCTTCGGACCGACATGTAACGACATGTAACCCCTGGCTGTTCCATCCTCTCGTTTCGCGTGCTTCCCGGCGCACCCTCGTCGCCACAGCTCTTCCAGATGGCGAAAGGGGGATTGAACGAGCACAGGGCGACGAACCGTGGCCATTAGGCCATGTTGACAGCGGCGGAGTTTACGTTGTAAGCATTTCGCGCAAGCTACAGTCGTGTTGGTGCGTTCTCGAGAGATTTAAAATTCTGGAAATCGACAGGATGACGTACAACGACTGAAAATGTGCCAATTATTTAACGTGGAACACTTATTTCGACGTCCAGTTATATGCGACGTCCACTTTAATTACGTACAGGGTGTGACCGAATAACATAGCAAGCGGGATTCAAAAATACATTGCGAGAGAACGAGGAGAACTCGTACGGCGAAGGTTTTTCGCACGAGACTCTGTTTCCGAGATATTCAGGCCTGAAAATTTGCCACGTACACTTGAACTGGACCAGTTATCGACTAGATATGAGCAAACGGCGCTTATATCATGTTATTCTGGACGCGAAAACAAGCAAAAAACGTAAAATAGAGTTTCTCCATTTAAGGCTTCGTGTTCAAGAAAACAGAGCTCCAACACGCGTAGTTCTTAGTAAATTGAATTCTATGTTTGTCTTCTATTTTGTCACAGGGGATTGCCTCTCGCCCTTTTCTTGTATTATTCCGTCGCACTCTGTATATTCTTACAAAAAATAAAAATTCAAGAACATTCGCGATTATTTTATTCATGAATAAATCCATAGATCTATTAATCCATTTCCATCGCGCGTGCCTCGAAATGTAATATATACCAAACGTAGCAAAATTTGTTTTGAGTTCATTGAACGAATGTAGATAATTCTTTCGAATTTTCTAAACGATACGAAATTGTTCGAATTTTCCTAATGAACCCGTATGAATCGAACAGGTGTTTCGGTACTTGTTTTCTGATATCTGCCGATGCAAATTTACATTAAACCGTAACGTATATCGCAAAATACTTTGTACAACTTACTATCGAATAGAATGTTTTAATGGAATTATGGGTGAATTCTTTGTCGCGTACGTACCATGCTTTACTGCCAGAGTTCGTAAATGCCGCGCGCGTGGAATCTGATTTCTCGTGACATTTCGTTGTGCATCATCGAGCGAAAAAGCGTATCAACGGAACAATGCGTCTTGTTCTCTACCCCCGGGCCACGCTTTCTCAACCGACAAGACACTTTATATTGCTTTTGTCCAAGGGATTTCAATTATGCAAACGACCTGCAGCGGTCTCTCTGCGACAATCTCGCGTATTCATTCGTTTAGCTCGACGTGTACTATCATCGCCACATTATTTCCACTTTCAATCTGCAATTTATTTCCGTGTAGCGTTAAGGATGCAATGGCAATACGTTTCGTGCTTTGAAATTTTCATTTCGGTTGAAAATTGTTGAAATATTTTTAAATATATTTGCAACTTAGAACGTTCGAAGATCTTTCTCGTTTAAGACACAGGAAATTTTGCAAAATAAAAAACTTTTCGATTTACAACATTCGAATTTGCGATTTCCAGTTTCAAAAAATATGAAATAATTCTTTTTACCTTTGTTTTTATATCGTGCTTCCCGATTATTAATAAGACCATCTCCACGGAAGCATAACACTTTTATCAAAAAATATTACGCGCCCTATCCGGGTACTTAACACGGTTTTTGAACTAAATTTACGAACGTTCGTTGCACATTCTATTTTATTTTCTCTATCTTCGTTCTAGTTTGTATTAGGCTAAACAAAGTATTTCTAGTCAAAGACGAATCTCGGATTAATATTATTTTGTTAATTTATTTAGACAGCACACCTTTAACATAAAGAAGCTACATTTTCGTTTTTCGTTGTTTTTAATCCTGCTCTTATGACTATCTCCGACAAAAAAAAAAAAAGAACAAAGGCTATATAGTAATTTTATAAAAATACGTAAATTAAGTGCTTTAATAGATCGCACATAGTTTTACTATATACCGTTTTCCTGTCGTTCTTTATTTAAATCTTTGCATTATTACGTTAAAAAAAGGCAAGTACTAACTTTCATCGATAAAGACGTTCAATTACACTTGTTGTACGTCTCCTATAAAAACAATCGTATTGCATAGGACTAACTATTAAAGGAAGAGAGAACATTTTTTAATACTAAATTTGAATATCTTCTTGCAAATCGTTAAAACGTACCTGAAAACTATCAGTGCTGATTTACGCGACATACAAAATTATTTTATAATTTCTCCACAATTACTTTCTTTACGCTGTCTATCTATTTCGCTGTATAGCAAATTTCTCGCCCGATTCTTAGAAATAAAATAAATCAGGTTCGAAGAATCGAAAAATAATGGGAAATTACGCGCAAAGTACCCACTGAAATAACAAGAAATTGCAAAGTTGACTTCGAAAAAATACCGTTCGCGACATTTTCCCGTTTTCCGATATACACACTCGACTCGTTTCGTGGCTCGCAGACTATTTGCGGTCACACCAGTAGAGAATTCAATCGCTGATAAAACACGCCTTGCCCCGATTATTCTCGAAACGTTTCGCGTATGTTTTACCGGGACTGCATTTTTAGTCAGCTCGGCGCGTTACAACGTTACAGCGAAAGAAGTCACGGCAACGGTGGGTTTCAGGTGCTCGTAAAATCGATATCGCAACTAGGACACTAGGTTATTCGGCCAACGATGATAAGGGGGCTACCTTCGGCCGAATGATCACCGCTGATAATGCCGACAAACATTGTCGAGAAACTGGTCGGGGTGATGCAGCCAAGAATAAACGCGGCCGTGAAAGAAGGGGAACAAATGAAATTCCCGGAAGTAAACGAAAGAGCGACGAATCGGGCGGAAATTAACACGCGTTCTCTGCGACGCCGATTTCTTCGAACTTCTTTCGTTTGCTTTGCGTGGCTTGCGTCACGCGTTAGGGATATTTATTATTTTTCCTGCCAAGTGCGACTCGCAGCGTGCGTAGAGCGATTTTAGCGATTAAACCGTGGGTTTCCACGAGAATTTGTATATTTTTGCGAAGCTACTTGACGCTAGCCTTAGTAGCCTCGGGCAAACAGCCGGTTTCAAAATTTAGCTTAAAATTCTAACTTTATGTAAATTTTCGTAATGTCCGAACCATCGATTTTTCAATTTTTGTCAATTTATACAAAGTTAGACGAACGAAGGGAACAACAATGAACGTGCAATTTTAAACACAGTTCCGAAACCGGTTCATTTGACTGGGTCTGGCAAGGTTCCTGTTAACCGGTTAACTACGCTCGTGTATACTCGTAGTAGCTCGTATTTATTTACGCGCTCCATGACCTAGTCCCATGACAGATTTCTGAAACTAAATTCCGCGGTTAAATGGTTAAACCAATGCGAGATTCCAAAGATTTACTTCGGCAGCTGATTCTTATGACGATTAACGCTGAGTTTTAGATAATTTTGCATGTGGCTATTTAGTATCAACAGTGACACACGATTCAACCTTTTGCGGACTACCGCCGCATATGCGCCTTCTGCGTAAGCCATCAATTTGGCCGAGCAACTCGTATATGCGTTCGGCGAAAACAACCGATAGAGCCGAATGACTCACATGTATGTCCCAGGTAAACGCGTCGCTATGAGCGAGGAACTTATTGGCTTGACAACTAAGTAATTGTGGATTTTGTTCCTACCGCCTAATGGCAAAATCAGCAATCACTTACTTGCCAAGCCAATATATACGCGTTCGGCGAAAACAACCGATAGAACCAAAAGGCTCATATGTGTGACATCTTATTTATCCTGTGGAGAATCTGTGCATGTATATATGTCTATAATTTAATATCTATGAAGGAAAAGCGTGTCTAAGGAGAAGCGTGCGCTGGCAATTTTAAATGGCAACAGCGCGGCCCTATTGTACGACTTGGACTTTGAACCGTCCCGACAGCAAAGGGTTTGCTTTTTTTTCTTTTTTTTTGAAAGAATTTGACAATCGACTCATTTAGAATTATAAGTAAATTATTCTGGCGTGATACTATATCGTTATTTAATTTACTACTTTTATATATAGAACACGATAATTTTCTTATCAACCGTACGATGTGTTTTTTTTTTCTCTTTCTTTCCCAAAGACAGAGTATCGAGATACTTTGGTCGAAAATTGCTTCTGAATTTAAAAAACGTTCGATTGGATGTAACTGTAATTTTGTAAAATTCCGCATATGAGAAAGACGGAAAAACGCGTTTATATTTTCCGTCTCTTTCGTACGCTGAACTTGGCGACTACGATTTCTCTCCATTTTCGACGAAATCGAAGCTATAGTCTGTCCCAGTTGCGCGATTCAGCTGCGTAAACACAAAGCAAAACCACGTAACTTTCGATTGGAAAATGAATAGTACTGTACGAAAAAAAGAATGCGGAATTTAATAGAATTTCGAAACGGAACTACAAACGAAAGAATGTCTTTTTATACTGCAAGAATCACTCGAAACACGATGATTAGAGCGATTCAAGGTATCTGAGATAAACAATACGTGATATGTAACGTTATAACAATAATAGCGTAAGTATGGTCACGCCTGTATTCTTGTATAGCGACGAAACACGAGACCCAAGATATATCATGTTAAAATTAGATGGTTAGCCACAAATACGCCTGTGGACGTAACGAAGTTGATTGTAATAAGTCTAACGGTATAATTAGGTCAGACCGTAATTAGCTAGATATTAGTGACGAAGATCACACGAGTTCCCTCTGTTTATTTAAAACTTTTAGCTTTTCATTTTTTATTGTAATTCGAACAATTGTTAGATCGTTGCGCCATAATTAAATCGATGATATCTCTGCATCCGTGGATAATTCGAATAATCTGTAACAGCAAAAAAAAATATACAGAAAGATACGAAAAATATTCAAAGTAAATTATTTTCTACGAATTTACAAGATAAAACAAATGTCTGTTTAAATTCTGTTTCATTAGTCGCGCTGGTAAAAAGCAAAAAATTGCATCGAATATTACGTAAATTATGCGTATATTGTGCAATTTTCCAATGCACAATAATGTTTATAAAATTCCATCTTTGTTGTATACACGGAACAAAGCAGGAAAACAAAGTTATCGTAGTATCAAGCAGCAAACCCTGCAAGTTGAAGCTACGGTTTCAAGAAGAATTGCGGTGACAACGATAAGAGCAACAGCTACACTGAAACAACTTCAATGGCACCGTCGTCAACTTCGCTCGATTTACCAAAGTTTAGTTACCAGAAAATATCTAGAGAGAGAAAGAGAGAGAGAAAGTGACACGGTTCTTTACAGAATCTACTAACCCAGAAGAAAAGCTGGACGCTTCTCATACGAACACGAAGCGGAAATGTTTCTCCCTTTTTTTCTTCTTCGTCCTTTCTTTTTTTCACGACAAACTATATGGTTTCATGAAGAACTTGGCAAAATGGAAATGAGCAGTCGGTTGCCTGGGGTGCCGTACGACGGTGCGATGTGTCTTTGCAGAGGGTGTACTCGAGAAAGAAGCAGCCATTGAGTGACACTTAAAAGGATTATGCGCGAAGAAAAATTTTTTTTTCGTTGCTAGAGGACGTCAGCACGTAAGAAAATGAGATTTCGAGTTCTACGTAGGGTTTGCGAATGGGCAACTCGAATTTGAAGGTTTCAAGCGATTTTCAAATTTCACAGTGTGATATATTATTGTGTATAATTTCTCAAAATGAAGATGATCGTATCTGTGGCTTGGTGCAACAAGCACCTATCAATGTCTGCATTCCCAAGGTTGAGATACTAGCACTTAGATAGATATACGTTAGTTGACTCACGTTCGAATAATTTCTGACGCAGAAACTTCTGCCGTCTCGAATTTCTTTTCCAATACGAAAAAAAGAGAGAATCACAGCTTACGCCGTCTGTGTGTTTTACATTGATTTCGGTATATTTCGCGGGATGTTTATCTTGTGAAAATTTTCCACACTGACGTACACAGATGCCATTTCATAGTCGTTTCTAGATAGAACTGGAAATCGTCGTTTTTAACATGGAATCTACAACTATGTTTGCGAGTCAGTTTTGCAAAAATACGTTATTAACATTTCTAGACTAATTATTATCTTTGACACATATTATTACACACGGATTATGTCGTAAAATATACTGTTATCATATTTTTGAATATACTGAATATTTAACCGTTTCTGCGTAGGATAAGTTTTCAACCACTGCACAATTACCGTGATCTTTATTTGCAAATGTTTCGTCGTATACCATCTCAAGAAACTTTTTACATTCATTCTGCGAATCCTGTCATAGAATAGAGTAATAGGATAAACAAATTAAATAAAATCAAATCACGACGTCCTACTGTTCCTTCATTCACCCTCGTAAATTTCACAACGAAAATAATTTCGATATATGTACGTACTCTATGTCTATAAAAATGAACGTCGAGAAACGCGCGATAAACATTGAAAATATCGGAGAATATATTCTGGAAACTTTTTTCGAGAGGGATTTCTAAGAGATTAATGACCGCGTTGCATATATTAAAACTTGAAATTTATGGTTCTATATTTAACGTTTCAGCCTTTGTTGCAGTCTCGGGCAGCATCGTGAAAGAGTTAATTACATCATTCGTACTACGGTTGGATAACATCGATTTACCGCAAGAAGCTGGACTATGATCGAACGACCTAACCTTACGTTTCACTATTAATCAAACTCGATGCTTCTCTGACCGCGGAGAAATCCCCAGATCCTTGACTAAAACCGATTCTTTCGAGGAAACGAATCAAACTACCCTTCGCTTCTCGTCTATCGAGAAAAACGTTGTGGTTCCGGTGCCGTGTGGCTGGAAAGAACGAGGAAAAAGGAGGAACAGACTGAAATTAAATCATAATGGATCGAATTCAGAGGCTAATTACGTTACACGATTCTAACAAAGAACGTCACGAAAAAACGAGGGAACGCTCTTCTCGAGGATATTCGAAGGGAAAGTTGCGCTCGTACGGGTGTACTCGTGCGTGCCTGTTTTTAGACTAAAACATAAAAACAACGTTAGAAAAGAAGAGTGCTGGGTCGAGTCACGATTAAGTCCGTGGATCCGTCAAGTCGAGATTGTAATTCAACTCTCAGACGTGGCACCGGTAAAAAGGAGAACCGTCTAGGGGAGTAATTTTCCCGGACGATACGGAGGGTGGTAATCGTCTGTCTACGTCAGAAAGGCGAGACAAGAGCAGCAAACAGGACCAGAGATAGTCTGGTAGTTCGTTCGTACGCTCGCGTTACGGTGAACAACACATACGTGCACGTTTACGTCGCGATATTTTCGCTTCTTTGTTCCTACGATTATTGCTTGCTCGTGTTCTTTTAACAAAATTTCTTGCATAGTTTGACAAACGACTTATCTATATCGTAGCAGAATTTATAAGAATCTATCGAATACGATAGTTGACGCACTTTTTCCGCTATCTACGACTCTTCGTTCGTGTAACGAGCTATTACACGACGATTCGAAATTTTAGTCAGCTTGAATAAACGTTCGCGAATCGAATCCGTTGTACGCTATCGTAGCGTGTTGCGCTCGTGAATATTGGATTCTATTTTGATCACGCGAATTAAGAATCATCGCAAATCTTCCCGTTCCTAATTTATCGATCGATCAAAATTGCATTTTGTGAAAGTAGGCAAAAAAATATGTAGATAGCTGGTTTCGATTGATAGAGCACAAGGACGACACTGTTTTATCGTATGATACGCGATTGTGACTAATGAACAATGCGAATCGTGTTCTCGTATTAGCTTAAGCATTATGCGTTTGCCACTCCTTGCTTCCTGTTCCGATCGTTCACCGTTATGTAATGTAATGCAATTTACATAACAGGAAACGGTAAACCAGGGCCTGATCCAGCGAATTGTAAGCATTATTGGACGCTGCTATCAGATAACGAGGTTGATCGATCCGCGACAAGAATTCGCGTAAAGTGCAACGAATGAACTTTACTTACGAAACATCGGGTTTCGTCAAAGTACTTAGATGAACGAGTATCGCGGAATATTCGTGACGATCGCGAGTCGATGAAACGCGAGAAACTACAGCACGCGTCGATCAATTACATGGAAAAGTTAGTCGAAAAGAATTCGATTAAAAGCTTAATCGACATAGAGGAGAAAGTACATTTAAATATTGGAATCGAATGGAAGCGAAAGAGAAACGACGGAATACGTTCTCACGAATTTAGCAATAATAGAAACGCACGTTTTAATTTTCTCGCGCCTGTTGGAGTAAAGATATTTTATTTTACGAAAGCTCTTACTTGATCTTATTCGCTTTACCCGCCTCATAAGGCTGCAAAGCACCGATCGAGCTTTTCGCAGTACAATTATTTCCTAGCAATCGATCAACAGCCTTGACACGCTTTTGCCTCGTTTTATGCTTTACTGGCTTCGCAAGGATTTGAATAAAAAAGCTACTGTACAGTAAAAAATTGATAACAAAAGAGGATTAATATAGGAATTTTATTTTCTACGATTTTCTATAGCGAGAAATTTCTAATTTCGCGAAGCGAAGTTGTCGGAAAGAGTATCGGAATAATCCATAATCCAGAGGAAATAAAGTATCAAAAAAAACTTTCGTATTTATACAAATAAGAAAACTGAAATATATATAAAATTCTATCTATCCGATACGACAGGTTAATATGGAAATTTCGCATATATTGAATTTAGAAAGCGCTCTTCCATAAAGCACATGAAATACGATGTGTTTTTCACCATTCCAATGATTGTCAATCACTAAACTACGTATCGGATATCGGCAAAGAGCTGAGTTTAAACTCCGCACATTAAATTCGTTCCAAATATTTTTCTCTTCGCCACTAAAACAAAAACCAGTGACGATCAGAGAGAAACAAGGGAGCAAATAGAAAAAGAGGAAGAAAAAGGAAAAAGAAAAGAAACACTTCAATCCAATAAGTCGTATCGCGTATCTCTTTGAAGAAAACTTGCAAAAGATCGGTTTAACGTCATAGGTACGGTTGAATTATGAGCGGGGCGGTTTCTTTGTACGGAAGGGTTTGATGCGAATTACACGTAAAAAATACAGCACTGCAATATGTGACGGATAATGCTGTTCTCTACGCAAGCACATTGAACAATTAAATAATAATTTTTCTTAAGGGCATGATGCATATACTTGAACTTTAATAATTTACTTTAATAATTAATAATACAATTGAGAGTGATATATTCTGAAGTACAGCAAGACTCACAGACTCACGTCACAATTTTTACATTCATAGCGAGCTAGTGCTTTTCAAATTGCTCTTCGTTTTCTATTTTCCAGCGACATTTTCAGGTCGAAGATTTTAGAAAATGACAAGGATACGGATCGGCATGTTAGAAAAAGGATTTAATAATGATATGATTATTTTAACGAAAAGTAACAATTGATATCAGACGCTGGCGTATCGAAGAGAAATACTATTATTCTGCCCGTATATATTGTTAATTTATTGTTAACACTGCGAGGGCGAGAAAAGTATGAAACAAGGAAAAGGAAAAGAATATTTAGTTCCATCGGCGACCGCAGGAGAAATGGAGGTCGCCGATGTCAGGTATAAAAATGGGGTCTTATTGCTAGCCACTTCAGAGCATCGTCTCATCTAGCTACGTACGCTTCGTAGATCTGTAGAGTCAAACAGTAACCTTTGAAATTTCTCAAGACTTTTGGAACATGGAGCTCTTGCAACGTACGAACGATCGCTTCCGAGAAGGAGTTCCTGTCCGGGTGGTGCGAGTGGAATCACTTACCACCATGTGGGTCCGTATCGCTGGATGTCCGAAAATAACTGAAACACTCAATTCGGTGATGATGGATCATCACCCGGAGTACCTGCCGAAGCCGAAAAGTTTGAGAACAAGCATGCTCGTCGCCGTGTACACAGATTTCAAGGACATCAGCGTTTGGGAAAGAGCTATCCTTTCGCAACGAACTATGACGGGCTACATCGTCTTCCTAGTCGACTGGGGCATAGAAACCGACCAATGCCTCAGTTCGATACGATTGTTGCCACGAAATTTGGCGAAGATGGCACCGTGAGCTAGAAGAATCGTCCTGCCAGGTGTACGAGAACAACCGATCCAAGCGACGAGACATCGAGTGGCCCAATTTACCATGATGACACGGACAGGCAATCTAGTCGACATCAATCCCTCTCCAGGAGAAGCAATAACAGCAAGGTTGCTGCTGGATCGAGAGCCAGGAGAAGCCCAAAGAGATGCGGCAGCATATTGGTTGGAGATGGGATACCTCGATCCACAATAATCGACGCTTGCAAGACTAATTTTTTCTATGTATACAAGCATTGTATGTATGGTTTTGAATGCATGGCTTTGAATGCATGATTTCGCATGCATGGTTTTGGATGTATGATTGTGTTATATTGTATATAAAGTTATATTTTTCTACATATATTTGTACTGAAAATATTCCAAGGACTACTAGTGAGTAAAATCTAACTAAAGCTTAAATACTTGCAAACTACCTCTTACCCTTCCTTCCCATTCACACAACAATCCTACGATATTAAATTTCATTCAAATAAAGAATAAAATGAAAGAAGAAGAGGAAAAAGAAAAAAAGAAAACAAAAGAAAAAGGGAAAAGTAAAAAAGATAAAAAAAAAGAAAAACATACTAAATTTAAGATATCTTTTAATATAATAATTTTTCGAATCAAATACTTGTATACTCTTCCGTAGAGAATTAAAAACTGCATCGGGTGGCGTCTAAGAAATGTTTGGTACCATTTACAAAAACACAGACCACCCTCGAGTCTCGGAGATGCATCCACCTAGAGAAGATCTGCGACTATGGCCAGATGACCCTCTCGAAAGAGGGCGAGTTCAATCCGAAACATTTTTTCCGAATAACGAACAGTTTGTATTTTACGAGATTATTTATCGTAATTCCATGTTATTTTCATACCATACTATTTTATATTTTATATTAGATAATTCTATAAAAAATTATACGTAGATTTTTCAGTTCATATTTTGAATATTATAGTAATCCGCGTGTGTTGCGGAATTGTAGCAAATTGTTCTTCGTTTTTTATTTTCTAACGACATTTTCAGGTTGAAGTTTCTAAAATATTGTATGGATGCGGATCGGCGAATTAAAAAAAAGCATCTACTAATGGTACATTTATTTTAGCGGAAAGTAATAATCGATATCTGACATTGGTGTATCAAAAACAATGTTACGCCACGAGGCCCAGTATAGATCATATTCCCAACCGTCGCTCGTGGTCCTCCAGCGTCGCAGACATATCCTCTTAACTGCCCGACGAAAAACATACAATGTCTCGACGAGCGCATAGTTGCCGCCAAGCAGCGAGTTCTGGAACCGTCGATTTCGGACCGTTATTTCATTCTCACAAAGAAGTCCGTATACATCGGCGCGATCGGCGGCGTGATCCGATCGTAGTGTGGGTTGTCTCCCAGAAAGACAACAAATCGGTTTAAGAGCATCAGTCTCATTTGAGAATTCATACTGCATACATCGAGCTCCTGCGATCGTCCGTGCAGGCGGTATCCAGTAATGGGTGCTGTGACGGTGCAGGCTATAATCGGCGGTGATGCCAACTTGCTGGGACCGAGCCATTGCGCTGGCAGCTCCGCCTCCTCGTGGCCCCCGCTGGTAACGGCGCAAGCGGTGATGCTCGGCTCCGTGCGCCGGCTAAGTGAGCTGCTTCCCCCAAGAGGGTAGGTTCAACTTGTTCAGTGCTGAGCACTGGGCAGGGTTTTTCCAAGCCGCGCGCCGAACATCTCGGCGCCGCTCCCAGTGATTCGTTGGATGTGGATATAGTCATGGATCTCTTGATTCGCGCCGGTATGAGTCTTTACTCCAGGTACGGCAAAGTCGGCTTCGTACGACTAGAACTAGAACACCTGCATACATCGAGGCCCCTGCGATCGTCCGTGCAGGCGGTACCCAGTAATGGGTGCTGTGACGGTGCAGGCTATAATCGGCTGTGATGCCAACCTGCTGGGACCGAGCCAAAGCGCTGGCAGCTCCGCCCCCTCGTGGCGCAAGCGGTGATGCTCGCTCCGTGCGCCGGCTAAGTGAGCTGCTGCCCCTTGAAGGGTAGGTTCAACTTGTTCAGTGCTGAGCACTAGACAGGGTTTTTCCAAGCCACGCGCCGACCATCTTGCGCGCCGACCATCTTGCGCGCCGCTCCCTAGTGGTTCGTTGGATGTGGCTACAGTCATGGATCTCTTGATTCGCGCCGGTATGAGTCTTTACTCCAGGTACGGCAAAGTCGGCTTCGTACGACTAGAACCAGAACATATGCATACATCGAGGGGACTTTCCAAGATGGCGGCGACTAGTGCGGACGTGTTCAGATCGCTCCGTGCAAATAAGTGCTAAAATGTGGAAAAGTGAGTGTAAAAAAAGTGAAAAGTGCGATAAAATAAAAGAATTAGTGTTCCTCAAGCACTGTGGAAAAAAGTTCTGGTGGATTTACTCGGGAAAGCCCGAAAATTCGCATAAAAGAAATCTCTGTGCGACCACGTGGCGTGTACACAGCAGTGAACCGTGTGCGTTAAAAACGGGCAGTAGGGTAGTGAAAACTTCTCAAAAGTGCCAAGCAAAAATCAACTGTGTAGTGAATAGTGAAATTCCGTGGAATTTGTGGCAATTAAAGCTTGTGCAGTGAATCTAAGGAAAGCACGTGGCAGCTTTAGGCGGTAAGAGCGTGGGCCGCCATATTGGGTCGTGCGTCCACAGCGCCGCGCCGCCGCGTAGCTGCACCTTGCCCGGCATCTTGGCAGCGGCAAATTTAAACCAGACTAAATCGAAGAGAGCTAAACCGAAGAGAGCTAAACTGAAGAGAACTAAACTGAAGAGAAACAAACCGAAGAGAGAACTAAACCGAAGAGAACTAAACCGAAGAGAGCTAAACCGAAGAGAACCAAACCGAAAAGAACTAAACCGAAGAGAACTAAACTAAAGAGAAACAAACCGAAGAGAGAACTAAACTGAAGAGAAAACTAAACCGAAGAGAGCTAAACCGAAGAGAGCTAAATCGAAGAGAGATAAACCGAAGAGAACTAAACTGAAGAGAAACAAACAGAAGAGAAATAGACTAAAGAGAGAAAAACCGAAGAGAAATAGACTGAAGGGAACTAAACCTAAGAGAAATAAAAGAACAGAAAGATGGAGAAGGAAATTATTGAAACTGAGATGCCCTTAGCTGCATTATAGCATCCGTCGTGGATCTTCCAGGGCGGAAGCCGTATTGCCTGTCCGAGGCCAGTTCGTGATGGTGGAGTAAGGTTGCCATCCTGGTAGCCATAAGTCTTTCCAGCAGCTTGCCCACCATGGAGAGCAGGCAGATTGGTCTGTAGGACTTCGGGATACTCCTGTCCCTGTCCAAACCTTTAGGGATGGTTAGGAGGTTACCCACTTTCCATATTCTTGGGAATGTCCCCTGAGCGAGGCAATCGTTCATTAGCCTAAGTATGTCTGGGTGAAGGGCTCCATAGGCGCGTTGAATGACATCCACCTCGATCATGTCCGGTCCAGGGCATTTCGCTTTCTTCATTCTCTTGACTGCTTCGCGGAGCTCTTCAATGCGGAACTCCGCTGCGTCCTCGACATTCGGGAGGGTCCCCGTGTTCCGCCTGATCATGGCTTGTTCCGGCGTGTCCGTGGCTTCTAGATCGTCAGGTAGGAGGGCTGTCAGCATCGCTTTTGCAGTTGAGCGCCAGTTGGAGGTTTCTCCTTGTGGCGTTTGCAGCGTGGATACCGCTTCCTCTCCCCGGATTTTTCCAACGATCGTTTTGTAGACGATACCTCAGGGCTGTTTGTTGCCCTCATTGGTGACAAACTTTTGCCAACTCTGGGTTTTCGCTTCTTTGACAGCCTTCTTGTACCTGAGCAAGAGGTCTCGATACCGGCGTTTCCCTTGTTCCCTCTGCAAAGGGTCCTTGGTTGCCTGGTATGTCCTTCTTGCCCGGTAGGTGCGTCGTTTTGCCCTCGTTAGTTCCGGCGTCCACCATGGCACCGATTTGTTGTGCCATTTCTTCTTGGGGATGGCCGCGTTGCATGTTTTAGTCAGAGTTGTCTGCAGTTGCTCTGCCATCTGTTCGACATCCTCTGCTCTCTCAGGTATTATATCCTGGAGTTCTTTCCCTTCCTTCAGAAGGATACTCTCGAACTTATCCCAGTCCGCGGCTCTAGTGTTGTACCTCCTTTCCTGCTGGTGAGGCGGGGTATTTTCCTTGTCAAGTTCTAGGCGCGTCTCCAGGATTCTGTGGTCGCTGGAGGTTCCGTCTTCGTGGACTTTCCAATCCTCCACGAGCGGTATTAGCTCCGAGCTAGCCAGAGTTATGTCGATGTTCGAGCATCCTCGCGTTGTTTCTAATGTGAAGGGTTGCCCTGGCTTGTTGATGATGTGGAGACCATACTGGGCTACGATCGCCTCAAGGGCCTCCCCTCGGTCGTCGGTACTTCCGCTGTTCCACAGTGGGGACTTTGCGTTGGCATCGACTCCGATTATCGCTTTTTTGCCCTTTAAGTGCCTCAGTATTTCCTCTAATTGTTTTATTCCGGTATCGATGTTTTCCGCCGGCGGGAAGTACTGGCTGACTACATATATTTCCGTCGCTCCGTCTCCAATCTGCACACATACACAGTGTGTTGTGCACAGGCCAGCGATCTCGAGCGCCGTCATGTGTCTGCATCTTATGCCCACTGCTGCCATTGGTGGGTCTTGTTTCGAGCCCCGGCACGCAATCGCTGTTTCCGTGCCGAGCCCGGGCACTTTGCCTTCTAGGCTATATGGCTCCTGCATCAACAGGATTACATTGCCATCTGCTTTCATCTGCGCTCTAATTTCGTGGGGAACGATTTTCAATCTCTGCATATTGTGCTGCAGGATCCTTATTCCCCGTTGTCTCCCGTGTCCACTGTTTATTCCCGTGTGCATCCTACTCATAGGATGTTTTGGCGACATTCAGTTCCAAGGCTTTCTTGTAGGTGGGGCAGTCCACGTTCGAGGCCGCGTGGTCTCTCTTCTTACCTGCCTTCTTGCAGTTGACGCAGCTGGGGTGTTTATCCTTGTTTGGACACGCTTTGGTAGTGTGTCCGCTTTCCGCGCAGTGGGCGCAAATGTCGTAACTAATTCGACAATATTTGGCCACGTGTCCGAACCCCTGGCACTTATAGCACCTGCTGAGCGCTATGTAGTCCCTGACTTTGCATTCACTCCACGATATAAATAGCTTGCTCCTGAGGAGTTTGTCTCTTACCTTTGGAGGGGTCTCTATTACCCAGTTTGTTTCCCGGAGATCTTTGCGGCATGTCCTGAAGCAGAACTTGATTTCTGCGACGTCTTCCTCAGAGAGTCTCCCCTGGTTTTGCTTCCTGATGCTCGCGATTATCTCCTTTTCGGTGATATCCCTCGGGATGTCGTATATAATCATCCTCGGGTTTCTGCGCTGTGGTGTGCTTGCCTTTAGGCCGGCCGCCTTCAGCTTTTCATTGTCCGTGAAGGCCTTGAGGCCCTCTGGGTTTGTCGTTTCCACGACTAGCCCATTCCCGCTAATTTGTCTGACTGCTTTCACTTGTAGCCCCTTCTTGCGGGGGTTGACAATGGTGAATACTGCCTCGCGTGCCTCTTCACTGCTCTTTATTTCACAGTCTTCTTTAGCAGGTCTTATTATCACCACGTTTCGTGGCGGTTTAACCGCTTTGGGTGCCACCCTGTTGCTGGTCATTCTGACCTTTTCAGCGTAGGAGGGTTGCCTTTGTGCCTCCGCTTTTTTCGCGACGGCTATTTCGAGCCGTTTACTGGCCTGTATCGATCGGTTGACGGCGTTTAGTATTGCCGATCCTTTATTCCTTTCCTCGCCGGTGCTTTGTTCCAGCTTGCCTGTTAGGTAGCAGTTGTGGAGCAATAATTCCTCCACTATGCCCCTCATTTCTCTGAAGTGCCGCATAATTGTTGCGGTCTGTTCCTTGTTAATCTTTTTCGACGGCTCCAAGCAGTAGGCCAACATTTGCCTTTCTATTTCACTGGCCTGTTCCTTTAGGTCCGATACCAGCCTCGTTTCTGTATCTATTTGCATCTCAGTTTCAATAATTTCCTTCTCCATCTTTCTGTTCTTTTATTTCTCTTAGGTTTAGTTCTCTTCGGTCTAGTTCTCTTCGGTTTAGTTCTCTTCGGATTAGTTCTCTCTTCGGTTTGTTTCTCTTCGGTTTGTTTCTCTTCGGTTTAGCTCTCTTCGGTTTAGCTCTCTTCGGTTTAGCTCTCTTCGGTTTAGTTTTCTCTTCGGTTTATTTCTCTTCGGTTTAGTTCTCTCTTCGGTTTGTTTCTCTTCAGTTTAGTTCTCTTCGGTTTAGCTCTCTTCGGTTTGGCTCTCTTCGGTTTAGCTCTCTTCGGTTTAGTTCTCTTCGGTTTATCTCTCTTCGGTTTAGTCTGATTTAAATTTGCCGCTGCCAAGATGGCGGGCAAGGTGCAGCTACGCGGCGGCGCGGCGCTGTGGACGCACGACCCAATATGGCGGCCCACGCTCTTCCCGCCTAAAGCTGCCACGTGCTTTCCTTAGATTCACTGCACAAGCCTTAATTGCCACAAATTCCACGGAATTTCACTATTCACTACACAGTTGATTTTTGCTTGGCACTTTTGAGAAGTTTTCACTACCCTACTGCCCGTTTTTAACGCACACGGTTCACTGCTGTGTACACGCCACGTGGTCGCACAGAGATTTCTTTTATGCGAATTTTCGGGCTTTCCCGAGTAAATCCACCAGAACTTTTTTCCACAGTGCTTGAGGAACACTAATTCTTTTATTTTATCGCACTTTTCACTTTTTTACACTCACTTTTCCGCATTTTAGCACTTATTTGCACGGAGCGATCTGAACACGTCCGCACTAGTCGCCGCCATCTTGGAAAGTCCCCTCGATGTATGCAGTATGAATTCTCAAATGAGACTGATGCTACGCGTAATCGCGTTCCGGTCGCTACGGGCCTGGCACCCACTGTGGATACATGGCCGCATTCAATATGGACTTGGACGCGGTTCGACGTAGCGGGATAAACCTATCCTTCCGAATACTACATTTCCAAACGGCGGAACCACAGGATTCAGTGCTGCGCTAATTCCTGTTCGCTCGCCGCTACTAAGGATATCCTGGTTAGTATCTTTTCTTCCGCTTAGTAATATAACTTTCCTCCGCGACAATTTTCTCTATTTAAAAAAAAAAAAAAAAGAAATTTCGTGCTGTGGTAGCGGGGATGCTTCGAGAAAAGCAATACGATATAAATACAGGAAGCGAGAGAAGGTGCCATTTTTTTATCTCTCCGAGAATCGCCTCAAAAAGGATGAAAAGAAAAATAAAAAAAAGACATAAAAAATCGTATAGAAGGAGAACACTATATTCTATATATCTCGAACGAGAAACGTTTTATACATTGCACCAAAGTGCCTTTTAACTTCGTTCGTCGTATCATGTTCGAGCTAAGACTAACGCAAGACATCCGTGAGTAACGAACCTTCGGTTTTTAACTTCCGTACTCTCTACATATATGTATACGTCCGTCCTCTCTACATATATATCTACCACAGCCGTTTCTCTTCCTCGACGATTACAGCGGTTCCCTGTTTTCGCCTGTTTTATTGCTGGTACAGAGACCGAACAAGCGATTGTATTCATCGGTTTCTTTGCTCTGTACCAACGACGAAAACGCACGGGAACGCACGCAAGTGGAAAAGCGAGCGAGACGTACCGCGGGGTGTGTCTGTATTCTCGGGGACTGGAACTTGTAAATTTAGTACGTAGCGATAGACAACGATCTCTTTTCCCTCTAATACCTGGAGCGCAGAATAGCCTTAAAGCAAAGAAAATCACACGTGCGTACGTTCGACACGTACGCGCGTGTATACCTCGTCTCTCTAATCAAGTTTCCTCGAGCCTCGCCAAAGGGGATCTTTTCTTCCCCATCCGCGATCTCTCCATGCAATATCAGAAATTGATTCTCTCTCGCACGACGACGACGACGACTATTTTCAACGACGACCCAACAACTTCGTAACGGATTCGCATGCACATCTTGCATCGGGTACAGAAACGTTGCACAACACCATCAGCTTTTTTTCTAAGCACCCTGAGAAAGCCGATCATGGACACACGTTAGTTCGCACAGGCTTCGGTTATTGATTTCCGACTTTAAATCAATTTTCTTGAAATAAAAATAAAACGCAAGACGCCGCTGGAGTTTGTTGCGTGCGTTTGAAAAAGGAATTTCGCAGCGTACGGCAGTCGATGGTCGTACTAGCGATTTTTTTCCCCTTTAAGTCAATTTTTGTGAAATAAATGTAAAAAATGATACGCCGCTGGACCTTGTCGCTCGCAAATAAAATACCATACGCCGCTGGATTTTGTTGCGAGCGTTTGAAATGAAAATGTGGCTACGTACGGTCGTCATTGACCATGATGCTCGTGCGTAGCGATTTTTTTTCTTTAACGTAGAACATCGATACGCGTGTTGGACTCAGTTCCGTACGCTAGAAGAAGGATTACGCCGCTGGACTTCGTCGCGTTCCCTCGAAGAGCAGTACGCCACTGGACTTAGTCGCTTGCGATCAAGAAGCAATATGCCAATGGACTCAGTCGCGCACAAATAAAAAGAAATTTGTTAAAGAAATTTTAACAACCTTGACAGAAACTACAATCTACTATAGGATAAATGGATATTATTATAGGGTATGGAATTGAAGGGATAAAGTAAATTTAGAATCTATCTTTTAAGTACAGGTACAAAATTTATTTACTATAAAGTACAGTACAACTTATGTGTGATGAGCTTTTTATACACAACATCTAAGATATTAATAACTATTTGAAGATTTAAGACTACCGTATACATGTATAATTTATAAAATGTTTTATTTTAAAATGTAATTTGAAGCAAATTTTAAATAGTTAATTGCAGGTGAAAAAATTTCGTATATACAATATGTCATTAAACAATCTTTCTCGCAAGAATTAGTTAAACTAATATATTGTTACTGAATTAAAGTGTCAGAATGTTAGTGACAGAACTGTCACAAATATCACGGTTTAATAAAGTAGCTTCCAAGTCGAACTATCGGTCAGGAGATTCTTCATCGTCCTCTTTCACTCTGTGAGACTCGACAATTGCATCTGCTTGAAAAAGTATTGAGCATACGAAGATATTGGCGTGTTCGAGGGCCGGTTCTCGCCTTCGGTACTCTTCTTCCCATCAGGTGGCATACAAGGAAACGATGCAGGCCAAGCCGCGTAGTGTATTCACCACACGGGCTAGTATACTGCACCACAACGTAATCCGGTGGTAGATTTTCCGCAACAAATGGAATGGTGTGCAAGGCGTTAAATCCAAATCGACATTCCGCCATCGTCTCGTTATAAGGCACTACCTGTAAAATAAAATGGACAAAAAAAAAAAAATTGAAATTTACGAATTGTATGAGAAATGAAATACGTACTGCTCCAAATGTGACGACGATGTATAAGGACGCTTCCAATCGTAAAGGAGTAACTTTCGAACACGAAGCACTTCTAAACGTAAAGAATTTTTAAAATTGCAGAAGCGATGCGCTTCCAAACGTGAAGAACTTTTAAACGTTCTGCTCGAAATTCGAACTGGAAAAGATACCTTCGAGCTAGGTGCCGAGTTTATATAGTCGTCTGTGGGTTCCATGTGTATTACTACACAATGGATTAGGACTCTCGGACGGCCCCGTAATTAGCAGGTAGGTAAAACCCATGTAAGTCAATCTGTTTGCTGTTTGAAATATTGCTTAAGGGGCGGACGAATCAGTACGCGCGATGCTCGCATTAGGTATTCCTTTGTCACCTTCTTCTTAATAATGGAAAGTTCGAGAATGCGTTACAGGATAAACAATCACAATAGGGTTGGAGAAAAATGCGATTCTAATTCATTATTAGTCATCGAGTAGGAAGCGAATACATTGATTTTTTTTTAATTTTCGCTTCTTAATAAGTAATAATTTCTGTTTTAGTTCTATATGGGTTATATGGTTATCACCACTGGGCTGTTGGAGTAATAATCGTTTCGGGCCGTAGTTTATGTTTTGCATTTACATTCATAGGAGTTCGCTGATATTAGTATTGTGAGTTATTCAAAGTACATATATCGCTTAAATATATTCGATCGAATAATATACTTTATACAGAATAATATACTGAAACATTTAAGGCTACATCTACCAACGCTTTATTATTTCTTGTGCATTAATTAACAGTCGTCGTATTAAGTATATAGTAAGTACAGCAGGGAAGCATTTGATCGATATAGTTGTCGCTTTAGCTATTTCGAAGATTACATTGTAAATATTGCTTGGCTTTGAATTTATTTTACTATCAAGGGACAGTTTTTTGTCGTTGATATTTGGCGGAGGGTAACGATTAGTCAATAAGGAGTCGTGAACTCCTTCTAGACAGATTCAGGGAGAGGACTAGAGGTAGTTATATAATTCAAAAGCATTAATAGTTCCCGTTTTCCTTCTGCTTGAAGGAATGCTTCATTGTCAGTAGATATAAAGAGGATATTATTCGATTTTTTATACGAACGTACATTAATACAAGTTTTGCTTATAGAATTAAGTTGTAGAAAGTAACGGCAGTAATTGATCAATGCGAGTATCGAAAATTGAATTTCAATTTTTCAATTTCGATGCTCTTGGATTTATTAATTATTTAAATTTTTAACAATTAATTTTAATATAAAATAAACTAGATATTTATCCTTTTATATTGCTTATGATATTTTTATTCCTTTTTATTACAACCGTATTATTATTCTCAACATATTATTTGAATTTTCTGCGTGTATGATTGAATAAGTTGTTGGACAGATAATCGAAGTTATCTTAATTATTCGCGTATAATTAATATTATCAAATCGGTTCATTCAGTTTCTTTTATATCATTTTATATCGTTCCAAAACGGGTAACTCATGCTCTTCGAATTTCACAAAGCTCATTAGCCTCATTAAACGTTCGACAGTTCGCCTTCCGCATTTTATCGCTTATTATCATGAGTATACAGACTGAATATCGTCTCTACAATTACATACTGTCGACTATCACATTATATAACGAGAGCTTTGGAAAAATTGAATTTGATTGCGTATCTATCGTCGTCTTAAGCATTCAAGTCGATTAAATTAAGCAGAAAAAGGAACGCTTCGTCGATTATCGTTATTATGCTCGTTAACTTTACAGGAACAGCAAGCTGAAGTCGATGTTGAATAATTTCTGACGAAATGCAACAAAGTTCGCAGATAGTATCGATGTAGGGAAACTCTCGTCGCCATTTGTTACGTCTATTACATATATTTACGTGGTTCAAATCGCCAATACGTTCGAAATACGTTTATTTGCATGTGTACTATTCGGTACGCTCTGTGCACGTTTCACAATGCTCGCGGCAGCACCAGAGAAATTTGCATTTGCATTGCCACGTTCTTGTGAACTGATGTGCGTTGTTGCCGCGACCACAGCACATTAAATCGCATCCGTCCGTACCTGAAACATTAATCGCTTTTACGATCATCTAAATTTAAGATATTGCAACACATTGAAGCTTTTCGTTAAATAGCCTGCGATAAAAAGATAAAACGTCGAATATCACATATGTCATATTACGGAACATCACTTTTGCTAGTACGATTGCAATATCTCCCTTGGGTTACTAGACTACCTTGCGCTCAATCTGGTTCACAGTAATTAGGCGAGGGTTGTAAAACTAAAAGGTCGCTTCTCTTTGGAATCCTTTCTTTTCCTACACTCGAACCCCCGCTCAACTTTGTCCCTTTCAATACCAAGTGTAGCCTTCTTGGTTTCGTCGTATTCTTTGCGTGTTGTCGGTAGTGTCGAGTCTTTCCAACGTCGTTTGGTTTCCACTGAGTTTTCACGTCGTTCCCCAAGATCGGCAATATTTCAGTCAACGTTGAATGCAACGTATCTAAACTCTAGGAGAACAGCAAGAAACAATAAAGTTATTACTCGTGAAAATAGTCTACCAATTAGTATGTTACATTCGAGCATTTATTTTCACGCGCTTCGTGAGATCCATAACAAGTGGCGTCATTATAGCTTCTAGAACAGGTCAGTACTTGTTTGTCAATATACGCAGGTAGTCGGATTAGAATCCCTTTCTATCTGTTATTACGGTTTACCTGTTATGATATTTTCCTGTTTACTATCGTTTTTGAAAACACGTGTACAATTTGTACATCTATAAATAGAAGTTCCCGAATATTTCCAGTCTTACTATTTTCCAAACATAATTTCTGATTTTAAACTATTTAGCCGTAAGAAAATGTTACAGTTACTAATCGAACGTACGTATAAAAAGATTCAACTCGTATCTGTAAGAGTCGTTGTGTAATTTATTTTCCGATATCGATATCAAATATTATAAAACGTAAAGTACCGTTGAAGGCGTAACATTATTTCTATCGTCGCTAATTATTTACTATCTGCGTAGAAGAATGTTAACCTACCCTTATCGAATCGCTTTCTATATTCTCGCAGAAAATTTGTATTTTTGCACTTGCATTATACGCAATAACTGCGTATTAATTCTATCTATTCATGCAACATAGTGGAAAAATAGACGTATCGTATGTAGCGACGTAATCGTTTAGCGTTGCAATCGTCTATAGAATATGATCATACGTCACGTCCTAGCAACAACGACCCAGTTTTACAGAAATTACCTGCATCGTAGGGGTGGGGTAATCGCTATCACGGGCTTCGCTCTGTAATACTTTTTCATCAGTGCATCGTCGATCTGACGAAAACTAGGCAAGGTTCGCCAGCAGGTTCTCACGGCGCAAGAACCGGACACGCCGTGACATTTGCACTCGGTTTGCAGCAGAGCTTTAACTATCTGCAATGAAACAATACTCACGCAATTCAGCACCTAATCCATGTCATTTGTGGCAGTGTAATTTCAAATTTCTATCTTTCGTACTAGGTTAACGATCGATTATACATCGAATGCGATCGACGCGTACCCTTTAAGTTACGTTCCTACGAAACTGCGAAATCATTATGCTATCGTTCGCTATTTTAAAGCTCGGCTAATTATTCTTCACGAGCATACGATTTTGATATTCGTATCGTAAAGAAATATCAATTTTTCGAAGTCGGCAATCGGGAAGATACGAGCACATACTTCTGCGATTCCTTCTGTGATACGTTGTTAGTTACATTTATCATTTTTATATCGTAATTCTATCATGCTTGTGCTAATCATCGATCGCAGTCTGTGGTAGCTGCTGCTCCAACGATATCCTACGAAAAGGTTAAAACGCTATTATCTTTAGAATATAAACTGCTACATTCAACTATTACATTCTGAATCTTTATCGACGAACTACGATTTTGCAAAATCTGCCAAACTCATCTCTTACAATTAGAACACGTTCGCAGCATGTTCGAACTGTTCGTTGCACGCGTTTCTCCGTTTCTTCGCTCATTTTGTGTCCGACGATTGACGCGTACGCTCAGAAAACTGGTTTACATTTCGAATTATCGGTAGATGGTGAGGGGCGGGTGCAGATGTGGGTTGAAAAGAATCGTCTGGAGCATAAATTATGCGGTGCGGCGAGGCGATCGACGTTAAGAATAAATCGTTAGCAGGCGCGCGTCTGTACACGCGTGCATAGATCGTACGTGTACGCGGAGGGCAACCACGCGGTATATGCGAGTTTTTATTACCGCCTCGATAATAAAGCCCATCGAGGAAGACGAAAGCTCCGGGAGCTTTCCCCAATTAAGCTAGGCCATATACGCGTTCTACCCACGGCACAGAATTCCATCCTTTCCCGCAAACTTTAATTTTAACTCTACCGTCTCGGCCTGTTTACGAATATACGTTTTATCTCGAATTCCCAGATACTAGTCTTTCTGATCCGGGAAAATTGAACGACTAGATCAATATTTTAGTTTACGAACGAATCCTTCAAGCAATAAAGACGTTTATTGCTTTTCGTGTATTTTCAAAGGTACAAGGGTCAAACAATTGTAACTTCGTACAAAGAATTTCGTATTATGAAACAATTGGCCCGTTATAGAAGACAGCCCGCATAAATTCCAAGTACAAACTAGTTGGATTATTTCCGTTCCTTCATCCTTACGTATCCCTATTCTCTTATACCAAATACTGTCCAATTTAGTTAATTTACGATACAATAAATCATTAGGAACAGTAATTATAGTACGGGTTGCAGAAGAAAATACGAATGTTATACCTGGCTTAATCCTAATTCGATAGAATACCTGTTCTACCTGGCTCGTATAGAATTTACTTAGGTTGCCAACTTCGAATGTGTCGATATGCAGGCAGTTTGTATGCTAAAAGGCATTTATCCACAAGACTAATGTGGAGAACAGTACCAGAAATGACTTTGACCTTTCGCAACGAGAAATCGATAGCAAACCAAACAATACGCAAGGATCAAGTTACCACATTTCTTTGTGAAAATACTACCAGATGTGACAAGTTGCCGATACTAATAATCGGTACAGATATGGAACCTCCATTCCTCGATACTTTCACTATAAGCGACCTGTCAATTATCTACAAAGCTAGCACCAAGCCTTTGATTGACGGACAGTAGTATTTTCAATGAATAGTTCTATATGATTCTTAAAATCAGGTAAGGAAGATAACTGAAAACGGACACAGAGAGAAGACTCTGTCGTTGGTAGATAACTCTGACGCGCACCACAATAGCAGGATAATAAGTACAGAAAATGAATTTTTTAAAGTCAGTTACTTTCCATTTGACGCTGCACCGCTCATACAACCAATGGATCATGGAATAATCGCATGTTTCAAACGAATGTACCGAAAAGAATTACTGGAAACATTAATCCCATTATGTAACTGCAATACAGAGAAAGAACCGATAGATAACCATTACGAATTAAACATGAGCGATTGTTGTCGCATGGCATATGATGCTTGGACAAATATGATATCAACGATATTCTTCAAGATTTTATAAATGAAACTCTGGCTAAGGAACGAGCGAATTTACCGCTTTGAAGATATACTTTACAGAATCTCTCTAGAAAAGACTTGGATGGTTTGAACTACAAAATGAAATTAACTCGAAGAAACTATTTACATTAAGACATGTATATCAAAAAATATAATAAGAAATATAATATATGACAAGAAAGCTATGGAACGCGTAAAATTTTATGTAGCATTCAAATGTTTGTTTGTACCATTTGATTTGAAATATATGACACTCGTATACGGAAAGTTCTTTTCCTACTATCCTGTTATTTATTATTATGAATTACGGTAAACAAGATTCAACAATATATGGAAAAGAATTTTATACCTTCAATTTGAAAAATTAGAGTTAAAGTAACTGTTACATTAAAAAATCTTTATAGAGATGGATCATATCGAGATGGATCGATTCGTGTGTTAAACAAATATATGGTCTCACAAAAAAATTATAATGACCCGAAAATGTTATTTAAAAGAAGACGTTCAGAAAAAACATTCACTGCATGTGCTCATCCATATAGCACAACTTCGTCCTGCGTAGTGTTTTTCATACAGTCATCAAAAACGAAGATATTTAGATGTTGCAATTTGTGTCCCATTCTGTTGGGTAAAGCTGAGATTCAGCTTTATCCAACAAATTCAATGAGCTGGAGTCGATATGCTTTCGAAACATTAACATTATCTTCGACTTTTGTAAATTCTGAAGCTCCATTGCTTGCAATAGTAGCAGTGTCTCTTCCGACCTCGCGAACAACCTTTTGTTCGGCATCTTCGAGAGTTCGCTGCTCACGGGTATGATCAACGACGTTCGTTCATCTTCGAAAGTTCGCTGCTCACGGCTATAATCAAGGACGTTCGTTCATCTTTGAAATTTTCGCTCAAAGATACTAAGGAACTCTTCGACGTTCCACCGTCGCATCTTTTCCGTTTAGCAACGCCTTTTCTCTTTTCTTCCTCATATTATCAGTTATTGTTTACCTGGAATTATTCCCAATTAATTAGACTATTACTTCTATTTTCATAAAGTACAGTATATAGTAACATAACCAATTTAGTGATATTAAATTTAATTAAAAAGTTACACTATCATTTATGATTAAATTACGTTTTATATATAAAAAACTTAATATAGAAACTAAATATAATAAACATTTAATATATGTTAGATTATCCGATATGTTTCGTTCGTTTTATAAGGAAATAATAGGTGCACAGCTTTATATGTTTTATATTAATTTATTTATTTTATATTAGAATTATGCACGAACATAATGATAGAGATATGACGGAATAGATCATACCTAATTCAATAAAATAATATAAAACAGAAATTTTTGTTCATCTATTATCACCTTATGAAACGAAAGAAACTTCTCGGACAACCTGGTATACCTTTAGTTGGTTCTTTGTATCATCAATATGAGAAATCCTTATATAAAACCATTACCGCAATATATAATTGACCACTTAAATAATTGTTAGACTTCTTTGTTCTTTAACTAGTGAACAGTATTTTTTGATACTACACACGCGTGGTTGACGAAGAGTTAACGTCTCTACTATAATAATAATAATTAAAATTAAAATGAAAAATAATAAATAAGTAATAATTGCGACAAACTACACGCCTCCTGAGAGGATATACTTCCATTGTTAAACTGCAATGCGATGTGCCCGTTCTCTTGAAATTTGAAACATCAAGCACCATTGCCTTTTGTTGGACATTTCGTACTTAGATGATCTTTGTTATCGCATAGAAAACACCGTTGCACCTCTGTCGCGACTCGTCCTCTTGGATTTTTCTTCAACCCGCTTGCTTTTCATCTTCGCGTTTTATTTCATGGCCTCACGCCCGGCGCACTTCTCTTTTAATTCGCGAATATCATTGGCGCCATACAATATTATTTTATCGGTCACGAATTCCTTCCATGATATATTTTATCACGACTGAACTCTCCATATGCACTTGTTTAGGTATGCCGAACATTTTATAGACATACTATTGGTATGTCTCGGTGTCCTTGATACGATACGACAATCCCTTCTGCACCTAGCGCGCATCTACTTTTTCCGCAAATTCGGTACTCAACATTTCCTTCGTTATTTTCTAACTTTTAAAGCACATTTGACAGTCGACGAACAATTTTACCGAACGTGAAAAAGTCACTTCGCCCGCATTACTCGCTACACGTGAATCCAACCACAACCAGCTTTGCACATTGACGTTGTGTTAGCAGCTCTGAATATTAAGACAAGTGCGCTCTTCTTGTCGACTCTGACGTGTGTTTCAAACACGTTGCGCTCTTCGTCTTTAATCTTTTTCTTCTTCGTCTTCTTCGTCCATGCTCGATATCCAAGACACTGAAAGCTCTTACACGCTTTTGTAATTCTTTCTTCTTACCAACTGTTTTTTATCTTCGTTTCTGGAGTTAATCTTTGAACTCCGCAACTTTTCGATTTCGTATTTCGATTCGTTCAGGCTTATCGTTAACAATATATTTTTTTTTTCTTTTCGATATCCACGATGGTATTATCCGCGTTTGATCCTTCGCTCGTCATGATATCGACTTGATATCAATTCACTTGCACAATTACTACACGAATAGTTAAATTAGTTAACGCGATCTGTTAAATAATTCCTTGTCTGTTTTGTTCAATCTCGGCACGAGGTCTCAGAATTTTATGAAACTTTTTTTATTATATAGATTTATTTATAATGATTGAAACTCATGACCAACAACTCACAACTCGACAACCACGGAGGAAAGACTCGCAACTGCAACTGGTCGCAACTTACTTGTAACTGACTATTCTCTCTACGTCTCTAAACGTCCGTTCATAACAAAGTTTTCGATATTACCCCGACCATCATGCATTTTAGAACTATTATGGACCCCAGATGGTCAGGTATACCTTTATAATTAGTTGCAGTTCCAAAGGTTACACGAGCCATCGGGATATTTAATTCTGCCCAGGGTGTTATGTCCCAATAGCCCATTAAAATTTTCCCAATAATTTTCTACTATTATTATACATATTGCATGTTATTTCCTGTAACCGAAACTTTCAACTTTCGACCAAGTAATAATGAAATGTGCAAACACACTTACTGGGACCCACAATAATCCCAATGAACCGTAATTAGCCGCGTCTAAAATCCTCTTTCTCTTATATTTCCAAATTTACTACCATCCTCAGATTTGGATTCTTTCTTACTGTAGATGAATTTCATTTATACAATTTATGCATTGCTCAAGTCGAAACAGTAAAACATTTTCAGTAAAAAACAATGGCTCCGTCAATGTTAATTTTTTATGTGAAATAGTAACTAAATTTTACTGCTTTATACAAATTTGGTTTCAAAGCTGGGAATTATCAAAATTGCTCGTGAATATACACAAGCGTGCATTGGTATTAGAACACATTCAAATTATTGCAAGTAGATAAAATATATTTAAAACGAAGCTCTATAATATAACATTCGCTTCTGATCTTATCTCGGTTAACCATGTCCTACTAGTCGATATTGTCCAAAACAATAGTTGATATTCATTAGTGTAAATAAAAAAAAATATACACACACACAATTGAAGATGAATGGCACCAGATGAATATTCAGAGTTTAGAATGATTGCAATATGCATTAATTTAATTACATTGTATAAGTTCGTATAGATTTTATGAAGTGTTAGTTATTTATTAGTAATAAATATGGGAATTGCTTGGCACAAGTATATTTTCCTCGTTCCAGTTTCAATCTGGCAGTACATTTAATAGCGGTTACGTCCAGAATTAAAGAGTTAACACTAGAGAAACATATTTCTATTATAATCTTTAAGATATGGTAATTATATAAACATATTGCATATAGTAGTGTGTATAATTTGCTAACGGTACGGATTTATCTTTGGTGGTTTATCATTGTAGTTACAACCATTATCCTTTACTCTTACAATATTACGTAAAAACACTCGAGGAATACCTACTACTATATAACGTAATACCATAACACGATATACGCTAAGACGTAACACTATATAATGTAATACGTTGTAACGTGATAGTATATAACGTTGCACACTATAACGTAGTACCATATAACGTTCTACTATATAACGTAATGCCGTATAACGTTATACGTTAAAACGTAATACTATATAATGTAATACTTTATATCGTAATACCTTATGATACGCCACGAAGACCAGTATAGATCGTATTTCCAACTGTCGCTCGCGGTCCTCCAGCGTCGCAGACATATCCTCTTATCTGCCCGACGAAAAACATACAATATCTCGACGAGCGCATAGTTGTCACCAAGCAGCGAGTTACGGAACCGTCGATGTCGGACCATTGTATCATTTTCACAAAGAAGTAGGCATACCTGAACATCGGCGCGATCGGTGGCGTGATCCGAGCGTAGTGGGGGTTGTCTCCCAGAAACACAAAGAATCGGTTTAAGAGCATGAGTCTCACTAAAAAATTCATACGGTATACATCGAGAGCTCTGACGAACAAAGACGCTTAGTCCAACGGATATCGAGAAATATAAAAAGTCCAATCGAATTTCTGTAACGCATTGACTGTATTCATCGCCAAATAATTTGTGACGTTTTTATTATTATACGATTTATTGTTGAATATACACGCTATATTAACCTTTTAACACAGTGTTAAATTCATTGAATCACCCATGTTATCTTAATCGAAATAAGGGGAACGACTATTTCACGGCGTCGAATATACGAATCGCAGCGAGAATTTACGCCTCACGCTGACGCGGTTTCCTAGCGACCGCGTCTCTCCGCGAACGGTAATAACACAGATGATTAATTTTTTCAACCCTAAGAAGATAATATCATATTATTTATAGTTATTACACCGATATAGTATTATGTTACTTATTCTTTTTATGATTTTAGATAGATACAACAGGTGTTTGTAATTTTTCTAATATATTGTCTTATGTTTATTTCGCTGCTTTATTTCTTAATAAAGGTAGAAGCAAACAAATTGCGTTACATATTTAAAATATTAATGAAAACTTATTTAAAAACAGAGATAAAAATTCTAATGTCACCACTGGACTGTAGAGCTTTATGCAAATTTATATTTTTCAGAATATAATTGAAAAAGTATAATTATTTTACTCGCACAACGTTATCAAAAGCATTGTACTTTGGATATTGCATATATTTTTCGTGTGATGCGCATTTACTGCAGTTTTACGCTTTCAAATTTCGCATAAATACACGAAAACTTGCAATCGAACCCTTTCGCTGCGCAGCGCTCAGAAACAAATTGTTCTCTGAACAGCCGGCGTGGCAGTGACAGATCGTAGGGCGGATCGCACGATGCTCGGAGAAAGATATTCTGTGCTAGCGTCTATAAGCGCTGTTCGCAGCGAAAGAGTTAGGCGTGAGATATTAGGTTGCCCGAAATGTTTCTTTCGTTTTATAAAGAAATAATAAACTCACAATGTTTTTGTTTTATATTAGTTTATTGAATTATGCACGAACGTAATAATAGAAATCGAACGGAATGGATCATACTTCATTCAATGAAATAATATAAAACAAAAATTGTGGTTCATCTATTATCGCCTTATGAAATGAAAGAAACTTCTCGGACAACCTTTTTTTTTTCGTGGCGGAAAACTTCATAGGCGTCCCGTGCGCTCCGGGGAGAGGGCGCCGGGTCGTGCCGGATTCGTACCGGCTATAAGCTCCACACTGCCATCCTCACGTTTTGGTAGTGGTACCCCGGGCCCTCTTGCGAACTACTACCGGGGGGGCACCCCTCGTCGTGTTCTCCCTGCTGTTCTTTGTCGAGGGAGGCGTCCTTGTTTGTGTTGGGCCGCTAGGAGGGACCACACCCCCTAGGGTCGAGATCCTTGGTTGTGACGCTCCTACAGCAGCGGCTGTGCCGCCCCCCTGCTGCGTACGGAACTTCCTTCCCGCGTCGCTCTTGCGGGATCGCGTGAGCTGTTAGCCTGGCTTCCACGAGTCTTGCGGATGCGGCACCGCCACTTTGTCTCCATGCGGTGGTGGTGTATGACTTAGCATCATTGAGTGCATGGACGTACGTCCCTTTAAGATTGGACGACATGATTGCCATTCTCTTTATTTCTGCTACCTGCCGCGTTACCTCGCTCGCTGACATCCGCCGCCGAGCTCGTTCTGACTTCTAACGCCAGCTCTGCGGAAACGTTCGGAATAAGCGACGTTAGCTTCCTCTTCTCCGTCTGGACGTTGTCGAGGCCAGTGACGAGCGGTCTTTGGTTAGATTCGCATAACTCGAGGTGAACTCGGCGCGGAAGGGGCTCGTGATGTCATGCTTATGAGTGGTTCTAGGGCCCCTTCCGCCATGCGCCAAGTACGGCCACCGTGGAGGTTTTAGCCGGTACGAATCCGGCACTACCCGGCGCCCTCTCCCCGGAGGGCGCGGGGCGCCTATGAAGGTTTCCTCCACGAAAAAAAAAAAAAAAAAAAAAAAGGTTCGGGTTAGGTTCGGGTTAGGTTCGGGTTAGGTTCGGGTTAGGTTCGGGTTAGGTTCGGGTTAGGTTCGGGTTAGGTTCGGGTTAGGTTCGGGTTAGGTTCGGGTTAGGTTCGGGTTAGGTTCGGGTTAGGTTCGGGTTAGGTTCGGGTTAGGTTCGGGTTAGGTTCGGGTTAGGTTCGGGTTAGGTTCGGGTTAGGTTCGGGTTAGGTTCGGGTTAGGTTCGGGTTAGGTTCGGGTTAGGTTCGGGTTAGGTTCGGGTTAGGTTCGGGTTAGGTTCGGGTTAGGTTCGGGTTAGGTTCGGGTTAGGTTCGGGTTAGGTTCGGGTTAGGTTCGGGTTAGGTTCGGGTTAGGTTCGGGTTAGGTTCGGGTTAGGTTCGGGTTAGGTTCGGGTTAGGTTCGGGTTAGGTTCGGGTTAGGTTCGGGTTAGGTTCGGGTTAGGTTCGGGTTAGGTTCGGGTTAGGTTCGGGTTAGGTTCGGGTTAGGTTCGGGTTAGGTTCGGGTTAGGTTCGGGTTAGGTTCGGGTTAGGTTCGGGTTAGGTTCGGGTTAGGTTCGGGTTAGGTTCGGGTTAGGTTCGGGTTAGGTTCGGGTTAGGTTCGGGTTAGGTTCGGGTTAGGTTCGGGTTAGGTTCGGGTTAGGTTCGGGTTAGGTTCGGGTTAGGTTCGGGTTAGGTTCGGGTTAGGTTCGGGTTAGGTTCGGGTTAGGTTCGGGTTAGGTTCGGGTTAGGTTCGGGTTAGGTTCGGGTTAGGTTCGGGTTAGGTTCGGGTTAGGTTCGGGTTAGGTTCGGGTTAGGTTCGGGTTAGGTTCGGGTTAGGTTCGGGTTAGGTTCGGGTTAGGTTCGGGTTAGGTTCGGGTTAGGTTCGGGTTAGGTTCGGGTTAGGTTCGGGTTAGGTTCGGGTTAGGTTCGGGTTAGGTTCGGGTTAGGTTCGGGTTAGGTTCGGGTTAGGTTCGGGTTAGGTTCGGGTTAGGTTCGGGTTAGGTTCGGGTTAGGTTCGGGTTAGGTTCGGGTTAGGTTCGGGTTAGGTTCGGGTTAGGTTCGGGTTAGGTTCGGGTTAGGTTCGGGTTAGGTTCGGGTTAGGTTCGGGTTAGGTTCGGGTTAGGTTCGGGTTAGGTTCGGGTTAGGTTCGGGTTAGGTTCGGGTTAGGTTCGGGTTAGGTTCGGGTTAGGTTCGGGTTAGGTTCGGGTTAGGTTCGGGTTAGGTTCGGGTTAGGTTCGGGTTAGGTTCGGGTTAGGTTCGGGTTAGGTTCGGGTTAGGTTCGGGTTAGGTTCGGGTTAGGTTCGGGTTAGGTTCGGGTTAGGTTCGGGTTAGGTTCGGGTTAGGTTCGGGTTAGGTTCGGGTTAGGTTCGGGTTAGGTTCGGGTTAGGTTCGGGTTAGGTTCGGGTTAGGTTCGGGTTAGGTTCGGGTTAGGTTCGGGTTAGGTTCGGGTTAGGTTCGGGTTAGGTTCGGGTTAGGTTCGGGTTAGGTTCGGGTTAGGTTCGGGTTAGGTTCGGGTTAGGTTCGGGTTAGGTTCGGGTTAGGTTCGGGTTAGGTTCGGGTTAGGTTCGGGTTAGGTTCGGGTTAGGTTCGGGTTAGGTTCGGGTTAGGTTCGGGTTAGGTTCGGGTTAGGTTCGGGTTAGGTTCGGGTTAGGTTCGGGTTAGGTTCGGGTTAGGTTCGGGTTAGGTTCGGGTTAGGTTCGGGTTAGGTTCGGGTTAGGTTCGGGTTAGGTTCGGGTTAGGTTCGGGTTAGGTTCGGGTTAGGTTCGGGTTAGGTTCGGGTTAGGTTCGGGTTAGGTTCGGGTTAGGTTCGGGTTAGGTTCGGGTTAGGTTCGGGTTAGGTTCGGGTTAGGTTCGGGTTAGGTTCGGGTTAGGTTCGGGTTAGGTTCGGGTTAGGTTCGGGTTAGGTTCGGGTTAGGTTCGGGTTAGGTTCGGGTTAGGTTCGGGTTAGGTTCGGGTTAGGTTCGGGTTAGGTTCGGGTTAGGTTCGGGTTAGGTTCGGGTTAGGTTCGGGTTAGGTTCGGGTTAGGTTCGGGTTAGGTTCGGGTTAGGTTCGGGTTAGGTTCGGGTTAGGTTCGGGTTAGGTTCGGGTTAGGTTCGGGTTAGGTTCGGGTTAGGTTCGGGTTAGGTTCGGGTTAGGTTCGGGTTAGGTTCGGGTTAGGTTCGGGTTAGGTTCGGGTTAGGTTCGGGTTAGGTTCGGGTTAGGTTCGGGTTAGGTTCGGGTTAGGTTCGGGTTAGGTTCGGGTTAGGTTCGGGTTAGGTTCGGGTTAGGTTCGGGTTAGGTTCGGGTTAGGTTCGGGTTAGGTTCGGGTTAGGTTCGGGTTAGGTTCGGGTTAGGTTCGGGTTAGGTTCGGGTTAGGTTCGGGTTAGGTTCGGGTTAGGTTCGGGTTAGGTTCGGGTTAGGTTCGGGTTAGGTTCGGGTTAGGTTCGGGTTAGGTTCGGGTTAGGTTCGGGTTAGGTTCGGGTTAGGTTCGGGTTAGGTTCGGGTTAGGTTCGGGTTAGGTTCGGGTTAGGTTCGGGTTAGGTTCGGGTTAGGTTCGGGTTAGGTTCGGGTTAGGTTCGGGTTAGGTTCGGGTTAGGTTCGGGTTAGGTTCGGGTTAGGTTCGGGTTAGGTTCGGGTTAGGTTCGGGTTAGGTTCGGGTTAGGTTCGGGTTAGGTTCGGGTTAGGTTCGGGTTAGGTTCGGGTTAGGTTCGGGTTAGGTTCGGGTTAGGTTCGGGTTAGGTTCGGGTTAGGTTCGGGTTAGGTTCGGGTTAGGTTCGGGTTAGGTTCGGGTTAGGTTCGGGTTAGGTTCGGGTTAGGTTCGGGTTAGGTTCGGGTTAGGTTCGGGTTAGGTTCGGGTTAGGTTCGGGTTAGGTTCGGGTTAGGTTCGGGTTAGGTTCGGGTTAGGTTCGGGTTAGGTTCGGGTTAGGTTCGGGTTAGGTTCGGGTTAGGTTCGGGTTAGGTTCGGGTTAGGTTCGGGTTAGGTTCGGGTTAGGTTCGGGTTAGGTTCGGGTTAGGTTCGGGTTAGGTTCGGGTTAGGTTCGGGTTAGGTTCGGGTTAGGTTCGGGTTAGGTTCGGGTTAGGTTCGGGTTAGGTTCGGGTTAGGTTCGGGTTAGGTTCGGGTTAGGTTCGGGTTAGGTTCGGGTTAGGTTCGGGTTAGGTTCGGGTTAGGTTCGGGTTAGGTTCGGGTTAGGTTCGGGTTAGGTTCGGGTTAGGTTCGGGTTAGGTTCGGGTTAGGTTCGGGTTAGGTTCGGGTTAGGTTCGGGTTAGGTTCGGGTTAGGTTCGGGTTAGGTTCGGGTTAGGTTCGGGTTAGGTTCGGGTTAGGTTCGGGTTAGGTTCGGGTTAGGTTCGGGTTAGGTTCGGGTTAGGTTCGGGTTAGGTTCGGGTTAGGTTCGGGTTAGGTTCGGGTTAGGTTCGTTCGGTTAGGTTCGGGTTAGGTTCGGGTTAGGTTCGGGTTAGGTTCGGGTTAGGTTCGGGTTAGGTTCGGGTTAGGTTCGGGTTAGGTTCGGGTTAGGTTCGGGTTAGGTTCGGGTTAGGTTCGGGTTAGGTTCGGGTTAGGTTCGGGTTAGGTTCGGGTTAGGTTCGGGTTAGGTTCGGGTTAGGTTCGGGTTAGGTTCGGGTTAGGTTCGGGTTAGGTTCGGGTTAGGTTCGGGTTAGGTTCGGGTTAGGTTCGGGTTAGGTTCGGGTTAGGTTCGGGTTAGGTTCGGGTTAGGTTCGGGTTAGGTTCGGGTTAGGTTCGGGTTAGGTTCGGGTTAGGTTCGGGTTAGGTTCGGGTTAGGTTCGGGTTAGGTTCGGGTTAGGTTCGGGTTAGGTTCGGGTTAGGTTCGGGTTAGGTTCGGGTTAGGTTCGGGTTAGGTTCGGGTTAGGTTCGGGTTAGGTTCGGGTTAGGTTCGGGTTAGGTTCGGGTTAGGTTCGGGTTAGGTTCGGGTTAGGTTCGGGTTAGGTTCGGGTTAGGTTCGGGTTAGGTTCGGGTTAGGTTCGGGTTAGGTTCGGGTTAGGTTCGGGTTAGGTTCGGGTTAGGTTCGGGTTAGGTTCGGGTTAGGTTCGGGTTAGGTTCGGGTTAGGTTCGGGTTAGGTTCGGGTTAGGTTCGGGTTAGGTTCGGGTTAGGTTCGGGTTAGGTTCGGGTTAGGTTCGGGTTAGGTTCGGGTTAGGTTCGGGTTAGGTTCGGGTTAGGTTCGGGTTAGGTTCGGGTTAGGTTCGGGTTAGGTTCGGGTTAGGTTCGGGTTAGGTTCGGGTTAGGTTCGGGTTAGGTTCGGGTTAGGTTCGGGTTAGGTTCGGGTTAGGTTCGGGTTAGGTTCGGGTTAGGTTCGGGTTAGGTTCGGGTTAGGTTCGGGTTAGGTTCGGGTTAGGTTCGGGTTAGGTTCGGGTTAGGTTCGGGTTAGGTTCGGGTTAGGTTCGGGTTAGGTTCGGGTTAGGTTCGGGTTAGGTTCGGGTTAGGTTCGGGTTAGGTTCGGGTTAGGTTCGGGTTAGGTTCGGGTTAGGTTCGGGTTAGGTTCGGGTTAGGTTCGGGTTAGGTTCGGGTTAGGTTCGGGTTAGGTTCGGGTTAGGTTCGGGTTAGGTTCGGGTTAGGTTCGGGTTAGGTTCGGGTTAGGTTCGGGTTAGGTTCGGGTTAGGTTCGGGTTAGGTTCGGGTTAGGTTCGGGTTAGGTTCGGGTTAGGTTCGGGTTAGGTTCGGGTTAGGTTCGGGTTAGGTTCGGGTTAGGTTCGGGTTAGGTTCGGGTTAGGTTCGGGTTAGGTTCGGGTTAGGTTCGGGTTAGGTTCGGGTTAGGTTCGGGTTAGGTTCGGGTTAGGTTCGGGTTAGGTTCGGGTTAGGTTCGGGTTAGGTTCGGGTTAGGTTCGGGTTAGGTTCGGGTTAGGTTCGGGTTAGGTTCGGGTTAGGTTCGGGTTAGGTTCGGGTTAGGTTCGGGTTAGGTTCGGGTTAGGTTCGGGTTAGGTTCGGGTTAGGTTCGGGTTAGGTTCGGGTTAGGTTCGGGTTAGGTTCGGGTTAGGTTCGGGTTCGGGTTAGGTTCGGGTTAGGTTCGGGTTAGGTTCGGGTTAGGTTCGGGTTAGGTTCGGGTTAGGTTCGGGTTAGGTTCGGGTTAGGTTCGGGTTAGGTTCGGGTTAGGTTCGGGTTAGGTTCGGGTTAGGTTCGGGTTAGGTTCGGGTTAGGTTCGGGTTAGGTTCGGGTTAGGTTCGGGTTAGGTTCGGGTTAGGTTCGGGTTAGGTTCGGGTTAGGTTCGGGTTAGGTTCGGGTTAGGTTCGGGTTAGGTTCGGGTTAGGTTCGGGTTAGGTTCGGGTTAGGTTCGGGTTAGGTTCGGGTTAGGTTCGGGTTAGGTTCGGGTTAGGTTCGGGTTAGGTTCGGGTTAGGTTCGGGTTAGGTTCGGGTTAGGTTCGGGTTAGGTTCGGGTTAGGTTCGGGTTAGGTTCGGGTTAGGTTCGGGTTAGGTTCGGGTTAGGTTCGGGTTAGGTTCGGGTTAGGTTCGGGTTAGGTTCGGGTTAGGTTCGGGTTAGGTTCGGGTTAGGTTCGGGTTAGGTTCGGGTTAGGTTCGGGTTAGGTTCGGGTTAGGTTCGGGTTAGGTTCGGGTTAGGTTCGGGTTAGGTTCGGGTTAGGTTCGGGTTAGGTTCGGGTTAGGTTCGGGTTAGGTTCGGGTTAGGTTCGGGTTAGGTTCGGGTTAGGTTCGGGTTAGGTTCGGGTTAGGTTCGGGTTAGGTTCGGGTTAGGTTCGGGTTAGGTTCGGGTTAGGTTCGGGTTAGGTTCGGGTTAGGTTCGGGTTAGGTTCGGGTTAGGTTCGGGTTAGGTTCGGGTTAGGTTCGGGTTAGGTTCGGGTTAGGTTCGGGTTAGGTTCGGGTTAGGTTCGGGTTAGGTTCGGGTTAGGTTCGGGTTAGGTTCGGGTTAGGTTCGGGTTAGGTTCGGGTTAGGTTCGGGTTAGGTTCGGGTTAGGTTCGGGTTAGGTTCGGGTTAGGTTCGGGTTAGGTTCGGGTTAGGTTCGGGTTAGGTTCGGGTTAGGTTCGGGTTAGGTTCGGGTTAGGTTCGGGTTAGGTTCGGGTTAGGTTCGGGTTAGGTTCGGGTTAGGTTCGGGTTAGGTTCGGGTTAGGTTCGGGTTAGGTTCGGGTTAGGTTCGGGTTAGGTTCGGGTTAGGTTCGGGTTAGGTTCGGGTTAGGTTCGGGTTAGGTTCGGGTTAGGTTCGGGTTAGGTTCGGGTTAGGTTCGGGTTAGGTTCGGGTTAGGTTCGGGTTAGGTTCGGGTTAGGTTCGGGTTAGGTTCGGGTTAGGTTCGGGTTAGGTTCGGGTTAGGTTCGGGTTAGGTTCGGGTTAGGTTCGGGTTAGGTTCGGGTTAGGTTCGGGTTAGGTTCGGGTTAGGTTCGGGTTAGGTTCGGGTTAGGTTCGGGTTAGGTTCGGGTTAGGTTCGGGTTAGGTTCGGGTTAGGTTCGGGTTAGGTTCGGGTTAGGTTCGGGTTAGGTTCGGGTTAGGTTCGGGTTAGGTTCGGGTTAGGTTCGGGTTAGGTTCGGGTTAGGTTCGGGTTAGGTTCGGGTTAGGTTCGGGTTAGGTTCGGGTTAGGTTCGGGTTAGGTTCGGGTTAGGTTCGGGTTAGGTTCGGGTTAGGTTCGGGTTAGGTTCGGGTTAGGTTCGGGTTAGGTTCGGGTTAGGTTCGGGTTAGGTTCGGGTTAGGTTCGGGTTAGGTTCGGGTTAGGTTCGGGTTAGGTTCGGGTTAGGTTCGGGTTAGGTTCGGGTTAGGTTCGGGTTAGGTTCGGGTTAGGTTCGGGTTAGGTTCGGGTTAGGTTCGGGTTAGGTTCGGGTTAGGTTCGGGTTAGGTTCGGGTTAGGTTCGGGTTAGGTTCGGGTTAGGTTCGGGTTAGGTTCGGGTTAGGTTCGGGTTAGGTTCGGGTTAGGTTCGGGTTAGGTTCGGGTTAGGTTCGGGTTAGGTTCGGGTTAGGTTCGGGTTAGGTTCGGGTTAGGTTCGGGTTAGGTTCGGGTTAGGTTCGGGTTAGGTTCGGGTTAGGTTCGGGTTAGGTTCGGGTTAGGTTCGGGTTAGGTTCGGGTTAGGTTCGGGTTAGGTTCGGGTTAGGTTCGGGTTAGGTTCGGGTTAGGTTCGGGTTAGGTTCGGGTTAGGTTCGGGTTAGGTTCGGGTTAGGTTCGGGTTAGGTTCGGGTTAGGTTCGGGTTAGGTTCGGGTTAGGTTCGGGTTAGGTTCGGGTTAGGTTCGGGTTAGGTTCGGGTTAGGTTCGGGTTAGGTTCGGGTTAGGTTCGGGTTAGGTTCGGGTTAGGTTCGGGTTAGGTTCGGGTTAGGTTCGGGTTAGGTTCGGGTTAGGTTCGGGTTAGGTTCGGGTTAGGTTCGGGTTAGGTTCGGGTTAGGTTCGGGTTAGGTTCGGGTTAGGTTCGGGTTAGGTTCGGGTTAGGTTCGGGTTAGGTTCGGGTTAGGTTCGGGTTAGGTTCGGGTTAGGTTCGGGTTAGGTTCGGGTTAGGTTCGGGTTAGGTTCGGGTTAGGTTCGGGTTAGGTTCGGGTTAGGTTCGGGTTAGGTTCGGGTTAGGTTCGGGTTAGGTTCGGGTTAGGTTCGGGTTAGGTTCGGGTTAGGTTCGGGTTAGGTTCGGGTTAGGTTCGGGTTAGGTTCGGGTTAGGTTCGGGTTAGGTTCGGGTTAGGTTCGGGTTAGGTTCGGGTTAGGTTCGGGTTAGGTTCGGGTTAGGTTCGGGTTAGGTTCGGGTTAGGTTCGGGTTAGGTTCGGGTTAGGTTCGGGTTAGGTTCGGGTTAGGTTCGGGTTAGGTTCGGGTTAGGTTCGGGTTAGGTTCGGGTTAGGTTCGGGTTAGGTTCGGGTTAGGTTCGGGTTAGGTTCGGGTTAGGTTCGGGTTAGGTTCGGGTTAGGTTCGGGTTAGGTTCGGGTTAGGTTCGGGTTAGGTTCGGGTTAGGTTCGGGTTAGGTTCGGGTTAGGTTCGGGTTAGGTTCGGGTTAGGTTCGGGTTAGGTTCGGGTTAGGTTCGGGTTAGGTTCGGGTTAGGTTCGGGTTAGGTTCGGGTTAGGTTCGGGTTAGGTTCGGGTTAGGTTCGGGTTAGGTTCGGGTTAGGTTCGGGTTAGGTTCGGGTTAGGTTCGGGTTAGGTTCGGGTTAGGTTCGGGTTAGGTTCGGGTTAGGTTCGGGTTAGGTTCGGGTTAGGTTCGGGTTAGGTTCGGGTTAGGTTCGGGTTAGGTTCGGGTTAGGTTCGGGTTAGGTTCGGGTTAGGTTCGGGTTAGGTTCGGGTTAGGTTCGGGTTAGGTTCGGGTTAGGTTCGGGTTAGGTTCGGGTTAGGTTCGGGTTAGGTTCGGGTTAGGTTCGGGTTAGGTTCGGGTTAGGTTCGGGTTAGGTTCGGGTTAGGTTCGGGTTAGGTTCGGGTTAGGTTCGGGTTAGGTTCGGGTTAGGTTCGGGTTAGGTTCGGGTTAGGTTCGGGTTAGGTTCGGGTTAGGTTCGGGTTAGGTTCGGGTTAGGTTCGGGTTAGGTTCGGGTTAGGTTCGGGTTAGGTTCGGGTTAGGTTCGGGTTAGGTTCGGGTTAGGTTCGGGTTAGGTTCGGGTTAGGTTCGGGTTAGGTTCGGGTTAGGTTCGGGTTAGGTTCGGGTTAGGTTCGGGTTAGGTTCGGGTTAGGTTCGGGTTAGGTTCGGGTTAGGTTCGGGTTAGGTTCGGGTTAGGTTCGGGTTAGGTTCGGGTTAGGTTCGGGTTAGGTTCGGGTTAGGTTCGGGTTAGGTTCGGGTTAGGTTCGGGTTAGGTTCGGGTTAGGTTCGGGTTAGGTTCGGGTTAGGTTCGGGTTAGGTTCGGGTTAGGTTCGGGTTAGGTTCGGGTTAGGTTCGGGTTAGGTTCGGGTTAGGTTCGGGTTAGGTTCGGGTTAGGTTCGGGTTAGGTTCGGGTTAGGTTCGGGTTAGGTTCGGGTTAGGTTCGGGTTAGGTTCGGGTTAGGTTCGGGTTAGGTTCGGGTTAGGTTCGGGTTAGGTTCGGGTTAGGTTCGGGTTAGGTTCGGGTTAGGTTCGGGTTAGGTTCGGGTTAGGTTCGGGTTAGGTTCGGGTTAGGTTCGGGTTAGGTTCGGGTTAGGTTCGGGTTAGGTTCGGGTTAGGTTCGGGTTAGGTTCGGGTTAGGTTCGGGTTAGGTTCGGGTTAGGTTCGGGTTAGGTTCGGGTTAGGTTCGGGTTAGGTTCGGGTTAGGTCTTCGGGTTAGGTTCGGGTTAGGTTCGGGTTAGGTTCGGGTTAGGTTCGGGTTAGGTTCGGGTTAGGTTCGGGTTAGGTTCGGGTTAGGTTCGGGTTAGGTTCGGGTTAGGTTCGGGGTTAGGTTAGGTTCGGTTAGGTTCGGGTTAGGTTCGGGTTAGGTTCGGGTTAGGTTCGGGTTAGGTTCGGGTTAGGTTCGGGTTAGGTTCGGGTTAGGTTCGGGTTAGGTTCGGGTTAGGTTCGGGTTAGGTTCGGGTTAGGTTCGGGTTAGGTTCGGGTTAGGTTCGGGTTAGGTTCGGGTTAGGTTCGGGTTAGGTTCGGGTTAGGTTCGGGTTAGGTTCGGGTTAGGTTCGGGTTAGGTTCGGGTTAGGTTCGGGTTAGGTTCGGGTTAGGTTCGGGTTAGGTTCGGGTTAGGTTCGGGTTAGGTTCGGGTTAGGTTCGGGTTAGGTTCGGGTTAGGTTCGGGTTAGGTTCGGGTTAGGTTCGGGTTAGGTTCGGGTTAGGTTCGGGTTAGGTTCGGGTTAGGTTCGGGTTAGGTTCGGGTTAGGTTCGGGTTAGGTTCGGGTTAGGTTCGGGTTAGGTTCGGGTTAGGTTCGGGTTAGGTTCGGGTTAGGTTCGGGTTAGGTTCGGGTTAGGTTCGGGTTAGGTTCGGGTTAGGTTCGGGTTAGGTTCGGGTTAGCGTTCGGGTTAGGTTCGGGTTAGGTTCGGGTTAGGTTCGGGTTAGGTTCGGGTTAGGTTCGGGTTAGGTTCGGGTTAGGTTCGGGTTAGGTTCGGGTTAGGTTCGGGTTAGGTTCGGTTAGGTTCGGGTTAGGTTCGGGTTAGGTTCGGGTTAGGTTCGGGTTAGGTTCGGGTTAGGTTCGGGTTAGGTTCGGGTTAGGTTCGGGTTAGGTTCGGGTTAGGTTCGGGTTAGGTTCGGGTTAGGTTCGGGTTAGGTTCGGGTTAGGTTCGGGTTAGGTTCGGGTTAGGTTCGGGTTAGGTTCGGGTTAGGTTCGGGTTAGGTTCGGGTTAGGTTCGGGTTAGGTTCGGGTTAGGTTCGGGTTAGGTTCGGGTTAGGTTCGGGTTAGGTTCGGGTTAGGTTCGGGTTAGGTTCGGGTTAGGTTCGGGTTAGGTTCGGGTTAGGTTCGGGTTAGGTTCGGGTTAGGTTCGGGTTAGGTTCGGGTTAGGTTCGGGTTAGGTTCGGGTTAGGTTCGGGTTAGGTTCGGGTTAGGTTCGGGTTAGGTTCGGGTTAGGTTCGGGTTAGGTTCGGGTTAGGTTCGGGTTAGGTTCGGTTAGGTTCGGGTTAGGTTCGGGTTAGGTTCGGGTTAGGTTCGGGTTAGGTTCGGGTTAGGTTCGGGTTAGGTTCGGGTTAGGTTCGGGTTAGGTTCGGGTTAGGTTCGGGTTAGGTTCGGGTTAGGTTCGGGTTAGGTTCGGGTTAGGTTCGGGTTAGGTTCGGGTTAGGTTCGGGTTAGGTTCGGGTTAGGTTCGGGTTAGGTTCGGGTTAGGTTCGGGTTAGGTTCGGGTTAGGTTCGGGTTAGGTTCGGGTTAGGTTCGGGTTAGGTTCGGGTTAGGTTCGGGTTAGGTTCGGGTTAGGTTCGGGTTAGGTTCGGGTTAGGTTCGGGTTAGGTTCGGGTTAGGTTCGGGTTAGGTTCGGGTTAGGTTCGGTTAGGTTCGGGTTAGGTTCGGGTTAGGTTCGGGTTAGGTTCGGGTTAGGTTCGGGTTAGGTTCGGGTTAGGTTCGGGTTAGGTTCGGGTTAGGTTCGGGTTAGGTTCGGGTTAGGTTCGGGTTAGGTTCGGGTTAGGTTCGGGTTAGGTTCGGGTTAGGTTCGGGTTAGGTTCGGGTTAGGTTCGGGTTAGGTTCGGGTTAGGTTCGGGTTAGGTTCGGGTTAGGTTCGGGTTAGGTTCGGGTTAGGTTCGGGTTAGGTTCGGGTTAGGTTCGGGTTAGGTTCGGGTTAGGTTCGGGTTAGGTTCGGGTTAGGTTCGGGTTAGGTTCGGGTTAGGTTCGGGTTAGGTTCGGGTTAGGTTCGGGTTAGGTTCGGGTTAGGTTCGGGTTAGGTTCGGGTTAGGTTCGGGTTAGGTTCGGGTTAGGTTCGGGTTAGGTTCGGGTTAGGTTCGGGTTAGGTTCGGGTTAGGTTCGGGTTAGGTTCGGGTTAGGTTCGGGTTAGGTTCGGGTTAGGTTCGGGTTAGGTTCGGGTTAGGTTCGGGTTAGGTTCGGGTTAGGTTCGGGTTAGGTTCGGGTTAGGTTCGGGTTAGGTTCGGGTTAGGTTCGGGTTAGGTTCGGGTTAGGTTCGGGTTAGGTTCGGGTTAGGTTCGGGTTAGGTTCGGGTTAGGTTCGGGTTAGGTTCGGGTTAGGTTCGGGTTAGGTTCGGGTTAGGTTCGGGTTAGGTTCGGGTTAGGTTCGGGTTAGGTTCGGGTTAGGTTCGGGTTAGGTTCGGGTTAGGTTCGGGTTAGGTTCGGGTTAGGTTCGGGTTAGGTTCGGGTTAGGTTCGGGTTAGGTTCGGGTTAGGTTCGGGTTAGGTTCGGGTTAGGTTCGGGTTAGGTTCGGGTTAGGTTCGGGTTAGGTTCGGGTTAGGTTCGGGTTAGGTTCGGGTTAGGTTCGGGTTAGGTTCGGGTTAGGTTCGGGTTAGGTTCGGGTTAGGTTCGGGTTAGGTTCGGGTTAGGTTCGGGTTAGGTTCGGGTTAGGTTCGGGTTAGGTTCGGGTTAGGTTCGGGTTAGGTTCGGGTTAGGTTCGGGTTAGGTTCGGGTTAGGTTCGGGTTAGGTTCGGGTTAGGTTCGGGTTAGGTTCGGGTTAGGTTCGGGTTAGGTTCGGGTTAGGTTCGGGTTAGGTTCGGGTTAGGTTCGGGTTAGGTTCGGGTTAGGTTCGGGTTAGGTTCGGGTTAGGTTCGGGTTAGGTTCGGGTTAGGTTCGGGTTAGGTTCGGGTTAGGTTCGGGTTAGGTTCGGGTTAGGTTCGGGTTAGGTTCGGGTTAGGTTCGGGTTAGGTTCGGGTTAGGTTCGGGTTAGGTTCGGGTTAGGTTCGGGTTAGGTTCGGGTTAGGTTCGGGTTAGGTTCGGGTTAGGTTCGGGTTAGGTTCGGGTTAGGTTCGGGTTAGGTTCGGGTTAGGTTCGGGTTAGGTTCGGGTTAGGTTCGGGTTAGGTTCGGGTTAGGTTCGGGTTAGGTTCGGGTTAGGTTCGGGTTAGGTTCGGGTTAGGTTCGGGTTAGGTTCGGGTTAGGTTCGGGTTAGGTTCGGGTTAGGTTCGGGTTAGGTTCGGGTTAGGTTCGGGTTAGGTTCGGGTTAGGTTCGGGTTAGGTTCGGGTTAGGTTCGGGTTAGGTTCGGGTTAGGTTCGGGTTAGGTTCGGGTTAGGTTCGGGTTAGGTTCGGGTTAGGTTCGGGTTAGGTTCGGGTTAGGTTCGGGTTAGGTTCGGGTTAGGTTCGGGTTAGGTTCGGGTTAGGTTCGGGTTAGGTTCGGGTTAGGTTCGGGTTAGGTTCGGGTTAGGTTCGGGTTAGGTTCGGGTTAGGTTCGGGTTAGGTTCGGGTTAGGTTCGGGTTAGGTTCGGGTTAGGTTCGGGTTAGGTTCGGGTTAGGTTCGGGTTAGGTTCGGGTTAGGTTCGGGTTAGGTTCGGGTTAGGTTCGGGTTAGGTTCGGGTTAGGTTCGGGTTAGGTTCGGGTTAGGTTCGGGTTAGGTTCGGGTTAGGTTCGGGTTAGGTTCGGGTTAGGTTCGGGTTAGGTTCGGGTTAGGTTCGGGTTAGGTTCGGGTTAGGTTCGGGTTAGGTTCGGGTTAGGTTCGGGTTAGGTTCGGGTTAGGTTCGGGTTAGGTTCGGGTTAGGTTCGGGTTAGGTTCGGGTTAGGTTCGGGTTAGGTTCGGGTTAGGTTCGGGTTAGGTTCGGGTTAGGTTCGGGTTAGGTTCGGGTTAGGTTCGGGTTAGGTTCGGGTTAGGTTCGGGTTAGGTTCGGGTTAGGTTCGGGTTAGGTTCGGGTTAGGTTCGGGTTAGGTTCGGGTTAGGTTCGGGTTAGGTTCGGGTTAGGTTCGGGTTAGGTTCGGGTTAGGTTCGGGTTAGGTTCGGGTTAGGTTCGGGTTAGGTTCGGGTTAGGTTCGGGTTAGGTTCGGGTTAGGTTCGGGTTAGGTTCGGGTTAGGTTCGGGTTAGGTTCGGGTTAGGTTCGGGTTAGGTTCGGGTTAGGTTCGGGTTAGGTTCGGGTTAGGTTCGGGTTAGGTTCGGGTTAGGTTCGGGTTAGGTTCGGGTTAGGTTCGGGTTAGGTTCGGGTTAGGTTCGGGTTAGGTTCGGGTTAGGTTCGGGTTAGGTTCGGGTTAGGTTCGGGTTAGGTTCGGGTTAGGTTCGGGTTAGGTTCGGGTTAGGTTCGGGTTAGGTTCGGGTTAGGTTCGGGTTAGGTTCGGGTTAGGTTCGGGTTAGGTTCGGGTTAGGTTCGGGTTAGGTTCGGGTTAGGTTCGGGTTAGGTTCGGGTTAGGTTCGGGTTAGGTTCGGGTTAGGTTCGGGTTAGGTTCGGGTTAGGTTCGGGTTAGGTTCGGGTTAGGTTCGGGTTAGGTTCGGGTTAGGTTCGGGTTAGGTTCGGGTTAGGTTCGGGTTAGGTTCGGGTTAGGTTCGGGTTAGGTTCGGGTTAGGTTCGGGTTAGGTTCGGGTTAGGTTCGGGTTAGGTTCGGGTTAGGTTCGGGTTAGGTTCGGGTTAGGTTCGGGTTAGGTTCGGGTTAGGTTCGGGTTAGGTTCGGGTTAGGTTCGGGTTAGGTTCGGGTTAGGTTCGGGTTAGGTTCGGGTTAGGTTCGGGTTAGGTTCGGGTTAGGTTCGGGTTAGGTTCGGGTTAGGTTCGGGTTAGGTTCGGGTTAGGTTCGGGTTAGGTTCGGGTTAGGTTCGGGTTAGGTTCGGGTTAGGTTCGGGTTAGGTTCGGGTTAGGTTCGGGTTAGGTTCGGGTTAGGTTCGGGTTAGGTTCGGGTTAGGTTCGGGTTAGGTTCGGGTTAGGTTCGGGTTAGGTTCGGGTTAGGTTCGGGTTAGGTTCGGGTTAGGTTCGGGTTAGGTTCGGGTTAGGTTCGGGTTAGGTTCGGGTTAGGTTCGGGTTAGGTTCGGGTTAGGTTCGGGTTAGGTTCGGGTTAGGTTCGGGTTAGGTTCGGGTTAGGTTCGGGTTAGGTTCGGGTTAGGTTCGGGTTAGGTTCGGGTTAGGTTCGGGTTAGGTTCGGGTTAGGTTCGGGTTAGGTTCGGGTTAGGTTCGGGTTAGGTTCGGGTTAGGTTCGGGTTAGGTTCGGGTTAGGTTCGGGTTAGGTTCGGGTTAGGTTCGGGTTAGGTTCGGGTTAGGTTCGGGTTAGGTTCGGGTTAGGTTCGGGTTAGGTTCGGGTTAGGTTCGGGTTAGGTTCGGGTTAGGTTCGGGTTAGGTTCGGGTTAGGTTCGGGTTAGGTTCGGGTTAGGTTCGGGTTAGGTTCGGGTTAGGTTCGGGTTAGGTTCGGGTTAGGTTCGGGTTAGGTTCGGGTTAGGTTCGGGTTAGGTTCGGGTTAGGTTCGGGTTAGGTTCGGGTTAGGTTCGGGTTAGGTTCGGGTTAGGTTCGGGTTAGGTTCGGGTTAGGTTCGGGTTAGGTTCGGGTTAGGTTCGGGTTAGGTTCGGGTTAGGTTCGGGTTAGGTTCGGGTTAGGTTCGGGTTAGGTTCGGGTTAGGTTCGGGTTAGGTTCGGGTTAGGTTCGGGTTAGGTTCGGGTTAGGTTCGGGTTAGGTTCGGGTTAGGTTCGGGTTAGGTTCGGGTTAGGTTCGGGTTAGGTTCGGGTTAGGTTCGGGTTAGGTTCGGGTTAGGTTCGGGTTAGGTTCGGGTTAGGTTCGGGTTAGGTTCGGGTTAGGTTCGGGTTAGGTTCGGGTTAGGTTCGGGTTAGGTTCGGGTTAGGTTCGGGTTAGGTTCGGGTTAGGTTCGGGTTAGGTTCGGGTTAGGTTCGGGTTAGGTTCGGGTTAGGTTCGGGTTAGGTTCGGGTTAGGTTCGGGTTAGGTTCGGGTTAGGTTCGGGTTAGGTTCGGGTTAGGTTCGGGTTAGGTTCGGGTTAGGTTCGGGTTAGGTTCGGGTTAGGTTCGGGTTAGGTTCGGGTTAGGTTCGGGTTAGGTTCGGGTTAGGTTCGGGTTAGGTTCGGGTTAGGTTCGGGTTAGGTTCGGGTTAGGTTCGGGTTAGGTTCGGGTTAGGTTCGGGTTAGGTTCGGGTTAGGTTCGGGTTAGGTTCGGGTTAGGTTCGGGTTAGGTTCGGGTTAGGTTCGGGTTAGGTTCGGGTTAGGTTCGGGTTAGGTTCGGGTTAGGTTCGGGTTAGGTTCGGGTTAGGTTCGGGTTAGGTTCGGGTTAGGTTCGGGTTAGGTTCGGGTTAGGTTCGGGTTAGGTTCGGGTTAGGTTCGGGTTAGGTTCGGGTTAGGTTCGGGTTAGGTTCGGGTTAGGTTCGGGTTAGGTTCGGGTTAGGTTCGGGTTAGGTTCGGGTTAGGTTCGGGTTAGGTTCGGGTTAGGTTCGGGTTAGGTTCGGGTTAGGTTCGGGTTAGGTTCGGGTTAGGTTCGGGTTAGGTTCGGGTTAGGTTCGGGTTAGGTTCGGGTTAGGTTCGGGTTAGGTTCGGGTTAGGTTCGGGTTAGGTTCGGGTTAGGTTCGGGTTAGGTTCGGGTTAGGTTCGGGTTAGGTTCGGGTTAGGTTCGGGTTAGGTTCGGGTTAGGTTCGGGTTAGGTTCGGGTTAGGTTCGGGTTAGGTTCGGGTTAGGTTCGGGTTAGGTTCGGGTTAGGTTCGGGTTAGGTTCGGGTTAGGTTCGGGTTAGGTTCGGGTTAGGTTCGGGTTAGGTTCGGGTTAGGTTCGGGTTAGGTTCGGGTTAGGTTCGGGTTAGGTTCGGGTTAGGTTCGGGTTAGGTTCGGGTTAGGTTCGGGTTAGGTTCGGGTTAGGTTCGGGTTAGGTTCGGGTTAGGTTCGGGTTAGGTTCGGGTTAGGTTCGGGTTAGGTTCGGGTTAGGTTCGGGTTAGGTTCGGGTTAGGTTCGGGTTAGGTTCGGGTTAGGTTCGGGTTAGGTTCGGGTTAGGTTCGGGTTAGGTTCGGGTTAGGTTCGGGTTAGGTTCGGGTTAGGTTCGGGTTAGGTTCGGGTTAGGTTCGGGTTAGGTTCGGGTTAGGTTCGGGTTAGGTTCGGGTTAGGTTCGGGTTAGGTTCGGGTTAGGTTCGGGTTAGGTTCGGGTTAGGTTCGGGTTAGGTTCGGGTTAGGTTCGGGTTAGGTTCGGGTTAGGTTCGGGTTAGGTTCGGGTTAGGTTCGGGTTAGGTTCGGGTTAGGTTCGGGTTAGGTTCGGGTTAGGTTCGGGTTAGGTTCGGGTTAGGTTCGGGTTAGGTTCGGGTTAGGTTCGGGTTAGGTTCGGGTTAGGTTCGGGTTAGGTTCGGGTTAGGTTCGGGTTAGGTTCGGGTTAGGTTCGGGTTAGGTTCGGGTTAGGTTCGGGTTAGGTTCGGGTTAGGTTCGGGTTAGGTTCGGGTTAGGTTCGGGTTAGGTTCGGGTTAGGTTCGGGTTAGGTTCGGGTTAGGTTCGGGTTAGGTTCGGGTTAGGTTCGGGTTAGGTTCGGGTTAGGTTCGGGTTAGGTTCGGGTTAGGTTCGGGTTAGGTTCGGGTTAGGTTCGGGTTAGGTTCGGGTTAGGTTCGGGTTAGGTTCGGGTTAGGTTCGGGTTAGGTTCGGGTTAGGTTCGGGTTAGGTTCGGGTTAGGTTCGGGTTAGGTTCGGGTTAGGTTCGGGTTAGGTTCGGGTTAGGTTCGGGTTAGGTTCGGGTTAGGTTCGGGTTAGGTTCGGGTTAGGTTCGGGTTAGGTTCGGGTTAGGTTCGGGTTAGGTTCGGGTTAGGTTCGGGTTAGGTTCGGGTTAGGTTCGGGTTAGGTTCGGGTTAGGTTCGGGTTAGGTTCGGGTTAGGTTCGGGTTAGGTTCGGGTTAGGTTCGGGTTAGGTTCGGGTTAGGTTCGGGTTAGGTTCGGGTTAGGTTCGGGTTAGGTTCGGGTTAGGTTCGGGTTAGGTTCGGGTTAGGTTCGGGTTAGGTTCGGGTTAGGTTCGGGTTAGGTTCGGGTTAGGTTCGGGTTAGGTTCGGGTTAGGTTCGGGTTAGGTTCGGGTTAGGTTCGGGTTAGGTTCGGGTTAGGTTCGGGTTAGGTTCGGGTTAGGTTCGGGTTAGGTTCGGGTTAGGTTCGGGTTAGGTTCGGGTTAGGTTCGGGTTAGGTTCGGGTTAGGTTCGGGTTAGGTTCGGGTTAGGTTCGGGTTAGGTTCGGGTTAGGTTCGGGTTAGGTTCGGGTTAGGTTCGGGTTAGGTTCGGGTTAGGTTCGGGTTAGGTTCGGGTTAGGTTCGGGTTAGGTTCGGGTTAGGTTCGGGTTAGGTTCGGGTTAGGTTCGGGTTAGGTTCGGGTTAGGTTCGGGTTAGGTTCGGGTTAGGTTCGGGTTAGGTTCGGGTTAGGTTCGGGTTAGGTTCGGGTTAGGTTCGGGTTAGGTTCGGGTTAGGTTCGGGTTAGGTTCGGGTTAGGTTCGGGTTAGGTTCGGGTTAGGTTCGGGTTAGGTTCGGGTTAGGTTCGGGTTAGGTTCGGGTTAGGTTCGGGTTAGGTTCGGGTTAGGTTCGGGTTAGGTTCGGGTTAGGTTCGGGTTAGGTTCGGGTTAGGTTCGGGTTAGGTTCGGGTTAGGTTCGGGTTAGGTTCGGGTTAGGTTCGGGTTAGGTTCGGGTTAGGTTCGGGTTAGGTTCGGGTTAGGTTCGGGTTAGGTTCGGGTTAGGTTCGGGTTAGGTTCGGGTTAGGTTCGGGTTAGGTTCGGGTTAGGTTCGGGTTAGGTTCGGGTTAGGTTCGGGTTAGGTTCGGGTTAGGTTCGGGTTAGGTTCGGGTTAGGTTCGGGTTAGGTTCGGGTTAGGTTCGGGTTAGGTTCGGGTTAGGTTCGGGTTAGGTTCGGGTTAGGTTCGGGTTAGGTTCGGGTTAGGTTCGGGTTAGGTTCGGGTTAGGTTCGGGTTAGGTTCGGGTTAGGTTCGGGTTAGGTTCGGGTTAGGTTCGGGTTAGGTCTGGTTCGGGTTAGGTTAGGTTCGGGTTAGGTTCGGGTTAGGTTCGGGTTAGGTTCGGGTTAGGTTCGGGTTAGGTTCGGGTTAGGTTCGGGTTAGGTTCGGGTTAGGTTCGGGTTAGGTTCGGGTTAGGTTCGGGTTAGGTTCGGGTTAGGTTCGGGTTAGGTTCGGGTTAGGTTCGGGTTAGGTTCGGGTTAGGTTCGGTTCGGGTTAGGTTCGGGTTAGGTTCGGGTTAGGTTCGGGTTGGTTAGGTTCGGGTTAGGTTCGGGTTAGGTTCGGGTTAGGTTCGGGTTAGGTTCGGGTTAGGTTCGGGTTAGGTTCGGGTTAGGTTCGGGTTAGGTTCGGGTTAGGTTCGGGTTAGGTTCGGGTTAGGTTCGGGTTAGGTTCGGGTTAGGTTCGGGTTAGGTTCGGGTTAGGTTCGGGTTAGGTTCGGGTTAGGTTCGGGTTAGGTTCGGGTTAGGTTCGGGTTAGGTTCGGGTTAGGTTCGGGTTAGGTTCGGGTTAGGTTCGGGTTAGGTTCGGGTTAGGTTCGGGTTAGGTTCGGGTTAGGTTCGGGTTAGGTTCGGGTTAGGTTCGGGTTAGGTTCGGGTTAGGTTCGGGTTAGGTTCGGGTTAGGTTCGGGTTAGGTTCGGGTTAGGTTCGGGTTAGGTTCGGGTTAGGTTCGGGTTAGGTTCGGGTTAGGTTCGGGTTAGGTTCGGGTTAGGTTCGGGTTAGGTTCGGGTTAGGTTCGGGTTAGGTTCGGGTTAGGTTCGGGTTAGGTTCGGGTTAGGTTCGGGTTAGGTTCGGGTTAGGTTCGGGTTAGGTTCGGGTTAGGTTCGGGTTAGGTTCGGGTTAGGTTCGGGTTAGGTTCGGGTTAGGTTCGGGTTAGGTTCGGGTTAGGTTCGGGTTAGGTTCGGGTTAGGTTCGGGTTAGGTTCGGGTTAGGTTCGGGTTAGGTTCGGGTTAGGTTCGGGTTAGGTTCGGGTTAGGTTCGGGTTAGGTTCGGGTTAGGTTCGGGTTAGGTTCGGGTTAGGTTCGGGTTAGGTTCGGGTTAGGTTCGGGTTAGGTTCGGGTTAGGTTCGGGTTAGGTTCGGGTTAGGTTCGGGTTAGGTTCGGGTTAGGTTCGGGTTAGGTTCGGGTTAGGTTCGGGTTAGGTTCGGGTTAGGTTCGGGTTAGGTTCGGGTTAGGTTCGGGTTAGGTTCGGGTTAGGTTCGGGTTAGGTTCGGGTTAGGTTCGGGTTAGGTTCGGGTTAGGTTCGGGTTAGGTTCGGGTTAGGTTCGGGTTAGGTTCGGGTTAGGTTCGGGTTAGGTTCGGGTTAGGTTCGGGTTAGGTTCGGGTTAGGTTCGGGTTAGGTTCGGGTTAGGTTCGGGTTAGGTTCGGGTTAGGTTCGGGTTAGGTTCGGGTTAGGTTCGGGTTAGGTTCGGGTTAGGTTCGGGTTAGGTTCGGGTTAGGTTCGGGTTAGGTTCGGGTTAGGTTCGGGTTAGGTTCGGGTTAGGTTCGGGTTAGGTTCGGGTTAGGTTCGGGTTAGGTTCGGGTTAGGTTCGGGTTAGGTTCGGGTTAGGTTCGGGTTAGGTTCGGGTTAGGTTCGGGTTAGGTTCGGGTTAGGTTCGGGTTAGGTTCGGGTTAGGTTCGGGTTAGGTTCGGGTTAGGTTCGGGTTAGGTTCGGGTTAGGTTCGGGTTAGGTTCGGGTTAGGTTCGGGTTAGGTTCGGGTTAGGTTCGGGTTAGGTTCGGGTTAGGTTCGGGTTAGGTTCGGGTTAGGTTCGGGTTAGGTTCGGGTTAGGTTCGGGTTAGGTTCGGGTTAGGTTCGGGTTAGGTTCGGGTTAGGTTCGGGTTAGGTTCGGGTTAGGTTCGGGTTAGGTTCGGGTTAGGTTCGGGTTAGGTTCGGGTTAGGTTCGGGTTAGGTTCGGGTTAGGTTCGGGTTAGGTTCGGGTTAGGTTCGGGTTAGGTTCGGGTTAGGTTCGGGTTAGGTTCGGGTTAGGTTCGGGTTAGGTTCGGGTTAGGTTCGGGTTAGGTTCGGGTTAGGTTCGGGTTAGGTTCGGGTTAGGTTCGGGTTAGGTTCGGGTTAGGTTCGGGTTAGGTTCGGGTTAGGTTCGGGTTAGGTTCGGGTTAGGTTCGGGTTAGGTTCGGGTTAGGTTCGGGTTAGGTTCGGGTTAGGTTCGGGTTAGGTTCGGGTTAGGTTCGGGTTAGGTTCGGGTTAGGTTCGGGTTAGGTTCGGGTTAGGTTCGGGTTAGGTTCGGGTTAGGTTCGGGTTAGGTTCGGGTTAGGTTCGGGTTAGGTTCGGGTTAGGTTCGGGTTAGGTTCGGGTTAGGTTCGGGTTAGGTTCGGGTTAGGTTCGGGTTAGGTTCGGGTTAGGTTCGGGTTAGGTTCGGGTTAGGTTCGGGTTAGGTTCGGGTTAGGTTCGGGTTAGGTTCGGGTTAGGTTCGGGTTAGGTTCGGGTTAGGTTCGGGTTAGGTTCGGGTTAGGTTCGGGTTAGGTTCGGGTTAGGTTCGGGTTAGGTTCGGGTTAGGTTCGGGTTAGGTTCGGGTTAGGTTCGGGTTAGGTTCGGGTTAGGTTCGGGTTAGGTTCGGGTTAGGTTCGGGTTAGGTTCGGGTTAGGTTCGGGTTAGGTTCGGGTTAGGTTCGGGTTAGGTTCGGGTTAGGTTCGGGTTAGGTTCGGGTTAGGTTCGGGTTAGGTTCGGGTTAGGTTCGGGTTAGGTTCGGGTTAGGTTCGGGTTAGGTTCGGGTTAGGTTCGGGTTAGGTTCGGGTTAGGTTCGGGTTAGGTTCGGGTTAGGTTCGGGTTAGGTTCGGGTTAGGTTCGGGTTAGGTTCGGGTTAGGTTCGGGTTAGGTTCGGGTTAGGTTCGGGTTAGGTTCGGGTTAGGTTCGGGTTAGGTTCGGGTTAGGTTCGGGTTAGGTTCGGGTTAGGTTCGGGTTAGGTTCGGGTTAGGTTCGGGTTAGGTTCGGGTTAGGTTCGGGTTAGGTTCGGGTTAGGTTCGGGTTAGGTTCGGGTTAGGTTCGGGTTAGGTTCGGGTTAGGTTCGGGTTAGGTTCGGGTTAGGTTCGGGTTAGGTTCGGGTTAGGTTCGGGTTAGGTTCGGGTTAGGTTCGGGTTAGGTTCGGGTTAGGTTCGGGTTAGGTTCGGGTTAGGTTCGGGTTAGGTTCGGGTTAGGTTCGGGTTAGGTTCGGGTTAGGTTCGGGTTAGGTTCGGGTTAGGTTCGGGTTAGGTTCGGGTTAGGTTCGGGTTAGGTTCGGGTTAGGTTCGGGTTAGGTTCGGGTTAGGTTCGGGTTAGGTTCGGGTTAGGTTCGGGTTAGGTTCGGGTTAGGTTCGGGTTAGGTTCGGGTTAGGTTCGGGTTAGGTTCGGGTTAGGTTCGGGTTAGGTTCGGGTTAGGTTCGGGTTAGGTTCGGGTTAGGTTCGGGTTAGGTTCGGGTTAGGTTCGGGTTAGGTTCGGGTTAGGTTCGGGTTAGGTTCGGGTTAGGTTCGGGTTAGGTTCGGGTTAGGTTCGGGTTAGGTTCGGGTTAGGTTCGGGTTAGGTTCGGGTTAGGTTCGGGTTAGGTTCGGGTTAGGTTCGGGTTAGGTTCGGGTTAGGTTCGGGTTAGGTTCGGGTTAGGTTCGGGTTAGGTTCGGGTTAGGTTCGGGTTAGGTTCGGGTTAGGTTCGGGTTAGGTTCGGGTTAGGTTCGGGTTAGGTTCGGGTTAGGTTCGGGTTAGGTTCGGGTTAGGTTCGGGTTAGGTTCGGGTTAGGTTCGGGTTAGGTTCGGGTTAGGTTCGGGTTAGGTTCGGGTTAGGTTCGGGTTAGGTTCGGGTTAGGTTCGGGTTAGGTTCGGGTTAGGTTCGGGTTAGGTTCGGGTTAGGTTCGGGTTAGGTTCGGGTTAGGTTCGGGTTAGGTTCGGGTTAGGTTCGGGTTAGGTTCGGGTTAGGTTCGGGTTAGGTTCGGGTTAGGTTCGGGTTAGGTTCGGGTTAGGTTCGGGTTAGGTTCGGGTTAGGTTCGGGTTAGGTTCGGGTTAGGTTCGGGTTAGGTTCGGGTTAGGTTCGGGTTAGGTTCGGGTTAGGTTCGGGTTAGGTTCGGGTTAGGTTCGGGTTAGGTTCGGGTTAGGTTCGGGTTAGGTTCGGGTTAGGTTCGGGTTAGGTTCGGGTTAGGTTCGGGTTAGGTTCGGGTTAGGTTCGGGTTAGGTTCGGGTTAGGTTCGGGTTAGGTTCGGGTTAGGTTCGGGTTAGGTTCGGGTTAGGTTCGGGTTAGGTTCGGGTTAGGTTCGGGTTAGGTTCGGGTTAGGTTCGGGTTAGGTTCGGGTTAGGTTCGGGTTAGGTTCGGGTTAGGTTCGGGTTAGGTTCGGGTTAGGTTCGGGTTAGGTTCGGGTTAGGTTCGGGTTAGGTTCGGGTTAGGTTCGGGTTAGGTTCGGGTTAGGTTCGGGTTAGGTTCGGGTTAGGTTCGGGTTAGGTTCGGGTTAGGTTCGGGTTAGGTTCGGGTTAGGTTCGGGTTAGGTTCGGGTTAGGTTCGGGTTAGGTTCGGGTTAGGTTCGGGTTAGGTTCGGGTTAGGTTCGGGTTAGGTTCGGGTTAGGTTCGGGTTAGGTTCGGGTTAGGTTCGGGTTAGGTTCGGGTTAGGTTCGGGTTAGGTTCGGGTTAGGTTCGGGTTAGGTTCGGGTTAGGTTCGGGTTAGGTTCGGGTTAGGTTCGGGTTAGTTTCGGGTTAGGTTCGGGTTAGGTTCGGGTTAGGTTCGGGTTAGGTTCGGGTTAGGTTCGGGTTAGGTTCGGGTTAGGTTCGGGTTAGGTTCGGGTTAGGTTCGGGTTAGGTTCGGGTTAGGTTCGGGTTAGGTTCGGGTTAGGTTCGGGTTAGGTTCGGGTTAGGTTCGGGTTAGGTTCGGGTTAGGTTCGGGTTAGGTTCGGGTTAGGTTCGGGTTAGGTTCGGGTTAGGTTCGGGTTAGGTTCGGGTTAGGTTCGGGTTAGGTTCGGGTTAGGTTCGGGTTAGGTTCGGGTTAGGTTCGGGTTAGGTTCGGGTTAGGTTCGGGTTAGGTTCGGGTTAGGTTCGGGTTAGGTTCGGGTTAGGTTCGGGTTAGGTTCGGGTTAGGTTCGGGTTAGGTTCGGGTTAGGTTCGGGTTAGGTTCGGGTTAGGTTCGGGTTAGGTTCGGGTTAGGTTCGGGTTAGGTTCGGGTTAGGTTCGGGTTAGGTTCGGGTTAGGTTCGGGTTAGGTTCGGGTTAGGTTCGGGTTAGGTTCGGGTTAGGTTCGGGTTAGGTTCGGGTTAGGTTCGGGTTAGGTTCGGGTTAGGTTCGGGTTAGGTTCGGGTTAGGTTCGGGTTAGGTTCGGGTTAGGGTTCGGGTTAGGTTCGGGTTAGGTTCGGGTTAGGTTCGGGTTAGGTTCGGGTTAGGTTCGGGTTAGGTTCGGGTTAGGTTCGGGTTAGGGGTTCGGGTTAGGTTCGGGTTAGGTTCGGGTTAGGTTCGGGTTAGGTTCGGGTTAGGTTCGGGTTAGGTTCGGGTTAGGTTCGGGTTAGGTTCGGGTTAGGTTCGGGTTAGGTTCGGGTTAGGTTCGGGTTAGGTT